>CAWUFW010011701.1:0-595438 GCA_963921515.1 Calotriton arnoldi
CTGCGGTGCAGGGGACTCTCCGCCAGAGTCCTCCTCCTCCCTGTGGCAGTTGCAGTTTGTTCGGTACCAGATGTTGTTGGCACACAGGAGGTGTGGACTGGTTAAGCTGTTCATCTGGCGGAGGCATTCGTCAATGCCCTCATGCACCGCCGTCGTCTCATGGTGGTATCCCCACTTGGACTCCACGCGGGTCATGTTGGAGATCCACACGTGACATGTGGGAGTCCACACGTGACATGTGTGACTCTGCACTTTGGGACATGTGGGAGTCCAAGCGGGCATGATGGGCAGCCTGCTGCTGTTTGATGTCTCTGAGGAGCCCCACTACCTGGCTGAGCTCTCCGGTGCTGGACTGGCACGCATCAGCTGGAGGCGTACCAGCTAGTGGGTTCTTGCACGCACCAGCAACGCCTGGCAAGCAGCGACTCCTGTCTCCCACCCCTCCCACCACCCCTGCTGACATGTGCAGTGTGTGCGGCTGCACGCACAGATAGCCCTGGTCCACCTCGGGGGTTGGTGGTGGTGGTGGTAGTCCCATGCATCCCAGGTTGGTCCAGGGTCACTGCGCTGGTGTTGTTCCTTATTCTGTCCGTAGTCGGCAGGATGGTATTACGTGGTGACAGTCGTTGGAGGGGTGGGGTGCAGGCAAGCTGGTGGATCTGCGTGGTGCTGCAGTTGTATCCTACAGTAGCATGTTGACTTGCACCGGATGTGCCAGGTTGTTCTTCATCGTCCGAGGAGGACAGAGGCTGTACGACGCCAGTGAGCTCGGGCATCCTCTTGAGCCTGGGACTGGACCTCAGCCTGCTGTGTCCTCTATCATCACCTGTTTTTGGGAGACACACAAACAATGGCGTCATGCTCTGCAGGCATCAGTGGTTGACACACCTGGACAGTTGTGACTGTGCCTCGGGGTGCGGGCCTGTACATTGTATTGTCCTAAGTCGTCACAGTCAGGGGTTGATATTGGTGTGGCACATTGTCCTGCATTATTTGGGCATTTCTATGTATTCTCTGGGTGTGAACATGTGGTCTGCATTGATTGTGTTTTGGTTGACAGCCAGACCTCCTTCTGACCCACCCACCCACCTCAGTCAGTTATCCCACCATGGAACGGCTTGCATTGCAGGAGTGTGGGGCTGTCTCTCAGATGTCAGTCAGAGTGTGTCCTGCTGCTTGTTGGTGCACAGGCTGGCAGCAGGGCCTTGTGCTCCCCACAGCAGTAAAGCCAGTGTCAGCCATCTTGTGAGTCCTTCTCCACTCCCTGTGATGTGAGCATGGTTCAGGGTGGTGTTGATGGGCCAGTTGTGAGGCTGAGCAATGTCTGTGACTACCACTCCCATCATGCTATTGCCTCCACCCCCTTCCCAGCATGCCCATGCTTCCTTCCTTTTGACTCTGCTTCCCTGTGGGGTGGGCTGGCTGTGCTGACAGGATGGCTGGGAGTGTTGTCCTGGCAGTTGTTTGGCTAAGAGTCCCAAGAGTGTCCCTGTGCTTCACACAACATAACCCAGGGTGGTGGTGCTTTGTGGGATCTTGTGTTAGGATGGAGGGCATTGCATTCTACCAGGTGGGTACTGTGGAGTTTGTGTTGGGGGGGGTGTGAGGGGAGGTGCTGGTGACTATGGTCAGTGCTGCAAGTCCCCCTTCCCACCCAGCCAGCCGGATATCCCACCATGGAACGTGCTTGCATTGCAGGGAGTGTAAGTTGTCTCTCAGGATGTCAGTCAGTGGTGTCCTGCTGTTTGTTGGTGCACAGTTGGCAGCAGGGCCTTGTGCTCCCCACAGCAGTAGCCAGTGTCAGCCATCTTGTGAGTCCTTCTCCACTCCCTGTGATGTGAGCATGGTTCAGGGTGGTGTTGATGGGCCAGTTGTGAGGCTGAGCAATGTCTGTGACTACGACTCCCATCATGCTATTGCCTCCACCCCCTTCCCAGCATGCCCATGCTTCCTTCCTTTTGACTCTGCTTCCCTGTGGGGTGGGCTGGCTGTGCTGACAGGATGGCTGGGAGTGTTGTCCTGGCAGTTGTTTGGCTAAGAGTCCCAAGAGTGTCCCTGTGCTTCACACAACATAACCCAGGGTGGTGGTGCTTTGTGGGATCTTGTGTTAGGATGGAGGGCATTGCATTCTACCAGGTGGGTACTGTGGAGTTTGTGTTGGGGGGGTGTGAGGGGAGGTGCTGGTGACTATGGTCAGTGCTGCAAGTCTCCCTTCCCACCCAGCCAGCCAGCCAGATATCCCACCATGGAACGTGCTTGCATTGCAGGGAGTGTAAGTTGTCTCTCAGGATGTCAGTCAGTGGTGTCCTGCTGTTTGTTGGTGCACAGTTGGCAGCAGGGCCTTGTGCTCCCCACAGCAGTAGCCAGTGTCAGCCATCTTGTGAGTCCTTCTCCACTCCCTGTGATGTGAGCATGGTTCAGGGTGGTGTTGATGGGACAGTTGTGGGGGGGCAATATGTGTGACTGCGACTCCCATGATGCTATTGGCTACACTGACTTGGCCAGCATACACAGAATTCCTTCCTTTGAGTGGTCTTCACTGTGTGTTGGTGTTGTTGTGGTGGCTACATGTGTGGATGTGTGTGTTAGTTCTATTTGTGCCACTGCCTAGCTGTAGTTGTGGTTGTGTTTGTACATGTGTTGGCACAGTTGGATGTGACTTTTTTGATGGCATGTGTTGTGTTTATCTGACTGACATACACATTTTGGGATGATTCTGTTCTAGTTGCTGTGTAATTGCTATGAGTGCATGGTTTGACTCTCCCCTTGACAGTGATGTGTGTGTTTTGTGGCAGTTTATTGTGTACATTTGTTGTGTACTCACCAGGCTCTGGGATGTCCTCTAGTCCATATACGCTCACTGGCGGAAGGATGGCCCGCACCTTCTCCTCCCAGGGCCTGAGGTATATTGGCTTGGCAGGAGGGCCACTGCCGGTGTGTTGGCTGTTGATGTAGTCTTTCGTCAGCATTTTCCGTACCCTCCTGCGCACGTCATACCACCTGTTCTGGATGTCGGTCTTTGTGCGCCGACATGGTGATTGGGCGTTCACCCTGTTGATGATCCTCTCCCACATCTTGGTTTTCTGCGACATGGGGGTCTGTTGGACCAATGTGCCAAACAGCTGTGGCTCCACCCTGAGGATCTCGTCTACCAGGACTTCCAATTCACAATCTAGAAACTTGGGATTCTTCTTGGGGGGCATGGTGATGGTTGGTGATGGTGGGTGATGTGTGTGTTGGTGTGCAGGTGAGGGTGTGTGGGTGTGTGTTGTGCTGGGTGTATGTGAGGTAGGTATTTGTTGGTGTGCTGCTGGTGTGTGGCTTGTGTGAGGGATGAGCTGTGGGTGTGTGGTTGCTTTCTCTTGGGTGCTGGCAGTGGAATGGCATTTGCAAAGGCTCATGGTAGTGATTTGTGTCCTTTATATAGGTGGAGTTGTTGGTGTGTCTTTGTTCTCTGTCCCCACCCCCCAGTATTTATTGGCTTGGTAATTGCTTGTTTGGCCTTTTTTTGGTTGATTTTTCCTTTGTGCTGTTTGTGTATGTTGGAAACGTTCTTGTGACCGAGTCGGACCCTGCATTGGTCTCGTACGGTGTTTTCCGTTTCGTTCACGCTGTGTTTGTGCAGTTTTGTATGCTGCGTACGCGTCGGTCGCGGTGTATTGTGTTGCTTCGGCTCGGTTTTGTATGCGTGTCGGTCGTACGGCTTGTCCTCCGTCCGACTCGGTCGTGTTTTTCGCGCCTTGCATCGTACTTTGCAGGTTGGAGTTGGCGGGTACGATTCGGTCGGATTTGTTCCGGGTGCGTGTCGGTCGGTTGGATTCGCGTGTTTTTCCGGCCGGATTGCTATTTTCCGAGCGGCTCGGTCGGTCGGCTTGGTTTCCTGACGTGTCGGTCGGATTTATCGCGGCTTGCATCGTACTTGGCGTGTCGGGCGCCACTGGTACGTGTCGGTCGGTATTTTTTCCGGATCCGAGTCGGTCGGTGCTTTTTCCGGCCCGAATCGGAATCGACCCCTATATCTCTACGTCATCTCGCTGCGTGCTAAATGTGCAAGACACCCGTTGTGAAGAGTTGGTTTATCAGGGGTGGTGCACAGTGGCCATAAAGCAAAAGATAAAAGGTGCCAGAGCTACTAAGGAACCGACAGGCACAAAAGCGTTTACTTATAAAAATAATCACAAAGGTGCTCGGGCGGTGGCAATTGAAGGCGCCCAAATGGTATATTGAAAAGTCCCTCCTTTGAAAGGAAAGAAGGCAGGTCACGTCGTTACTCGGCATCCGTAGGGTTCACCATGACACCATCTACTTCTCAGTCTGGACGTAAAGGGGGGCACCCTTTCCCAAATTTAAGGGGGTCATACATCTAAGGGCAAGAGGTCCAAGTTAAAGACCGGCGAAAATCGCACTATGTCAATGATGGAAAGAAATGGGCTAAGGAATGTTGCTTCGACTCCCCCTCTCCGAGACTTATAATAAAGGCCCTCGTCCAGAGAAGAGGCTGGGACTGACACAGTCCCTAAAGAGGACCGGCCTGTAAACCACAGCCTTAACAGAGGCTGAGATCAAAGTGGAAGTTGCAGACCTTGATGCCCTGGACAACTGGCACCTGTGGCATGGCAGTGAAATCCACCCTAGGGCTCTCTTATCACCACCCGCATGAACGCAAACATGAGTCGCACAATTAAACAAGGGAAAAAGGGAAAGGTAAGGAGACTGAAAGGGTGGCTGCCAGCCACATATAATGACTAATGGAGTTGTATTAAGTTGATCCATCAGTAAGAATCCAAGTGCTCTTCGTCCTGTTTGAGAAAAAGGTCGCGCAGTTGTGCTTACACAAATTAAGTGCTCGGACAAGCACCGAAAGACTGCCCACAGGTTAACAAATGCCTGGACCTGAAAAGAGGGCCTTGCAGTGCAGCAGGTGGTCGCCTGCCCTTCAAACTGTGTTCTGATCTCTATGTGAGGCAAGGACAAAGAATTACAAAACGAAGTACTGGCAGTGCATCTACAGGGATAAATAGCTAGGAAACATTTCTTACTCAAAGTTTTGCTCCGGCAGTCGCTCAGGATTTGCGACAGTGCTGCCAGCAAGGTTCAGCATCAGTCAGTGCGGCAGAGTCACAGCAGTGGCCATTTACCATCGATCTGCTTATGACAGAGAGGGGTCAGAACAACACTAAAACGAGTGACTTGGTGTCGGCCATACTGAAAAGCAGCAGCCCAAGACATGAAAAGCAGACTAGCTTAATTTAGATCTTTAATGCGTCACTTCCACAAAATGGCGACTGGTTTTGTAAACACCTCTGAAAAGTTAATGCAATTTACAATGTTGGACTGTAAACGTTGTTTGGTTTCTTGTCGGTGTAACGGAGTGCCTTAGGCTGATCTAATAAAGACTTTGACATCTGCTGTTTCTGGATAGCTTCTTTATTCCAAGAACCTGTATGCTCCCTAACTTAGCTTCTCTCAGCCGACACCTGCACTCTTATTCCAGATCCCACTTAAGAATGGATTATACGGGAAATCCCTCTGCACCACAAAGGCACAGAGATGTGGATGCCTGCTTTGGCCCCCGGGGCACCGGAGAGTGCACTGGAGAGTGCAAGCTCGGCTAGGTGGGAGATCTTTTACTGTAGGGGCCACCAAGCTATGGAACTCTTTGCCAAACAATATTCGCCAAATTGAATCAGAGCCACTATTTAGGAAAGCTGTAAAAACTTGGCTCTTTAGCCTAGGTTAATGCTCTTGGGGTCTGTTTTTTTCTGGTCACCTCTGCGCGCCGCCTACTGCTAGAGCGCCGGGACACCTCTGATTGAGGTAGCTGTTCGCGCTTTATAAATGTCGGTATTATTATTATTATTATTATTATAAAGAACACAGGAGTCCATAAGTAGGTCCCTTCTTGTGCCCCAGGGAACGGTGGAGTGTACGCTGGATCGTAGCATGAATCTGACCCAGGCACACCCGGTCTGAGCAGCGGTTGAGTCCTTCAGTAATCGGACAGCGCTGCAGAGGCAAGTTCAAGGGTGTTTAGAATCGAACTGATGGACAACCAGAAGTAACACTGAGACTGCGATGCACAATCGGGAGGAGGGGCCATTGTGCGCTGTGCCAGGAGGAAGCTTGAACGCGTTGCGATGGGCAACCAAAAAAAACTACTTAGTGAGAACGCCTGGGAGGGAACCAAGCACCCAAAGGAGGGGCAATTACCATGAATGCACCAATAAAAAGGCAGCACTTCTGAATGGCACATCAAAAAACAAATGGCAATCATGGGTGTGCCAAAAGCCCAAAGAGAAGACTTGCAGACTGCGCATGCGCCCTGACTAGGTTCAACCTAAAAATGCACAAAACAGAAACACAGCAAAAACTGCACAAAAATGAGATACAGGGCACAGAACAAAGCGAGAAACGGGAAAGCAGGCCCAAAGAGGCCCACAGAAAAGGTCACAAAGGGGAGAACTAGCACAAAGGCAAAGTAGGAAATCGGGCACAGAGGTAAGGCGACACAAGCAGAGATATAGCACAAAAACAAATTGAAAGAAAACGGGCAGAGGGGGCACAAAGAGGTACAGGGCAGAGGTAACAAATGGGAGAAATGGCACAAAACCACAGCCGGAAAAGACGCACAGTCAGAGGTCACATAAGGCAGTGGTGGCACATAAATAAAAACATGCACACAGGTAAAGAGGCACAATCAGATGTCACAAAAGGCAGAGATGGCACAGAGACAAAATAGGCACAGATGTCACGCAGTACAAGCAGAGGTCACAAAAGAGAAAGATGGCACAAGAATAAAGTGAAGAATGGGAACAGAGACACAAGCAAGGAAAGAACGTGAGCGATCAAGAGAGAAGCAAGGCAGGAGCTTCAAGGCACTGGAGCTAGGTCTGAAAGGGCCTCCCTCCTTTTCACGCTCGTGGTTGAGCGGCTTGCCAAGTGGATCCACAGGAATGCTCAGCTGACATATATTCAGTGGAGCACAGAATAGAAAGACACCCCAATTGCCATAAATAAAGCATGCATTAATATAATACATAATTTTTTTTAAACAATATGCATTCATTATTTTCCATTATTTCAGAAATTTATTAGTTATTAAGCACTCCACAAACTGTAAACAGGAATATACATAAATATATGACATACAAAAATAAGACACCAAACGAATCACGAAAATCAGTCATTACAAACATCAGATCACGGTGTCCCAATAGTAAGCATAGAGTTGTTCAGTCCTTTTTAGGGGTTCTCTTCTTTTCAACAAAGGAACTCTGGATGGGGAATGTTAGATATGGAGATTAGAGGAATGTGTAATCAATACACAAGCTTTCCCCAACATTTAAAGTGAAGGCACATTACTTATATGAACTCTCTTGGAGACCATCGGAATACAAACACCCTGCTAGCGAGCCTAATGGATCTGAGTGACCACGGTTCTGAAAATGGAGGCAAATCCTATGCCCAAGGCTCAGAAGGGCTGCCCATGAGCTAGGCTTACCCTGCAATACCGCCTGGCAGCCAGCAGGAAAGAAAAATACTCAAACCTATGAGCGCCTCTCCTGGCAGAGACAAGATTAGTCCTTGTAACCATGAGCCTGTTTCGCATCAAGCCACTACAATAGATTCTGCCTCAGAATACGAGGGAGACAAACAAGTAGGGTAAGGCGTGTCCTTGAAAAATAGGTACATTACATTTTTCTTTTTCTTATAGGAACGAACCTGAGACTAGTTAGATACTCCTGGTTGGTGTTTGTTTGTGGGTGATGAGATGCCTTATTTAGTTAGGACTGTGTCAAGGAAGAGGGCATAGAAAGCTAGTGACCTTTTAGTCTAAACGTTTGGTTGCTTCCACGGAATGGCATAGGTACAAACCGGTTTGCGTTAACCACAAATGTGAGTTTCAAGGGAGAATATTATTTGAGTACTGTCACTTTTAGTCAAGCATAAGATATATTTAGACAGAAGGGGGATGGGAGCCCACTGCTTCACCTCCCAGCACAGTTCGCCCCTTAGCATCCTGGTAAATGCAGTTCAGTTTAAATGCTTACTTGAATTTTTGTTGAAGTGTTTCACCAAAGTTGGTGCAGGTTAGTGCTGTTAGTCTATAGACACATGTGTTTCTGGATATTATCCTTTATCAGTAGAGATAAAAACGAAATTCATCTGGGGTTGCTGAGAAAGCTGCCAAAATCCTCTCAGATCTCTGTACCTCTCCCTGGCACACAGGTGCATCTCCAAGAGCTCAAGGGAGCACACTGCTTCACCTCCCAGCACAGTTCGCCCCTTAGTTTGTGCTGGGAGGTGAAGCAGTGTGCTCCCATCCCCCTTCTGTTTGAAAAGGCTCCCCTGAGCCATTGAGCTGACCAACCTTTGGAGATGCACCTGTGCGCCTGTGAGAGGTACTGAGACCTGAAAGGATTGTGACAGCTTGCTCAGCAACCCCAGATAAATTTGTTTTTTTATCTCTACTGATGAAGGATAATATCCAGAAACACGTGTCTAGAGATTGACAGCACTAACCTGCACCAACTTTGGTGAAACACCAGCAAAACACAAGTTAGCATTTAAAATGAACTGCATTTACCATAATGCTAAGGGGTTGAACTGTGCTGGGAGGTGAAGCAGTGTGCTCCCATCCCCCTTCTATAAGATATATTTAGAGTTAAGAGATCGAACAAAAAACTTTTCTAATGCAATTACATTTATTTTCTAAAACAATAAGGAAGATAGAAGAGGATAGGATTGTAAAGAAAATATTGTATGCAAGAATCTGTGTGCATTTATACAGCCCAAACCTATACAACAAAGAAATGTTGTACTAAGTAGCGGAATGAAACAGTGAGGAAGAAGGAAACAAGTTCAGCAGTGGGAATGCTCTTCATGAAAGACTGAGGAATGGACAGGAGTAAATTAGAATATTTGCGAATGACATGTTCCTTGAAAAGATTGGTCTTCAGCTCCTTCCGGGGATTAAAAGAAAGGAGCTTGTTGCATCCGATTCCATACCAGAAGAGCCTTGTGTCCTACCTTCTCCTTGCACATTTTGTCTCTCAAGTCTGATGCTGTTGGTATTATGTACACCACCTGCGATTTTAATCTTTATTGTCAGTTGTGGTGGTGTGTTGGTGTTCACAGTCTTGAAGGTGATTCATGTTGACCTGTGATGCCTGAAAGTCGGAAAAGCCAGTGAAGTTCCTTAAGTATGCAGTTGATCAGTGAATTTGTTCCTAATCCATTGATGTGAGCCAATGCACTGGGGATGTTATTCATGGAAATCTGTGGGGAGTCTGGGACTCAGTGAGCTTGCTTTTACCTCTATGTAGGAGTAAAAGCAGCAATTTTTGGGAGTATGGCACTGATTTGTCTCCTGGGCACTTCTGGGCACTCCTGTGTTTCGAAGATGGTTGGGGATGAGGAACATGTCAAAGAGGAGGGTGGATATGTACTTCAGGTGGGCTTGGACAGTGCCAGTTGGGTAATCACAGCCAGGTGGTGATTTTGAATTTGGTAATATGTATGAAGAACTCTGTATTATTTCATATTATGTGTATTATTTCACTCCCTACTGTTTCCTATGCAGTGGAGGCTTATGGGATTCAGGTCAACACCCTCCTTATTTTCTGGCCCATTTTTTATTAGATCAACAGTGAATAATAACATAATATTCAGTCTTTGATATTTATTTTTAAAATGCCAGCATTTAGGCTCAACAGCAGCCAGTGACACTGTCTGACTGTGTTGGCTGGCCCAGGCGCATGAAGGCGTCTGCATCAGCCATTGGAGAGATTGTTCGCGTCACACCCTATTTGTGACATGCTGGGCAAGTGACTAAAAGGCCAGTGTGGCTGACTGGGCCAATATTGAAATGGGACCACTAAGCATCTATACCTGTAACCCAATCTGGTGGGTGGACAGTGTGAAAAATTGTGGCAGCTGAATGAATAGACACTTCCCTAATGAATTACCCAGAATTTTTGCTTACCTGTCCTCACCTTTCACTTCCACTGTTCCATAAAAGCCCCATTACCCTGTCTCCACCCAATTTACTTCCTACAAGTTGTCCAAAGCCCTGTTCCCCCTTCGCACCAAATGCAAAATATGAAAGTGCCACTCCTTCTGTGGTTCAGATACCATCTGTCTCTGTGCATTCCCGTTTTTGCTGCTTTTGTCAGCTACTACTGTGTTGACAGGTCCAAATGAATATTTAAAAAAAAAAAACAATTGTAGCAAATGGAATCGGCCCATTTACATACATATGTTCCCATTGATTGAAATGATGGCCAATTGACAAAGTACACCATATGGCTGTTTTATTAATGTGGCGACACCCTGACAAGGCCAGTAGGCCTGCCTTGTGTCTAATGACACCCCCTTGTATAGTTATGTTGTATTAGGTATAGGTGGAGGGATATTGTGATTAAGGGATTTAGGACCCGCTAGGGGTGAAATGTGATTTGAGGGTGTCACTAACAATATCCTCATCTGCATGATTTATATATTTCTAATTTGATGTATAGCATTTTGTAGTGTGTGTGTATGCATAGTAAAAGTACTTTTCCTTTTTAAAAGAAAAAGCACTGACAGTACAATAATTTATTGAATGTTGTTGCTGCGTGCCAGTTAATTGGGTTGGCCAGCCAACACTACCTCCCTTACGTAGGCCTTGGGCCGCTCTGCTTCGCTACCCTAAGAGAGTCAAGTTCCCAGTCAGGAGAATATTTTTGACCTATTACTTATGAAAGACTCACATCCTTTGCGACTAATAACCCAATTTCTTAGAACAAGGTGTTCTCATGAGTGAAGAAAACATTTATGTACCATGCATTAAAAACATACTCATTTGTTTGCAGACTTAACTTTTTTTAATTTAATTTTTTTGTTTTGAAGCAAACACTTACAACACAATCATGGACAGTTTCCAGTTAGCTGACATAATTTTAAAGAATCATATTGAGATACCCAAATACTCCAAGACTTCAGCTGAGAATATCCGTGTGCCATAATTTAACACTACTGAAGCAAAAGTTGGATTTCTATATTTGCTATTTTAATTTCATACCACACTTAACTTAATTCACGTACTTACTCTTGCACATGCTGTTGAACACATTTATATACACCTACTTTCAAATACTTCACACAGTTACTACACCTCTATTACAAGGTGGCAGCTACGCTGCCATCAGGGTTCCCACGTCGCTGATTTTTTACCGACCTGGCCTGTATTTTCTGACCCAGGCCAGTAAAATATTGGGAATAGCAGTGAAATCTGGAATTTTTTGCTTTCTGAAATTTACACCTGAAACAGCAATCATATAACGAAAATAGTTAAAAAGTACTTGAGATCTGTCTAAATTATTTCAGAATGATAATTAGAACAAACAGAGGGATAAATGTCATGTTGTAAAAGAATCCTGACAGCTTTACACCCATTCTTTTATCATCTACTAGCTTTTGGCTGCTCCAGGATACTGAAACGAAAACAAATGGATTGTACTTTTGTTCCAAGAATGGTGGCAACTAGCTGCCATTGCTTGGAGCCCCTTTTATTAGGTTGAGCCTACAGTGCATGCGCTGTCTGCAAGACCTGTTGGATTTAATAAAATGACTGCAGTCCTGCCTGCAGTTTACGATGGGTTTATTCAAGCGTCGCTCAGCTTTGCTGCCTTCGCACTCGTTGTGCAGCCGATAGCTCACTTCCGTTTATGGCTGAGGAGCACCGGCCAAATACACTTTTCTTGCGCTGGCATTTGCTATCTGTTGTTGCGGAGAACTCCTTTTCCTCTGCTGCCCTTCTCCCAGACATGAGTGTTCAGGTTTTTTGTTTCACTCCAAGGGTTCGGCAGTTTTGAAGAGCCGTCTGTTTGTCACCATCTTTTTTCCCTGGCAATGCACCAGTGTTCTAAGTGAGCGCAAGTGATGAAAGGCTTGCACTGACGTCACCGGTCATCCATGAAAATTGTTGACCAACAGCACTGCTCTCAGAAAGTGCCTGTGTACTCGCGTCAAGCATCGACTACCGCACTGCACGCCCCGCGTCTGAGAGCTCGTTCGCCAGGGCTTACCAGCAGGGTCGGGTTACTGCGCCCATGGAAAACATTCCCCATGTTGACAGCCGTACATCACTCTCTACTCCTCTGCCCTCTTCAAGAGCCTCAGCGGCGGATTGAAGCTGTTACTGCCCCCCCCAAAACAGAAACAGAACATCGAAAATGAGTCCTTTCCACGTGATTGTGTACCATGGTGGTTAAGGCGTCTGACTTCCAATCAGAAGATTGAGGGTTCGAGTCCCTCCGTGGTCAGGATCCTTTTTACAATTACAGAAAGTACATTTTATGAAATCTAGAATCCTGCTCCACATTTCAATGTTTTTAAACCTATGCAGGATGCTGCTAAAGAGGTGGTGATTCGAACAAATGCAAAGGTAACATTTGGGAGATTTCGATTTAAATGAAAAACAAATGAATTTTAAGCAGCACTATCAAGTACAGTTACGCATTTAAAAAAAAAGGAATTCTTGGACTCCTCTTCATGTAGTGTCGTCGTTATCGGTTAGGGCCTAGGGCATGCAAGCATGCGAACATTTTAGAAGAGGAAAGCGGAAGGTTTAAAAAAGAAATATTAATCGTGAGAATGTGTTTTTACCCCAGCCTCTTTGACACCAGCACACGCACTTTACTGTGCACACCGTCACTTTCGGCAATCTTTGCACTTGTCCAGCGAGCCTTACGGGACCAGGCCCATCAGGTCTACATCTACCGGCATCATCTGCGCCAGGAGGCGCCAACGCGGTCTGTCTGCACCAGGGGGCGCATAAAAACGGCAGCAGGCTCCCGCGGCATGGGACCCGCCCGGGCGAAGCCCGGGCCAAGGGCGGGCCCGTCTGCGCCCGTCCACAACTGAACGTGGCTGGGCTGGGCCAGGTCTCTCGGCTGGCCATCATAGTAGCAGCTCCGGTGTCAGCTTGGCGTGGCCCAAAGGTAAGGAGATGGGGAAGCGTAAGACTAATATGCCCACTGTCAAGGACCGCCCGTTAACTACATCTATCACTAGCTTTCTGACAACTGCAATGGGGGCAATTACAAGTGAGATCGAGTCCGTGGAGGAGAGACTGGGGGCCACAAAACGGGCCCTACATAATAGCACACTAGTGGAAATAGAGGACGAGCATAGGCCTGAGTGCTCAGGTGTAGGTGAGCGGCCGAGGACTTCCGATCAAGCCACAGGTGCCACGGTATTGAATGGCCCAGAAGCCCTCGGAAATATAACGAACACCAGTGATAACCAGCAAGGTGGGCTTTTAGATACTCTTCGCCCACCACCATCGAAAAAGTCAAAGGCATGTGGTAAGCCCAAGAAAGCTGCTCTGCCCTCGGTAACTCGCAAGAAAATATTGACATCCCCCATAAGGAGGACTGTAAGGGCCCCAGACACAGACCCTGTGGTAGGCCTGAAAGGAAATGAGCCCATAAGTGACTTATTGCCGCTTACACAACTTATTAGTGCGATTGAAGCAGTCATGAAACCACTTATTGAACCTCTTCTAGGGCTTTTGAATAGTATTGATGTGTCACTCAAAACTTTAATTGGTTGAAGTGTTCCTAAATCAATTTCCGGAACAAGTACCGCTCCTAAATCAATCCCTAATCCTGATGCACTACATGCAGTTCCTTCTCTTCTGGCCCCGCATGTAAAATATTGCTTTATTAACAGCATTGATACCTCAATACACTCTGCCCAGGCACCGTCAGATAAAGTAAATGCGACGGGCAGTGGCCAGCCAATCTCAACATCCGGGAAAAGAGAGCGGGGAGTGCCCAATTTTGCAGACAGCCAACAAATTAATTGTACAGCTGGTGATCGGAAAAACCACGAGAGAACACTTCATCTTCCACCCGAAGTAACCCCTTATGTTATTGTTTTTAAGAATGTGCCACCTTTGCCGACTAATAAGGAGGAGGATTGATATCAGTTAAAGAACAAAACTGTACACTGGCTGGCTAAAGCAGCGAACTGGTTACAAAGTGATGACTTATTTTATAATGTAAATAATGTCGAACGGGTTTCATGGGTAGGGTCACAGCCAAAAGTAGAGTCTGGCGATTGTATTGTTGTGAATTTTAAGAATAGGTCATTAGCTCACTGTCTTATGGACAGGTTCTCTTGCTGTAACACTGCTAGTGGTCCCATTGAGGCAGTACCATTAGGGTATTGTTACAAGCCACAGGCCTGTTTCGCACCTCAACTTGCTAAAACATTGCACGATTTCCCAATTCCAACTTTCAACCGCTTTTCTCCCCTACTTTATGTGGATTGACTACACCAACTGCCCCCTATTCATGTCGGACAAACTAAACCTGACTTAAAACGCAGACGGATTGAAAGTCTTGCGAGCGGTACGGACAAACAAGTATTGTTTATAGCGCCTTCGGCAGCCAGTTTTAATTCGCCTGATCTTGCAGAGCCAGTATTACCTCCACCTAATGTTCTTTTACAAGGGAAGGTGGGCCATTCTGTGGAAATAGTTGAGACAATCGTGAGATCTCAAGGTGATTGGGAGCCAGCCACCCATTGTACAGAGGGAGTGACTGGTAGTCTTAATAGCTTTTTCACATTTGGCAGTCTCTTTTGGAACATTGCTGGCCTGTCCAATAAGGTAAAATCGGAACAATGGGTTGCTTTCATTCAAAAATATAGCATTATATGTCTGCAAGAAACTTGGATGAGAGAGCCGGCCCATGTTAATGGCTATGTTTCTATATACACACCTGCTAATGTTGCTTTAGGTGGTCATGCCAAGGGAGGACTATTAACCTTGGTTTCAACCACACTGTCTGGCAAAATAGGTAAGACTCAGCTTCATTCACCACACTTCCAGATCATCAATATTCTTATTAGGAAAAAGGTGACCCTGATTCTTGTCAATTTTTATCATAACAACTTTAATACCAAAAACACTGACATTGCCCAGGAACTAGAAACTCTATTGAGTAGACACATCCAGGAGATAAACATGGAGTTTGTAGTGCTATGGGGAGGTGATTTTAATTGTAAACTGTGCCCCCTCTCAAAACAGTCTGCATGCCATTTGATAGATGGAGACAGAGATGGCGGTTGTCACTTTTACCATAATCCCTGTGGAAATTTTTTCAATTCATTATTGTCAAAATTCTCACTTTTTCTTACACTAGACCTCAACAAATTGAACGGCACTGATTTAGTCTCATTTGTCGGTAGAGGACAAGGGACCCTAATCGACTTTATTGCTTTGTCCAATTACTTCAAACCGTACTCTGTGACTTTCACTATCCATAAAATTTGTCTTGGTGATCATTTCCCACTATCATTGGAATTAAAGACTCAAATGTATGATCAAGTTGTAGCTGTTAAATCAAGCCCTATAACCTATGTTAAAAATAAGGGGCTATTACGAAAGTGGTCCACTATCAAACCCAATCTTGTTCTGCAGCAGGTTATAACATCAAACCTGAGTCAAGTCTTAGACTGCCTGAAGGATATCCCAAACCCTCCATCTATGCTAACATCTTTTGGGGCAATAACGGAGACCATTAATGCCGCTTTAACTTACGATCCTAAAATGCGATGCCAGAGAAAAAAAAAGTGGTTTAATCGTGACTGTATTTATTTTCACAATAAATTAATTAAGTCACTGAAGATAAAACCCCAAAATAAACTGGAGGTAAGAAAGTCACGCACCGAATATAAACAGGCGTCAGAGAGGCATAAAGTAGAAATAAGGCAAGAAGCTTGGGAGCAACTTTATATAGCATGTGAGAGTAGAAATACAAGGCTAATCTGGCAAACTGTTAATCAGGATTATTTCAATAGCTCCTCTAACAGTAATATCGATCCCACAATTATGCCCGATACCTGGGTAGAAAATTTTTCTGGTTTATATAAAATCGATAGTGAGCCATGTTCTAGTGCTAATTTTAAATACGGGGCATTAACATTGGCATGCCCAACATTAGATGAGGTAGAAAGGGCCCTAAACCAGACTGTGAAGAACAAGGCATCCGGCCCTGATGGCATTCCTGCGGACCGGTTTTTAGCTAATCTCCCGCTGTGGCTCCCACTGTTAACAAACATTTTAAGTTGTTATGCGATACAGGGCCCCCCTGATTCATGGAGAACTGTGATAATAGTCCCTATCTTTAAAAAGGGGGACAGGCCGAACCCGAAATGTTATCGGCCTATCTCCCTAATTGATTGCACCTGCAAACTAATGGGCAGGGTAATATTAGAGCGGTTGGAGGCTTGGGCAATCGATAGTGGGAAGTTCTCAGACATTTAATATGGTTTCAGGAGGGGCCTGGGTACTATAGAACAATGTCTTAATCTGCACCTGGTTATAGGCAAATACACTCTAGCCAAGCCCGGATCACTCTTTTTAGGGTTTATGGACTTGACGTCTGCCTTTGACTGGGTGCAGAGAGGAAGACTCTGGGAGAAGATGCTGGGTATGGGCATTGAACCTGCTATTGTCCATTTCTTAGCAGCTATGCACCAAGATGTGACGGGGAGAGTTCGTTATGGTGCAGGTGGCGAACTCACGTCCCCAGTAAAAATGACTCGTGGGGTTCGCCAGGGCTGCGTTCTCGCACCGTTTTTATTCTGCCTATATATAAACGACCTAGAAAATCATATTAAATATGGGAATGTAGATGTTCCCATGATAGGTCGCAGGTTGTTACCTGCATTATTATATGCAGACGACTGTGTCCTAATGTCAAGAACTGGTGTGGGGCTGCAACAGCTTTTAACCAGGTTCAATGATTTTATGACTACCCTCGGTTTGAAAACTAATGTCGGGAAATCATACACTATGGTGGTGGGAGAATCTCCCACGATTTAAAAAACCTGTTTTATAAATAATGAAAAACTGTCCTATGTGCCTACTTTTTCCTATTTGGGAATTTTGTTTGACAAAAAAGCACCTGGAATCATTTAATAGAATCTAGGATTTGTGGCTTTAATCAAAATTTGGAGGCAATTTTTAGATTCACTAAAAAGCTGGGTTCAAAACCAATTAATGCTATCATCAATATTTATAAAGCCCGGACATGTGCTGTTTCCTTGTATGGTGCTGGAGTTTGGGGTTTCTGTAAGGCAGGGGGTCTCCAAAGAACAGAGAACATGTTTATGAAGCATCTGCTGCACCATTTGGGCTAAGGAAGAAACAGCTTTAAATCGTGCCATTATCTGAGATTGTTTAAAACTAGAGTGCATGACAAAACTACCCTGGCTTAATTACATAAAAAATCAACTAGAGACCATGGGGCTGGTGGATTGTCTTCATAATCCAGAGAACATTGTCAAGACATCAAAAGCGAAGCTGAAAAAGGATTTTCTAAAACACTTCTACTCCACCAGAAGAACCATGGAGTTAGAAAAAAAAAAAGGGTTGTAGAACATTCATTGTTAGTTTGCACTCCAGGTATTGAACCTTATCTCTCTTTTTATTTCAGTCACGCTAAATTGTTTTATCTAATAAGATTTAGGTTTGGTATTTCACATTTTCTTGTCTCATATCCACGTAAAGTTTATTGCGATGACAAACTGGACCCGTGTCCATGTGACTCGGAGTCGGTCCAAAGTACCTTACATTTTATGTTCTTTTGTAAACTTTATACCGGACCTAGGCGTGTCTTTTTAATTCCTCTTTTAAAAATTTTAAATATAAGAAAGTGTCGGGCTGCATTATATCATCTCCAGCTCTTAAAAGATGAATTTACTTGTCTAATGATTTACAGATACATTCCTTTTGCTGTTCGCTTGTGGGACATTGTCGGAAAATGATTTTATAAACCATTTATATTTTGTGCTTAGTATTTAAAGAGGCTTCTTTGTGGAAACACTCTCAAGATATTGACATTCTGAAAAAGAAATTGTTACTGTCATGGAATTTTTATCAGTCATGTATATTTTATCTACCTGTTATTTGTTTTAATTGTTTTTAAGATGTATTCTTTTATGGTTGAAATTCAACCGAATAAAGATCTTTGACTGACTGACTGACCCCATTGATTTCTTTTGAAACAGAGGTAATTCCAGGTGGGCCATTTTTGGCTTAAAAACCGGGAATTTCCCTCCCGAATCGGGCCAATTGACATGTATGCTGGGGTTAGAAGGCCCTGCCTCCCCCGTAACCTCTCTTTCACCTCCTACGCCCAATTAGCACTCATTGCTGTTAGTATAGCGAATTGCATAGTATTGAGAAATGTATGTGAATATATGCATTTGCCTCACGTTCACACGCAAAGGTTGCGTTTTTTACAGTGGCATGCTTGGTTTTGGAAAACCCGAAATGGCATTGTACCAAAGTGATATTGTAAATCGCAATTTGCATCCGGCATTGTCAACATTGTGATTCCCTACAACTCTCAATCTATCACAAGGGCATGCGGAAGGCAAAGCTCATTCAAGCCATCCTTCCTTGCCTCTTACATGGAAAGCTTTCAATAGTTTGCATCTGCACTAGCAGACACGAAGCACCGAAAGATGACCACCTGGCCTTGTGAGTCGGTAATTATATGTAAAGAAGAAAATGCAGTTTAGGGACAGTTTGCACTGCACTAGTGACTGCTGAGGCCATATGCTAGAAAACCTAACAATTCAATGGATTGTTGCATAATCACCACTCTACCCTTGTGTACTTTTTGCAATGTAGCACTTTTTTGTGTTACTGGCTCTACCTCTTCAAAGGACAAGCGTCACAGTACAGGCACTTTGTGTTAAGTAATAACAGAGTCGTGATGAAGAACTGTATAGTTTAATTGCCAAATAAAGTCCACACCCGCAGAGAGCGTGCGTTAACATAGACTGCTTCCATACTGCCGCACCCCAACACCCAAAACAGAAACGGAACATGAAACATGAGCCACTTGTGCCCTCGTGACTGTGTAGCCTGATGGTTAAGGCGTCTGACTTCCAATCAGAATTTAGCAGGATGCTGCTAAAGAGATGGTGAATCTAACAAATGCACACACACCTCTCTTAATACATAAACTTGCTGCAAAATCGTAAATATTAACTTTTTTGTAAACCACTACATAGCGTCCCCTCACTAAAGCAACGCAGGTTGTTTCTCCCTAAAGCACTTCCCAGTGTCCGTCTCTCACTAGATCACTGCACAGTGTCGCTCATTACAGCACTGCACAGCGTTCCTCAGTAAAGCACTGCCCACTGTCCCTCACTAAAGCACGACCCAGCATCCCTCACCAAAGCACTACCCAGCATCCCTCACCAGAGCACTGCACAGCATCCCTCACCAGAGCACTGCACAGCGTCCCTCACTAGAGCACCGCACTGTTTACCTCGCTAAAGCGCTACACTGCGTCCTTCACTAAAGCACTGAACAGTCTCCCTCACTAAAGCACCGTGCAGCGTCCCTCACTAAAGCACTGACAGTGTCCCTCACTAAAGCACTTCACAGTGTCCCTCACTAAAGCACAACACAGCGTCCTTCATTAAAGCAGTGCGTGGACTATCTCACTAAAGCACTGTCTGCACTGAGCGGCTCTCACTGTACTAGTGTATGAAAGACACTACGGCGCAGCACAAAAGTCAACTGGAGGCCCTCCCAGGCCATCAGAAGCAGCACATATTATTGCACCTGTTCCAAGCTGGGCGCTTTACTGAGGTGAGCTAAAGAACCTTAGAATATCTGAGCCCGGCAGAGGGGGCAGCAAACTGCTTTTCTTTTCAAACACCTTCAACTTCTGGCCAAGTTAATATTCCCACATGGGCTCTTATAGCTGTGGAAAATAAAGTCTTTGAGTCTGCGCCTTTGTTTTCGAAAAATGTTAATGAGAGCTAATTACTGTGAAGATGCTTCAGCACCTGAAAGGCCCTCTCCACCATCTCATCTCTTAACTTTCTAACCCTCAATTGCCTCCAAGAAAAAAAAGCATTTACAATGCAATAGGTCTTGCATTTGCGAGAGTTTAAGCTATTGGCATTGAAAATGACAATGCCTTTTATTTATCTGTTTGAAAAACAACACTTAAATAAAAGGCATTATCATTTACAATGCCAATAGCTCAAACTCTTGTAAATGCGAGACCTATTGCATTGCAAATGCTTGGTTCATATCCGGCTAAATAAAGACTGCCTTGCCGCTGTTTATCCAGTCGACTGTCACACAGTACATAATCTCTGCTATTTAGCCTGCTGTTTGATAAACAGTGTTAGCACTTTACCTTGTGCATATTTCGGGGCCCGCAAAGCACTATCTGATTAATGGAAATTTAAAGCAGAGGCTGTTCAACAAATCGCTCCATTTAAATAATGTGAACCACATTACTTTTCCTAATGAAGAGAGTAAGGGCCAGATGTACGACGTAAAATTCCATGCGCAAACGGGTTTGCGACCCGTTTGCGCATGCAATTTTAGTCTGGGCCATGTATTTACACTATTATACGAGTCGCAAATAATTTGCGACTCGCAAAAGTGTATTGCGACTCGCTATTAGGAAGGGGCGTTCCCTTCCTAATAGCGACCGCAGAGCCATGTATGAATGTTTTGCGACCGCAATTGCGGTCGCAAGACACTCGCAAATTACCGCCCTCTTCAAGAGGGTGGTAATGAAGTCGCAAATGGGAAGGAGTCCCCAGGGGACCCCTTCCCTTTATGACTGGCTCCAAAAATATTTTTAAGGGCAGGCAGCGGTCCCAGGGACCACTGCCTGCCCTTAAAAATTAAGCAACGTTTCATTTTTTTTTTTTTTTTTAAATGCACCCCGTTTTCCTTTTTTAAGGAAAATGAGCTGCATTTAAAAAAAAAAGCTGCTTTATTTAAAAGCAATCCCAGACATGGTGGTCTGCTGAGCCCAGCAGGCCACCATCCCTGGGAGGGCCTGTCATTCCCAATGGGCTCGCAAATTGCGAAAGGCTTATTAATATTCATGAGCCTCGCAATTTGCGACACCATTGGGAATCGCAAAAAGTGTTAAACACACTGGTGTACATGCAAAATAGCGCCTCGCAAATTGCGAGTCGCAAAAGACTCGCAATTTGCGAGGCGCTATTTTGCGCGTCGTACATCTGGCCCTATATGTTTTCAAACCATAAAGGTAAAAAATGACAGAAGGTAAAATCCTCAAGCTAGTATCAATTAATATGAAAAGGCATCAATTCATAAGGAGTTTAAATCAATGTAAGTTATACAAAGAAGAAGACAAACTAGCAGAGAGTACCCTCAAAAGGAAGGATAAGGAAAAGACAGCTCTCCCAAAAAGAGAGTGCTTTAAATCTCCTACTCTTTTCTGATCTAAACTGCATCAAACAACAGGACTGACTCAATCTATTCTGGACTAACTTAAATCACACAATTCAAACATTTGCTACACCCACACACATTTCACATGAAACAATCCAATGAGGTTAAAGTGAGGCCAGCAGCGGCTCCTCCGTTATAGCGGAGGAGCGTCGCCCTGCCTGCTTGAAGCGCAGCAGGTACACACATTAATAAAATGGTAATAAATACCATTTTATTATAATTTGTCGCAGACTCGCACTGTTGCAGCTCGAGGACAGGGGGCGGAGCTGATTAGTGCAATTGCACTATTACTGCATCCCCTGCCAGTGCGCATGTCAGAGCTAGCAATCCTAGGGCAAGGGGATTGCAGTCACAGGCCCCCAGCCTCAAAATGAGCGTTGGGTTAGCCTGCTCCAACCAATCTTGGAACTGGTTGGATTCGCTTTGCACAAGGGAGGAAGTTCTTCCTTTCCTCCTGGAGTCACCGTCGAGGAGAGCGCCAGGAGCTGTACTTGAATCGAACTGTGTGTCTGCCTTGCACCGGAGGAAACCATTTTCTTTGCGACAAGAAAATAACCGCAATCCTGAGCGAATCACCGGACTGCTATATGCTTGCCCTCTTCCGCCACTCAGAATGTGGAAACTGAACAAGAGCCGAAGTGAGACCACTATCAGAACCTGCATGCCAGCAAGTGCAACATATAGGGTGAGTCTTTTGGGCATCGCGCCTCACCATATTTTAATGTTGCCAGCCGCCGCTGAGTGAGGCGATAGATTTGTATATTCATTGGGTTCTCAGGACCTTCAACAATACAGCTTTTATTAGCGCCCTTGTTAGAAATGGGGGTCTCTAGTTGGCAGAGGTAGGTAGCTTTGTCCAAATAGGGACCCTTGATTCTAGTCAGGGTAAGGGGATACACACTTTAGATAACCCCTGCTCACCCCCTTGGTAGCTTGGTACAAGAAGACAGGCTTATCCCAAAGGCAATGTGTAAAGTATTTGTACCAATACTCACAGTAACACAGTGAAAACACCACAAATGGACACCACACCAGTTTAGAAAAATTAAATATCTTTATCTAAACTTAACAAGACCAAAACGACAAAAATCCAACATACATAGGGGAGAGGAGTTGGCCTAACGGCTAGGGCGGTCGACCTCGAATCTTTTCCGGGAGAAACCCATGGTTTGTTGAAGCATAAGGTCTATTCAAAGCCCAAAAAGCAACATTCAAGCTGGGGCGTAAAACTGTATTCCTACAGATAAAAAGCCCAAGGTATGCTAAAAACTCAAGATTTATAAAAATGCAAGATTTACAAAAACGGGATGTTGATAACCGTGAAAAAAATCGCTAACCTCAACGTGAAACACTTAGGCGGGTGAAATAGTGTGTTCAGACGCAAATGGTTGAGTATTTATTAAGTGCTACCTTGGCTGCGGAGCGTAGTCAATTTCGTATGTCATAAATCAAGTTACGCCTCGCATTCGACTCTTAACAAAGAGAGGCACATATCAAGGCTTAAAGTAATTACACACAAACTACACGCTATGTTATTGCGGTAGCAAGACAGGGGTACTGTCAGACTTGATGGCGAGTCGAGATGAAGTTTCCAAAATCCTAATTAAGCAGAAAAAGGCGATAAAATCCCATAGCGACACTCACCTCTCCGTCGGTACCCCAGACGAGTAGAGTCTGTAACCGGAGGTAAGAGTCGTCTGTCTCGGTCGCTCTTAAATACGGATTCGCAATGAGTAAACTCAGACCAGGTGTGTTGTCCCACTTGGTCTCGATGTTGACACGCATGCGCAGAACAACGATCTGCTAATCTGACGCGCATGCGTGCAGTGCTCAAAGCCCGCCGGGACATGTAGTTTACGATGCAGGTATAGCGTGATTACAATGCAGAGCCAAAACAGTATACGTTGGGTCTTTATGGGATATGTTGATGAGACCAGATCGCAAGCGTTAATTAAGAAAGCATGGATGTGCATGGCACTGTTCTGAGGGTGCTTGATATGCCCAAAAACTGGTCATCAATAGGGGTCAGTCTACGCATTGTGGTTTATCTGTCATCAAAAGGTAACCGACCATGGCCCACAGGGGGGTGAGGACCACGAAGTGCTAATTAACAACAACCTACCCCACATGACTAGGTTAGGCATATCCTGTTAAAGCAATCACTCTGATAATATCGGTTGGAAAGTGACAATGAACAAGACCACGCTACGTGTGTGTTACGCGTTAAAAATAGAGTATTACGTCTTTCATCTTTAGTGTCATGTTAGTGATTCATATCATAAAGTGGAACATGAGGCAGCTTGCTACCATGAAATGTGTCACAGCCTACAGGGAAACCCATGGAATTTCATCATTTAAACCCACATTATCAGTGTTGAGCCTATGTAACCATCGTTGTTTGCGCCTGAACAAGTATGTAGAGATGTCTGTGACATGAGCAGGGATATATGGTTTTTCTAACACCGTCCATTTGAGGTCTTCTGGGGAATGGTTAGATTCTAGAAAATGATTGGTGAGTTTGGTAGCAGCTTTTCTGCATCGGATAGTGCTCTTGTGTTCTAAAATACGAGTTTTCACCTTCCGGGTAGTCATGCCCACATACCGCAAAGTGCATGGGCAAGTGATCAAGTAAATCAACCTGTCGCTATTGCAATTTGTGTGCTGAGACAGTATATATGAAGACCAGCTATTTCTCCAAATATCAGGGACTTCAATGGGCAGCATCTTTGCTCCAAGCCTGGCTAATCTTTATGTACATCTGTTTGAACAAGATCATATTTTCTGCCATGATAATCCATCTAAAGATCACATACTTTTATGGAAACGCTATATTGACGACGTGTTGGTTGTCTGGAGAGGTACATCTATTGCCATCACTGAGTTCAAGACGTGGTTGAACAGCAGGAATGATTTCCTCAAATTCACCTGTGAGTATAGTAACATCAGTTTACCTTTTTTGGATGTCCGGATTTTTCCCTCAGGTGGCGGTCTGGGTACTGAATTGTACAGGAAACCTATGGCCAGGAACTCCCTTCTGTCGTACAAAAGCTACCACCCTAAAGCCCTTCGCGACAACTTGGCGTTCGGACAGTTTTTACAGATCAGGAGGAATTGCTCCTCAACCTCTAAATACAGAGAACATGCCCGGGATCTGGCTCTCCAAGTCAATGTGAGGAACTACCCGAAGAAGCTAATAAAGAGGTCGTTGAAACGTGCAGCCAACAACAACAGGGAAGCACTCATCAAGCCAAGCGGACCAAAGGAAGCGACCTCGAGACTCACATGTGTTAATACCTTTTGTAGCTTCTCTTATAAAATCAAAAAGAGTATCCTTTCCAACTGGAAAATGTTAAACATTGGGAACACCACTCTACCTCGACCTTTGTTTGCTTTCAAAAGAAGCACAAACATTAAGGATCAGCTAGTGCACACATGTCCACGCATCACGAAATCGACGAATCAGAACACTCTGTGGAACTTACCTGCTGTCAAAGGCCATTTCCCCTGAAGTATGTGTGCAGCCTGTCCTCAAACAGAACACACAATCTCCATTGACATTGGGACCGCACAACCATGGATACTGTCTCAGCACACAAATTGCAATAGCGACAGGTTGATTTACTTGATCACTTGCCCATGCACTTTGCGGTATGTGGGCATGACTACCCGGAAGGTGAAAACTCATATTTTAGAACACAAGAGCACTATCCGATGCAGAAAAGCTGCTACCAAACTCACCAATCATTTTCTAGAAACTAACCATTCCCTAGAAGACCTCAAATGGACGGTGTTAGAAAAACCATATATCCCTGCTCATGTCACAGACATCTCTACATACTTGTTCAGGTGCGAACATACGATGGGTACATAGGCTCAACACTGATAATGTGGGTTTAAATGATGAAATTCCATGGGTTTCCCTGTAGGCTGTGAAACATTTCATGGTAGCAAGCTGCCTCATGTTCCACTTTATGATATGAATCACTAAAATGACACTAAAGATGAAAGACGTAAAACTCTATTTTTAACGCGTAACACACACGTAGCGTGGTCTTGTTCATTGTCACTTTCCAACCGATATTATCAGAGTGCATGCTATTAACAGGATATGCCTAACCTAGTCATGTGGGGTAGGTTGTTGTTAATTAGCACTTCGTGGTCCTCCCCTCTCCCCCCTGTGGGCCATGGTCGGTTACCTTTTGATGAAAGATAAACCACGATGCGTAGACAGACCCCTATTGATGACCAGTTTTTGGGCATATCACGCACCCTCAGAACAGTGCCATGCACATCCATGCTTTCTTAATTAACGCTTGCGATCTGGTCTCATCAACATATCCCATAAAGACCCAACGTATACTGTTTTGGCTCTGCATTGTAATCACGCTATACCTGCATTGTAAACTACATGTCCCGGCGGGCTTTGAGCACTGCACGCATGCGCGTCAGATTAGCAGATCGTTGTTCTGCGCATGCGTGTCAACATCGAGACCAAGTGGGACAACACACCTGGTGTGAGTTTACTCATTGCGAATCCGTATTTAAGAGCGACCGAGACAGACGACTCTTACCTCCGGTTACAGACTCTACTCGTCTGGGGTACCGACGGAGAGGTGAGTGTCGCTATGGGATTATATCGCCTTTTTCTGCTTAATTAGGATTTTGGAAACTTCATCTCGACTCGCCATCAAGTCTGACAGTACCCCTGTCTTGCTACCGCAATAACATAGCGTGTAGTTTGTGTGTAATTACTTTAAGCCTTGATATGTGCCTCTCTTTGTTAAGAGTCGAATGCGAGGGGTAACTTGATTTATGACATAAGAAATTGACTGCGCTCCGCAGCCAAGGTAGCACTTAATAAATACGCAACCATTTGCGTCTGAACACTCTATTTCACCCGCCTAAGTGTTTCACGCTGAGGTTAGCGATTTATTCACGGTTATTAACATCCCGTTTTTGTACATCTTGCATTTTTATAAATCTTGAGTTTTTAGCATACCTTGGGCTTTTTATCTGTAGGAATACAGTTTTACGCCCCAGCTTGAATGTTGCTTTTTGGATTTTGAAAAGACCTTTTGCTTCAACAAACCATGGGTTTCTCCCGGAATAGGTTTCCTCTCTTTGTGACTCTTGCTTGCCTATCTTTACAAATGGCTTGTGGTTTTGAGACATTGTGAACACAGTGTTATTGACACAAGCACCCTCTATACTTTTCCATAGAGCGGTGCCCCCTTCCCTGAGCTGTCGCCAGGTTGAGGTGAAGCAATTTACCCAGTCATTGCGGGTAAGCATAACGTGTTGTTTTTACTGTCTATACACACATGAGGTGTAGTATGTAAGGAGAGGAATCTGTTGATCCCACTTACATTGTTTGTTTATGTGTGTTGTAAGCCACTGACTTTATCTCTTGTACTTATGTATCTGTTCCTATTAGGTACAATCACCCTTCTGAGAACAGGAACCGGAAGCACCAATGGTTCCGTATTTGATTCCAAATTTCTTTTGTTTCACATATCACTTAAGCAGCAGCATCTTTTAGGTCCTGAAGAAAGCCTTGCCCGATTGCGGGTAACCATGGCTGAAACATGTTGACCACTATATTCCATCCCACACATGCGGTTTAAATCCATACCGCAGGTGCACTGTTTTTAATCCTGGCAGCCAGAGCATATAAATAAAGCATGTATCGTGTTCTCCCTAGCTAGTTTTATCATCACTCCCCCCACATTCAATCATTTTTTGCGCTGCGCCCTCACCTACACTATGTGTCTCATTTGATGGATTTAGTATATCCGTGTAGAATAGACATCAAAACATCCCTGTGCTCCTCCTTCTCAGAGAGGGGGTTGTAGCCGTCAGAGGAACTAGGGTTTTCCTCTGAGAGGAGAATCCCAAATGATGAAGCATGCCACCTTTGGTGGGTGAGGGATTTCGTCCTGAAAGGGATTATCCCACAGTTAGGTCTGTGTGATATTGTCAGTGTCTTCTTCTTCTTTCTTTTAGAATAGACCCAAGGATTTTGTTTGATTCATTGATGTATAAAACTGGGGATGCAATCTTGTGCAGGTCTTTAAAATTTTCCCTAGGACCCTCCTTCAAAACCTTCCTTTGTGTAGTAAGAGGGTGCACTTGCCAGGTTGACATGGCAGTTTACAAACTGCGCACAGGCACTGTGGTGGCAGGCCTGAGTTACCTTTTCAGAGCTGCACATGTGGATGGCAAAATCAGTGCTGCAGGCCCACTAGTAGCATTTGATTTACAGGCCCTGGCACACTCAATGCACTTTACTAGGGGCTTTTCAGTAAATCAAATATGCCAATCATGGATAACCAATCATAATAACAATTTACACAGAGAGCATATGCACTTTACCACTGATTAGCAGTGGTAAAGTGCTCAGAGTCCTAAAGCCAACAACAACAGGTCAGGAAAAAATAGGAGGAAGAAGCAAAAAGTTTGGGCATAACCCTGCAAAAAGGGCCATTTCCAACAGCCCTTCAAACCTGAATTATCTGTAACAATATGAGACACAGTCTGTACTCTGCAAGTGTCTCCTTGAGTATGCTACCAATTATGAAATTCCATGATTACCACAGTGAAAATATAACATTTCACATGGGAAAGAAAGCAAAAGAACATTACATTTGATAATTACAATTCCAGCATCACCTAGAAATAAACTGTGTCAAAAAACAAGATGCAACGAACTTTAACCATTTTAAAATGCAGGTCTACACTAGCTATGGACAGCCTAAACACGACTAAACATGACTGCTTCTGTACAAATACATTTGCGCCTTGTGTGTGTTAATTTCAATGTAATGCAAAAACATTTAACATGAAACAAAACCTTCAACAGTGAAGCTTCAGATATTCAGCAGACACTAGATAGCAAAGAGTGTGCAATAGTTTGCTTGCAGTTTGGTAAAGAGTAAGGGTGGGCGGCAAATTCCGTTCCGCTCGCGGAACTTGCGAAATTTCGGCATTTCCACGTTCCGCGCGGAACGCGGAAATGTCGAAGCTTCCGCGATCCGCGGCGGAACGGAATTCGGGGAATGGAAGCACTTTCAGATATAAATAAAGCAGGTGCCCGAGTTGAAGTTCAAATTCTGTAACGCATTAATCAGCACAAAAATTCGTGAACAAGGTCGAGGCTAAGCAGGAGTGCTTTCTGCCCATATCTACTGTCAAACATTAGCTGTAATCCCTGATGGAGGTCTTTGCATCCTTGATTTTCTCGAGCGCAATCCCCGTGTAGGTCCAGTGACCAGGAGGTTCTTTCTCCTCATCTGCTGCTCACATCGTGCTCTGACCCTTTATAAACAAGAGGCATGTGAACTCGCATGGAAGCCCCGCCCGTTTGGCCCCGTCCCACATACACTGGCGGTATGCAACGTCTTCCCGCCCTTTCCCCACTTTGATGGACAGCTTACTCAAAGACCCCGGCGCCTTTCCGGCGCGGTGGCAAAGTTACAGACACACAAGGTCACTAGAGACAATTCTGCTGGGCCTTTACGCAGCTGTAGTGTAGGAAAGGCACTATACATTTACCCAACGAGGTAGCACTTACTGATTAGCCAGTAGAAAGTACTCCAGTTGAGTAGAGGTATTGCACAAAACGGTGGCATCTTCGTGGATAAATATGCAGGGCAGGATTCATTCTGGCACGATGCTCCTGTCACAAAAATTAAACCTCAACAGGAAGCACTTACAGATATAAATAAAGCAGGTGCCCGAGTTGAAGCTCAAATTCTGTAACGCATTAATCAGCACAAAAAATTTGTCAGCAAGGTCGAGGCTAAGCAGGAGTGCTTTCTGACCAGATCTACCGTCAAACATTAGCTGTAATCCTTGATGGAGGTCTTTGCATCCTTGATTTTCTCGAGCGCAATCCCCGTGTAGGTCCAGTGGCCAGGAGGTTCTTTCTCCTCATCTGCTGCTCAGATCGTGCTCTGACCCTTTATAAACAAGAGGCATGTGAATTTGCATGGAAGCCCCGCCTGTTTTGCCCCGCATACACTAGTGGTATGCAACGTCTTCCCGCCCTTTCCCCACTATGATGGACAGCTTAATCAAAGGACCCCGGCGCTTTCGGCGCGGTGGCAAAGTTACAGACACACAGGTCACTGGGGTCAATTCTTCTGGACCTTTACGCAGCTGTAGTGTAGGAAAGGCACTATACATTTACCCAACGAGGTAGCACTTACTGATTAGCCAGTAGAAAGTACTCCAGTTGAGTAGAGGTATTGCACAAAACGGAGGCATCTTCTTGGATAAATATGCAGGGCAGGTGTGCAGAATGTTATTTGTTGTGTAAGTCTAGTTTTTGTCCACCTTTTTTTACAGGAAAACTGCACTGACACTATATAGTTTTTCTGGTGTTTTTATCGACACTGTATATATCACTTTACAGGTCACGATCTTCACGTCTGGAATATTTTATCTAGTTAAAACGTACCTCTATACCTTTGTGTTTTTTTCAGAAGGAGATAGAGATATTCACTTTGTCGCCAAACCTATGGAGCCTAATGGACATATTATACATATAAATTACACATAGAATTCCCTATGTTTTCAACAGTATTAACTGTCTTCTGTGATTAGGGTAGGGATCTGTGTACCCGTCCTGAAGAAGAAGCTTTCGGCTTCGAAACATGTTGACACAGACACACAGGAGGTGTCGTACATTAATACGTTAAACCTCTATCTCACTGTTTTTAACAATACCAGCAAAGGGGTTTATTAAAAATCTTTCTAGTCCTCAATTGCCAGGTATTTTTTAATATTCACTCACTAATCACTGTAGACCCTACCACTCACACCCTCACACACTACACATAGTGGTTACTTTAAGTGCTCCCGCGTATTCGTTGGTTAGTACCACGCCGCACTCCGTAGAGGAGTGCGAAGACCCTATGATGAAGCATGACACCAAGGGCCCTTTTGGTGTGTGAGGGGTATTTTAAGAACACAATGTGCCTCCTACCATTGTAGGATACACATCGCCCGCAAGACCATACATCTTTTACAACTTCGAATTGTTGTGGGTGGATTCCATCTATTTGGCAGGCAGCCAGATATATAGCCACTTCCCTCATGGAAACATCTCAAAGTACACTGGGCCAGAGAAGTGGCATTTTGTCCAATATTGTGACAGCAGGCACCAAAACGTTTGTATTTTTAAGCAGTAGCACATATTCTGAAAAATGTATAGAGTGCTCATTTGCGAAATAAAATTCCGAATTTCCCAAAATATGCCTTGGTAATGACTAACAGACCAATTTAACCATTATCTGAAAATGCCATACCATGGCAACTTTATTTCTACCTAAGTGCACCTTTTGCACTTTGTTTTCCAAATAATTGCACGATGGACATGTTAATACCTGATCTGTTAACAAGAAGCAAATATATCTCAGACTAAACTTCTTTACAGTAAACAGTCTGCATGGCGTTAGGTCTTTATACTACATAAGCGTCAGTGTTGGAAGCTTCACCATTGAGAGAGACAGGAGCACAAGTGTGCTGAAGGGCTGGCTAGTAGCCAGTAGCCAAGGCTCTCTTCTGATAGAGAATTTTAACATTCAGCAAGACATAACCAAGAGTTACACCAGTGGACATGAGGAATGTTAATTCACCTTAACAAAACAAGAAATATAAATAAATCTTAACCACACAAAACTTGCCATCTAGAGAGAAGAGGCGCACAAATTTGTTCTCTTTAGAAATACATAAATTATACTTTCTGCTTAGCTAAAAGAATTCGAGTAAATATATGAACCACATTTTATAAATCGTCTGGTACATGATGAATTTCAATATTTGCAAAACGTGTCAGGTTGGCACAAGAGCAGGGCACATCTATTTGTATTTTTAACTCTTTAGAGAGCAAAGTGGAACATTGTCAGTGACAGAAAAGTCTGCTGAATAAGGCAGTAAAACGATTTTTGGAACCCAGCAAAAGTGGCATTTTACTTCTCCATTCCCATAACTATTCACTGGCTGCTCCTCCGCTATGGTGGAGGAGCATCGCCCCACTGCTTTTAAGCAGTGCAAATAAAGGAAATATAAAATGATAATAATTTTGAGTTATTATCATTTTATGTTTCTGTGCTGCTTTGCTGGTGGGCAGGGCTGCTCTGCTCTCGGAGCAAGGCAGGAGTGATTTGCCCACTCCTAAGTGCGTATGACTGTTTGGCTGGCCCTCTGGGACCGGCCAGTCATGCGCACTTTCCCTGTTCTCCACGCAGGCTGCATTACAGCCTACATGGAGAACATGGGCTGGCGCCCAGGCCCCCATTCCCTGGCTGAGCCTCGAACCACGATGCTCAGACCAATCACAATGCTGCTATGCAGCGTTGTGATTGGTCAGGGAGCCTGGGTGCGTCTCAATCAGCGTTGTGATTGGTCAGGGGAGCCTGGCTGTGCTTCCTGTTCCTGGAGTCCGACGGAGGAGAGCAGGAGCAGAGATGTGGGACTCAGCTGCAAGGTGAGTGTTTATTTATTTATTTTTTACATTGCGCCCCCCCCGCGCCCCTACCCTGCCACCCGCGAGCCGTGCTGGCCGCCACTGTAACTATTGGCCACATTTGATCCTTCTTGAGCAATACAGAAGGGTTTTTTTGTAAAGGAGGATACAGTTTGTTTTATATATTTATGATTTTTCTAAGCCTTCTCACAAAGTGAATAAAGACAAGGGGAATTCCTTTCACAGGACTTGACTTGGGCCGCCAAGAACCACTTTATTAACGTCTCTGACGTTAAGCCTGACAACGGTGTGCGTGCGCACGTCATCACTTGTGGAGAGTGCTGGGTGGTGCACTAAAATCTCTCCTCAATTCTGATCTAATGAATTGACAGGTCAAGTTCTGCAAACATAAACTTTTTTCTCATCAGATCGGGTCAGAGATGATATCTCTCATATTTCCACCCTGGAGATCTCTCTTCTGTTTTGTCAGCTCGCCCATTTTCATTACCTGAAAGTTTTCCCTTTAGTCAATGAGGGGGGATTTCATTCATCCCTTCCACTTTAATGAATCATGTGGTGCGGGGAGGTCCAGTCAACCCAGTCTGTATGCCCACGTGACTGGTTTCATGCAACCTCTCAAACATTGACTCATTGCGAGTCATCTACTCCGGCTCTTGATTGGCAGCCACCATTGTCTCCTGAATGTTAGTCACTGTCCATGGTTCATTTTTCAAAGGTTTTCTACATTTTCCTCATTCTGAAAATGGCAGAACCACGTCAGATTCTGCATTTATGTGCATTGTAAACTTATTTTGCCCACTTCTAGTCATGCGACAGAGCCCAGAATATTTTCAGCTTTACATATTATCCTAATTTTATATTCTTCCAAGTGCATTTTAATCTTCAGTTTTTTCATTTTGTAGAAACATGGTAGGTTTGTTTCTTTTCTTTCTCTCTCTCTCTCTCCGTCCTTCCTGCTGGAGAAAGTGACAAAGGCTTTAGCCGCGGCCCTATACCTTTAAAAGCCGCCCACTGGGAAATAGATATCTGATTAAATAAATGGTCAGTCCGGCCCTGACCAGACCAGACCCCAGCCTAGGTAGGAGTTGTTTCTTTTTTTGAACTTTGTGCCTGCTTTACAGTATGTATTTCATCTTATTTTAATGACGTTTTTGTAATAGCTTTTTAACTGACTTCCCACAATATTTTCATGTAATAATTTAAACACATACTTTTACACTGTAACTGATGGTGAATATTGCAAGTTTTTAAGGATTTTATCAGAAATAAACGAATCAGTGTCCAGTTGCCACGGTAAAGGAAAGGTCATTCATTGGTTCTCGTGTATGCTGCAAGAAAGGTTAAACGGCTTCAACAACCTGCTTACCTTCACGAAACCTTAAAATCGATGGCTAAAGATCTCAGAAGAAAAGAAGTTCTCTGTCGGGTATCAAACAAAGTTCAGATTCTGAAAAGAAATCCGTTTCTGGATTTACTCCCTCTTTTGGAAACTCCCTCCTTTAGTGATAAGCCACGAAGCCTAATTTGGTTTATATCCAATTTGCCACCCTGTTTCCAACCCCTTATCTCAACTCCCCCCTCCCCTGCTGTTTGGGGCCATATTATAAACTGACACATTTTATGATCCAAAATCTGTATTATATATTTGATTTCCTCCATTGTCTTAACATGCTTTTAATTTTAACATTCCAATCCCGGAGGCCGTTGTGTGTAAAGTGCACCCTGTGGCTAAGGCCCACACCAAATACAAATTGAAAGAAAATAAATAAATAAATACATAAATGGCTGCTTGCAAATAGATGTGCCAAAAAAGCTCCTTGTGTAGAGATTTAAACTTTGCCACCCCCCCCCTTCCCCCACCCATACCGGAACAAATCCTCAGGCAATCCAATCTACATGGCTCTTCAAGTCCAAACTATCATTGCAATGCTTCCACTCAGATTCGTGGTCTCCATTCTGGGCACATTTGTTGGAACTGGACAGAGCCACGCAGCTTAGACAGTGCATCTAATAGTATCATAGACATATGGCTGACTGTCTCACATCAAGTTTCCCACACACACAACTCACACAGAAAAATGTTGCCCCCCGAGCATACATATTTAATAATCTCCATTTACTAAGTAGACCTGTCCAGGCAACGCTGCCACCAGACTCTAGTTCTGCTCTTCCTATACTTCTGCCACAGTGACCTTCCCGGCCAGGATACTCCTAGCCATGCCTTCTCTTTTAGCTAGAGAGACCCCATTCAATCCCCTGCAACTCCCCACCAATCTGTGCTTAGAGTTCACCCTTCCCGAACTGTTCCTCAATTACGTATCTTTTTTTTTTTTTTTAATTATTGATTGAGCAGATACATTCAAATTTGCCTCACGGCATAACAAATTGCATGTGAAAAAACACAAAAGGCAGTATTGTACAAGATACTGCAGCAATAACCCATAAAGTGGTAAAGCGCACTAAAGTGCAATAATGGGAATCAAAATGAAATCTGCAATATAAGAAAAATATCAGTATATAAATTCCAATCGTGTCCAGTACCACTTTGACATTACTATACCTCATAGCCAGTAGTTGCAAATCTTAAAATAACGTCAAGATTAAACTATCCAAAAAGTAAGCAGATGGCCAAATTCATGATACATTTTCTTGTCACTTCCTGTCATAGCCATTTCTTATATCTAAAGCACACGAGCATAGTAATGTCTGGCCCGCATCCCCTTACCAACACCTGGCAGGAAATTTTGTATAAAAATCAGTTGCAATAAAGCAGGTAAAATGCAAAAGCACATGTAATGATGAGCAGTTGCAATGCACAAGAAAGAGAATGATGAATAACAAGTGGCTGAAGAAGGTCCCACCAATCCATGGGGAGCACATACTGATGTTCCAGATCAATGTTGAGCCCAACTGCGCGATAAAAAGAAAGGCATGACTCTTGATGCTGGTGTTAGGGGTTTATGGAAACTCAAAGTCAAGGGTAGTATGGACAGCCAATCCGCTCCCAAATAGAAAGTAATAGTACTGAAGCAGTATTATTTAGAAGGATAAAGCAAATCCATAGACTTAGAACGATAATGACAATGATGGCAACTGCAGCAGTGAGTATAGGTAGTAATCCAGTGAACACATTTGAAGTGAGTGAGCCCAAAAAGAAAGAATGGCACGAAACATAGTAATATAGGCTATCAAAAATTCACAGCCCATCTTCTTAAACGTTTTGGCGACACCTATATTATTCGAGGCATCAAAGATAGCACCAAGCAGATCAGTAATATAAGTGTGTCAGTTTGCTCATGAGATACTGTATCTCCGCTGCATAATGTAATGATTGAAAGCCAAAATGTTGTACTGCTGAATTAAAAAAAAATCCTTTTGCTTACAAATTGAAACTAACTAGTTCACTTAATCAAGGCGAAACTGGAGGAGAGTGACCTTTGACCAAAGCTGATATCGGCACCGGTAACTGGAAAGGGTATAGTATCACACCACAACATTTTAAAGTGCTTTTTAAGAGTAAGTCCCTTTTAAGAGAAAGTAAATGCAACGTCACCTAGGGAAACCCACAACATGAAATATTTCTTCTGAGAACATAGCAGCTATTGTCAAGGAGGGCATAGTATGGGTGATGACAGAGGTAGGTGCAGCCTATAACTGGTAAGCATGGCCAGGCTTCACAAAGTCAAAAGAACCATCTATCATAATCAGATCACTAATAAAGGAATGGACTAAATAATGTTTACATTAAAATGTGTAAATAAGAACAGTCAACCTCATTGAGTAAAAAATGATACAGAAAGGGAAGGTTCCATTAGATTAAACGATACTTACCATGAATAAGATCATACCATCCCACAGATGTTTTTTAGGCACTCATAAAGGTCGTCACTACTCTATTACAGACCAAGCCCAAGGGGGGTGGTTCTTCTTGAGTAGGTAAAGGCCAAATGTTGGCTGGGAGACTTACAGGAATTTTATTAGCAGAGTAATGCAGAAGCTCTGTCTTGTCTCTGTCAAGTGTCAATGAGTTGCCATTAAGCCATATAGCGATCTCCTTCATGCAGTTGTGGAAGGTCTTGGTCTCTATCTGATGGTCACTATCCAGAGCCAGAATCAGCTGGTTGTCGTCAGCATAATTAACTAAATGGATATTGTGAGTTTTAATAAGGGTCACCAAAGACCTCTTATAGAGATTAAATAGAATGGGGCTAAGGGCCGATCCCTGAAGAACACCATACTTGACATCCTCAAAAGCAGAGCGGTAAGGACATAGAGCAATGTCCTGATGTCGCTCCGACAAGTAGGAGTGCACCCAGCAGTGCCTCTTATCCCGGCCATGACGAGTCTTTCCAGAAGGATTATGTGATTTTCCATGTTGAAGGCTGCAGATAAGTATAATAAGATCAGAATCGCTGATCTGTCACCATTCACTATCATCTGGAGCTCATCCAATCTGTGAGAAGGGCCAATTCAGTTCCATGGCCAGGTCTAAAGCCAATCTGTTCCTTTTCCAGCAAAGAGTAGTGTTCTAAATAGTGAGAAAGGCTTTTGCTAACATGGCGTTCCAGTAGCTTTATCGGAAAAGGCAACAAAGAGATTGGCCTATAGTTACCAGGGATGGCTGGATCTAGGGAAGATTTCTTCAAAATAGGGGGACATTAGCTTATTTCCAGGTTTGTGGGACTGTGCCGGTGTCTAGAGACTGATTGCAAATCTGCCGCAGCAGCAAGAAAGATTCCTTGCCAAGATCTTTCCAAATCCTATGAGGTAGGGGATCGAGTGGGTAGTTTGAAGATATAGAGTTAGCTAAGGAGCGGAAACCCTTGACTGAGATAGCTTCAAACTTTTCAAGACTACATCTGGGGCTTGCAGAGAGGTTAGATGGGCTGGGTGGATTGCAAGGCACATGAGGAAGGGGTACCATGAATGATCTGCCATTTAGAGTTCCGGGTACGGAAAGGCTAGCCAGATGAGGGGAACTGTTAATGTCCTCCAGGATCTTATTTATTTTTTCCTCAAAAAATGAAGCAAAGTTATTACATAAGTCCTGGGACGGGGTAATATCTCTTTTCAGACAATCTGGGTTAGACACCTCCCATATATTGTCAAAGACCTTTTTAGTATTGTTGTAAGAATTGCTGTGGCGTAGAATTCTGCTTTTGCAGCATTGAACCCTTTCTTATACTAGTGTAAGGAGGATTTTACCCGTGCCTTATCTTCCTCGTTTCAAGATCTATGCCATTTCTCTCTGCTTGTTTACAAGCTACCTTAAGTTGCTTTAGGGAGGCATTGTACCAGGGGGCGGAGGGATGAGTGCGCTTCCTTCTCGATTGCAGTGGAGTTTCAAGGTCGAGAAGCTCAAGGAACTTTTCCTCCATGATTATATAGTTTCCATCTACTGATCTTTCTAGGGAAAAGGAGATAGACAGCTTGACCAGTTCTTGTTGGAAGGAACTGCTTAGCATATGCCATGCCCTGTTTATTATTGAAACGGCTTCCGCCTTTTTGAACGGCGAGAGTACGTTTTGCTTTAGGATGGAAGGCAATCAAGGCATGGTCAGACCAGCAGAGAGGGAAGATGTCTATAATAGAGATTAAATTCTCTGGGGCAAAGATGAGGTCTAAAGTGTGGCAACTGGACTGGGTGGGGCCAGAGACCATCTGATGTAGTAATAAGATATTGCAGGCGCTGCAAAAATCTTTGTAAGCAGGAGATGGGGGTAGCTCCTCTGCCCACATATTGAAGTCCCCCAGGATGAGGAGGTTGGAATGTACCAGAGTGACATTGGAGAGCATCTCAATTAGAGGTGGTAGGTGGGTTGCTGTGGGACCAGAAGGGTGGTAGCACAATATGCCTGATACTCTACAGCCTTTTTATACACTTGAGGGAGAAACCCAAAATGTTGGGACCAGGAAGTTTATCAAGGGTTAGGGACACCACATTCCAATGGTTCTTAACAGCAATTCCTACTCCTCCCCCCCTTTTATTGGAAAGTGGCTTGTGGAGAGTGTTATAATCCACAGGTCAGGGTCAATGGCGGAGTCAGGATGGTCCAAGTCTCTATGATAAACAGTATATCTAGACTATCGTTCGTCAATAATAGATTAATCTCAATTGAGTGTTTGACCAATATCTTGCATTCAGCAGGCCACATTTCAAAAGAATGGGCATCGTGGTTACCGTAGGTAGTATATTTTCCTCACTTAAATCGTCCCTATGAAGAATATCATTACGAGAGAAAGAAGTTGTTCCCTGGTGTACACTAATCTGCCATCAAGGCAGCCCAGGAGATCGCTACAGGGGCCTGCAGCATGACTGGTGCTGTGAGCGTTCTGTGCACGGACGAGTACAGACGGGCTTGCCTATGGGCTTGCCTTTGGTACGGGCTCACTGTGCCACTGAATTCAAGCTATCCTGGCTGAGGAGGGGTGAAACCCCGAAACCGGTCCTAGGATGCTTGTTTCCGGTCCAGGGAGGACCTGGCTTGGCGGTTCGGGTTGGACTGTTCCCAAGTAAACTGGTGGCATATGCATACACCGCCTTAGAAGCATTTAATAGAGACATGTTATTACATAAGCAAAATGGTGGCATACACGTAAACAGCGTCAGAGGCACTCAATGGAGACAGTGTAGTTACGTTGACTCCTCCGGAGGCTACCAGGGAAGCAATGATGGGAAAAGTTATAGAGCTAAATATCCCAAACTGGCAGCCTGATATAATGCAACATGATCCAAGTAGATCGAGAGCGCTAACTTGTGCTGCTGTTTGGGGGTAATATAAAATGGCGGCCTGACGTGGTTTGCCTTGAAAGAAAACTAGAGCGAAAACTTGCCCAATGGGGTTTTAAAATGGGGGCATTACATGAAGCGATGTAACACAACAACTGGAGCGCGGACTCGTAATGGCCATTGTAATATGAAAACATTTTCGCTCTAACATTGACCAACTGTTTTTAACAGATACCTGGAGGATTAGTAATCTTTTTTGAGAGAACATTCTTCTTTTTCCCCTGCCCATAATTCCCATTCCAGACTGGACTATATTTTTTTTAGCCCCTCTTAGCTACAACATTTAATTAGCTCTGAGATTAGATCCATATGTTTTTCAGACCACGCCTCTAAGATTACAGATATTGGTCTAATCCCTTATCAACAGTTACAATTGTTGAAGATTTAGCAATGCTTTACTGGAAAATTCTCAATTTAATATCTCTGTTACAAAATTTACGAAGGAATTTTTTTATACTCATGAATCCTCCGATTCTCCTATACATATATTACAGGATACGTTTAAAGCATTAGCACAAGGTTTTATAATGGATTTTGTCTTGAAACAAAAAAAGAAAATTCTCAATGATTCTCACTTATCTTTGGGCAAAATAAAATACTGAGAACATTAACTTTACACATCCAATTTCAAACAGGTATTAATGTATTTGGTTAAGGCAAAGATAGCTTTTAACAAGTCTTCTACTGATAATGCCTCTGTTTACCTTCTTAAATGTAGTGCCAGATATTATGGTGGTCAAAACAGATCTGGTAAGCTTTTGGCGAACTACCTTAAGCACAAAAAAGAACAAATGAAAGTGCAGTCTTTGATAAATAGTTCTGGCTCTACTCTATTTAAAGATGAGGAGATTGTCCGTGAATTTGGCAAATTCTATGAACAGTTTTGCAGTTCAGAACATCCTTTTAATTCTGATGATACACAAAGATTTTTGGACTCAATTCGGTATCTCCCATTGACCAAGTTGATTTCTCATCCTTAGAACATGATATTTCAATAACTGATACTGTTAAATCAATTTCCATATTAAAAAAGAGAAAACACCTGGTCCAGATGGTTTTTCTATTGAATTCTGCTCCCATTGCTCTAATATTTTGCTCCCTAAATTATTAGAACTATATCAACATCTTCTGTCTAGTTGTTCTGCTAACAGAAGAAGAGACACAAAGAGGGCTAAATATGAAGCTAGAGAACGAAAGTTTAAGGAACTGCTAGGACTGCACCAAATGACAAATGGCCAAGGAGTATCTAACTGGGTTAAGACTTGAACTGCAAAGACGTGTGCAACTTGCAGATCAAAGAATCAAAATCTGTCAGGGACAAACCATTTTTTCATTATTCAGAAATTGATAACATAAGTGTGAGAAGTTGGCCTGGCATATGCTGTCCACTAATTATAGTGGGCACCTTGCACCAGTCCAAATCGACTCTTATGGTAGGTAGGTTAAAGACAACCTTATTGAAAGCTATCCTAGTGGTAGCTATGGAGAGCAGCCTTCAGGCTAAGTCTTGAAGGAATGTAAAGCAGCTTGTTTTACCAGTCTATAATCTCTTGAGTGACCAAATGAAAGAGCACCACACCAGGTATATATTCAAAATATATGTATTTATTGCTAAACACACCCCTCTAGTCTCTTTATGAGGCTAGAGTTCGAAATACATAAGTTATAAGATCTTAAATCACAATAATAGCACAAATACACGTTTGGGCCCTAGGGGCGTACCAAACCATATACCAATAAAGTGGTATGCGAACCACGACTGAACTAGACACTAGGCCTAGAGCCTCTAGAAGTGCTTGGACCACAAGGAACCACCCAAGGTAGTGACACAGGGGACCCACGGGAGACGCGTGCAGTGTAAATACACAACCGCGATACGCCGTTAACTTCTATGGAGAAAGTCGGGATCGGGAAAATAGAGGAAAGGGACACTTAGAAGAGGACTAGGACAAAACCCTTTGAGATCTAGGACTTTGAAGAGTCTCTACCCACGGGAGCACCGGAGTACTCGTGTTACCTCACCCAGGAAGCCGGGTGCATAGGTGCCTTTCGGGGTCGGGTTTCGTCGTCGATTCGAATGGCGATCTGCTGCAAAGTGCTGCTGGCGGCCAAGAGAAAAGTGTCCGGGTGGATCCAAGAGTGGATCGGAGTTCTGAGTGAACCTGAAAGCAGAGGGGACAGAGTCTGGGTCACTAACCAGTGACCAGGAAGGCGATGGACAGATGCCCACCGATGTCGAGTGCTTCAGGTGCGGTGACGGTCGTCTTGACTCTTCAGCCACGAGGTCCGGGAGGCGTTGTCGGTGACCAGGAGCAGGATTCGGGCTGGTGCTCGATGTCTGTCGAGTGCTGAGGTGTCGGCGACCGGATTAGACCCAACAAGCCTTGGCAACGGCAAGTCTCGAGTAAGATGTAGATCGTCGATGATGCAGACCAGCAAGGTCTGGGGAACTCACCCAGTGAGGGTAAGTGAGGGCAGGCCTGGAGCAACCAGGATGCCAAGTAAAGAAAAGATTGGCCTTCGTCAAGGGCTACTAGCCAACGGGCTAGCGACCGCGAAGGAGCCTCGTGACGCCGCACGTGGAGCTGGCTTACAGGACACTCGTGGAGTGGGGGCCAGTGATCTTCGGTGCAGGTGGTGCTGGAGGCTAGGGCTACTCGGAGCCCAAAGCACGACTTCTTGGGAGACCCAGAAGATGGTGCACTTGCAAGTGTGCTCGGTGTCCAGGGGTCACAGTCTCAAGTCACCCACGATAGCCACGGGCCTCAGCTTTGCTGGGGACTCAGGGTAGCCTCGGGGAAGTCTGAGAATCCACCTCTGGTGATGCGATGACTTCGGCGTCCGGCAGGAGCTTCAGTGATGCGAACCGGACAGATGCTTCTTTGGTGCCTGCCAAGCAGGGAGTCACTCCTTGACCCCAAGGGAGATTCTTCAGTCCTCTAATCTTGTCGTAGAGCGTCGAAGGTCCAGGATTCAGTTTCAGAGTTTCGTCCAGGTATAATCTAAAGTCCTAAGGACTGGGTTCCTACCTTTATTCTAAAAATAGGGGATGGACTACTCTGTGGCCCCACCTATGGGTGGGTCAGGGCAGAGGGGTGGCTACACCCCTTTCCCTTTGTCCAGTTCGCGCCAAAGCAGGGGCTGCGAGCCCCTGATCCGGTTTGAACTGGGGTATGCACAGGGACACCAAATGTGCCCCCAGTGCAGGACTTCAAAGCACCCGAAAGTGCTCCCGCCCAGCCCCAATACACATTGTCCTGTCTGGGGAGGTGGTCACACCTCCCTGGGACAGGAAACCTATTGTCCAGGCCTCCCCTGCTGGAGTTTCGTCCAGCAGCAGGAGGCCAGACTCGTGTCTGTGGCAGCAGCATCCATTTTGTGATGCCAGGGCTCTGGAAAGAAGTTACCGGACTTGTCCAGAGTTAACATGCCTTTCCCTCTAGAAGGGTGGAATGCTACCCCCGCCGCCAGTATTGGCGGGGGGTAGTATTCCAAGATGTTTGACACCAAACACGACATGTTTAGGTGCAGCCATTCCAAAGTTAGCATTTTACCGCGAGGATATAATGCGCTTAAGAGTATATGGTCAGGCTGCACTACAAACAGCATCAGAGATGGTCTCCGAACGCTGCAGAGGGGCCCTGCTCATGCAGGGCACCCTCTCACATAGGAACCATGCACTCTGCCTTTAGGATTGATAAGGCCTGCCTTAGGAGTGACTTATAGGTTTATATGTGTGTATGCTTTTAGTGATATAGGTAACCTATACCACAGTAAGGGGTGCATGCACCACCTTACCCAGGCTGCAGTAGCAGACCTGTGGTGTCAGTTTGGATGGCCTTCCAGGGGTGGCATAATATATGCTGCAGCCCCTGGCAGGCCTCTGAGGTACCTATGCCCTTGGTACATAGTATACCATATACTAGGGACTTATAAGGGCACTCCAGATCCCAATCAGTGATGTGCCTAAGGCACATGGAGACCCTTTTAAAGAGGAAACAGCTAGGCTGGGGTTCTGAATAGCAGGGCCCCAGCCAGACTAATGTCGAAAACCAGTGAAGCATCAGCAAAAAGTGGGGGTACCCATGTGAAGCAGATCCTACTCTCCTACAATAAGTATTAATAAAATGCACAATATTAATATGGTTGACTTTTGTCACAGCACAGTAGTGAATTTGGGTGGGGGCCCCTTTGGGCACATGGTGGACGTGGGAGGAAGTCTGAGGAAAACTTCGCTACAAGGAGACATACATGGCTGAGACTTCCATTTTTCTGGGACGGATATAGTATGAATGAGTGAGATGAATAGAAACAAAACAGTTTTTTTTCTTTTAACAAATCAGTAACTAGAATCATTTGACAGGTCTGTGCAAAAGCTAGTCAAACATGAAGTGCAACTGGATCAGCTTTTTATCTTCCTTAATTTAATGAATGTGTATTATTAATACTAGAGTCTTGTTTTTCATGTAGCACTTCTGCTGTTTCTAAGCACAGTGTTTAGCAGGTGCGTCTCTTCACCTTGAATTAGTCTTGGTAGGATTAAAATTCCAATCTTGACCATCAAAATAGATGCTGTTGGCAAGGGAATCTCCCTCTGTAGTTTTGTCGGCATGCTATACAAAGACGAGAAATAAATTAGAGATATTTTATCACAGGTCAGTGGCTCTGAAAGGTGAATAAAGCTAAGGGAAAGTCAGTGGCTCCTAACTTTGCCTTTCCTCCTTCTGAGTTTGATAACATCACCTCATGAGGCTGGCTTTTACCCAATGCTTGAAATGGAAATACAGAAGTGCAAGTACTCACTATCTCAGAATACCTGTTTCTACTGAAAAGTGCCAGTACTTTTCCATTTAAAGCGTTGCACACCTAACTGAAAAGAGGTGGTGCTCTGTTTACCAAATTGAAAATGTGCAGGTGCTCAGTCCCTGACAGTACCTGCCCATTTAAATCCCACTATATCCAGACAAGCAGGTGCCTGATAGGTAGGGCTTAGGCATTGCATCACATATCAGCCCCTTCCTGTTTTCCAATTATGTTCGGATTGTAACCCAGTGCACTATTGCAACCGCTGCAAAATTCTGGTCAACATTCCAGTACCAAGAATATAGCTCAGTGAGTTCAGTAACTTTTCCATAGATGTGTATGTGACCAGCAGGTCAAAAATTAAATCACAGTAAGATAGTTTAGAAATGTGGGTATAAAATGCAAATTGGAAAGTCTGGGACAACTCCGCTTTTCATTTTTTGGTCAATAAAAGGAGATATAACACTACTAAGAACTCCCAAAAAATCAGATTAATGACAAAAATACATACATTTCATATACTTATAGGGTATTTCAGTCTGCCCTCTTCACCAATTGGTGTGTTCAAGGCTCATTCACACCACAGCCTACAGCCTGAGGCAGTGGTTCAGCTCATTTCAGCCGGTGTCTCTCTTCACTTAGGGGAATATTCACAAGAACGTGCGCTAAACATCGCCAAAAAAGGTTAACGCAACTTTACACATCGCAGTCTATCGCGGGAAAATAACCCTGTGTTAACGTGGAATTCACAACACGGCGGTACCATGCGATAGTCTCCCGAAACCGCGGCCAATGTCCGCGATACAACCACGGCGACGGAGATAAAAACACAAACACCAACGTGTAAAAAGTCGCGATGGGCCCAAACGCGATAAGAAAACAGTGATAACCAGCGAGAGGCCAGCAATAACCATGCGTAATGCGGGAAAGAGCACAAGAACAGCCTACGGAAAATGCCACTAAACAGGAAATGAACTGCGGAGTACCACGGATGCACCCTGACCGACTGCAGAGGACAACATGAACCCCACAAGCCCCACGGTGGAACAGCCAGGAATCCAGGGGTCGTGGAAGGGCAATGAGAAGAGGAAGAGGAAGACGGGGTACAGTCTGCAGGAAAACCCGATCATCATCACGGATGAGATAGAACACCACCACCAACTGTACGTCACCTCCAACTTGTCATTGGCAACAAAGAGGCAAAGATGGCACACCATCTTGGACCATGTGAATGCCGTCGCAGCGCCGAGGAGGACAATGGAAGAGGACAAGAGGCGCTGTATTGATGTGAATGGCAAAACCAAGCAGAAACTCGCTGTCGACATGAAAGCAGCAACGCACTTCGGAGGAGGGGGGCCAGCAGAACACCAGGAGCTGAATGACATGGAGAAAATGGTGGCCACAGTCATCAGTCGGGAGACGGTGACAGGAGTTGGGGATCCGGACACTGCTCAACATGACCCGACACTACATCAACAGGGTGTGTACCAACCAGGGAGTGGGGGGACGGGGGAAGATGGGCACAATGGCACACATACACAATTAAGCAGAGCACACTGCACATCCACTGACTCTGGATCATGTCCCTGATCCCACGGGAACACTTCAGCACGCACACAAACACCAAGTAGTCCCACGTCCACCATGTGCCCAAAGGGGCCCCCACCCAACACATCACCAATCACACAACCAACACATGCACACGTGCGAAACACAGCAAACATGCATATACGTCAGCCGCACTGACAATGCAAGAGACACCACATGACGAGTAGCATGGCGCAGTCCAATCATCATGACAATGTGCACGCCACAACACTGAGGTGGCTGAGTGCGGACCACAACCGGAAAGGAGCAGGTCACACTCGGACACATCCACCTGCACAAACAACCCCTGATGTCAACAACACATCTGCGGACAAACCATGCCCAAGAGTCACAACTCGACAAAGAGCACAAGTTACCCAAGTCTGCAACATCTCAGCACTGTAGAAGCACAGAACTGAAAGGCACACCGCATGAAAGGGATAAGTGGCAGCCAAATCAGAGCTTCAGGAGCGACTCACCCACCGTGCAGCATACGCACATAAGAATAAGGGCACCTCGACATTGACAACATCGTGGTACAAACAGCAACACCTCCACAACAGACCACAGGACACAACTGGTACCGCATATGTGCACAACATGGCCAATCACATCTGCCACAGCAGGAAACTGTGACATGACAATGTACGAGTACAACCTGTAACCTGCAATTATTGTTTATTCACACATGCTGTGCCTGTGGACATTTTGTACTGTCCCATGATTGCCAGGGACGGTCACAATGTGACGTGCTCATGTGAAGAAATTGGCAATGAGGGTGTTCCTACGGGCTATTCCTGCCGCAGCTGCAGTGGGATGTGGGCCACCTGCCCCATCATCCTCATCATCGTCCGGTGCTTCTGGCACTTGGATCCATGGGGCATTGGTGAGTACACAGATGTTGTGCAACACACAACATGCAACAATCATCTTGCACACGATGTCTGGCCTGTACAGGAGCCTTCCACCTGTGACGTCCAGGCACCTGAAACGTGACTTCAACACGCCAAATGTGCGTTCCACAATGCCCCTGGTGCGTATGTGGGCTGCATTGTACTGCCTCTGGGCAGGTGTGTTTGGGTCTCGGAGGGGTGTCATCATCCAAGGGCAGAGTGCATATCCTTGATCACCTGTGACAGTGCAGAGAGAAAAGAGTCAATACTTGGTTCGGCATGATGTGTTGGCAGGCCCACTGGTCCAGTGACGCCTGTGCTGGCTGTGTGTGGGGTGAGTGTAAGCCAGCGCTCAGGGAGTGGCTGGTGCTGGCAACAACTACAACAGTCATCAGGCACTCAGAAATGCAATGTTCGACCAGCAAGGGACCATGACTTGAGTTGCACAGAGTTAGTGGCCCCGGATGCACAGTGGCCGACACGGGCCTACCGCCACGGGACGCTGACTTGCGGGGCACTGGGGTAGGGTCATGAGAGCAGGGCAGGGTCTCGTAGGTATCAACTGTGTTTTTCACGGAGTGTCTCGGGGGATAGTGGAAGGTGTACCCCCAGGGCATGATGCAGAGGGCACATACCAGCTGTGTCCGGCAACATGGCGGATGTGAATGCCACAGACTCATGCCAAACACCAAGTCCGTACCTGCCAGTTGCTGATGACAACCCCCAGGCTCAGACACCAACAATGTTCTGCCGGAGGCTGACGGTGACTCACGGCGCACAGGGTTAGTGGCACCAGGTCAGTCCTTGCTAGTAGTCGACCTCCTCCATAACGGTGATCCGCGTATCCACCGGACTGAACCACATCTTCCTCTCACTCCTCTCCCTGCGTTCACTGGCATGAACTCTGCCATTGATTAATCAAGACTCAGTTCTAGATGTGGGACCTACTGGACTGCAGTGTAGGCCGGCTGCAGCGGTGGAGTTTGTCAATGAATAAGGACTCCTGGGGGCCTGTGTCACGGAGGACAGCGATGGTCTGAGGAGGCTGCCAAGGTCGCGGGCATGGGGCTTGGAGCTTGCACCGGCACGTGGTGGGCCCTCTTTGACACACGCCGGTGTCGGCAGGTGAGCAGTGCGGCCTGGGTGCGCTGGGGCGGGCAAGCAAGCCGGGTCTGGGGATCAGCGGCCTGGGGTGCAGCAGGCGCACAGGCTCGCAGGCCTCGCTGCTCACGGCGTCAGCCTCGTGGCGGGCTGAGAGGCGCCGCCCTGGCAGTCACGTTGGCCATCCCAAGAGAGCACCACGCTCAGCGCCACAGTGTTTATATCCACACCCCTGCGCAGGCCTGGCGTAAGCCGGGCCAACCCACTACGCTCACGCACACAGGGGGGGACGCAGCGAGCGACATTTCCACGATCTACCCCACAGCCTGAAGTGACATGGTTGCGTCCACTGTCCACTACTCTCCAGACACCAGCAGTTGATGTCTGCATGGACAGATCTGTGGTTTGCATACCCAAGTCTGTCCAGCACATTCACGCCACACTTGTCGTTGTGTACATTCCCATTCATGGGTCACTTGCCTCCTTCGCACATGCCTGCTTTCTGCCTCTCCACATGTTCAGCTGTTGTGTGGCTGTGGTGCCATGATGTAGCTGGCTTGTGTACATGGGAAGCCCAGGATCCCAATGGAGTTGTGTTGTTGTGTCTGGTAGGTGGGCATGTTGATTGACATGTTGTATGTGGTTTTGTCACGTGTGCATTCCCACAGTTGTGCGTTGTGTGATGGTGGATTTGAGGTGTGTGGTGTGTTGATTTGGTACTTACCAACGAGCAATGCATTTCCATAGGTGCCATCCTGGAAACGCTGGTTGATGATGGACTGTCGGAAGATGTAGGAATCGTGCACACTGCCTGGGTAGTTTGCGACGACATTGGTTAACATTCCCCGGTGGTCCACTATTGCCTGCACATTGATGGAATGCGTGTGCTTTCTGTTGCGGTAGATGTGTGCAGTGTCCGCAGGGGGCACAAGTAGGACATGTGTGCAGTCAATAGCCCCCAACACGTGAGGGAATCCAGCAATGGCATAGAAGCCTTGCTTGGTCTCCAGCTGTTCCTGCGCAGTGTGGGGGAAGTGAAGGTACTGGGGTATGAAGCTGATGATGGCATCCAGGACAGGTGTGATGGACTTTGATAGGGCTGGCTGTGAGACTCCTCCGACTCTGGCCATTGTTGGTTGGAAGGTACCAGAGGCCAACATGTGCAGCACAGCCAGAAGTTTTGTCTGCGGAGGGATGTTGGTTGTCCGCTGTGTTGGGACAGTCGGCCTGTGGCAAATGTGGGTCATGATGTGGAGGATGGTTGTCCTTTTGAGCCTGTAGTGGGCAATGACTTCCTCGGGCGTTAGGTCTGTGAGACTAGTGCGTTTTCGGTAGGTCCGCTGTCTTACTCTGTGCTGCCTCTGTGGTATTCCGGGGGGGGGTGCCGGTCCGGGTCCTGGGGGTGGTGGCGGTCCTGGGGGTGGTGGCGGTGGGTGTTGTGGCACTGTTGGGGCTCCAAGCTGCATGATGAGTAGCTCCATGGCGTCGGTTGTTCTTCGGGTGTGACTGTGGGCTGGGCTCCGTTACCTACTGCAGGTAGTCGTCCTGCTTAACACCAGCAATAGGCAGGTGTTAAATACCTGCTGCTACCGCAGCTTATCGCGTGGTTTTGAATCGCATCGCAGATCTGGCAGTTCGTTGTGAATGTGGCGAAGTGGTGTTTTCGTGTGTTTTTGCACGGGAACGCCTACTCTGCATCTCATTAGGGTTAGTTGGTGGTGTCACCCGTGGAGATAAATTTTGCGGCAGTTATCGCGGAAATACTGGCGATGTCTGCAGTTTGCACCCGCTTGTGAATGGGGCGATAAATCTATCTCCACTTTTGATGCGCTAAAGTGCCGATAACTCGGCGATAAGTCCTTGTGAATATGCCCCTAAGAGTGAGAGCATTTCGCTCTTGCACGTGTGTACATCAGCCTAGAAAGTAATCCTACGCAGTGCCAGAACTGGTAGGCCATTTCCTGCTTTCATTTCTGTTTTCAATTCATGTTTGTTTATTTATTTACGTGACGTGTTTTTTTTCTCATTACTTTGGTTTCAAACATATACATACCAACTACAGGTGGCAGCGTTTTTATCTTTTATACTTTTGTCTGTTGTATTTGTTTGCATAAAAAAAGCAAAAACTAAATAAAGTTGCAGATTTACCACGGCCAGACCTATTGACTTTGACAATGCTTCTTTCCATCTTGCTGCTGTTTGAGAAGGCAACAGAGTGGGTTAATGTGCTTGCTGTAGCGTCTTCCCCAGCCCAGGAGCATGTAAATAAACACGCCTCACACGGAGCTCTGTAACATACTTCTTTATTCCCCAACATACAATCACACACTGAACGCATTGTGTCATAACTATTATGACCCCACCTTAATACCTCCCAGCAGATTATGTAATTCCTGTTTAGAGTCCAGCCAGAACCGCAAGGCTCCTAGCACGCATAGTGCACATAATATCAAGACATTATATCTAACCCTTTGTTAAATAAACAGTACAGACAGCATTAGCGTCATAGTTCCTCAATGAGTCATTGAGGCACTCACACTGGTCTGCCAGATCGAGTGGTATGAGGTAGTTGAGGTGCACCTTGATTAGACACCGATGGCATAGGCTCAGATGCTTGAATTGGACGTTTAGGCAGGGTCGCCTCACTTGTGACCTCAGGAGCTGATGAACATCGAGGTAGGTGTTTAAAGTGTGACAAGTCCTGGGTGATGGACTTTCTGGGATGATGTGCTGTTACCATGTGTCCTTTGCACGTTAAAACCCTCAAGTAGTCGGCAGCAAACGGAGTGTCCGTTTCGGCTTCTGTTTCTGTTTAACCAGCATTTAGTCCCCTTTGTCGAAGACTATGGGGCTCATTACGATGACGGACGGACTGCCACCGCCAGCCGTGCGGTGGCAATGCATCCGTCACCAAACGTGGAGTGACTGCCCGCCAGATTATGATGGCGGGCGGATCCACACTGCGACCGTGGCTGACGGAAAGACTGTCAGTCACGGTCCCGCCACAGGCAATCGGACCGATTGCCCGGCGGAGCGGCCTGCAGGCATAAAATGGTGGTGGTGCCTAGCAGGCACCGTCCACCATATTATGATGCAGCCTTTGAGTCAGCCTTTCCATGACGGCGATACCGTCATGAAAAAGCTGGCGGAGGTTCTGTTTGGGGGCCCGTTGCGGGACCCCAAAGTGTTGGGGGGGGGGTGTATGTGCATGGGGGTACCCATGGTACCCCTCTACATTTCAGTGCACCAAGTGGCAGGCACCGTGTGGTGCCTGCCACGTAGTGCACTGAAATGCAGAACCTGCATTTTTAACATCGCGTCGGGTGCTGCTGTCAGCAGCACCCGCCGCAATGTTAAATATGCAAGGTGCGACCGCCATGGTGACAGTCGCATCCTAATGTGGTGTGTGGAACCGCCGCATGTATTGCGGACGGTCCCGGTCACCACCACGATGGCGGACGGACTCCAGTCCGTCCGTCATCGTAATGAGCCCCTAATTCCAGGGCACATCGGCGCTGATTGGCTAATGTTTTCATTTTGCACTTTTGAGAAGTGTTTCTGACACAAACCTTATCGGCACTCATCGATTGGTCCAATGTACATTATAGTAGTATGGTCCTGATGGGTCTCCCAAATAGCAAGGTGGCTGGGCTCTCACTAGTTGTGGCGTGAGGAGTTGATCGATAGGCGCAAAGGGCTTGACACATAGCTTGGTTTAGATTGATTCCTTCCATCGATACTCGTTAAATTACCCTCCTGAGGTTGCTCTTGAGGGTGTCCATGAATAATTCAAAAACACAATTGGCCTGGGGCCGGAGAGGTGTACTCTTTTGATGCTTGACATTGAGCTGAACAAGAAACTCCTTGAATTATTTGCTTTTGAAAGGCCGGCCATTATCAGATTTGAGAATAGATGGGATGCCCCACGCTGCAAAGATAAAAGCAAAAACAACAGTTGATGGACAGAATGCAGAACAATGTCATACATTCACCCCAGTACAGAGATCTGGGCCGAAATCCATCGTTTTTTTTGCTCACCATGCCATTCCAGTTTGAACCCAGCCATATGCAAATCAGTCTTGACCCTGTGCCTCATGGGAACAGTCCAGCGCGAACTGCCAAGCCAGTTCCTCCCTGGACTGGAAACAAGCATCCTAGGACCGGTTTGGGGTTTCACCCCTCTTCAGCCAGGATAGCTTGATTCCAGTGGCATGGAAAGCACGGGACCCACGTCTGGGCATACCCGCCCCACTCGGGGTGACAAATGCAAAAACAACAGTTGATGGACAGAATGCAGAACAATGTCATACATTCACCCCAGTACAGAGATCTGGGCCGAAATCCATCGTTTTTGCTCACCATGCCATTCCAGTTTGAACCCAGCCATATGCAAATCAGTCTTGACCCTGTGCCTCATGGGAACAGTCCAGCCCGAACTGCCAAGCCAGTTCCTCCCTGGACTGGAAACAAGCATCCTAGGACCGGTTTCGGGGTTTCACACCTCTTCAGCCAGGATAGCTTGATTCCAGTGGCATGGAAAGCACGGGACCCACGTCTGGGCATACCCGCCCCACTCGGGGTGACAAATGCAAAAACAACAGTTGGACAGAATGCAGAACAATGTCATACATTCACCCCAGTACAGAGATCTGGGCCTAAATCCATCGTATTTTTGCTCACCATGCCATTCCAGTTTGAACCCAGCCATATGCAAATCAGTCTTGACCCTGTGCCTCATGGGAACAGTCCAGCCCGAACTGCCAAGCCAGTTCCTCCCTGGACTGGAAACAAGCATCCTAGGACCGGTTTCGGTTAACTGGGGTGGTGTAGTGGGCAAAAGAACGATGGATTTAACCCAGATCTTTTGACTGGGGGAGAATGTTTGCATTGTCAGCATTCCGTCCATCATTTGTTTGCTGTAACACTTTTCGCCCTAAGTGGGATGGGTATGCCCAGACGTGGGTCCCTTGCTCACTGTGCCACTGGATTCATGCTAGCCTGGCTGAAGAAGGGTGACATACCCTGAAACCGGTCCCAGGATGCTTGTTTCCGGTCCAGGGAAAACCTGGCCTGGCAGTTCGGTCTGGACTGTTCCCATGGGGAACATGGTCAAGACTGATTTGCATATGGCTGGGTCCAAACTGGGGTGGTGTAGTGGGCAAAAGAACGATGGATTTAACCCAGATTTTTTGACTGGGGGAGAATGTTTGCATTGTCAGCATTCCGTCCATCATTTGTTTGCTGTAACACTTTTCGCCCTAAGTGGGATGGGTATGCCTAGACGTGGGTCCCTTGCTCACTGTGCCACTGGATTCAAGCTAGCCTGGCTGAAGAAGGGTGACATACCCTGAAACCGGTCCCAGGATGCTTATTTCCGGTCCAGGGAGGACCTGGCCTGGCAGTTCGGTCTGGACTGTTCCCATGGGGCACAGGGTCAAGACTGATTTGCATATGGCTGGGTCCAAACTGGGGTGGTGTAGTGGGCAAAAGAACGATGGATTTAACCCAGATCTTTTGACTGGGGGAGAATGTTTGCATTGTCAGCATTCTGTCCATCATTTGTTTGCTGTAACACCACGCTGCAAAGATGTCATCAAGCCTCTCAATTACTTTGTCATGGGTTGTCAATGATAAGTCTTCCACCAATGGAAAACGCAAATATTCATCAATGACTACCATGAGACGATGTCCTTTTCCTAGAGGCCCAAATAAATCAACTGCAACTCCCACCCATGCATGCGCAGGAAGGTCCGACATTGTCAATGGATGCTGGGTCGCCTTGAGGGATAAATAGTTACAAAGGTGCACACTTTGAGCTCTTTCTCAACTTGCTCATCTAGGCGAGAGAAACACACTAGGTCTCTTAGAGCTCTTTTGGTGGCAACAATGCCACAATGTCCCCATTTCAGTTTGGGTAGGAGCATAAATATTAAATACAGTATTAGGAATATTGTTGACCAGTAAATCAGTTGCTATCCAGCGTCCCTCAGTATCTGTCTGTTGTGAATTAACAGAAACATTTAAATATTTATTACACAGTATAGTTACACCATTTTTCTTGGTAGTTGTTGGGGAAACAAGATCTTTTCCTACCCACTGTTTCTGTAATTTTCAAGCTTCTAAGTCTGATAAATGGATTTCTTGAAGAAGAGCAAGATCTGGCTTAAATCTGGCCAGATGAGATAAAACTCTGTCTTTTAATGGAATTTTCTGACCTTTAACGTTCCACGAGATAACTCTGAATGATATAATTTCAAGTAAACTGAAAAAAGAGGTCTATTTGTAAGTGACACACAATTATGAAAAAAGAATACCATCATAATAAAAGATAAAGAAAAGAAAGACATGAAAAAGAAACAGTATAAGAAGTGAGGCATAAGGGAAAGGATAGGAGAGGAAAAAACAAGTAATAGGTAAAAGGAAGTAAACAGGCAGTACATACCAAGAGAACGGCGACTGTGAAATGTACCTGAAGTGAAACACGAAGGTGGTGATTCACACAGCACAGAACAAAGATAACACAGTGGTGGAGCTACAGGAATGGCGACATAATAACATAATCAAACGGTATAGCAAGAAGTTGGACAGAAGACACCTGAAGATCTGCAAAGATAAAGAACAGCATAAGTGACTAGTATGAACCACAATTTGAACTTAGTAACAACAGCAACATTTCAAAGAAGAAAATTAGAAGAGCATCATAGAGAAGTAGGTCATTTGGAGGCATCCATGGCTTCTCGCCTGTGGCCAGCAATACATTTTTTGAGCTGCTCCGGATCCTCATATCTGGTCGTCTTATCTTTAAAATTCACTTAAAAAAGACTGGATGGATCAAACCATAGCAGGCATTCATCAAACAGAGAGAGGGTAGGAGAGCCATAAAGGCCTTGCTTCTGAAAGTTGTCTCTCTTGAAACATCCTGGGTAAATAAGATATTGTTAACCATCCAAGATAAGTGCTTTTTGGATCATGCAGCTGTAAGGACCTTGAGAAGATCAAGATATTCAAAGAAAAAAAGGATCATTCCTCATGGTTTAGAAGAAAAGGATCCTCTCTTAGGGCCGAGTCTATGTGCTCTTTGAATATTGAGTTCGGTAGAGGATGGCAAATCAAGCAACTTAGGAGGGAATGCAAAAAAGAATAAGATTAAGTCCAAGCCTTCAGAGTCTTCCGGTAGACCATAAATCCTTAAATTGTTTTTTCTATTCCTGTTTTCCAATTGTTCTGCCAACTTTTTCAGCTTAGAATTGTTTCGTTGCATCAAGTCAATTCTAACATTTGGGTCTTGAAGATCACTTATTCGTTGTTTCTGTTTTTTGAGGAAGGACCATTTATCATCTAAAATGTGCAGTTTCTTATTAGTTTCTTCCATCTGAGGACAAAGAGCCTGGATTTCGTCATGTAATATCGCCCTGGAGAAATTAAAAGAAGTTTTCTCAGGTGAAGGAGGACCATGTTTTAGACATTTAGTATCCGGGATAGGGTTAGAAGACCTAACTGAAGAACCCGGCTTAGGAATGACAGAAGGCATATTATCTGAAGTGGAGACGCATATATCAGACATTGTAGTAGGTTTAGAAGATGATGGAACGACAACACATATTAGAGGAGGGCATAGTAGCAGGATTCAGTTTAAGAATTCTTGTTTGGCGCAGGTTCACCAGAGAAAGAGCGTCTAAAGAAAGATAAGGAGAAGTTCCACTAACATTTTCAAGTATGTGTAGTGGTTCAGTCTCACATTGAAATAGGACACTGCACCTGAGGAAAACCAACAGAAAACCAAAAGAATATCCCCAAGTTAGATGGAGAACTGCAGTGAATTTCCAATAAATATAAAGGGCAGCATTCAAAATATTTGATGAAGAAACTCCCTCGAAGTAATAAAGAGGAAAAGGAAACAAGCGTGGATGCACTTCAAAATGGCCACCAAGATGCGTCCTGACTGAGGGAAAATGGCATGTCCAAGAAAAAAGGGGTACAGTACCTAAGAGAGCGCTGAAAAGCGCTCAATGGATGAAGGCGAACATGAGGCAAGGTAAGTGAGGCTAAACACCTTACAACAGGTAGTCTGTCCCATCAGAAACATAAACATTGTCCCCTCACACTCGGGAGCTCCGGAGTTATGCGGCCATCTTGTGTGATGGCTTAGCCACACCCCGTGCCTCTTTGTTTTCTATCATGGCCAGATTTTACAGGGTGATTCTAAAAGTTTGCCTGGTTTTTAAGGACCATCGCATTGGAGGTGTGTGGATAGCAAATGTGAACTGCTGAATGGATCTATCCATTCTTGGATCCCTATCAACAGGCATGAACATGACTGTCTTCTGGCAGGTGGAGTGCTGATGAGGAACATAAAATGCAGTGGAATTACATTGCCCTTCAAACCTCACCAGCAGTTGAGAACCCACACTTTCATGGACCTCCGAGAAGTCAAGACAGGTGGGAATTAGTGCAACCAGTTTAATTGTTGTCTTGTAGCCAGTCACAAAGGCCTCTACATTGACACTATTTGTGACTGGTTGAAAGACAGTTATCTAATATAGCTAAAACAATTGATGTTTATAACTAATGTACTTGCACATAGTTCAACCACTCATGAGTTCTCTAGACAGAGTTGGCAAATACCTTAATTCAATCATTCTTAAACTACAATAACATTATTTCTGTAAGATTCTCTTCTGAAGAGATTCATCGATCACTGCTGGTACAAAATGTTGCAGCTGGGAAGCAGATGGGGCACTGTAAGTTTGTCTGAGTTTCTCTGGAACAGGCTTCTCTTCACTGGCTGCAAGTATCCAAAAGATATTTTAAATCTGTGTCTAATTTGAAGAGCCACTTTTGCTGATACTTGATGATTCCAGCACTCCATGTTTTAAGATTACTTTTTAAGGTGAGTCCATAGATCCTTTACTCAGTAAAAAAATGAATGTACCCTGCATACGAAACAGAAACTTCCGAATCATAGAGGCCAAGCAATGGATTTCTATACCCTCTTCTTTAAGGACAGGCTCTCATTAGCTGAAATGTAGAACACAATGAAAGACTTGGCATTTCTTTGCTATTTCCAGAAGCTGTAGTTCATGGCAAATGTTACGTTCTCTCAAACCCTTAAGCACCATGAAACTCCAGTGATTGTACCCTCTAATAAATTATAACAGAACATAACATACAGTAACTGAACATGTGTGAGCCACTGTATATTTAAGGTAGTGACCTCTTCCCTACTATGGTGTACGTAGAGTGGATGCAGATCAGGGGCCATATTTATCAAGCCCTTGTGACGGTCTAGTTTCACAAACTGTGGTGCAAACTGAGGTAAAGGCTAGAATTGGGATCGGGATTTACTTTCCAGTGAAAATTCCGATATGCGCTGGAAAGCAGCTTGAAAGTAACTTAATGTATTGCTCTGAACTACTTAGTGCTACTTTATGCCAAAAACATGTGCCATGGGTGGTGCATGAGCGTTCCTATGCAATCATGCATGGTTTTTGACACAAAGCAGTAGCTACTAAAAATGGCAGACAGGGATTTGGATCTAGGCTAAAGGCAGGACTAGATTCCTTTTCACCAAACTTCCAACTTTGCATGCAAGCTGTAATGTACAGCACACACACAAGCTTGGAAAAGGTTTCAACTTTATCTATGCATAGTTTTTGATATTGAAAGGATACTCTTCCAGTACAAACTCATGCTAGACATCAGACACACATTTTTGCATTGTGGTGCAAGCCTGTCTACGGATCACTGACATAATATCGATCTACAATAACATTGGGACAAAAATATCGATTACACTAATATCGACATACTATACTTATTTTTAAAAATACACAAATATCGACAACAAAATATCATTAAACATTTACATCGATATCAGTATTATCGAACCCAAAAATATTGTTATAACTAATATCGAACCTATTAAGAAAGCATACAAAGTGACAATGATATCGATAACAAAAATATAGACAACCATATTATTGTTAAAAAATATATCGACATGTTAAAATTATTTATAATAACACAGTACTTACCCCCAAAAATTTAAAAATGTTAATTAACACACACAGCATACAAAATAAATCTCACATATTTTAATGACATTTAAAAAGAATATCATAAAATTATTAAATACACAAAATTGTTTACTACTTCAAACATTATACCTGAATTTAAAAAATATTATTTAACATTTAAAACAATATAAATTACATACAACATACTATACCACTTTTAAATTAAAAAAAAACCAGTAACTGAAGTTTAATTAGCGTTTTCCATATATGGAAAACAACTGCCAAATTAATTAAAACAATAAATAACAACCAATGAAATACACATACAATTGAAATAACCCAATAAAATTAAAACAACAATTAATGAAACACTATATAAACACATGAAAATTAAACACGATCTTACACTGAAACCAAAAAAGCAAGAATAAGGAGAAACTCTGCAAGATTGCTGCCACAACATTGGACTGCATTATAGAAAACTCTGATTCCAGCTCCACAAAGTAAGTAAACTAGCATTTTAAAACTACTGCTACTGAAAATGTTCTCAAAGCACTTTGTATAAAACAAAATAATTAATATATATTTTTAAATTTTATCTCCTCTACAGAAAATTCTGAAGACACTCAAAGAACTACAGAACAGTGTGAAATATCAACTTGCAAATAAAGTAAGTATTAAACTCAAATAAACTAACACAATTTTCAAAAATGCCAAACAGAAGTGCAAGCTAAGCACAACTCCCCCCCCCACTAAAAACACATTTAAACAAATTTATTAAAATTGCTATTTTTTTCAACAGGAATTTTAAAAAAAATACTAAAAGCAAACAGCAAAGAAAATCCATCAGCATTGAAAAAATTCTTCAAATCCAACATTGTAAGTACTAAATTGACAATGTCCATGTTTTAGATGATAAAACAGCACAGGAATATTTTTAATAATCGTTATATACATTTCTCTTAGCATTTGAAACATCACCATGACTGAAGGGGCCCAATTCATTACTTCCCAGAAAGGAAAATGTTTGTTATGTTATATGGGGTATGTGTACACCCAAGAAAAGCAAACAGGCGACAAAGTCAACTGGAAATGTAGTAAATATTATTCTAACAAATGTTATGAGAGGGCTGCAACAAAGGAAACAACTGTACTATATGTTAGAGAGCATAACCACCCCCCTAACGTAGCTGAAATTGAAGTTCGAAATGCTTTAGAAAATATAAAAGAAGCTAGCACTAGATCTGAAAAGGCTCCAACAGAAATACTTAAAGACATGCTCCCCAGAGTCCCACAACATGCAACTGGCCAAATGCCCTCAATATCGTCACTAAAAAGAACAATAGCTAGAACTAAAAAAGCTACTGCTACCACCACACCTGTCCCCAAAACTTTTGCAGAAGTAGAAATACCACCTGAACTCACAGTTACTCATAATGAAGAACAATTACTTCTTTATGACAATAAAGCAACTGACAAAAGAATAATAATATTTGGAACTCCCACAAATTTACTAAAACTACAAAACTGTGAGACATGGACTTTATCAAAATACAAACATCCCCTTTATATATGCTCTATTACCAAACAAACAAACCACCACCTATGTTGAACTTTTAACCAAAGTAAAACAAGAAACCAATAATTACTTTCCCCAAAAAATAATCATTGACTTTGAACAGTCAATGATACAAACCATACTAAAAAACTACCCTCACACAGCAATTCAAGGTTGCTATTATCACTTTAACCAATGCATTTGGAGACACCTCCAAAAATCTACACTAAGGGGCCGATTACGATGGCGGGCGGATCGTGGTGTGGAATGGGACAGTCCGCAAAGCACGCGGCGGTCCCGCACTCCAAATTAGGATGCGACCGCCACGGTGGCGGTCGCATTTTGCAATTTAACATTGCGGGGGTGCTGCTGACTGCAGCACAGGCAGCGATGTCAAAAATGCATGTTGTGCATTTCACTGCCGGGCCGGCGGTGGCGACCGTTACGCCATCGTAACGTGATTTACCCACCGCCATATTACGATGGCGGTGGGTATCGCGGCGGACGGAAAGTCCGACTGCCGCTTTTCCGCCGGTCGGCAATCGTTACCATTGCCGGCCGGGCGGAACTGGGGCACAATATGGTGGCGGTGCCTGCATGATGCTTGCTTTTCACGGCCTTTCCATGGATTTGCTTTGGGGGCCCATTGCTGGCCCCCGGGGGGGTGGGGAGGTGGGGGGGGGTACCATGACATGTCCATGCACAAGGTGGCAGGCACCGCGCGGTGCCTGCCCCGTTGTGCATGGACATGCACAACATGGCATTTTCCTATTGCGGAAGCACCCACCGCAATGTTAAAATGCCAGATGCTACCGCCGCGGTGGCGGTCGCATCATGATTTGGGTGGTGGGACCGCCGCATGGCAGGCGGGCGGTCCTGTTGCCACTAGGATGGCAGGCGGACTAAAGTCCGCCCGCCATCCTAATCACCCCCTAAGACTCTACCCAACAACTAAAGGGCTAGAATATCTTGAAACAATAGCTAAAATCCTACTTTAAATAAATATACCTCAAAATCCCAAAAACTCATAATCTAAAAACAAGCAGTCAAATAAATAATTTGTTTTTACTACAAAAATATATTTATATTGTCAATTAATATAATATGTAAAAAATAAATTGACAATTATATTTTATATAATATAAATAACAATAACAATTACAATATTAACATTTCCCTCCCAGAAAATATATTTAAAATTACTTACTGTTTTCGTAGCTGAAGAAATGTAATCCAAACTGCCATCTCCCCTCAGAAATGACCTAAAACAAAACCGATAGCTTACAAAATATAAGTTAGGAATAAAAATGTCTGCCTTAAATAATAAACATTTATATTTTTCTTTATGAAACTTATTGGACATTCGAAATGCATTACTATACATTTTTGTAAAAATACTACAAAATAATACTCGTATAAAAAAATTGACATTTTTTCAAATGTTAAATTTTAATAATAAATATTATTAAACATTTAATATTTATTATAATTAAAAAAATATACATTTAATAGCCAATGTATATTAAAAATCTGTACTATTTTTAAATAACGTGAAAAAATGTATAAATGTTATAGAAAAAATTTTGTATTTCAAAATGACATGTACTAGTTAATATTATTTATATTTAAAATATAAATAATATTACCTGAAATATATGAAACCGTATCGACCGACACGGACCGGGACTGGAGTCTGACCGACACGTACACGCACCGTACGACCGGCCGAGTACGATGCAATTCTAGTGAATCACAAACGACTCGCACGGATCACAATCCGCACGACCAAACGTACGGAAAATCGTGATTCGGCTGTAAACTGACCGGGAACCATTCCGAACGACACAGACCGGGAATGGGTCCGACCGACACATACACGCGCTGTACGTCTGGCCCAGTACGATGCAATGCGTGTGAAATATTAACGACTCGCACGGAGCACAATCCGCAAGACCGAAACGTACGGGACATACTGACTACCACGTAAAAGAGCCCGTCGCGACCGACGCGTACGTGAACGCTGCAACATAGCATAATGTGAGTGTGACAGACCTGGATTAGCCCGCAATTGCCGCTGTAAGCGTCCGTCCGGGACAACCGAACGTGTCCGTCATGCTCACCAAAATGACATAGAAACAAACTGAAAAAGACCAAACAAACATTGTCAAAGTCAATAAATAGAAAAAATAATAATAATGGAACAAAGACACAGCCACAACTCCACCTACATAAAGGGCCAAAATGCCTACCATGATCATCTGCAAATTCCACACATATGACAGCAGAGAACACCACCACCCTGCACTCAGAGACACACTGACAACTCACCCCCCACACAACCTTTACACCATTTGCACCTCTCAAAAACACACTCACAAACACCCAGATAAACTGACACCCACTCACCCTCACTTTCACCCTCACACACACTTCAATCTCCACAACCACCCATCAACATGCCCCCAAAAAAGAATCCAAAGTTCACAGATAGTGAGTTGGAAGTCTTGGTTGATGAAATCCTCAGAGTAGAGCCACATTTATTTGCCACATTGGTCCAACAGACCCCCATGTCACAGAAAACAAAGATGTGGGAGAGGATTGTCGACAAGGTGAATGCACAAGCACCTTGCCTGCGCACAATGGAGGATATCAAGAACAGGTACTACGATGTGCGAAGGAGGGTCAAGAAGCTGATTTCCAGAGACCATGCCCTGAACCAGCGGACCGGCGGTGGCCCTCCTGCAAAACCAACGTACTTCACTTCCTGGGAGGAGAAGGTGCGGGCTATCCTTCCACCGGAGGGCATCCATGGATTAACAGGAATACCAGAGCCTGGTGAGTACATAACCAACTAGCCAATATTGCGAGGCAATACACACACAGACATCACTGTCAAGGGGACAGTGAAACCAATCACTGTTAGCAAAGCCATAGCAACCGAAAGCTAATTATCCTGCAATGTGTATGCCACTTAGATAAACACAATACCTGCAATCTCAGAGTAATATGGAACTATGTCATATCATGTACAAACTTACTAACAAATACAGCAAGGCATTGGCCCAAAACACCAACAAACACTGTCAGCCATTTTGCCAGCACTATTTCACCCACTCACAGGGAAGCAGAGTCAAAAGGAAGGAAGGTTGGGTATGCTGGGAAGGTGGGTGTAGCCAAAAGCATGATGGGAGTCGTAGTCACAGCCAACAGTCCTCCTCCCACATGGCCCATCAAGCCCACCCTGAACCATGTTCACCTCACTGTGAGTGGCATAATACTGACAAGATGGCTGACACTGGGCTCTGCTGTGGGAAGCACAAGGCCCTGGCGGGAGTACTGCTCAAACAAACAACAGGACACCACTGTCAGCCATCTTGCCAGCACTGTTACACCACCTCACAGGGAAGCTGAGTCACAGGAAGGAAGACTTTGTATTCTGGGAAAGTGGGTGTAGCCAATAGCATGATGTGAGTCGTAGTCACAGCCAATAGTCCCCCTCCCACATGGCCCATCAAGCCCACCCTGAACCATGCTCACCTCACAGAGAGTGGAAAGAGACTGACAAGATGGCTGACACTGGGCTCTGCTGTGGGGAGCACTAGGCCCTGGTGGGGGTTGTGCTCCAACAAACAACAGGACACCATTGCCTGACATCCTGAACGTCAACTGTGACTCCCTGCAATGAAAGCATGCTTCATGGTGGCCCATCTGGCCTGGGGGGGAGGAGGAGTGCTAGCTCTGACTACATCTACCAGCAGGCCCTGACACACACACACACACACCTCTCACCAACACCAAACAACACACCTGGGAATATGCTCTCCAAGAGAGTGAGTCAAAACCCACTTCCAAGATGTCTGTCACTGGGCTCTGCTGTGGGGAGCACAAGGCCTTGCTGGGAACTGTGCACAGACAAACACCAGGCCACCACTGTCAGCCATCCTGCCAGCACTGTTACACTACCTCACAGGGAAGCTGATTCACAGGAAGGAAGGTTGGGTATGCTGGGAAGGTGGGCGTAGCCAAAAGTATGATGGGAGTTGCAATCACAGCCAACAGTCCCCCTCCCACATGGCCCATCAAGCCTACCCTGAACCATGCTCACCTCACAGGGAGTGGGGAAGCAGTGTCCCAGGAGTGCCCCCTGGCCTGGCTGTGAAGGTGTGTGGGTTACATGACAATTGGGGAGATGCAGACATAGCACATATCAAAACACACACACAAAGCTACATATACATCATTGACAGGGGACATATGACAGTGAATGGAATGGCCACAGCAAGATAGCTGACACTGTTGCATGGTGTCATGTACACAAGGTGCTGTTGTGAGCTGCATTCCACTCCTACATCATGCAGCGTTGTCAGCATCCTTGACACAACGCTCCCCTCACTGTCATTGACACTTGCAACACAAGGAGTAACCTGGACTGGGTAGGAGGAGCCATACAACTTACAGCAGCATAACTCGAACACACAAACCTCTGGCCCTCACTGTCATGAGCATTGAAAATCAAGAGAGCTGCCTTGGTTAACTCCTCTTTCCATGGAAGACATTGACAAGATAAATGACGTTATCACGTACAAAGCTCAGCAGCAACATCATTTGCTACGGTAACACCATCACATGTGTGCAACGAGATGTAAACCAGGAACACGTACATCAATATGGTAGCTCACAAGAGATCTCAGACATACCGGACTGTGACCATGTTGTTCCGACACACCAATGTGACTCAAATAAACATGCACAAAGGCCAGCACACATGCCCCAATCTTGCAACACATCGTAAGAGGAAGTGCACGTATGTCCTTGTTAAAGCACAAATGATGATAAGGAAAACACACCTGTGTCAGGCACGGGATAGCACTTGAGCAGCAATGGCCATGTACAGTACTTGAATCAATACATGAGCTGACCACGCACACAGCTCCAACTGCCCATCAAAACGCTTCAGGTTGCCATGACAATGTGCTTAAGCAATATAGACCTCTGTCTGTGACAATGGAGGACAATGCAATGTACATACACTCATCATGAAGTACATTAGCAACTGTAATGTGTGTGATCTGTTGATGTGTGCTGAACCCCAACATACATTGTGTGTCTCTTCCACCCACAGGGGATGCTGGGGGAACTGCAGGGACCGAAGAAGGATCCCAGTCCCAGACTCAGGTTGACCCTGAGCTCTCTGGTGTGGATGTCTCTCAGTCCTCTTCGGACGACGACAAACGACCTGGCACCTCCGGTGTGGCTCCGCGTCCAGCCCCAGCAGCTGTAACATCAGCACCCCCTGCCACCACTCCTGCCACATCTGCAAACACACCAATGACCTCTGCCGACACGGACAGACCAAGGCAACAGAACACCGAAGGCACAGCTACACAGGGCACCCTGGAGGTGACGGACAACACCACCAGTGCCAACACAGAAGGGGGCCCAGTGTCGCCTGTGCCTGCCACGGCAGGTCCTGCCCGTGTGGGCAGGGGTGGTGTGAGGGTGGGCAGGCTGAGGCCACGGCCTGCAGATGGGGCTGGACTGCAGGATGATCCACAGTTGGGACGCATCATAGATGCGTACCAGGAAAGCACCGGAGGCTTTGGCCAGGTAGTGGGGATCCTCAGGGACATGCAACAACAGCAGGCTGCCCATCATGCCAGATTGGACTCCCACATGTCCCGAATGGAGTCCAAAATGGACAAAATTGATGAACTCACGGCGGTGCATAGGGACATACTCACATGCCTCCGCCAGATAGCTGACAACATGACCACACCTCCCTGTGTGCCCACTACATCTGTTGCCACTACATCTGCAACTGCCACAGGGAGGGATGAGGACTCTGGCGGAGAGTCCCCGGCACGGCAGCAGCCTGCACCTGAGGGTCCCCCTGAAAAGAAGAAGAGGGGTCGTCCGAAGAAGGACAAGTGAGAGGCAGATGGCCATGCATACCCCCCAGGAAGTGAATACCTGTTCCAGACATCCTCCATTGTGTGCAAAGCGTTCACCTTGTTGACTGTCGCTAAACTCCCACACATGTGATGGAGGGTCTAAGTTGGACCAATGTTTCAAATGACTGTGGACTTTACTCTTGAAATTTCATCTACCAACACTACCAACTCCTCTGTGAACTTTGGATTCCTATCGCACTGTACAGCACTTTCATTTACGTATACTATTCAAACACATGCATGTTAATAAATTCACAATCACACAAAACTTGCTTCTGTTGTGACTTAAACTTGGTTTGTGTCATAGAGATGATGACCTGCTAAAAGAATACTGTGCATGAAAACTACTACAGCAATGTAAACACAGTTATGTGAGTCATGGTGATGTGACACATATGAGGGAGACACACCACTACGTCAACACAACACATACTTACCATGGCCATCTAACTCATCGCCTACACTTTTGTGAACTGAAAATACAGTGGAATGCACATACACAACACCCATCCTGAGTCAGTGGCAATCAGCCCACAGGTACAGTATGCAAATGATTGTCGGATGTGTGGACACAGACAAAGCACAGTCCAAAGTGACGCACAGGTTTATTACACAATCACTACATGTGAACTCCACAACAGATGGAAGGTAACCTCACGTGACAGTGAGCACAAAGTAACCAAGTGGTAAACAATGAAAGTCCAGGGGTGTGTGGCACATCATCGGTTTGACAACGACAACTTGCACTCTGTAACAGGAATCCTTGTTTCGGGGGTCACACGTGACCAAACAACAGCCAAAGGACCCTGTGAAGGACAGACATACAACACTATTAATATCACAAAATAACAGCATACATCTCCAATACACATGCCAAACACAAATCTTAAGATACGTGAACACAACCTAGTAATCATGTCAACACTGTTTGGGAGTACATACTAACTTAAAGGACACATCACTGCAAGCATCCTGTCAAGTAGCACACAGCCACACATATGCAGCAACATTGCACCACCTACACATATCAGGCCATGACAAAACGTAGACAACACATCACTGTATACTCACAATCATGTGAAAAAGTTGTTGATGAGCTGTGTCCGAACATCCCCCTCACCCTCATCATCACTGGCAACATGACCCAGAGCAGGATCCTCCACGGCTGGCGGCTGGCGGTCATCATCATCCTGGATGAGAGCCAACTCCTCCCTCACTGCCAGGTTGTGTAGCATGCAGCACACAATTATGATTTTGCACACCTTCTCAGGGGCATATGGGAGGGCCCCTCCTGTCCTGTCCAGGCAGCGGAATCTGCTTTTCAGTAGACCAAATGTCCGCTCTATCACTCTCCTGGTCCGCCCATGTGCCTCATTATAACGTATCTCCGCCGGTGTCACAGGGTTCCTGAGGGGTGTCAGCAACCACGGCATGTTTGGGTATCCGGAGTCACCTACATACAAACAAACAAACATTTTAGGGTCTGAAAAGAGGTTGAATTTTTTTTTTACCAAAAACACACAAGGGAAACAGATATTACACACCGACAAGCCAGGCACGCTGGTTCTGCAGCTGTGACATCATTGTTGGGATCCGACTAGTCCGCATGATGTAAGCGTTGTGTGCTGAACCAGGGAAACGTGCACACACATGTGATATTGTGATGTCAATTTTTCTGTTCCGGTATGTCTGCTCATGTGCTTGTGGTGGTACCAAAGCCACATGTGTTCCATCTATGGAGCCTATGACATGTGGCATCCTTCCCAGTGCATAAAAGTCACTCTTTATGTCAGTGAATTGTCCTGGGGTTGGGAATTGGATGTACCGGTTCAGGAAATGCAACATCGCCTCCAAAACATTGCGAAGCACACAGCTGAACATGGTCTGTGACTGGAAGGTGCCGGTGGCAAAGAAGTGTAGGGCTGCCATCACCTTCACCTTGGGGGTCAGCGCTGATGGATATGTCCGGCCAGGTTGTAAATGTGGGGCCAACTGCTCCGCCAACACCTCAATTAGTGGTCTGGTGAAGCGGTACCGTCGGATGCAGTCACGTTCAGCCATGGTTGCAAGGTCTGGGAACGGTCTATGGACAGCTGGTCTCCTGCAGTACATAGGTGAGCAAAGAAAGATTGTCAGTTCCCCTACATATGTGGCAATGACCATGCTAAATATCACATGCTACATCATAGCAAGACACAATTACTTGATGTGTGTGCTGTTGGGCATGGACACATATGTCAGCTATGTGCCCCTCACCTGACATCTCAGCTCAACATGGTTACACAACAAGTGCAATGCTGCGCTGTGAACAATCTATGGGGTCTGTCACAGTACATCTGCACAAATGTCACATACCAAACACACACCTCAGTGACTAGTAAGGATAGATGTGTTCCCCACATGACAGGTGCTTTTTCAGTCACACACACAAGGATCTTGTAGTGCCACAAGGACACTGTCATGATGTAGCGTCTGATGTACACGTACCAACACACCCATGAAACCCACATGATGTGCTACCAGATTTGTTCGCAGGGCATACATGGATGTCTGTGACACACAGACACAACAGCAACTCACATGGCCAAATCACATGGATGTTGTAAACGATTGACATCTACCACATACAATCAGAGACATGTGTGTAGCACAATACGCACATACTCTGGATTAACCACACAATGGTAGCTCTGGGACACCCTGTGACACACAGTCCATTTCACCTATGAGTCAGGGTGTATGTAACATGTCATCACACAATGTGCACCTTGAACTGTGTACAGGCCTCGGGGTTTGATCTGCAAAGTTGTCACTCACAGTAGTGATGTGCCTCACACACAATGGTTTTTGTCCCCATTAAACATGGCACATCCTGGGAGTGTGTGCCACTAAGTTCCCCGTCAAATATGACATGTGGAGCCATATACCCACACATGTTATGAAGCCTGAAATGTTATTCCATATACTGTGTGACAGGCTGTATGTTTGTTGTAGAGCACCGGAGTCCCTGCCAAGATATTGTGTGTTGCATCCTTTGGCTATTGACTGTAATGGGGACAGACGCGGGTGAGATATCAAGAGACGCGTCGTTCACTTAGGGTTCGAGCCGGGCGCACGCATTGGCTATTGACTGCAATGGAGACGGATGCGTGTGAGTTTTCAAAAGACGCGTCGTACATTTACGGACCGAGCCGGGCGCACACATTGGCTATTGACTGCAATGGAGACGGATGCGTGTGAGTTTTCAAAAGACGCGTCGTACATTTACGGGCCGAGCCGGGCGCACGCATTGGCTATTGACTGCAATGGAGACGGATGCATGTGAGTTTTCAAAAGACGCGTCGTACATTTACGGGCCGAGCCGGGCGCACGCATTGTCTCTTGACTGTCATGGAGACGGACGCGGTTTTGATACTTGTACGAATCGCGTTCCAAAAATTCCGTTGGCACCCAACAACAATGTATCAAAGTCAATGGTGTCATGATGGGGAATATTTGAACGATGCGGAAGGCGTGTACGAAGCGTGCAATGCAATGGATTGGCCAATTTCATAAAAAGCGAACGTCTCGGACCTATCGCTTTGGACGCATGGGACAGATTCTGCCTCTGCAGCACAGATATAAGGCTGTCTGTTCCCCAGAGACTTCACTTGCCTGCACTACATGCTACAGGACTACATCTACCACTACCACTGCTGCTGTCTCTGCATCCTCTGGCTACTGCAATGGCACGTACTGTGGAGAGGGCCCCAGCATTCACTGAGGAGGAGAACCAGGCCCTGCTGGACAGCCTCCTGCCACAGTACAGCAAGCTGTATGGGAAACCAGGGGAGCAGGTGAGTGTGCAGTCCACTGCCTTTCTAATTGTGCATGTTGTCTGACTAGCACTACTAGCATTGTGTTCACCAAGGGCAAGCATGCTCACTGAGTAATTGTAAGTCTCCAAGTGTGTAGAAACAAGTAATGTACAGGTGCAGTTTCTAAGAAATAGCATTTTGTATTTGCTTTGGATTAACATGCACTGTTATCATGTTGTCAATGCTGGCTTGCACACAGGACAACTGCCCATGTCCATAGTTGCACTCCCTGTTACCATCATATGCCCTTCAGCAAATGACATGTATGTCCAACTGTGTGATGAACAGACATGTTGCATGTGTGGCAATGGTGTCTAACTTTGTCATCCATGCAGGTTGATGCCCATCAGAAGCAGGAGATTTGGCAGACCATCGTCCGGGCAGTAAGATCTGTGGGGGTCTTCAAACGCCGCATCCGCCACTGCCAGAAGAGGTGGCAGGACCTTCGTGGCTGGACCAGGAGGATAGCCAGAGTCCAGCTGAAGCTGTCGCCTCCACGCAGACGGGGCGGACGACGGACACTGACCCCCCACATGCTCCGGATACTGACGGTGGTCTTCCCTGACCTGGATGGGCAGTTGAAGGACAGACAGCAGCAAGGAGGGGGTAAGTTCATGCCTTTTTGGTGAACTATGTCTAACATGCAATTTGCACCCCTTCAGCCTGGTAACACTCCCACAGTTCGTCTGTCTGCTGAGACAAGACTCATGTGGCTAAATTTGGTGATGCCCCATTCTCATCTGATAACCAGGTGTGTCCCTTTCGGTCTGTGACTTGTGTCACTTGGGTTGTGTGTTCTTGCTGTTGTCCAAGGTTGATGTTGGGAACAGCATCTGCTACAGGTGCATTGATTTGGGCTTCATGAGTGGGGCTATTGTCTGACGTGTGTCAGCACATTGACAGAAATCTGACCTGTACTCTGTGTGGGCCATACATAAATGTTCTAATTGCTGACCTGGGTCACCATAGGTGTCTGAGGTATTTACCACACACCCATGCAGCAGGTAAGACCAATGTTGTGGCCTCAGAGGAATGAAATTCATGCGTGTAACTAATGCATAGCCACCTGCCAAGTGTTCCTGGTAATCCCATGTTGCACATGGTCCAGGACAGGTATGGCAACTCCGGCCATCCGAGACACTCTGTCCTCCTAATCCTGGGTGTCATCCAACATCATGACCATTGCGAAATGTGCAATCAGGTGTCTGACTCTGTGTCATTGTGGACTGGCATAGCTTTTTGGACTTCAAGAGTGGTAAAATGTTTATAATGTACTGACATCTGATTTGTGGCTGTTGGATCTGCACATAGGGTAAAACATATGTGTGTAATCACTGGACTGTGCCTAATGGTGGATTCCACATTAATGTGCAAGCAGCTTTACTTTGTTCTCGTCAGCCTGTGATGTGTTCATGTATACTGATTTGTGTTATCACACACTCAAATGTCTCATTTGGATAACGTGTGATCATCAGATTCTTTCTAATGTGGGTAGCATGGGGTGTACATGTGTACTTGACCACTACAGAGCTTGCATTCCCCGCAAAAACATGAGTGTGACACGGTGCAGACTGTTGTTTTTGGATGCACTGCCCCTGTGACAGGAGCCAGTAATGACTCATTGGCCAGACAGGCCTGTGGCATGGTGTACCACATGCCAATCTGGAGCCTGCAGTATTGTCAGTTGTCCTGCATGAACTCCATTGTAGCATTGACTATCAAGACATGAGGCCATCATGGTGTCTGGGGATGGAAGCATATCCATCATATCAACAATGACTACGGCCAGCCCATTTACTGACACAAGTACTGAGTCACTGGCAGGAGATGGGATATGTGTGTAATGACACATTACACTCACAATCCTTGCAGATAAGTAAACTGGCAATGTGGTGCATGTTTGCACATATCATTAGTGACATCATACATGCACCAGACAGATGGGTCCATTGCCAGGATGGGTACGAGGAGCATGGTTGACTGGCAGACTGACAAGTGCCTGGTTCACATATGTGTCATTCATTTAAGCAATGATTTTCTGATAATGCCAGGGCTTGCTCTGTGATGTGCTGCAATTACAGTCATGTGTCAAGTCAATACAGGTGACTAATGTGATTCTGGTTTTCCTCCTTGTTTACAGCATCATCTTCGGCTACTGGAGGAGACAGCTCCACGGACCAAGAGGAGGCGCAGAGCCAGACTGGGTCCGCTGTGGATGAGGCGGAGGGACCCAGTGGCACGGAGGGTGAGGGGAGCCACACTGAGGGACACTCAGCAACAACCACCTCAGCTGAGGAACACTCCAGCTCCAGTGAGGACTCCCTTGTGGAGGCGGGTGTTACAGGACCACAGGCCACAACTAGCGAGTCTGTCCCCGCCACCACCACCATCTCCACCCTCCCAGCTGCTCCCATCCCAGATGTCCGTGGAGCCTCCCGTGTTAGGGAGCATGTCTCCTTCAGTCCAGGCACCGCACCCCCTGCCTCTGTCTCCCCTGCTGCCCTGAGTGTGGAGTCTGTGGACTTGCTGAAGCAGATCCATGTGGGGCAGACATCGATGCTGAGTGTCCTCCATGCTCACACCGGTCTATTGACACAATTGGTGTCATTCATGGAGGGCATCTCAGCAAACATGTCTGCCCGACAGCGGACCAATCAGTCCATGGCCTCCTCACTGACGGCAGCAGTGTCCCTCCTCCAACAGTCCCTCACCCCTCCTACCTCTGCCCCATCCACAATCCCCACTACCCTACCTGCCCAACGCACACTCACACAGGCACATGCACGCACAACAACAGACACAAGCAGCACACAGCAATGTCAGTCCAAGGCAAAACGCGCAAGCACGCACACTCAGGGGACTGATGGCACACACACAGGGGATAGGGTACAGACACACAGACAGGCATCCACAACCACTCCGCAGTCCTCAGATACCTCTCCCTCCAAAACCCCTTCCCTTGACTCACCTGCAACCCCCCTTCCCAGAAGGTCTTCCTCTGTGACCTTGGCCTCTTCCCCACAGATCCATCAGGTCCAACTCACAAGGGGAAGAGGAAGTCACCACACACAGAGGGTAGACCCCCCACACGCACACCCTCCCCCAGGAGCAGGAACACTGAGGCCCCCACCCGCAAATCCCCCAGGACCAGGAAGAGCAAGACCCCACCACAATCCTGCACTCCCACCACACAGTCTCTGTCCTCCAGCCCCCAGGCCACCACTCCTAGGGTTCCCATGCCACACCCTGCCCCAGGTTCCCCCACACACAGGTACACCATCCACAAAATGATTAGGCCCTCCCCCTTCCACATGCACTTCCACCCCAACCTCACACCCTCAGCCTGTTCCTACGACTGCTGTGGAGACCGTGTCCCCCCATCTGACCTACCCACTTCATCCGAGCCCCAAACAACACCTTTGGACATTGGCACTGCAGTGGAGACCCCGTCCACTCCGTCTGACTTGGGCACTGCAGTGGTGACGGCGCCCACTGTATCAGACACATCCACTGCAGTTGCCACTGACACTCCTGCACCCACCACACCTCCCCTGCACCATACTGCTATCCCCTGATCCTGTCCCTGTGGTGCCTGGCCTGCCCCTATGTATGCCCCTCCAAGGGGAGATGTCCCCTGGCTGTAGCAGTGCAGGCAAGCAATGTGTGACGAGTAGTCATATGTCACACGAAACGGACAATTGCAATGGACTGGCCATTGGCCTTTGGATTGATCATGGTATCAAAATGTTTATTTTTGCAAGCTGAATAAAGCTAATTTTTGTTATTTGCTAGTTTTGCATTTAATGTACATGATGTTGCTGATGAGTGTCATTAAGTTGCTGTTGCTATTGTGTTTGTTGAAAATAAGTGATTTGGTGATGGGATGGACTGCATGTGGTCCATGGTATATGTGTCCTATTACAGTATGTAGCCATGTCATCCTTTGCTGCAAATTGAGGTAGTCATGATCCCAATAACTTGGCACAGGGAGTGTCACCTTCTTTTCACAACTTCACATCTTTGGCTTACACTGTTGCACATATGTTGGGCTTAGATTTGTGCACATTGTACTTTTTCCTGACTGTGGGCCCATCTCCACTGGACATGCAGATTAGCGCATCAATGATGAACAAGTCATCTGTGTCATCAGTGCAACTTGCTATACATGTGTTTTGATGTTGTGCAGATGACTTAAGAGTCACTCCTGTACACAGGCTGATGTGACCAGAGCTTTCAGGGTGTTGTAATTGGTGGCTCACTGACCAAGTTTTATGCTGACATGACAGAGCCCTGCACAGACAACGTTTGGCACAGCTGACCTTACACATGAGTGGAGTCACCTCATGGCAGTGTGTTATTCCGTGACATTGACTGAGCCCATGTTGTGTGTTCTGTGAGCATGTCTCTGTGGGTTCCCTTCCCTTTTTCTACACAGCCTATATTCCCTGCAGATGTTCCTGTTTGTGATGCTTGCTGAGTTGTCCTGTGTTTATCCAACATCTTTGACCTAGGTTTTCTGGGATGTAGGTGCATGGAAAACTACTGGTCATTCGGGTGTCATCCGTGGGTGTGTTTGATGTAAGGGCCTGGAATGTGGGCAAACGCACATGGGACATATTCAGGATTCCCCAAGGCACTTTTGTGTTTCCAACATCAGGTTGTTTTCACTATGTGGTGTCTTTCTGTGACTGGGTCACTTGTATGTGTGTGTGACTGCTCACACTCATCAGATCCTAGCCTTCAATGTTGGATGATGTCAACATGTGTTCTTTGTGGGTCTCCTAGGGCTCTTCATTGGTCTGGGACTGTGACAGGGATCCCAATGTGTCTGATACGTTTCACGTCATGCACATGTACCTCATACTATGCAGTGTGGAAGACATTCACAAGGGTTGTTGACTGGCCATGTGTGATGAGTTTGTACACCTTAGATCCCCCTCCACCCCTGGGATTGTCATAGGTGCATGTGCAATGTCACCAGTCCATGTGGGCTTAGCTGATGCACATTGGTGCAGATCAAGGTGTGTGGTATTGAGAGTGGGCAAATGTGAGTTGTCTCATGTCTAGGCCCCTACCTACATAGTGGCCTTAAATTACAGGCCATGCCCAGTGAGTTTTCTGTGTGTGAGTGTGATGGAAGTTGGTCTGTCACGACATGACACAGTGCGCACATGTGACTGTGCTCCACAGTATGGGCAACATCCAAATTTGTCATCACAGAGGGATCATCATACAGGCTACTGTCACCACAATGTAGGGTCCTTGTGGGTACTGATGGAGTGGGTCTGTCTCTTGCTGTGTTGGTTGCTGTTCCGCCCAGCTTATGTCACATGAGTCTGTTGTGAACCCACTCATCTAACAATGCCTGATTGCCCACATAGAGGTACCCAATTCATGTGATACTTCTGGATTGCACTGTGTACACATATGTCTCATTGGAGTTCAGCCCCACATCATGTGTGTCGTACTAGCCTGGGTACACTGAGACACACACACACATGTTGTGTTCGATATGCAGTGTGAGGCTGGCTGGTTGTGTTTGTGCATCTGCACCCATGCATTGGTATAGCTTTTGTGGGCCATTGGCTGGATGTTGGTTGTAGGTTTTTTCCTACTGTCCCTGGGACTCCTACCTCATCAGTCTGCACATTCATCATGGTTAGTATGTCCCATTGCTGCCATGGTATGGGACTTGATCACCTAAAAGCTGCAGTCTACACAGGATTCCTTAGTATGTGTGTCTGTTAGTGAACATATGTGTGTATGCATTATGATGGTCACTTCTTACATTGTCTAATTGGACATTGGAGGCATTGTCAGCCCCCATGTGCGATGCTTTTCTGCACATGGCAGAGGGTTTTTAGACGACACAAAAATCTTTCACTCAACAGATCTATGTTTGTTTGCAACACAACCACTACTTTGCCACTACATTGCTTGTGGTGTTAGGACCAGGAATCATACATGCTGGTTTGCAGATGCTGGTATTTTTAAGCCCGCACTCACCTTTTGGTCACTGTAGTGAGGGGGGTTTAACCCCATTACCACAATGTTCCTGATATGCTGGAGTTTTGGACCCCACACTCACCTTTTGGTCACTGTAGTGAGGGGGGGGTTTAACCCCACTACCACAATGTTCCTGATATGCTGGAGTTTTGGACCCCACACTCACCTTTTGGTCACTGTAGTGAGGGGGGGTTAAACCCCATTACCACAATGTTCCAGATTTGCTTGAGTTTTGGACCCCACATTCACCTTTTGGTCACTGTGGTGAGGGGGGGTTTAACCCCATTACCACAATGTTCCTGATATGCTGGTGTTTTGGACCCCACACTCACCTTTTGGTCACTGTAGTGAGGGGGGTTAAACCCCATTACCACAATGTTCCTAAAAATGCTTGGGGTTTGAGCCCCATATTCACCTTTTGGTCACAACTGTGATGGGAGTTACAGTATGTGGTCCCTTTCAGTGTCACTGTTGCAGGCAGTTTCCAAACAATACACAATCTTGCCATGATGGTATGGGGGTGTGTTTGGCCTACAACCCCTATGGGTGGGAATGCTAGTGGTGTTAGCCATCCCCCCTATGAGTAGGGACTACTGGTAGTGACAGTAACCCCCCCTATGAGTAGGGACTGCTGGTAGGGAAAGCCATCAAGCCCCCCTATGGGCTGGACAATGGTGGTGGTGGTAGCCATCCAGCCCCCTATGGGCTGGACAATGCTGGTAGTGATAGCCATCCCCCCCCCCTATGAGTAGGAACTACTGGTTGTGATAGTCATCCACCCCCCTATGAGTAGGGACTGCTGGTAGGGATAGTCACCCACCCCCCTATGGGTAGGGACTGCTGGTAGTGATAGCCATCCAGCCCCCTATGGGCTAGACATTGCTGGTAGTGGTAGCCATCCACCCCCTATGGGTGGGGACTACTGGTAGTGATAGCCATCCCCCACCCTATGAGTAGGGACTGCTGGTAGTGATAGCCATCAAGCCCCCTATGGGCTGGACAATGCTGGTAGTGGTAGCCATCCACCCCCTATGGGTGGGGAATACTGGTAGTGATGGCCATCCCCCACCCTATGAGTAGGGACTGCTGGTAGTGATAGCCATCAAGCCCCTTATGGGCTGGACAATGCTGGTAGTGGTAGCCATCCACCCCCTATGGGTGGGGACTACTGGTAGTGATAGCCATCCCCCACCCTATGAGTAGGGACTGCTGGTAGTGATAGCCATCAAGCCCCCTATGGGCTGGACAATGCTGGTAGTGGTAGCCATCCAACCCCTATGGGTTGGGCAATGCTGGTGGAGAGGGATATCCACCCCCTATGTGTGTGTTGCATTTCGCAGGTTCGTGACGTTTGTTTGTGTGGTGGGTGTCTGACTTACCGTCTGCGACGTACGCGTCGGTTCCTGTTGTTGATCCGGTCATAGATGTACAGTACAGGGATGACCTGCGCGATCGGATTCATGGTTGGTTCGTCTCGTAGGCGTTGATCGGTGGTTCGTCTCGTAGTCGTAGATCGTGTTGTGGCGCAAATCATACCTGAAATACTGCTCTTCCGGATGCTGTGACGTGCTGGAGGTGGCGACCTGTTCGGCGCGTAGGACGTACGCATCGTACTTGACCGGCCGGAAATTGCTGTGAAAATGCTTCCGGGCGACTCTATTCAGCATTTACGGATCCTGCTCGTACGGGAAATGTAGCTGGAATCGGAGCGTACGTGCCGGTTGGGATTTGGACACATTTGCGCATCGTACTTCATCGTTTGGATGGACTGGCTCCCGGAACGAGTAGGTCTTAAGGTAACGCTACGGACAGCTCTCGGAGGGCTGTCCGAGCGAGATCGGAATCGGCCCCTATATGTTAAAAAAATTGAAATAATTGTAAAAACGTTTACAATAAAAAATTGTTAAAACTTATATGTTATTAATAATGTACACTATGAGGCTGATTCCGATCTCGCTCGGAAGGGCTCCGAACGCGATCCGGCTGGAAAAACTACGAGCCGTATGCGTGTTTACCGACTGACTCATACAGCTGTACGAGCGAGCCAGTACGATGCGAGAAAAGCGAAATCGCCGACCGAATCGTTTCCGGGTCCAAACCGCTCTGTACGTCTGGTCCGTAAACAAACGGTGCCGTGCAATGGAGGCGATTTTCCGACCGAGCCAGTACGATGCACGATTCAGACAGCCGGATCGAGTCGGAGCCTCCGACAAGTAAACGCTCTAGGAAGCGGACTTCGGGGGTCCGCGCCGGTCCCCCCTTCACCCGTAGCCTTACGAGTCGATCACAGGGACACATGCATGACTTTTTTCGTCAATGGGAGCCTATGTACGCGTCGTACAACAGGCTCCCATTGACTTCAATGGGGCTCCGAGCGACCCTTGTCCATCAGCGCTTGTTCGCATCGTACTCGGGCGCTCGGAGCCCCGGAGCGCGAGTCGGTCGGAAAGCCCTCCGGTTCCGAGTCGGACGGAGCCTTCTCCCAGCAAGATCGGAATCGGCCCCTATATGTAATAAATATTTACAATATAAATAATGTATCACTGTTACCAAAAACATAATTTCTTTAAAAAATTGTATAAAAAGGTATGTATAACTACATCTTTAAAAAAAAAAAAAATGTACATGACTATGAGCACAAAAATGTTTAATCCTGAGTTTGCAAAAATATTATATATAAATGTATACATATCTACAAAATATATATGTCAAAAATAAGAAATGTATTTTTTTCCAATGTTTAAGAATATATATTAAATATAGTTAATAAAATAAAATGCTTTTTCTTTTTTTTCTTCAATGTTTGAATCTAAATAAAAACAAATAAAATATGAACGTTTCTGTATTTATTTTACATTGTTTTAAATCTTGCATATGTAATAAAATATTTATGTTACATCAATCTACTTTAAAAACTATGGGGCTGATTACGATGGGGGGCGGACTGGGACCGCCCGCCAGACATGCGGCGGTCCCACCACTGAAATTAGGATGCGACCGCCATACTGGCGGGTGCATCCTGGGCCCTTAACATTGCGGGCGGTGCTGCTGGCTGCAGCAGCATCCGCAATGTTAAAGGTGCTTGCACCGCATTTCCCTGCACCACGTGGCAGGCAGCACGCAGTGCCTGCCACTTGGTGCATGGAAATGCAGGGGGTACCATGGGTGCCCCCAGTGCAGCGACACCCCCATGGGGGGCGCAACGTGAGCCCCCAAACCCAGTCCGCGCCAGCCTTTCCATGGTGGCATCGCCGCCATGGAAAGGCCTTTATTTTCCCACATCCTAATATGGCGGACGGTGCCTGCTAGGCACCGCCACCATATTAGTGGCCCTGCTCCGCCCACCAGGCGATTGCCACCGGCGGAAAAGCGGTGGACGGACTTTGCGTCCGCCGCGATACCCACCGCCATCCTAATATGGCGGTGGGTAATTCTCTATTTGATGGCGGAACGATTGCCACCGCCAGCCCGGCGGTGGCGATCGTTCCGCCATCGTAATGAGCCCCTATGTTATTTTCATAAACATTTATAAATATATCATTATGCTTACTCCAAAATATATTTGTATTTTTTAACTATTCCCAATATACACTACATTAATTCAGAAAAGGTGCTGGACACTAAACATATATAAATTACTATTCCCACTCCAATTTATATTAAGGGGCTGATTACGATGGCAGAAGGACCGCCACCGCCAGCCGTGCGGTGGCAATCTGTCCATCGAACGTGGATTTACCGCCCGCCAGATTAGGATGGCGGGCGGATCCAGACTGCGACCGTGGTGGACGCAAAGACCGTCCACCACGGAACCGCCACAGGCAATCGTACTGATTGCCTGGTGGAGTGGTCTGCATGCGCAAAATGGTGGCAGTGCCTAGCAGGCACCGTCCACCAAATTACATTGCAGGCAAAATCCAGCCTTTCCATGACGGCGAAACCGTCATGGAAAGGCTGGCGGGGATTGGTTTCGGTGGCCCGTTGCGGGCCCCCAATGTGTTGGGGGGAGGTGTTTGTGCACTGGGGGGGTACCCATGGTACCCCCCTACATTTCAGTGCACTAAGTGGCTGGCACCGTGTGGTGCCTGCCACGTAGTGCAGTGAAATGCACAACATGCATTTTCAACATTGCGGCGGGTGCTACCCGCCGCAATGTTAAAATGCAAGATGGGACCGCCATGGTGGCGGTCGCATCCTAATTTGGAGTGCGGAACCACTGCATGCATTGCGGATGGTCCCGATCACCACCACGATGGCGGACGGACTCCAGTCCGTCCACCATTGTAATCGGCCCCTAAGTCAGGAAAGGTGCTGGACAGTAAACATATATAATTTACTATTCCCACTCCAAACTATATTAACTCTGGGAAGGTGCTGGACACTAAACATATATAATTTACTATTCCCACTCCAACTTATATTAAATCAGGGAAGGTGCTGGACACTAAACATATATAATTTACTATTCCCAATCCAAACTATATTAACTCTGGGAAGGTGCCGGACACTAAACATATTTAATTTACTATTCCCCTTCCAAACTATATTAATTCTGGGAAGGTGCTGGAGACTAAACATAAATAATTTACTATTCCCACTAAAAAATACATTAAATAATGAAAAGTGATAGTCAGTATCAATTTAAAAATTAATATTCATAAATAAAAATTAATCATAAAAATAAAATTCAAAAACAACATACACATATAATTATAATACCCACATTTTATATATCATAAACACATTTTTATATTTTTTTAAAATATATATTAACATATTCATAAATTAACAAATATATAAACACTAATTTGTTATCATTATATTTATTGCCAGAAATAAAAGTAATAAATAAAATATCTTTTATTGATAATTATTTTTTATAATATTTCAATTTGTAAATAGCCCCAAAAAAATAAGATGATTGTTTTTAAAAACAACGTAAATCACTGTTAAAAATATTAATATTAAAAATATACACAAAATGTTTAGTTACTATTTATTAAAACACATTTAAAATTGTAAAAATTTATATATATATATATTATAACACAAAACACATCTACAATAAACTCATTTTATACTGTATCATAATTTAATATTCACCACTATATTACAAATTCATAACAGTTAAAAATATTATAATATTTACATTTTAAAAATATTTTTCTCTCAGTACAAAATATTTTTTAAACATATTTTAAATATCATTTCACACACTATAATAAATATATATGTTTTCTCTATAATTAATTAAATTTTCTCTATATACATATATATATAATATTTTAAAATGAAATAAATAATTTTTTTTATTAATAAAGTACACCATACACCCCTTAAATAAAAATATTTACAATCACAAAATTAAAAATTTTAATACTGTAACAAATTTCAAAATAAAATATACATAATAATTTGAAATTTGTTAACATTTTAATCATATATTTCACAATATATTACACAAATATTTTAATAAATTTTACAAATTAATAAAAAAAATTATTATTATGACCAAATGAAGATATATAATACACTATAAACCAAAATTTTACTCTCATTAATAAAAAATTAATTACCTAAATATTAAATTTAAATTTGTAATTTTTTAATTTAAAATTAAAAAAAAACTACTCAACTTTATCCCCTATAAACACAACGTCCCACTCCCCCAAAAATTATAATTTAAAAAAAAAATGTTTTTTTTAATTTGTGAAAAAACTTTAAAACACTCCCCACCCTTATCCCCTTTAAACCCAACATCCTGCTCCTAAAAAGAAAATTATAATTTCTTTTTAAATATTTTTTTTTACAATTTTTGATTTTTTTTTTAAAACACTCCCCACCCTTACCCCCTATAAACCCAACATCCCACTCCTTTACATTTTTTTTTTAATTTAAAAAAAAAAAACGTTTTAAAACACTATCCACCCTTATCCCCTATTAACCCAACATCCCGCTCCTAAAAAAAAATTATAATTTCTTTTAACATTTTAAATTTTTTTACATTTTAAATACAAACTTTTTAAAACACTCCTTACCCTTATCCCCTATAAACCCAACATCCCGCTCCTAAAAAAATTATAATTCAAAACTTTAACATTGATTAACAATTATTATAACATTTACAAACATGTAACATAATAAAAAAAATACTAAAACGATATATTTTCATGGCAATATTTTAGCAAACGATATTTATCACAATGATATTTTTAACAACACACTAAATTGATATTATTAACAACGATATTTTTAACATTGATATTTTTTACTATCGATATTTAAAACTCGATATAACGACATGTCGATATTAAAAATTCAATATTGTGTCTACTTACCCCTGTCTACAGTGTGACAGTGGTGAAGGAGAGAGAAACAGCACCATATCTTAGTTGATATGGCACTGTTCTCCATCCTTTTGGCACATTGTAGGGCAGCAGCTTTTGTTGCTCTACTGGGTTGTGTCAGATGTAAGCAAATCTGGCCTCAGGTGTCTTACTATGTACATGTCTATGGGAGCACAGTGATCTTTGGAGATAGAGAGAGGCTGTTCTAGTCAATTTGTACAGCAAATCTTGGCATGAGTGGCAGCATTTGGATGAGTTTGTTCAGATGACTACCTTCAAGGGGTAGCTGTGGATGACAAGAGTGATATTAATCAATTATGTACCGAGATTACACACTGATTAATCACTTGAGAGAACATGCCAAGAGTTGCATGAGAAAATATCTCAAGTGCTGGATTTCTGGTCGCTCAGGAAGGGAAGAGTGGGCTGGAGGTGGTCTAGATGGAAGGTCCCATTTTATGGTGAGTTTTTGCTTGATGAAGGGACACTGCCTTGATGGAATACCCCAGCATTATGGTTGTTCTGAACCACCAGTGGGCAGGTTTCTGGGGACTATCCTTGCCATAGTTTGAGGCGTGGAATACCAGGTGGCATTTCGTGACCTGTGCACTTGAGATAGTGATCATCTAAAGCAGAATGAATAGATTTGTATGCAACAACCTATTAAACAGCAGTTGCTGACAAACAAGACTGATTTTCAACAACAATACGAAGAGCTAAAACATGCAGTCATTATCATGTGGCGACTCTGAAACCGGGTTTGGGCACTCTACAAGAATAGTGTGTCCATGGAGAGTCCCACATGAGTATGCTCAAAATACAATGTGCAGGAGGATTCTCCTGATGACAAAGCTGTTATTAAGCTGGATCCCTCTTGACATCTGGGTCTCCAAATATGTTTTGAAACTACAAATGCTATGTGCTATTTCTAGTTCTCTGAATACTTCAGGCTCTCTGTTCTTCTGATTTCTAGTCCTTGCTCCTCTGTCACCATTGCGGAACAACACCAGTTGAATGTTTAATAGTTTTCATATTTTTATTGTGACCTTGATGGATGACCAATATTGTTATATCTCATATAGATACCCTAATATAGGCATGATCCTAGATGCCCTAATATAGGCACGCTCTTTCACCTACATTAGTTCCCTACACTACACAATAACGGACTCTGAGGGTTGAACCTTATCTAGTCTGTGGCCTGGGTGCAGAAGGAGGGTTTTTCCCAAACAAAGGTCTCCTATAACATCTCCAATCTGCTCATACATTATGCATGAGTATTCTTGACGTAAACGAAGCAGAAACTGCATCACCTGCAAAATATCTATGTACTAGGTTCATCCCTTACGTCTTCCTCAGTCTTACAAAGAACCATACAAACCATACAAAGGGACAAAGAAGCCCTAGATACTTTTGGGTATAAATACACCACATCTTGCCACGGTAAGATAGAGGGAACCGAGACTTCCAGGCCGACACACTCCCCAGAGACGCCGAGGCTCCTGCATGCAGATGCTCCAGCTGACAGTGGTCTGAACATCCCTTGCGGGGTGTCCAACTCGTGACCAGGACGGGGTCCTACATTCTCATACTTCAGGTAATGGGGTTCGACTAAATCCTAGAGGGATTCTTGGCTTCACACCTACTCACATGCTAGGTACACTTAGGTACATCTAGATAGGTATCGTAGGAGTACACGCTTTATTTTAGTATGCGCTTTCTTTTATCATGCATTTTATATTCATGTATGTACTCATGATTATTGCAAAATGGTAGAACTGTACTATCCATTCATATTCACTGTACTGCTACTCATATATCTCTGCTACTGTCTAATGGTTGTTGCAGCTCATATATTTTACACAAGAATAACGACTGTTCAATAAACCCTTATTGAAACGCCCAGGCTGTTTATTCTGTGTATCTCTGAGACAAGATAAGTGAGCACGAGTGACTGAGCGAAAAGTAGTACATTGTTTCCACGATCTTGAGGGATCAGGGTTGTCATGTTCTGAGGTTGCCAGAAACTATTCTCTCCCCGATAAGAGGAGACTATAGTGGCACTGTGATCTAGCTAATGCAAAACAGGCTAACATTTCTCGGTGGGGGTGCTCAGAGTTAGTCTGCCACCAAACCCACAGTTTATGTTATCCAAACACGCAGGTCCTGCATGGGTACTATAGGAACTACACGACAATACGGTTATTTGCACCTGAGAATATTGTGATTTGTTATCAGCTAATGTAGGGGACCCTGTTCATACAATTAACATAACAATGTTAGAGAGTGCTGCTATACATTTATGCCTTTCCATCATATGTCATTAACTGTCTGCTTGTCTTCCATTGTCTGTGTGATGCGAGTCTGGTGGCTCGATTGGTTTATATGCACCTCTGTGTTGCGATCTGTGTTTAGCCCAATGGTCACTTGGTCAAATCCCGGTGAATCCACTCTCTCTTTTATTTCCTTGAGGTTTGTAACATGTGTAACATGGGATTGGGTAACAATAAACATCTGCTATTTAGTGCCAATTTATTCATGGGTGAATGTGCGCTCTGCAAACATACTTGGAACGTTATGTTATGAGTGTAATGTTAGTGAGAATTTGAGCATAGAGACAGTCTTTTGATCTATTTCAGTGAAGCTGAAGTGGCATGGTGTGAAAGAAAAGCCAGTTAGGCAGACAACACATTTGAGTGTTTGTGTGATAATAGGAAGATTCATTCATGGAGCCAGAGAGAAGATTCTTGGTATCTTGTACAGAAAGCCCGCAAGGAGTGGGAAGAGGGCCTTAGGCGCTACTGAATAACTTGTCCAATGTCTGGCCTGTGATTGATCTGGTAGATCCAATGATTGCATGTTGAACCAACTTTCAAAAGATAGTGTACAATTGGTGGAGGGTCCTGGCTCGGTGAGGAAGGCGGAGGGAGAACATGGCGGCCGGCTAAGAGGTCCGGTCGCGAGCACCGTCTTCAAGGAGGCATGTAATTGACCGTAACGGCCCTCGCAACTTGTATTTCTTCTGGCTAAAGAATTACTAAGTAAAGGAAACTTACCCTGGTTCGCTAAAAGCAAAAGTTGAGCCCATGAGGCGAGGGACATAGAGTTTCCGGCACCAGCACTCGCACCCGCACAACTACGTAGCAAAAATCAGCGAGGAGCAGCGTCCTGAGCTCCCAAGAAGGATTGCAGAGACGCGCACGCACAGAGGCAGTGTGTGGGCGGATACGGCAACGGGATTGCATTGCAGCCGAAGAGCCACAGCTAGAATTGTTTATCGAGGTCCCACCAGCGACTGGACTAACCGCCTTGTAACCAGCAACTGTAGCGAAAAAAGCGGAAAAAAGGAGAAAGAAGTGAAGGAGTCGGCGTGCATGACACCGGTAAGGGGGAGGGGTAAGAAAGGTGATCTGGTGGCTCCCAAACCCCTAGATAGACCCCTAGCAGAGCATCTATTGCAAATCACAACTCAGACAGTGACTCTGAAAAGCACAAGGGAACAAAAAAGCCCCCCCATAAAAGATCCCCCCAAAATACAAAATTAAGGCTTAAGTTACTCCTTAAGGAGCAGGCACTTTGTCTCTGAGTTCGCTGGAGAAGTGGGTCAAAGCTCCTCAGGGGAAGATCGGGTTATAACCCCTACCACCCCCACAACAAAAAATAGCAGGAAATTGGGAGACAGGCAGAAGCCCCAGAAATCAAGGGGGGGGAACACTACCGTTTTATCAACTAAACCCGCTCAAACTAGACAAGGGGTGAAAATTAAGGTAACACCCTCCCTCCGATCCTTCTTTAGAATACAAGAAAAACAACCATCTAAAATCTCAGCTACTGAAGGGTAGAGTTGTACTGGTGGGGCCAAAGAAATGCAATCTGCGGTGCCTTCCCTAGGGACGAAGGAGTAGAGACGCATAATCGTTTTCAAACCCTAATGGTGAGAGATCCTGAAGAGGTTGGTGTGACTCCTCAAATAGCCTCCCAGGAAGGTCCAGAGGCAGAAAATACATTATGTCAAAGCATATCTCAAAGTAGGCAAGAAAGCGCTCCGGAACAATGCTTACAAGCTGGGATGGGAAACCTGTTGGGGACCCTAATTGGCGAGATGAGAACAAGCTTCGCTAAGTCAGAGAAAAATCAAGAAAAGATTCAGGCAACCTGCGAAGCGCTTGAATCTAAAGTACACTCTTTAATGGACCGAGTATTCGTGGTGGAAAATATAGTGGAAAAAATCGGGAAGGATGTAAAAGATTGCCAGGGAGAAATCTGCACCTTAAAATCAAATGAGAAGGAACTCAGAGAAAAGATTGAAACATTGGAAAACAACGCAAGAAGAAACAATCTGCAAATATTAAACATACCAGAGGGGTTGGAAGGACAGAACATAAGAAACTTTGTGATAAACCTATTGAAAGATTATATCCATGGGATGGACGAGAAAACGCTAGACGAAGATATCCAAAGAGTTCATAGAGACCCCTTTAGATTAGGTAAATTAAGGAAAAATGCACAGAGAATATTAGTACATTTTTAAACCTACACTCTGAAAGAAAAAATCTTGAACGATGCTCTAAAAGCGGGCACTTTTGCTAAAGGAGACTATAACTTCAAAATTCGTTCCAATCTAGCAAGAGTAACACAGGATAGGCAGTGGGAGCTGGGAAATCACATGCAAGAACTCAGGTCATTAGGGGCGACAGTCCAAATGAAATTCCCAGCCTTACTAAGAATCATGTGGAAGAATCAGACGTACAACATTAAAGAGCCAAAAGAAGTAGTTAATCTCATAGAGCAAATTAAATTGCAACAGTAGTAGAGACAAAACTTAAGGGTCAAATCTAGTGCACAACCAGAGCCTCATGACGTGCTCGAATAGGACAAACCAACTTTGTCCAACGATAACAGGGAGGGTTCTCCAGGGGAGGGTGTGGGGGAAAGTTTTGTTATTTATCTGCACTTTTTTGTTTTCGGTGGGGAGCATTTGGGAAAAAAACACAAAAAATACTGTCCGATATGCTGAACATCAGGTTAGACAAGATCCCAATAAAATGAGAGGGGTTCTCAAAAGAAGACAAGAAAAAATCTATGGCCAAAATTTTGGGTAATAACACAATAAATATCATGTCTTGGAATGTGAATGGCCTTAGAGTAAGGAAGAGACACCAAAAATGTTTTGAATATTTAAAAATAGTGAAGTGTGAAGTTATAATCTTACAAGAGACTCACCTTTTAAAATCAGAATGGAGTAAAATTATGAAACATCAAAAGTGGGTTGACAGCTACGTCTGTACTAATCAATCTTGCTGTATCAAGGGGGTAGCAATCCTCTTTAAAAAATCGTCAAAAGTAACAATGTTAGAAGAGAGTACTGACTTGAAGGGAAGATGGGCAGTTGTTAAAGTATAAATAGTGGAATATCCATATACTATTGCCGGGTATTATGGGCCTAATACAGATGACCCGGCTCCGCTTCAAGCTCTATATTCCCAACTAATAGAAGTATCTGTTCCAATCATTCTGGGAGGAGATTTTAATTTATTATTAGACCCTAAAAGTGATAGATATCCACCGGGAAAAGCTTTAAATCTTCCTAAAATGAGAGAATGGCTGAACAGATTTACCAGAAGACTTAGGCTTGGTGGAGTCATGGAAAACTAAGGGAAATCGGAGTAATAAATTTACCTATAAAAATAAAAAGTATGGTCACGCATCAAGGATTGACTTTTTCTTGATAGAGAAAACAATAAACAACAGTGTTAATAAGGTCGAACATACACCTGCACATTTATCTGACCATTCTCCAGTTTGCATTGAAATAAATCAAGGGACTCCCCAGGCGGCTATAAGATGGACCCTAGATCGCACTCTTCTTTTAAATAAACAGGTAACAGATAAATTGAAAATTATAACTGAGGAATATTTTGAGAATAACATCAACAATGAAACCCCCTTTCAAGTAGTTTGGGATACTTATAAAGCAGTAATTAGGGGAGCTCTCATTGGTCTGGCGGCTACAAGAAATAAAGAGATTAGACATAAAATACGCCAGTTAGAGGCAGAAATTCTAGATCAACACAGGAACCTGGAGGCAGCAGTGTCCAGCTTAGAACAAGAAAAAGTAGAGGAAGAAATTTACAAAAAGAAAAATGAGCTGTCTAGCTTATTGGAGGAAAGGGTTAGGAAAAGGTGGGAAGCCAGCAATTTAGCAAACTATGAATATGGGGAAGGTAGCGGGAAACTCCTTGCATGGAAGATTAAAACTAACTTAAACAGGAACAAGATTGGTGCAGTACAGGGAGATAATTTGGGAGGACAGGTAGTAGATGACCTGGGGATCGAGAAAGCCTTTACAGTTTTTTTTCAGTCTCTATATGATGAAGACCTAGTGGTACCTAGTAACTTAGTCGATTCCAATCTGAGAAAGTCTGCAGTTCCAAGGTTAGATGCAGAAGATAGAGAAATGTTGAATTCAGAAATAACCATAGAGGAAGTGACTGATGCACTAAAGAGACTGAAGAGAGTGAAGGCAGCAGGCCCGGACGCATTACCCAACGAGCTGTACATGGTTTTAAAAGAAACACTGGCCCCCAGATTAGTGGACTTACCAAACACGGTCTTTAATGAAGGGCTGGCTCTCCCAAAATCCTGGAATGATGCCACTATTAGTTTAATCTTAAAACCAGGAAAAGACCCCCTGAAAAGTGAATCATACAGACCTATATCTCTCTTAAACAATGACTATAAAATCTACACGAGGATCTTAGCAACAAGATTAGGCTGCATCACCAGTCATCTAATCCATGAGGATCAAAAAGGTTTTATTAAGGGGAGACAAATGCATGACCTCACCCATCAATTGATTGAAGCTATTGATATTGCCACCCAAGAAAACATTCCACTTGCAGTTCTTACTTTTGACGCTGCAAAGGCATTCGATTGAGTAAATTGGATGTTCCTACGCAAAGTAATATCTCAATATGGCCTAGGGGATATGTTTTTAAAGGCAGTAACAAATATATATGCAGCCCCGGTGGCAAAGATACTCATAAATGGTAGCCTTACTAAAGAAATCCGAATTAAAAGAGGCACGCGGCAAGGTTGCCCACTCTCCCCTTACCTATTTAACCTATACATAGAGCCACTAGCCAATTCTATAAGAAGATCGCAAGGTGTTATCCCATTTAATTTTAAAGGATGGGTTAAAAAAGTGGCCTTATATGCAGATGATCTGATGGTATTCACAAGTAACTTGAAAGCTTCTCTTCCTATTATTACTAATTTGCTAAATGAGTTTGGAGAGGTTTCCGGGTATCAGGTTAACCACCAAAAAACTGAGATAATGGAAGGGAACTCCCCACCATCAACAGCATTAGTAAAAAGCAGAATTAAGTACTTGGGGATTGAGATATTAAAAAACATCGACAAGATTGCTCAAGTAAATTTCGACCTAAGAGTGAAAGAGACAAGAAAACTGCTAAGATCCTGGAGTGGCTTACCACTCTCATTCATGGGGAGATCCAAAATTATAAAGATGGCCATTCTACCTAAATTCTCCTTTATTTTCAATGCTATTCCACTAGAGTTCAAAACTCAGTGGATTAAGAAGATACAAGGTGAAATCAACGGGTTTATATGGGCCTCAAAAGGAGTAAGGATCGCGTGGAAAAAGCTACGTAGGAGGAAAGACCAAGGCGGTATCGCTAGCCCTGACCTTCTATTTTATTATAGAGCCTTCCAATTTAAAAACATCAGGATTCTTCTTAAAGCACACTCCTTTTATACTCCGTATTTTAAAGTAGCTACAGAGGAGGACTATTGTATATACAAATTTGGCCACCCAAAGTATTTCAAAAAAATTTAACTAAAGGTCCTAGGCTCAGCTTGCAAACTGTGGTATCAAATAAAGAAAATATTAAATATTCCATACTACAGTAACCTAGCACCCATCTGGGAATCACCAGGAACTCCTGAATGTTTGAAAGATACCCTGGCAGTCCCTTTAAAGAGGGCAGGTATTACAAAGTGGGGACAATTGATTCCAGCAGGAACCTTTTTAAGCTGCGACTCCCTATTAGCAAGTACAGATGGGAAATTGTCCAGGTTCAAATACTATCAACTCACAAGCTGGGCAAAAGGCCTAGAGAAGACTCAAGAGGACAACATGGAGACGGAAGAAGAGCTACAAAGTGATCCAGCAAGAAAAGAAATATCTAAATGGTATTGGCTCATGATCCAAGCGGGAGAAGAAGACTTTGCTCTACCACTGGACTTATGGAAGAAGGACTTACCAACACAAGAACAGCAACATCTATGGCAAGTATCCTGTTCTTTATTATGGCGTATAATAGTATCTGCACCTCTCAGGAAGAACCATATTTTTACTTTACACAGGGCATACTGGACACCAGAAAAATTAACTAAGATGAACAAGCAAGTGGTGAGAACTTGCCCAAAATGTGGTGAAGCAAAGGCGGACAACATCCACATGTTTCATCAATGTCCTCACTTGGTTTATTCTGGGAAAAAGTGGGTACGATTATAAATAAAGCCTTAGGACAGAATATTGAGGTAAGCATAACTATTACTATTTTTGGTACGGTGGAAAATATTGGTTCTCCTCCTGCTCTAAACAATAATCAAAAACAATTGTTGTTTATACTAATCTTACTGGCTAGACGAGAGATATGTATAAAATGGATACTCGCCTGCCCTCCAACACTAACTGAATGGCGAACTTCCGTAGATAAATTTAGAAAGCTGGATCAATCTCGAGGGAAAAGCAACCAGACAAAATTCTGGGACGTATGGGACAAGAATATACTCCAAGATGAAGAGTAGTGGTAGGGTAGGAAGGGACGTCCGATGATTACTTACAATGCAACAAATCAAATTTGGGGATGGTCGCCATGGCGGCTCCATGAGCGACTATCCTGGGGAATCTGGAGATCTTAAGACACAATCTTACTTTAAGATGAGAAGGCAGTCCCTTCTACTGGACGTGGTGAGATAAATCCCTAGCCAGTAACAACCCAATAAGAGGGATTGTTGTCTTTCCATATCTCAACTTTTGCATAAATGAGGACATAAAAAAAAAAAATAGTGTACAATCGAAATTTAAAGTTGAAGACAGTTAAATTTATAGTTGGTATGGAAAGCTGGAGTTAGATCCCAGCGGTATATTGTTTGGAAGACTGGCAAACAGTGGAGACATGTGTATGTTGGTTTATGTGAAACTCTTGTTCTAAAGGAACACTTCAAGTATGTGATAGGCATTATAATGTGTCATTGCTCAATGTATGCTCTGGTCTAAAGGACTGGATCAATATTAGAAATTCACGATGTTACTGTGACCTCAAGTCATGTCTTTTGCTGTGTCTATGTTTGTGGGTGTTGAAAAATGGCCCTCTCAGAAGGGTCACCCCAAACACTTTGCTTTCCTCCTCCTCTTTTTGCTGAACTCTGAGCACTTTACCACTGCAAATTAGTGCTAAAGTGCTCGTGCTTCTTCCCTAAACATGTGTGACATTGGTATATACCTGATTGGCATATTTAGTTAACTTATAGGTCCCTTGTAAAGTTATATACCATATACCCATGGCCTGTCATTTAAATGCTACTAGTGGACCTGCAGCACTGATTGTGCCACCCACACAAGTAGCCTTTCAAACCTGACTTAGGCATTCCATTACAGGGCCTGTGTGTCCAGTTCACGGCCACTTCGGCTTGGCATTTAAAACCACTTGCCAAGCCTTAAACTCCCCTTTTATTATACATAAATCATCCCTAAGGTAGGCCCGTTGTAGCCCTAAGGGCAGGGTGCTTTGTAAGTTAAAGGTAGGACATGCAGTTTCAGTTTTACATATTCTGCTAGTGTCAAACAGCTAAATTCATTTTTTACTACTGTGAGGCCTACTCCTCTCATGGGCTAGCATTGGGAAAGCCTTAAAACACTTTTAAGCTGTAATTTCTGATTAGAAAGTGGTAAAGTTGGATTTGACATTACTATTTTAGAAATGCCACTTTTAGAAAGTGGACATTTCTATGCTCTTAACTTTGCTCTGTGTACCTGCAGCCTGTCTCCAATACATGTCTGGGCTGGGTGACAGCTACACTTTGTACAGTCCCTCTAACCAGCCACAAACACAGGAATGTGAGACTCATCTGTATTCTGATGGGTCTTCCTGGGCAGGAAAGAATGGGAGGGGATGACACTTACACTTCAATACATAGGGGCTCATTACGATGGCGTAACGTTCGCCACCACCGGGCCGGAGGTGGAGACCGTTATGCCATCGTAACGTGTAATACCCCAGCCATATTATGATGGCGGTGGGTATCGCGGCGGACGCAAAGTCCGTCCGCCGCTTTTCCGCCGGTCGGCAATCGTTACGATTGCCGGCCGGGCGGAGCTGGGCCACTGATATGGTGGCGGTGCCTAGTAGGCACCGCCAGCCATATTAGGATGTGGGTATTTTAAAGCCTTTCCATGGTGGCGATGCCGCCATGGAAAGGCTGGCGGGGATTGGCTTTGGGGGCCCGTTGCGGGCCCCCTGGGGGGGGGGAGGGGGTGGGTGCACTTGGGGGGTTTAAGTGGCAGGCACCGCGTGGTGCCTGCCACGTGGTGCAGGGAAATGCTATGCATGCCCTTTTACCATTGCGGACGGTGCTGCAGCCAGCAGCATCGTCCGCAATGGTAAAAGGCCATGATGCGCCCGCCAGTATGGCGGGCGCATCCTAATTGGGCCGGTGGGACCGCCGCACATCTGGCGGTCGGTCCCATCACCGTTATGATGGCAGGCGGACTGATGTCCGCCCGCCATCATAATGAGCCCCATAGTATCTTGTCCACACACAAACCACTGATTCACCCCCCACAGATAGCCTGGCAGACAGGGCTGGGTTGAAAGAGATCCTTGTGCACTTGAAAGAGTTGCCAACATCAAAGGCACTTTTGGGTATAAGTACTGGGGCTCTGACCCTGCCAAATCATTACACTACTGGACCTGGGAAGAACTCTGCTGGATTAAAGACTGCTGTGCTGTAAAGATTGCCACTTTGCCTTGACTGACTGTATTGAGGAACTGCTTCTCTGCTTTGCTGAGCTGTCTTGCTGCCTGCTAATTTCTACTCTGCTGAGGACAAGGACTGGACCCGTTTCACTTGAACCTAGATTGACTCCAAGGGCTTGCTGGCTTGCCTCCTGTTTTCTGAAGTCTCAGGCACACAAATGACTTCCTGCAATCCTGCTGGTGTTGCTGGACTCTGCCAAATGCGAGTCCTACCCTTGCCTGAGGTGCCCCCTCCAGTCCTGGGCCTCATAAGTGTATTCTGCAGCAGTTTTGCTACCAAGCTGGTGCATTGTCACCACTGCACCGGTTAGAACCAGCGCATCACCCTTTGGCGCCTACGCAGAGGCTGTTCGACGACAGTTGTTCCACAGTCTGCACGGCTTAACAACAATGCTCTGCGCGGCTTGACAACGATGCAGTGCCTTCATCTCTATGGAGCGCGACGATGACGCAGGAACCCACTGCGTGAAGCAGAACTGATGCATCGTGCTCTTGACGTCGATGCTTGCTCCATCCAAGGTAATTTTTCTACTGTATCTGCATGAGTCTCTTAGCCGGCTTCCCCTCCTTCGCAGTCGCCTTGAACTTTGTATTTGTACTGGTCCCTCATGACCTCAAGTAACCTTTTGACCGCTAGTGACTTCTGAGCACTATTTTTGCATGTATTCTTTAAAAATTCACATCTTGACTTCTTTGTTGTTTTGGTCTTGTTTTACTCAGATAGATATCCTCTATGTTTCTAAACCTGTGTGGAGTCTTTTTGTGGGGTTTTCATTGTGTTACTGTGTGTATGTCTTGCACAAATAATTTACACATTACCTCTTAAGTTAAGCCTGCCTGCTGTGTGCCAAGCTACACGAGGGTGAGTGCAGGTCAATTTAAAGTGTGCATCTAGTTTACCCTGACTAGGATTGTGGTCCCTGCTTAGACAGGGTGCACACCTCTGCCAACTAGAAACCCAATTTCTAACAGTGGGATTGAACAGTATGTGTGGGGCAGACTGGGGGGCTATTGCACTGTGCAAGGGAGAGTCTGATAAGAGTGGCAGATTTGTACGTGTTCCACTAGGTGATTGCGTGCAAAGGTGTGGCTGTGTCTGATGCGAGAGAGAATGGAATATGCAGATGTGTTCTGACAGTAGTGGGGTAAATCTGAGGACAGTTACAACAAGCAGACCACAAGTGATGGCCTTTGGTCCCACCAACGCTCAGGGCAGAGCAAGAACTAGATTCAGGAGAGCTCCAGCCTGGGATGGGTCATCGTAGGACACACAAAGACTTATGTTCTGAATGGGTGAGGACTAGGCTGATCTGCAGCCACCGGCAGACATATCCCCTATGATAATATAGTCCCAGGCCATATCTACAGTATATGACAATATTAGATATTAAAGGGAGTGGAGTCAAACTTGGACTAAAACTACTTGTAAAATGCTGGGTAATACATGGCCAATGGCGATAAGGTCACCATGATTAGGCTGCCAGCACTGTTGGTGAAAAGGGCACAAGTGGCATCATGGTTCATGTCCAACAGGTTGGCCTTGCCTCAGCTCTTGGACAAAGAGAGGTGCATTGCCATTAACTCACTTGTCCCTATGGTCTTACGCGATCCAGAGCACTCAATCCTTCATCACCCCACTTCACATGATTCTATCATTTGTGTTGCTGCTTGGACTCCTAGGGCAAGGTGAATGAAGCCATCTAGTAAGCACTTCGGAGTCTGTAGGTGTCCCTGTTTAGGTGGCGAAGAGAAGGCATCATGGTCATGTAGTATCTCATCTGCAGGGTGACTGAAGGCTGCTATGTGCAGATATCCAAATGTGAGAAAATGCTTTGCACAGATTATTAAGCTCTGCTGTATGTGGCTCAGCTACATGGGTGGCCATGACCATGGCATCACTATGGTTAAAGGACCAGGTAACATGTGGTGGAGGCACAGAAGTACATATATTTACATTGCGTTAATGGTCTTTGGCAGGTTTTTATCGTCTCCTGCCTACATACAAAAGGAGCCACATTGATGTTTGCTGTTTTATGTGCATTGTGTTGTGTCTTATTTGTCTTTGTTTGATGTGTGCTATGTTTGGTGCTCAAAGCCATATGTTTTAGTTTTGAGTGTTTGTTATGGTGTGAGTGGTGTACTGCACCTCGCGGCTGGAAGGCTGCTATCTTTTATGAAGGAAAGATGCTTAGGTCCACTCAGTGGCTGAGGGTGAGTGCTAAACTTCACGATCAGCCCTAACACCATGTGGCCTACGGGTGGAAAGTTGGGATACGCATCCATCGGAGCATTGAGTACACATCCTTGTCAAGTGAAATCCTGCACAGCTCATTGGCAAACCACAAAGCACCACATGTTTCCATGTTATGTGCATAGGCTCCAGAGGAAAATGAACGCAGCAATTACAGCACAGGAAGGAGCTGCTTAGACGTCCCTTTCACTGCACCCGGACGCCATTTTCTCTGAATCATTTTTCAAATAGCGGAAAAACTAACATGCTTTAGGAGAGAGGGGGTTACATTTTTGTTTAGACAGATGCATGACCTATTACATAAACACTGTGGTTTGTCACACAAAACCATGCTGAGTTTCTGCTATCACTTTGAACTTTTTTTTTTTTTTAAGAGTTTTATATAGCGCGAACTAGACCCGAAGATATCAGGTATCGGAGCGCTTTACATGAGCACCAGTTTCGTTACAGACGGACACAAATTCTTGAATTCATCAATTAGAGATTTTCTCCTTAGTATAACTCGAAGTATTTACACAATGATAAACTATGTTCTTGATTATATTTTCCTCATATCAGTTTCTTTTTTAATTGAAAACGAGGAAAAATGTCTCCTAAAGGTACTATGCCGATACAAAAACACACGGCCACCTTCACGTCTTTCACCCCACACTTCCAGATAGGGGCCTGTTTGATTCATGTGCTTTTTCAATGAAAACTAGAATGTCGTTTGACTGTGACTAAGGACATTTGTAAAAACACATGTATTCGTTTTACCTACGGTTTAAATAGTGTAATCTTAATCTACATACACATTTAAAGTCACACATTTTCAGATTTTTTTTTCTTTTTATTAACATCAACATTGCATAATAACGGCTCCAAGGTCCAAAAGGTAAATAATAATCTATACAATTCATCAATAAATTAAAAGAGAATTGATAATGTCCTTATTTGGTTTTTGTGTAGTGAGTTTTTTCACTAACTCGCTGTTCACATAAGGCATGGACAGCAGCAGTGAAGTCTTCCAAGCACAAAGAACAGCTACTCGTCAGCTGGCAGCACTAGTGCAACATTCTGTCACACACGCACACCAGGTGCAATGCAGGTAGCATCATTCTACGCATTCTTATACACACAAAACAAGTGTGGTATGTGCAGCATAGTAAATGTACCTCTCAGACTCATAACAGTAACGGTCAGGCCAGCACCAGTGCACACTTCATCAACAAACACCAGTAATTAATTTGTAAAAACCAAATAAAATTAATAACGGTGGGCAACAAGGTTTTTCTTAGGTCACAAGCGCTACTGAGTGCCAGAGTTGCCGAATACCAAGGCTACCTAGTTTTAATTTTATCTCATGCTTCTTTCTTCCACCACCTTCCACTTCCCATCTCTCTATGTCACTCATACAAGTTCTTTTTCATGGCTGCTATCTCGCTCTGTCACTGTCTATTATTTTTCTCTACACCCTTCTTTCTCCCTTTACTACCTTTCTCCTGCTTGCGCTTGCTCGAAGTCTGATGTAGTCCCGGGAGAAATTTCTATTACGCCAGAGTAATCGGAGTAGTTTCGGTAATTCCGAGTTACTCTTTGATGCAGAATTACAGATATTGACACAATTACTCGTGCTCGCTTAATTAAGAGTAATCTGGGGAAAAAGATTCTACTGAGAGAGCATATTTAGCGAGTGCGATTGGCCGATCATGCTTGCTATTGGTGTTCTGCTCCATTTAGCGGTATTTCAAATGGTGATTTTTGCGCTAAGAAACAGCACTAAATGCAGAATTACTCATCTCCCGTAATTATGCATAATCTCGCTGAATTCTTCAGTAATTATTCATGATTATGCTACACAGAATTACACAAGTTATGTCAACCCCTAGTCTGATTATGAAAAATAAGCCCAAATCCCCAAATTTGAGTCATGTTGCCCACCACCGGCACTCACCGGCACAAATTAAGTACTGTATCAGAAGCAGAATAAACACAGCTGCAGTGCAAGCTTTGCTCTCATGAGAGCTGAGATGAGTTGGTTCTGAAAGGAGTTGTCTCTTGGAATGTTTCCTGTATTCTGGGAGTAGCTAGTGGGTTCTGCGAGGAGTGAGGAAGCTTTTGTGCAAGTAGTAGCAAAGCATCCTACGGTTGCGCTTGGTGGTGACCTTACTGCACCAGTACTCAGAATCAGTGTTGGGTGTTCTCTCAGCACTGCAACACTAGTTACAACTTCATTTCACCAGGAGCAGTGCGTTTTGTGCTGGTTCAATCGGGATCACATTACTTTAAGAAGTTCTTTCCTGCTGATCTCTACACATATACGTTGGTGTCCTGTACCAAGACCACATTCAGTGGCATGCAAGACACTAATGCCTGGTTTCTTACCGGTAATAGTCACTGCTCCCAGTCGTAGACCTCCCAGTCACCGTTCTAGTTCCCATCCCTCCCCCCCTGTGTTCAGCTTCTTGTGCTCAGTTTTACAGGATGTCCGGAGGTAAGGTCAGGGGTTATGTTCCGCAGGATGTGGACATGACCTAGAGTAGAGTTCTTCAATCTGTGGGGCGCGCCCCCCCAGGGGGGCGCGACACCATCTCAGGGGGGGCACGCACTCCACACTAAGATCTTACCTTTGTTGGTCTTTTACTGTCCCGCGTCGCAAGTCTTCACCCATTTCAAATGGGAATTTTTTATTGGAGAACTCCGGTAACAGAGGGTTGGAGGGGGAGGGAGGGGAAATAGATATGGCACGACGTGCGCTTTTGTCATGTAAAGACCTAACAGTTAACCTTCCCAGGAGGGGGTTAATTGGTAGAGCTGAAATGTTTCAGCTGCAGTGGGAGGCAGGGTCTCCTCTGCTAAAACGGAGTGTCTGAGTTCCTGTGCGTTACCGGTGTGTTTTTGTCCGGTTGGATTCTGCCATTAGAGTATCTCAGGATTACAGTATCTCAGGAACCAAGGTAAGACCTGTATGCTGTGCACAAAGAGCTTGTTTCTCTTAATCTTTATCCGGCGGAGTCCGAAATGTATGACCGATTCCCGGCAGGGCCGGACTGGGAACTGAAACCAGCCCTGGCAAATTTAGCCAGACCAGCCCCCGTCCGGCGCGCAGCGAGCGAGCCTAACCGCTACCAGGGGGTTTTGGAAAAAGACAGACCAAACTGGTGAATTTTACAGCACATTTTTCATTACATATTCAATTGTATCAACTTTGAAAGCACAGTAAATAGTAGATAATGACCTTAAAGAGCACCAGGTTACCCACCCAGTCCTGTAAGCATGGAAATGTCACATGAGCCTCCAGGTCACGGAGGCCAGAAACTATGGAAATAGCACACATAAGCACCCAGGCCAGAAAGCATGGAAATGTCACACAAGCACCCAGGCCAGAAAGCATGGAAACGTCACACATAAGCACGCAGGCTGCCAGAAGGCATGGAAATGTCTCACATGGCACCCTAGCGAGAAAGCATGAAAAATTCACACAAAGGCACCAAGGCTGGTGGCACTGGAACACTTTTCAGAGTGTGGGTGCTGCCATCAATGTTGCCTGTACATCACTGAAGTCACGGGATTGTGAAAGATTCAAGAATCACACGAAGAACAAGGGTACCAATTCAGCCTTGCCTATACCGGGACATATAAAACTTAAAAGCATGTGCCAAACCATTTAAATACACTACACTCTGCATACTGCACCCTGCCTTATGGAGAGGGCTTGCGCTAGTGGTGACATCCTGCTGACATATGTAGTAAAAGGGCATATTTTTAGGCCTGGCAAAAGGCTCCTTTTGCCAGGTCAAAATGGCAGTTTTACAACTGCACAGACAGACTGCAATGACAGGCCTTGACACATGTTTAAATAGGCTACTTACGTGGGTGGCACAATAAGTGTTGCAGGCCCACTAGCAGCATTTAATTTACAGTCCCTGGGTACATGTAGAACCACATTTTTAGGGACTTACAAGTAAATAAAATGTGCCAATTTTACCATGTTTAAAGGAAAGAGCGCAAGCACTTTAATACTGGTTAGCGGTGGTAAAGTGCACTGAGCCCTAAGAGCCGACAAAAATGGCTTTTGATGTAATAAAAGCAGATCAAACCTGCATTTAATTTGGAGAAAATCTTAGGCCGACAAGGACTTATCTAACCATGTCTCAGCAGTCAGTATGAACAATAATGTATCTAAAAACACTTCACAAGGGAGGCCTGTGGAAGACTAGTGCTACAGCTCACCATCCTTGAAGAGCATCTCCCCATGAAGTCCCAGTATCATTTTGAATGTTTAACACAGGAGAGAATTTACGGATGCATATTCTTTAAAGTTCTTTTCAAGTATTCTGAGTGTTATGTGAAGCAGATTAGCAGATCCGTATGTCCATTTACTTTGAGGAGTTAATTGGCATATCCCACTGCCATTGTATCAGCAGCAAATCGTTACAGACCCCACCAACGATTTAGCCCAACCGTGAACATGAAGCATAGGTTGTCCTCAAGGGCACGCCACTTATGTGACTATTCACTTGTGTGACAACTTGTAGGACACTTTATGACAGGCATGTGCTTTATATGTGCATCGCATGTGCGCAGCCTTTTGAATCTCAAAAGAACCTGGAGGGGACTACGGAGAGTAATCCCATTTAAATGGATAGATTGATGAGCTTTGATGAGAGGACAAAGATGTATGCGAAGGACATTGTAAGAGTTTGGCCCAACAGCATTATCACAGTATATCTAAGATAAAGCCCTCGCAGGTTCAAAATACAAACAGTGCACCATCATATATTATAATCGCACGGCCTATGCACACATTTGTGCCAAGCAAGGAAAATCCTCCATGTTCATCACACCATCAGTGAGCTCATTATCAGACGCGGAAAGGGCGCGCATTGAGTTCGCACTGTGAAGGTTTCGAGCTGGGGCCATGCAAAACCCCTACTAACCACAGACCATCAAACCAACCAATGGTAGAACAGGTCTGGTTGGCAAGAGGGGATTGCTTTGTTTACAGTCTAGGAAAAACCATGTCCTCCATTGTGCTCCGTGTGAAGATGATGACTGGTTTCCAAGGATATCAGAAAAAGCTATGGGCTCGGTAGAAACGTGGACAGGCTTCCAACACCACAGGCACATCTTTGTTCCTTATTTAAGTCTGGCCTAGAGACAGCTTTAATTGAATCTGTGTTAAGCTATGGAAAGATGCGCATCAAGGTCCAAGGACAGGCAAGAATGCACTTGCACAGGCAGTAGGCTGAGATGGCCTTGGGTAGCCACACAGGTCATGTACAACTGTACAGTCAGCAAGCTACGATGCATATTAGTAAGTAGTGGGGTAAACTAAACAGCAGGCATGCTGCAGGTCGGAAGGAACTCATGCTATATTACAGGTATGATCCAGTAGAGACTTCTATTTGGTAGAGAATATGCACAGGCAGTACCAAGTGAGGTAAATCTGGTGCGTGCATTGGGAAGAAAGAGGTATTGTAGTAAATGCTGGGCAAGAAAAACACTTAACGAATACATAAAACAGAATAAACCGTCCTAACAAGATACATTGATATTTTTAATTTGGAACACGATATGTGATAAATAGATGGAAAGAGTAACTTTTCCAAATTGAGAGAAAAAGCCCTGAGAAAGCGGTTTTACACTTTTGCGAAACATGTGTTGGCTGTTGTCTTAAATGTCATGAACTTGTACAATGAGATGTTAAAAAAACTACGGTCGCAACTTCAGTGTGGATAAACAGTTGTCGAACTGAACTAAAACGAAAAATGAATTTCATAGTATGAATTTGACATTTTTGAACAATTTCATTACCATTATTCGGATTACCATGCGTTAGAAAGTATACATCTTATTTTCTATTTGCATTTTAATAAATACACTGGGGGTGGCATCCAGTGTCTGACTGAGGAGCACCAGTTACAACAAGACCACTATCTCCCTAAACTGCAACTGCAAGTTTAGCTCAGATATAATAGGATGCTCTGACTGCACTACTTTGGCTATTAAACACATTTCCTATATAGGAGATGCCCCTGGCTTCTTCACATTCACTCCTGTTCAAGTACTTTCAGCCAGATTCAATAATCTTCATCTAGCTGTTTATCATGCTTTTTAAAAAACGTGTTCTTTCCCAGAAAGAAGGGCATTCTCCCAGTTACCTTTCTTTCCCTTGCTACTCTTTTTCCTAATCCTGCCTTCTACGCTTTTTACTCAGATGTCAAATTCTCCATTCTTAAACCTTTTTTGCCATTTGATTTTCCTCTCCTTTTCCTCTGCTCTCTTATCCTTTCAGTTCTTATCCTCCTTGTCTCTCCTTTTTTCTAACCCATGTCCTAAATAGAATCTCCCTCTCATTCCATTGTGTTCCGTTCTTTTCCCTACCATCTCTCCATGATCACCTAAAATTCTTTACTTAATTCCTATCCTGGTTAATGCTCTCTCATTCCTCCCTCCTTTACCCTTGTTCCTCCTTCCTTTCACCCCATTACTTGATTCCATTCTTTCTCTCACTTATTCCTCTTGTCTCCTCTTCGTTCGACTCTCTTTCCCAATTCCCATCCTCAATGACCCACTGTTGTAGGGTAGACTGCGGCACGACTGAATTCAGGCAGAACGTGCAAATGTTCACGGGCGTCAGCGCAAACTTAGCCATCACCCCTCCAAGGCCTAGGCCCTTGCCCCTTAGGCCTCTTTTGCTTTCCCAGGTTCAGTAATTCAGGAGGACAGGTCATAAAACGAGGAGTGCCACATCCGTGTGAAACTTGTTTTTAGTAAAGGGAATATCTACATGCTAATTCCAATAGTGTTGTTTAATTAGATGGAGGCAAAATGGAGGCGTTGATTAAAAACGTTGCTTTGCCGGGCCTGACAAACGTGTCCACTCTCTCACAGTGGAAGAACTGAAGGCAGAATGCTGAACCAAACGAATCATGTTTTTGCATTTCATCAGTCAGCTTTAATTCATCTATTTTGGAGATTTTTTTAAATGGTAATTTAGGTTTCCCAGAACTGTCTAACACAAAGTCCACAGACTTTTAACCACAGTGCACTGTAATTTCACAGGTTCGTCTCCCCTCCCCGCCACCAACGCAATTTTTCTGCTGATGCAGGCGGAATCAAGAAGGAACACCCGCACATTAAAATACCGATCACCTGTTCGCCGATTAGTATGTAAATCAAAATCATGTGCAAATGAGCGTCATTAGAGCAAGGTCAAGAGGAACAGCAATTTTCAATGTTAGCGATGTTCAAGTGCAAGTGCTGCTGGAAGACGGGGATAATGCTATGTAATGGCGAGACGGTGCTGCCAACATAACCCTCAGGCCTGATAACCCTCCTTCTGCCGAAGCTCCAATCTCTCACGTCACAATGCCCCTGCACAATGCACCCTTCCTTACTTCGACAGGAAGACAGAGCCAGCGCGCAGTGTTTCAATATGAGCAGCCATGATAATTCAACTTCTGGCCCGCCCCGGTCGCGACAGACAGTGCCACCGTGGCACCCACTGTCTGTTGCGACTCGCAACAGACAGTGCCACGGAACTTGCAACCGGGCCAGAAAGAATTAAAAGCAAAAGGGGCCTAAGGGGCAAGGGCCTAGGCCCTGGCAACCAAAGATGAATCAGATCAGGCCAGGAGGATTATTGCATGCAATTTAAACGACTGGACGGCGTCCGGTCCAGTCGTAAATAGACTCACCTGCGGGCGGCAGACAGGGGGAATAAAATTATGGGGTGCCTCTCTTTCACAGTCCCTAGCCTCTGAGATGCCTGCCTCGCCTCCTCGACCTCGCCTCAGAGAGTCACGCGCACTTTTTATTGCGCGAGCCAATTGCGCATGAGCATCACCAGGCAGCAGTCCCCACCCTAAGGCTGAACTAACTAAAACCACGGCGCGCAGACGCAGAGGCGGTGACATCTGCGCGCGTCTACGTCATCATGATCAATGATCACATGGTCAGGTGTTTTTTTTAATACATTATAATGAGTCAGGTATAGTAGGCTGCCTGCTGCTGCTTAAATGAAAAGAAATTAAAATCGGCTGGCGGGTCACTGCTCGCGTCACGTCACGGACACGGTCACACGGACCGAGCACCAGCATTTTATGCAGCCTGGAGAGAATTGTTGTGCTCAGGCGGCCTGGTTGTGCTTAATGCAATTTTATGTTTGACTTTACTTTGCACGGTCGGTCCGACACAGCCAAATCGGCCCCCAGCAACAGAACCGGCCCCCTGTCATAAAACCGGCCCCCACCCCATCCAGCCTACCGGGGTATTGCCCGGTGCCCGGAATTGCCAGTCCGGCCCTGATTCCCGGTGGAGCTGCCCGACAGTTATAGGGGAGACAGGCTCTGGCACACCGCTATGACCGTCACCTACCCAGCCGGACCTCGGACTTATGTCTCGTCTCTTTCTCCGCTGCTGACTCTTGGTCCCTTCCTGATTCTCATTTTTATCCAGCGGAGTACGAAATGTATGACCGATTCCCGGTGGAGCTGCCCTGACAGCTATAGGGGAGACAGGCTCTGGCACACCGCTATGGCCGTCACCTACCCAGCCGGACCTCTGACTTATGTTTCCTATCTTTCTTCGCTGCTGACTCCCTCCCGTGGACGCCCTGCTCTCCCTGGCCTTTTCTTTTTCCCCTCTTTTCTGTGGATCTTGTTTTTCACGGTCGCTAATAACTCCTGTATTGAATTTGTAACCTCTCTGTAATTAATGTGATCATTTTTGTAATTTGTAACACAATGTTTCCTTATGTTAAGCGCTAGACCTAGTTTTTGGCCGATGCCCGGTGGAGCTACCTCATAGCTATAGAGGAGATGGCCCCCTTGGCCGGCACCTACCCAGCCGGGCTTTGGGCAGACCTTCCTTCGTCTCGCCTTCACATTCTCCCTCCCACCCCTTTACCCTACCCCCTTTCCCCCTCTGTGCTCCATTGTTTTGTCCCCTATGCTTTTTAAATGTTTTTCCGTTGAGACCTAGATATTTGGCCGATGCCCGGTGGAGCTACCTGATAGCTATAGAGGAGATGGGCTGTGGACTTCCCCTCGGCCGTCACCTACCCAGCCGGACTTTGGACAGACTCTCCCTCGTCTCTCCACCCTATTTCCCTCCTACCCCCTTACCCTACCCCCTCTCCCTTCTAAGCTCCATTTATCTCGTCTTTATGCTCTTGAAATGTTTTTCTAGTAACTGATGTAACTTGTAACTGATGTAATTTTGTAACTTTGTGGAACCCTATGTAAAGCGCTCTAATACCTCCGGGTCTAGCCAGCGCTATATAAAACTCAAAAAACAAAAAAAACACAAAAGCAAATGAACAGACAGTCCTGTTCCTTCGCGTTCGATTTGATAGCAGAGGAGACTCCTTGCCTCCCATTGCAGCTGAAATGACTGCCTGTTCCTTTCTTTCAGTTTTAGCAGAGGAAACATCCTGCCTCCCACTGCAGCTGAAGCATTTCAGCTATACGAGTTTAACCCTGTCCTGGGAGGGTTAGCTCTTAGCAGAAAGGAGACAAAGTTTCTTTTAAATTTACACAGGCAGGCACCACAAGGCCCACAGGGCTTCAAGTTACCAAAAGAAAAATGCCAGCCATGTGTTTTTTAAACAGCCTGCAAATTGCTTGTCTTGACACTAAATATGCTTATAAATAAAGAAGTATGTATACATTTGTAATGTGACTTTTCTGTCTTTGTTCCATTTTATCATCAGTCATGGATCATTCAGGCAGCCCTAGAACACAATTAAAAGTGCTACTATTTATATTTGCTGTACGAAGTATGCACAGACAAGTGCTGACAATACAGCTTTAGGTGACTGTTTATTTTTGTACCGTCTGGGACATCAAAATAATGAGCTGGCAACCCTAATCATAAAACTGGAAGTTTGTTGCAAGATCAGCACATTTATTTCCTCCACCCTGATCCCTGGTTAATGCCATAATAGCAATAGTTTAACTTATATCTGAAACCCTACGCCGCCGTCAATAACATGCTGAGTTACTTCAAGTGTCGGGGAATGCACCCTGCATTCAGACAACTCACTCCTCATTCTCGCCCTTCACTTTCACACTCACCCTGCACTCATAGCGATCACAATGAACTCACACTGATCACCATGCACTCACACCATTCACCCACTCACCCTGCACTCACAGCGATCACTCTGCACTCACAATGCACTTGTGCTGTTCACCCTCTACCTCACCCTGCAGGCACACGAGCACACTACTCACCCTGCACTCATGTGACACTTCACCCACCTGTCCCCCTCACTGCTCAATCTGCAATCTCACTTTGCGGGGGTCAGGGAGAAATGCCAGACCGTAAGTACTTATTCTACTAATCTACACTTATAGAGTAAGCTACAGAGTCAATTTGATGATCAAAATAGTTTTCTTCATTTCAGGCCCCTGAACCCGTTTCATTGCTGCACGGACAACATTTCCACCTCGACACGTTCAGCTTTTCCTCCTCAACATGCTGGGGCTGTAACTGCTGTTTTCTTCATGGCAGTGTTCTTGAATGATATTTTCAAAAAATGTTGCATCACCTGGCTCCAAACATTTAGGTTCTCATTACGATGTTGGTCGGAAAGGCTATGAACGGCATTTGGATTTTCCTAACCCGTGTTGGAACCCATGTTTCCGACGACTCTGAAACATTTCCGACCAACCTATTATGATAGAAGGTAACCGTTCGGTCTTTCCGACTCGGTTCCGATCGGCATTCGGAGTAAGCCTGGGCGTAGTTCGCGAAGTAGCGCTACGCGAAGCTACGCAAAGTGCAGTTCGCACTACGCGAGCTACGCGTAGCACTACGCGAACTGCGTAGTGCACTGTTCGCAATGATTGCACAGTGCCGGATGCTTGTCCGCACTGTGCAATCATTAAAAACGGCATCTTGCACAGTGCGAGCTGTCTTTTACTGCCGCTCGAGTAGATTTTTACTCGAGCGGCAGCTTTCTCAACGCGGACTGGTAGTTTCTCATCGCGAGCGGTCGCGAGCATACGCGACCACTCGCAATGAGAAACCTGACCTCCCCGCGTTGAGAATCTCGCCCGGAGGTTTATTTTCCACGCTCGCGATCGGCAACTTGATGTTGCTGATCGCGAAGGAGGAAAAAGTCTCGCCGGGAAGTCATTTTGCTTGCTCGCGGTCGCCAACTTGACGTTGAGGACCGCGAGCAAGCAAAAAATGACCGCTGCACTACGCTACGCTACGCGTGTTTGCACTGTGCTACGTGCAATTCGCGTTGTGCGAAGTAGCGCAAACTTCGCAAACTACGCGAGCGTAGTGTAGTGCTTTGCCCAGGGTTAATTCGGAGACTCTGAGTCGGTCGGATCCGAATCGTACAGGTCTATGGACCGCGTTTCCGACCAACGTATTACAATGTTGGATTCGGACGGCCTTTCCGAATTGGTCTGTGTGACACGAAACGGCTGTTGGAAACTGACTTTGTGGGCCCATAGAAGGCCCCCCTTCACCCTGGAGGCCTCTGGTCGGGGCCCGTGGGGGTATCCATGGGACCCCTCTTTACAACCATGTACAGTGTGGCAGGCACCATGGTGTGCCTGCGACAGGGTGCAAGGTTTTCCAGAACCACCCCTTTTTTCAATGGGAGCCTGTGTTGTCGGTCGGAACACAGGCTCCCATTGAAGTCAATGGGAGTCCGACCGAACGGTGTTCGGAAACATTGTAATCGGTCAGACTCGCCAAACCCGAGTCGGTCGGAACTGATTCCGACATGGAGTCGGTCGGAATGCTTTCCGACCGACATCGTAATGAGGCCCTTAATGTTACCATGTTTTTAATTGTCCTTTCATCGTGCAAGGTCATTCTAATGCTCTGGGAACTCTTACATATGAAATGAAACTACATTAGCTTCTCTCTCTACATGCTTAGAGATTGCATTCTTGTTGAAATATTTCAATTGGCATTGCAGACTTTAACCTTGTGTGACTATTATGCTGCCTCTCACTTGACTTTATTACTCTTTTTTCTCATTTTCTTTCTCATTTAAGGGCAAACTGAGAAAATTAAAATGAACTTTACATGCTCTATTTGTACATACAATAGACTAGTGGCTGTTGCTTATTATGATATTACACCAAGAGTAATAGACAATAGCGCAATGTCTAGTCAGAAGGGGCTACATCATCATCTTCAATTAGGCTGTCAGCTAATTCATCCACTCCACATTTCTTGTTTGGTGAAACTCTTGTTAACTTTTCCGGTCAGACCAGCAATAGACCAAAAAAGATCCTCCCTCTCAAGTGAAAACACCCACCTATCTCTGTGAAACTATTGATAGAAGAAATTGGAGCTTCATTTCCTCATATAGAAGAGACAAACACAAGATACCAAAGTCTTGACGAAAAATGGTCACAAATGGATGAGGGAGCACTGGAAGTTGAACAACAGATTTCTAACTTACAGGACACCACACCCAAAGTAAATTGTCTTCAGTTAGAAATCCCCCCCCCTCAAAAGCAAGTCGAGGATCTTGAAAATCGAAACAGGAGGCATAACAATCTCCAAAAGACTCCCTGCAACTGCCCAGCTGACCTGCAACTGGCCCCTGCCTGAGCCCTGCTACCAGCCTCTGCCTGGAGTTATTACTGATCCCTGAGAGGTGCCCCCCTGGTCCTGGACCCTTGGCTGGCATCAGAGAGTACTCCTCCCTGTCTAACTGTGGGCTCCATTAAATCCTACACAGCTTGATGCAGGACCTTGCATCGCAGTCCTCGCAGCTCCTGATCAACGACCTCATAAGAACTGACAGAGGTGTGATGCAGCTCAATGTAGGACCTTGCATCGCCTCTCACAGCTCCTTATCGGTATCAATGCAGCACGATGTAACTAGACACATGACGTCACATCGCAGCCCTTGCAGCTCCTGATTGGAACCAACGCAGCACGGCGCAACTTGACCCAGAACTTTGCCTGGCATCATCTTGCAGCTCCTGACCGGAACCGATGCCGAGTGGCATGAAGCCTCGCATCAAGGACATAAGATACAATTCTCAGTGGAACTAACCCAGTCACTGTATGTGGACCATGCTGCTGACTTTTCAGCTATCAGGCGCCACCAGATAACCACAGTTGGCGCTTGTGCTTTTAGGTGCTTTTTTCATTTAAAACCTTAAAATTTAATATTTCTGATTCTACTGATTGGATTTTTGTCATTCTGAAATCATTTTAGTTATTAAAAATTGACTCTATTTCATCATCATAAAATCTTTATTCATTGACCACAACAACCATAAAAGGACACAAAGAAGTTACAATAAAACAGATTAAAAGGTACACCTTGTACATTAATACAATAATCAGTCAGGTCTCGATCGTCTAGACATCAAGGCGGCTCGTAAAAAACCTAACCACCACAAATGAAACACGTTAATTAAAAAGCATCTGCAGGTACACAAGGGCAGGGTAAACTTGGTTAAAATTCAGGGTTTTCAACAGTGGGACTTAAAATTGTTTTCTGGGCCTATTAGAATAGTTGCAGAACATGACAAAGTGCAGGGGTTCCTTTGGAGACCTATTGTCGCAGCTGCAGGGCAACCTGCATCCAGGTTGAACCCAACCACTGAGGAAGGTCAGGAGATGTTGCAGTTGATTAAATCGAAACCTGGCCAATAAAAACCTGTCTTGCCTGTTGGATACCTGGGCTAAGTAATGCTACCCTGAACAGTCTTTGAGGGCATATGTCCCCTCAACAAGGGTTTCATCAATTCAGCCTCTTCTCTGATTAACAACGCCCGCTCAAGGAACAACACTTTTACTCCTTTTAATTTCTGGCCAACAGTAAGTGGGGGTTTGAGTATATATCCACTCTCCCAAAGGAGTCAAAAGTGGCCTTCACATAGGCTATCCAGGGGAAGCTATGCATGGCATCAAGGGACAAACAATCCGCGAGAATCAGTCTATTGAGCTTTAGGTCCTCCCTGGTCCAAATCTTTATGCAGCAAAGCAGGGGACTAATAGCGGCTATTTCTGCAAGATAACTAATTCCAAGTTCTGCATGAACTGAAAAGGCTGGAGTACATTGAGGAACCTGAACAAGTCTCCTTAGAAATATATTTTCTGCTGACTGAATTATGTCAGTCTTAACATACCGCCAAATCTCGCTGCCGTACTGAGTCTGCGACACACATTTGGCATGTTAAATCATAAGTAGGAACCCAACCTTTGTGCAAAACTAGCCACTGCCCCAATAGTTTTACCAAACTCAGCTTGCTCTACCTCAATCAGAGGCTTCCACTTGTTCTTGGCATCAACTAGCACTCCTAAATAGGGAAAGACTAAGGGCCTGATTATGAGTTTGGTGGTGTGGGAGGGGGCTGCCACGCCACCGCCCAGCTCTCACACCACCAAACCTCACGACAGCCGCCCGCCAGATTATGAGTTATCTTGTGGTCTGGCGGGCGGTCCTTTGGCGTTCCCACTGTGGTGCCTATTAAAAAGGTACTGCAATGGGAGCGCCAAAGCCCATTCCTTCACGGCATGGACTTTGCAGTCCATGCCGTGCAGGAAAGGGGGTGCATGCAGACGGGGGCCCTGAGGCTTTGTTTCCTCACCACTGCACCTTTAATGGCACGCTCAGCACCATGAAATGTGAGGCGGTCAGGAAACTTGTAATATGCTTGGCGGTGCCGCAGTGGCCTCACTAAGCATATTGCAGCCTCACATCGCTGCAACACCACGAGGGATCACCACCCAGACAGGATTTAGTGTATTAGGCCTGGGTGGGTGCGCTTGCCAGTGACCGAAAGTCTGCATGAGGGGCACATTTGGTGTCCCTGTGCATAGTCCAGTTCAAACCAGTCCTGGGAGCCGTTGGCTCCTGCCCTGGCACGAAACTGGACAAAGGACATGGGAGTAACCTCCCCACTGTCCAGACCCTCCCCTGGGAGGGTCCCCTGAATCTGTCCAACCCTCTCCCGTGGGTACAAAAGAGCTTACCTGGCTGTAGGACCCTAGACTCAATGTGGACAAGATTCTGAACCAGAAACCACTGAACTTTGACAGTCTGGACACTCTGGAATTCGCTGGACTTCGTTTGGGCCGGACTTAGTCTCCCTCGCAGTCTGAAGCATCGTCTGTGCCTGTGCACCATACAGGCTCCGTGCAGGACCTGTAGAGCATCAAGGACAACCAAAGATATCTCCCTTGGAGTGAAGGAGTCACTCCCCTGCATCCGCAGACACCACATCATGACTGACTGGTCTGCTGCTCCTGAGCTCCTACAGACTCCGAAGGCTTCAGCAACACAAGAGGTGAGTTCCTCTGTCCATCAAGGTCCGAGCTGCCCTCTTACCAAGTTTGAGACCAGAATCCTTTGTGGGGGCTGCAATACTTGTACCCCTGTGCAGCGCGTTTATTTGCAAGTGCATATGCTTGTTGGCGTTTCCCAAGCAAGTGCATTGGGCTCAAAGTAGCCCCAACCTCTGGCACTATTTTCAACAAAGAACTCTGGCCTCCTTCCACCGAGTGCTCCGTGGGCTGCTGCTTTGTGAAATTGCTTGAGGTCCCCTTGCGACTCCTGTGCCCCCGGCCAGTGGGTCCACTTGAGGGTCAACTTTTCTTTTCTTGGGCTCTCCTGGTTGCTACAGGCCTGCCCTGACTCCCCTGTGTTTGGTGAGTCTCCTGGACCTTGCTGGTCCGAATCGTAACCTTCCTTGACCTTCTGTGTGGGTTGCCATTGCCAAGGCTTGTTGGTGCTCCCGCCGGACACCGACCCCTCAGCACTCGACATCCTTTGTGGGACAGCTCGAATCCGGCTCCTGGTCATCCTCAACATCTCCTGGTCCCTGTAGCTGCAGAGTCAAGAACTCCATCAATGCACCTGAAGCACCCGACATCGGTGGGCATTCGTCTACCGAGCCCCTGGTCACTCCTGAGTGACCAAGACTCTGTCCCCTCTGCTTTCAGGTACTCTTCAACAAGAATCTACCTTTGGATTCCAACTGACACTTTTCTTCCTTCCAACAGTGGCTCTTCTTCGAAGTCCTCCATTGGGTTCGACTGCGGTTTCTGACGCCACTTCAGACCTATGCACCCGGCTTCCTTGGGATAGGTAACTGGTACTTCGGTATCCACGGGTGGGGTGGCTCTCCAACCTCCTAACTTCCATGGGGTTTCTTCAAAGTCCACTGGGAAGGGTCCTTAAACTCTAAAACTTCAACTGCGACTTTCCCATAGAATTGTTCGCAGCACACAGTCGTGTTCCCACACTGCACCCGTCCTCCGTGGGGTCCCTACTTACTCACCTTGGGTGGTTCCTTGGGGTCCCAGCGATTCTACAACCTCGAGACACTGTCTTGACTCGAGTCGTGGTTCTTATACCACTATTTTAGTATATGGTTTGGTTCCCCCTTGGGGCCCACTGTGTATTTGTGCTATTTACTTTCATTTCTGTGCTACAGTATTGTGTGCTTTGTGAGTATCTTTGTGTAGAAGATACTGTGCCGTACTAGAGAGTGTTATATTAATAAATACATGTTTTTTATAACTACTGTGTGGTTCTCCTTTCATTTAACCAATACTATAAGGTTGCATTCTGGTAAAACAAGCTGCTTAACATTCCTTCAAGACTAAGCCTGAAGGCTGCTCTCCACAGCTACCACTTGGATAGCTTTCTAAGGTTATCTTTGACCTCTTAAATCACCATAAGTGTTGTTTGGACTGGTGCAAGGTGCCCACTTTAATTAGTGGACAGCATATACCAGGCCAACTTCTCACAGAGCACAACCCCAGTTCTCGCTGGACGGGGGGGAATGGGGCCCGGGGATTGCTTGCCTCGGTAGAAGCAACTAGGATCTGGGGAATCACGGGAACATTCTTAGGGCCACTTGGGTGCCTGATAGTACATGCTATGGTGTTAGATGCCCCCAGGATCATACTTGTGCTACCCACTGAGGGACTGCGGGAATAACTGGCTCTGGAGAAATAATCTGCCTGACTGGAAAGCCCTCCCAGAGTTAATATAGGCCAGGACTTCTGAGACTCGAGCCTCAATGTTGTTTAGCCTGGACATAATTGTGTCAAGCATGGCATTTAAAATCACCTTAAACTCACAGAGTAAATCCTGACTAAAAAGGTCACCCCCTGGGAGGCAAGGTGGGTTAGGGTCTGTCAGGGCATCCACGTTGACACTGGAGTTACTCAAACCCACATTAGCCCCCCGTGTCCTCCGCTTTCAACTATGGCTGCTGGGGATGAGGCAGGTTGACTCCTGATCCGGGACCCCCATACCCACCCCTGAAGATGAGCCTCTTACCTCAGAGGGCCTTATCAGATGCCCCCAGCCCACTCAACTCACCCAAATCGCTCAAATCACTTAACCCGTCTACTCTCCTAAGGTCCTCGGTAGATGAGGGGCAACAACAAGAAGGCAGAGGAGAGCTACCCCAGGGCAATGATAACCTTCTTTCTGCCAACTCAATTTCTTTTGACACTACCGAAACTGCTCTGGTTAAGAATCTCAATGGTGGTAACTCAAGGAACAGTGGGCAGGGAGGGTGCCTTAGCAGCGGGAGCTTTTCTCTTCCCCATGTTTAGACCTCTCAGGCTCCACTGCACACCTCAGATCAAGTGCCACTAAAGATGATAAGACCCCTGAAAGACCCATATTTACAGGCTTGTGCAAACAGAGTGTACCCTCCAGCCACACGAGCACCTGAACCTTATATACTGTATCAAAGAATCCATCCTATCCTGGCCCAAGATAATGTCACCGCAAGACGCTGTCAAATACTTTGTTCATACCCTCCAGTCCCACGCAGCGTGTAGTTACAGCCTCCCGCCGGGCTTGCAGGTTTATCAGAAACCAGTAGGGCACTAAACCTGCCCCAAGGACCCAGGAGGGCTTCAAAATGGTACCAATCAGTCCATGCCCATGTCAAACCAAGACCAAAAGTACGTCACCAACACTTCAACACCAGGCGTGGAAAATGGATGAAGGGGGGTGACCCAGCCTCTTCCTGGTGTTGACGGGAACAGGAAGCGCCCGCCCTTGGCCTAGGCTTTGCCCAGACGTGGCCTGCGCTGCGGGAAGTGAAGCTGCGCTATACGTGCCTTGGAGGCTTCTCTCCTCCCCCTCTCAGGCATCACCTCTTGCGAAAAATGAAGGCTAGCGCATCCTGGGGCGATATCTAGTGGGGCAGGGAGTCCCCGTTCAGCCCAAACAGTCCTCCGGGTCCCGTAATGTGGGAAGTGAAGCAGCACTACAAGCGCCTTGGATGCTTCTCTCCTCTCTCTCGCTCTCTCTCTCTCTCAGGTGTCACAACTTGAGGAAAATGCGGGCGAGCACCTTCTGGCATGATGTCTAGTGGGGCAGGTAGTCCCCAAGCAGCCCAAACAGTCCTGCAGATCCCGCGCTGCTAGAAGTGAAGCTGCGCTATAAGCGTCTTGGAGGCTTCTCTCCTCCCCCTCTCAGGGGTCACCACTTGCGGAAAATGCGGGCGAGTGCATCCTGGCGCTATGTCTAGTGGGGCAGGTAGTCCAAGTTCAGCCCGAACAGTCCTGCGGGTCCACTGTATCTATTTTTTTACATTGGTTTGGGATTTTTCCTTTGTTGTGTTTTCACTGTATTACTGTTGGTGTGCTGCATAAATACTTTACACATTGCCACTAAGTTAAGCCTCACTGCTTTTTTGCAAAGCTACCAGAGGATTAAGCACAGGTTAATTTTGTAAATTTTGTGGTTCACCTTGACAAGGATTGCAGTTGTTGCCAGAGTGGGGCTTCCCGCGCCCTCAACCAATAACCCAGTTTCTTACATACGACCCATGAAGAGCCAGCGAAATGAAGCCCCTTCTAGAGAATGCAAGTTGAAGAAATGGAGACATCTAGACCTGCTGAATTTGTTTGAACATGTGGGGGGTCATTACGATGGTGGACGGAAAAGCCCTCCGACCGCCGTGGTTGCCGAAAAAAAACGCCCGCATGTTCCGCGGCAAAACCGGCGGTCATATTACGATGCAATGATTGAAAAATACGACAGCGGCGGTCGGATTCCACAAAGATCCACCCGCAACGTCCGGAAAACCAGAAAATCCGACCGCGGCAGACGGAAATGCTGCGGAAAGCACCAAAAACGCCGATCCACAAGCGGAATGACCGCAAGTGAAATTATGATAAGATGGCGGAGCAAGCGGAATGATCTGTCTTTTCCGACCGCTGCGGTTGCGCGAAAAGATGAATGGCAGAACTGGCGGAACGATCATTGCATTCAGACCGCTGCGGTCGTGCGAAAGAAGAATGGCGGTCGAATGCAACCACAAAACAAGGCCTCCAAGTGTGGCTGATTGTTTTCCGCTGCCTTCAAAAACATTTGACACCCCAATGACACCCCCCCATGACATAAAAAAATACAAATCCCAGGTCAACAAAGAGAACACACCTGACATGAATACCCCATTTGGACACACCCACATAGCTGAGTATAAACCCAACCCCTTCCCTGGCCAGCATCCTTTGCACAACTCCAGAAGTGAAGGGCCAAACACCACAGCAGAAAGGAGAGGCAAATCATCACACATCACACCATCACAACCACCCACACCAACAACACCAACACACACCTCACACATCACCACCACCACCTTCCCACCTGCACTTCTCACCCATTTGCACATCACACACCATGGCACAGAACAAAATGCCAAAATTCACAGACAATGAGTTGTCAGTGATGGTAGATGAGATAATCAGAGTAGAACCACATTTGTTTGGAAGCATGGTCCAACAGGCACCAGTAGTCAGAAAAAATCAATTGTGGGAAAGGATAGTCAACAAAGTCAATGCAGTAGGGACCACCCTGCGCACACTACGTGACATCAAGAAGAGGTGGCATGACCTCAAGACCAGGGTGAAATACCGTGCTAATAGGAACCATGAGGCGGCTCAGAGGACTGGCGGTGGCCCTCCCATTCCACCACTAACATTCACTGAATGGGAGGAGAAGGTGCTTGCCATACTGCATCCAGAGAGTCTCACAGGAATAGCCGGGGGAGTGGAGGCTGGTAAGTACCAACAAATGTATCCCATCACACTGTCATGTACTGTCTTGCACAACTAGAAAGCTACACTTCCTAGACCTAAATGCACTTACGCACAACACACTCTTCCCAACACATGTCTCACATATCTACCATTTCCTTCATCTGAATCACCTCAAAGGTAGCTAGCAATATTTCCATGGGGGAATGTGTACAGGCAGCCAGCACTACAACTCCCATCAGGCACCCTTGTCCCACAGCTGAGCAGGATGGAACACTCCCCCGACCCAGAACCAAGTGGCAGCCATTTCATTGCTCTCTTCAACCTTACAGGTAGGTAGCCTTCTCATGCTCTCTTGTCTCACCCCTGAGCAGGATGGAACATTCCCCCCACCCAAGAGCCATGTGTAACCTATTCCCTTCCTCTGCTCCACTTCACAGGTAGGTAGCCACCTCAACAGGGATGGGGGTTTGCGGATAGGCAGCCAGCACTACAACTCCCACCAGGCACCCTTGTCCCACAGCTGAGCAGGATGGAACACTCCCCACACCCAGAACCATGTGGCAGCCATTTCATTGCTCTCCTCAACCTTACAGGTAGGTAGCCTTCTCATGCTCTCTCGTCTCACCCCTGAGCAGGTTGGAACACTCCCCCCACCCAAGAGCCATGTGTAACCTATTCCCTTCCTCTGCTCCACTTCACAGGTAGGTAGCCATCTCAACAGGGAGGGGGGTTTGTGGCTAGGCAGCCAGCACTACCACTCCCACCAGGCACCCTTGTCCCACAGCTGAGCAGGATGGAACACTCCCCACACCCAGAACCATGTGGCAGCCATTTCCCTCCACTGGGTTACCCAACAAGTAGGTAGTCCGTGTATGCACCCTGTCATCCTTCTCAAAGTGCATGGAGCCATATGACCACCACATCCCTCACATGTCAGCCAACTCTGTATAGATCTAAATGTTACATCCAGTGTGCAGACAGCTAAGCGCATGTAACTGTCACAGAAATTACACTTTGACTCACCAAGTCACCTGTGAAGTAAATTCAGGGCCCAATCATGCACAGCACAGAATGCAATATGTAAGTGCCATGGTTTCAGAGCATGAAGGCTCATATGAACCCAAAACATGCACGGTCAATCTGTCAAACAAACAAAAGTACATGATATGAAAGAACATTTAAATAATTAAATTGTAAAGTTTTTGCATAGCTGAAACAGATTCTCTGAAAAGTAAACAAAATCCACGCATAAACCAAAGTTAATGTGCACCAAGTTGGTAGATGATGACATGTCCTTGTAAACACACTATTTGTACGTGTCACATGGTTGTAATTTACATGTAATACTAATGACAAGTAATGTATGTACCTCAACATCATGTCATGATGCTCATAATCTTTCAGCAATACCAAGTGATTGCAATGTAAAATGTTTGGCATATCAAATGTAACATCCAAAAGTCTGACACCAAGCTTGTGGAGTGCACTTAACTGACAATCTAACCTCTGTTCAACAGGAGATCCCCAAGCAACAGCTGCTGAAAACACCAAGAACCAGCAGAGCTAGTCTTCCCCCCCCCCCGGAACGTGAACTCTCTGATGCCGATTCTCTACGTTTCTCGGATGAGGAGCAACAACCTGGCCCCTCAGGACTACCAGGGCGCACTCCGTCTCAGGGCCTCATTGTCCCCACCACCACCACCACAATCAACATACCAGCGACAACCACAGCTCTGACCCCTGCTACAACGACCTGTGCTGCAGCCACCTCCACCATCACCACTGCTGCCTTCAACACTGTCCTTAGCTCAGTGGTTACCAACACCACCACACAAGCAGAGGATGCCAGAGAGAGTGTGCCGGGGCGTCGACAGCCAATGCCACAGGTCTGTGTCAGCAGGGCAGGTGGGAGGGCAACTGGGGGACAATCACATGAGGACACTGAGACAGAAGCCCTGGCCACCGTTGCAAGAGTCCTTGGTGCATACCAACAGAACCAGGGACAGATGGGCCAGGTTGTCGAAGAACTGCGTGAGCTCCGCCTGCTGCAGAGGTCCATGGACACACGAATGGGTCAACTTGTGGATCTCATGGGACAGCTTGTGGGTGTTCTGAGGGACATACATGCTGCTCAAATGACGGCTCAACCCTCCTCCAGCGGCCAGCCTGCTGAAACACACACCACCTCAGCTGCGGCCACAGAGATGGGTGAGTTGCAAGACAATGACTCCTCAGACACCTCTGAGCCTGCAGCAGAGGCCCCCCCTGCTAAACGCAAGAGGATCTGTCCAAGAAACACCGCAGGAGGATCACGTGGCAAAGCATCAACCAAAGCCACGTCGCTGAGCCAGCCATGATGCCACATGTGTTGCCCTGAACATTGACTTTGTTGATTATCCAATCCCACATTGCCATGTTGATGGCAGGAGTTTGTTGGACTGTGCAATTCCATTAATGTGGGGACTACTCTATTGGTCTCCTTTAACATCACTGACAACTCATACACTCACTATGCACAAATTTCCTTACATCCACTTTAATTTTAACCCAATGTAATTGAAAATAAACACTATTTACACACCTATGCCTTTGTGCCAGTTCCATGTTCATCACAGTATGTACAATGTCAACTCTGATTCAAATGTACCACAAGCTCGGATTGTGACGAGGCATTGATGGGGCGAAGGAACCTAGAAAGACAGAAGAGGATGACATTTAGTTGTCAGGTGATGCCATTACAGCAAAAACACACCACTGGTAAACACCGTACTAGACTCATCGCACATAACAATGACTAACAGCCAGCATTCAAACACCTCATCTATGCTTTGCCACTAATAGCAAAGCCAACAGACAATGTCATTGTTGTTCAATGTTACTTACACTCAAGGGAAGTAGTTGTCGATGAGCTGTTGACGCAGGTCAACACCTTCCTCTTCTCCACTATCATCGTCACTGGACATGTGTGGATTTGCAGTGGGGGGCATCTGCTGCTCATCATTGTCCAGGATCAGGGGGCTCTCTTTGCGCAAGGCCAGGTTGTGGAGCATGCAGCATGCAACTATGATCTGACACACCTTTTGTGGAGAGTAGAGTAGTGCACCACCGCTCTTGTCCAGACACCGAAATCTAGCCTTCAGAAGCCCAAAAGCACGCTCCACTACACGACGTGTCCTCCCATGTGCATCATTGTAGCGGACTTCCCCTGGGGTCCTTGGATTCCTCAGTGGGCTCAGCAACTAAGGCCTGTTGGGATACGCAGAGTCACCTAGGTGTGAGATACACAGACCAAGTTTGTAATACAAACAGTGGGCGAGAACAGCATGTCACACATACAGCACACTACTTGACTCAGCGTACTCACCGACAAGCCACGCACGCTCCAGATGCAGATTTTCCATCAATTGTGGGATGATGCTGTTACGCAGTATGTAGGAGTCATGTGCAGAACCCGGAAATTTGGCACATACATGGGAAATAATCATATCCGCTTGGCATACCACTTGCACATTAATGGAATGGAAATGCTTCCAGTTACGGTAGATGTGCTCACGTGCCTGTGGTGGAACTAGGCCAACGTGTGTACAGTCAATGGCTCCAACAACATTAGGTATGTGTCCAAGGTCATAAAATTCATCCTTCACATCTGCCAATTCATGTCTCCTTGGAAAGTGGATGTAGCGGTCCTTGTAGGTCAACATTGCGGACAGGACATCACGCAGCACCATGCTGAACATAGGTTGAGACATCCCACCGGCGATGGCCACCGTGTACTGAAACGAACCAGTGGCAAAGAAATGCAGTGCGGCCATCACCTTTACTGTTGGTGTCAAAGCTGTCGGATAGGTTCTGTGAGGCCTCAAATGGGGCTCCAACTGAGCACATAGCTCTTGAAGGGTAATGTGATTCAGGGGTAATTTCTTTATGATGTCCTCATCCTCCATGTTCCCCAGCACTGGGAAAGGCTGATGCACATTTGGTCGTCTCCTACGTATTCTGAAAGAGGACACATGTAAATTTGATTCACAGATGAGATGTGGCAAACATCTTACATAATGACTAACACAGCACCAACATTGACAGGACTGTAACAACAGCTTAATGCACAAGTCACATGCACAGACACCTTGATCTCATGTAGTCATTCATGTGGTCAGGATGTACATACTAACTCCTTCCAAATCAGAATCAGACTATGTGAATGGTAAATGGTACACTCCTACATCTTGTGTCACCAGCCCTGGGTGTATCTGACACAGCATATGTGGCAAACAGCAACACTGCTGAGTTGTATATAGCTGCTGTCCCTGCACAACCGTCTTGCTTTAGTCTCACTAAGCACAACATTATTACACAATGAGCACAGTGAGTGTAAGCTGGACAACTATCAAGATAAATACAGCAATATATACAGTGCTATAGGCACATTATGTGGACAGTCCATCATGACTGTAGGATGAGTTGCCATTTCACACATTGGCATGTTCGCAAAAATGAGACTCCATTACACCTCAAATCTGTATACATGCACACAAATATCAAATTTGACATGTGAGTAAGTACATACCAATGCATGTACTCATGTGTACTGACATGACATGTGTGGGCATCATTGAATTAAATGTCACACTCATTTCACTTTACAACCAGGTGCAACAATATAGTGTAAATGTATGGTGATCAGTGATGAAATTTGCCAAGTGACAATGCTATAGCACAATGTGTCCATAGGTGCGGTAGGCGTGCTCCGCCACTGCGGTCATGGTCATTGGATACAATTGTAAGATGCCGGATTGCGGTAGAGACCAGCTGGCCTCCGCGGTGTGACACCGCCTATGCCAATGTCATTGCAGCCAATGGGAACCGCCATCGCGGTAGTGCAATACAATTTTGAAACTTGCAGTAGGCGTGCTCCGCCACTGCGGTCACGGTCATTGGCCACACTTGTAAGATGCCGGATTGCGGTAGAGACCACCTGGCCCCCGCGGTGTGACACTGCCTATGCCAATGTCATTGCAGCCAATGGGAAACGCCATCGCGGTAGTGCAATACAATTTTGAAACTCGCGGTAGGCGTGCTCCGCCACTGCGGTCACGGTCATTGGATACAATTGAAAGATGCAAACCAGGCTGACCAATTGCATCAGCAGAGTAACACTGAAACAACCCTAGGGGCCAATAAATGTCTGTGAGAGAGCCACACATGTCACTTGCATTCAGACACTGCTGCCTGCCATTCATCACCACCAACTGCTGCTGTACCTCTACTCTGGACCCAGTCATGGCTCGAACAGAGAACATCAGGGTCCTTCCCTTCACCACAGAGGAGCTGGAGGTCCTGGTGGACGAGGTCCTTGCCCAGTATGGGAGGCTATATGGTGCTCCAGAGGTACTGGTAAGTGTATGAGTAAAAGTTTGAGAGTGCTCAGAATGCTCACATGATGTTACTGTACACTAGTATGTGCCTGTGAGTGCAAGCCAATGTTCATGCATCAATATTTTGCCAACAGCATGGTCCATACATGACCTAGAACTTATTGCACTTGAGTATGTGGGGAGGATGGCAACATAGACACTGGTGCAGCTCATTTCAAGCCAAAAAACACACATGTTGTTCTGAGACTGGGTAATGTAAATGTGTGAGACACTGCCTAGTATGCTGACTTCGCGTCAATGGGGTGTATAGCCTTATTTCCACAGATCCCTGACTGCATTTAATGATGGAAAGGACATACTGTGGTTTAGCAGTTATACAGTTACACTGCTGACTTGAGACACTCGAACTCTGAACACATATTCCCTGTGCCATGTAATGTCATAGTTCATTAAATGTTCATAGGCTCATTTGTGACATTTCAAATGTAGATTCAATCAATCAATCAATCAATCAGGGGGTTTAAAGCGCACTACTCACCCGTGAGGGTCTCAAGGCATGTGCAGCGCCGGATCATCCGAAGAGCCAGGTCTTGAGGCTCTTCCTGAAGGTGTGCAGAGTAGGGGAGTGTCTGATGCTGACTGGGAGCTCGGTCCAGGCTTTGGCTGCGGTGTATGACAAGGCTTTTCCACCCGTTCTGGTTCTGCGGATGCATGAGGTTTCTGCCAGGGCGAGGTCGGCGGATCGGAGGTTCCTTTTGGGTACGTGGAAGGAGACTCTCTCGTTCAGGTATTTGGGTCCGATGTAGTGGAGGGATTTGCATGCGTGGGTGAGTAGTTTGAAGGTTACTCTCTTTCCAATTGGGAGCCAGTAGAGGTCTCGCAGGTGGTGGGTGATGTGCTCATGCCGTGGGATGTCAAGGACGAGTCTGGCCGGGGTGTTCTGGATGGTCTGGAGTTTGCGTAGCAGCGATTTGTTGATTCCAGCGTAGAGGGCGTTTCCGTAGTCCAGTCTGCTAGTTATGAGTGCGTGGGTTATGGTCTTTCTGGCTTATGGGGGGGATCCATTTGAAGGTCTTGCGGAGGATGCGGAGGGTGTTGAAACAGGTGGAGGTGACGGCGTTGATCTGTTGGGTCATGGTGAGGGAGGAGTCGAGTATGAGGCCAAGGTTCCGGGCGTGGTCCGTGGGGTGGGGGGGTGCCGAGGGCGGAGGGCCACCAGGAGTTGTCCCACGCAGAGGGTCGGAGGACTAGGGCTTCTGTCTTCTCCGAGCTGAGTTCCAGACAGCTGCTGCTCATCCAGGCTGCAACGTCTTTCATTCCTTCTTGTAAGCCGAGTCTGGTTGTTTCGGGGTCCTTCATGAGGGAGAGGATGAGCTGGGTGTCGTCGGCGTAGGATACAATGCTAAGTCCATGCTGTCGGACGATGGCGGTGAGGGGGGCATGTAGACGTTGAATAGCGTGGGACTGAGTAAAGATCCTTGTGGTACTACGCAGTTGATCTCTGTGGGTTCGGAGAGGAACGGTGGGAGTCTGATACTTTGGGTCTCGCCGGTGAGGAAGGAGCGGAGCCAGTCGTGGGCGGTTCCCTGTATTCCGGTGTCGTGGAGTCTGGCTGCGAGGGTGCAGTGGGAGATGGTGTTGAAGGCTGCGGAGAGGTCGAGTAGGATGAGGGCTGCATTGTGGCCTTCGCCGAGGAGCGTGCGGATGTCGTCTGTGGCTGCGAGGAGGGCGGTATCGGTGCTGTGGTTGCTGCGGAATCCGGATTGGGAGGGGTCGAGGATGGAGTTTTCTTCGATGAAGTTCGTCAGCTGGGTGTTGACAATCTTCTCAGCGACTTTGGCTGCGAAGGGAAGGAGAGAGATGGGCCGATAGTTCTTCAGGTCAGTCCGGTCTGCGGAGGGTTTTTTCAATAAATCAAAATCAATCAATCAGGGGTTTATGAAGCGCGCTACTCACCCGTGAGGGTCTCAAGGCGCTAGGGGGGGGGGGGGGGAGCGGCTCCGGATCAGTCGAAGAGCCAGGTCTTGAGGTCCTTCCTGAACGTGTGCAGGGTCGGGGAGCGTCTGATGTTCACCGTGAGCTCGTTCCAGGTCTTGGCTCCGATGTAGGAGAAGGCTCTCCCGCCTGTTCTGTTTCTGCGGATGCGGGGGACCTCTACCAGGGCGAGGTCGGCGGAGCGGAGGTTCCTCTTGGGTACGTGGAAGGATACTCTCTCGTTGAGGTATTTGGGTCCGATGTTGTTGAGGGATTTGTAGGCGTGGGTGAGGAGTTTGAAGGTGACCCTCTTCTCGACGGGGAGCCAGTGGAGGCCTCATATGTGTTGGGTCATGTGTTCGTGACGCGGTATCCCGAGGACGAGTCTGGCTGCGGTGTTCTGGATGGTTTGGAGTTTGTGTAGAAGAGTTCTGTTGATTCCGGCATATAGGGCGTTGCCGTAGTCCAGTCTTCTGGTTATGAGCGCGTGGGTGACGGTCCTTCTGCAGTTGGGGGATCCATTTGAAGGTCTTACGGAGGATGCGCCGGCAATTGAAACTAGTGGAGGCGACACCGTTGATCTGGCAGTTCATTGAGAGGGAGGAGTCAAGGATGATGCCGAGGTTTTGTGCGTGGTCTGTAGGGGTGGGTGGATTCCCGAGGGCGGAGGGCCACCAGGTGTTGTCCCAGGCGGAGGTGCAGGGTCCGAGGATGAGGACCTCGGTCTTCTCTGAGTTGAGCTTCTAGCAGCTGTCTTTCATCCAGGCTGCCACGTTCCTCATTCTTTCCTGGAAGCAGAGTCTGGTGTCCTCGGGGTTCTTCGTGAGTGAGAGGATGAGTTGGGTGTCGTCGGCGTAGGACACAATGCTGAGCCGATGCTGTCTGACGATGGCGGCGAGGGGGGTCATGTAGATGTTGAAGAGCGTGGGGCTGAGCGATGATCCTTGGGGTACTCTGCAGTTGATATCAGTGAGTTCGTAGAGGAAGGGGGGGGAGTCTGATCCTCTGTGTTCTGCCGGAGAGAGAAAGGATTGGATCCAGTCGAGGGCGGTCCCTTGTATCCCTGCGTCGTGAAGTCTGGCTGCGAGCGTGCGATGTGAAACGATGTTGAAGGCTGCGGAGAGGTCTAGGAGGATGAGGGCCGCAGTGTGTCCCTGGTCGAGTAGCATGCGGATGTCGTCAGTGGCGGAGAGGAAGGCGGTCTTGGTGCTGTGGTTGTTGCGGAATCCAGACTGGGAGGCGTCTAGGATGGAGTTCTCTTCGATGAAGGCGGTCAGCTGGGCGTTTACGATTCTCTCGGTGACTTTGGCCGCGAAGGGGAGGAGGGAGATGGGCTGGTAGTTTTTCAGGTCCGTAGGGTCGGCCGTTGGTTTCTTGAGGAGGGGTTTAACCTCTGCCCGCTTCCAGTCATCTGGGCAGATGCCGGATCTGAAGGAGGCGTTGATGGTCATATTGGCCAGAGGGTACTGAATAATGTGTGTTCTGCTTCCAAATTCACCCTATGGAGATGTGTCCATTCTGCACAGGAGTACAAGGCCTGGATTTATCACTATTGGCGGTTAATCACCTCTGACACATCTGCTAAATGTAAGGTGGACATGTCATCCTTGTATTGATTCCATGATGTGTAGAGTCTCGCATGTGTATGCACTGTTTCACCATTCTCATTGTACATGCATGTGATTTCTGTGATGGACCACATTTATCCTCAGTGTAAATCCCTCTGGCCTGCCCAGTAACTGAGCAATGTTACAAGGACCCATCACTAAAAGGACTTAGAAAACCATATGAGTTGTCCACCATCCTATTTTTTAAGGAGATATTATAGGCCTGAGGAGTACACAAGACAGGACTACACCTTGTGAGAAGAGTGTGAGAATGTAAGATAAGTGACCTAAATGTGACCACCATGACACATGTAGCTATGCAATGGTCAAGGACATTAAGGGGTGTGTAGTATAAGACACAGTGAGTCAGACCACTACACCATTTCCAGTGTATCGTATGTCATGCTCACTCACATAGTGCATCACAGATGAGGCCCATTTGTACATTGGTTTCTGTGTTGGCACTCTGCATGTGTATGAGATGGGCATGTAGTGTGTCCATCATCATAGATGTATACATTGCAATGATATGGGTTGATCCAAGTGTACTATGTGGCATGGTGTATGGGCTCTGCTCTCCATTGATGTATTTGTGTGCTACATGTTTTCATGCTCCTGTACTGTCACACAGTGGTACACAACACAGTGTTACAGAAACTTCCTCTTCTTGTTTCCCATGCCTGCAGCTCAAGGTCCATCAGCGTAAGGCCATATGGCGGGCCATTGCCCGCAAGGTGCGGTCCCTGGGGGTCTCAAACCGACAACATACACACTGCCACAAGAGGTGGGATGACATCTGCCGCCTCAGCAAAAACGTCGCTGAGATGATGCAGGGGCTGGTCCCTTGAAGTGGCAGGTTGGCGCGCAGGAGCATGACACCACTAATGGCCCGCATCCTGGCAGTGACACAGCCCGAGCTGGATGGACGTTTGAGGGCCCAACAGCAGCAAATTAGGGGTGAGTATGGTGCAAAGTGTGACTTTGCGTATGAGTGACTGCATGAATCCCAGCCCTGAGCAAGTGCGGACCTCTGTAATGTCTCTAGTGTGTTGCAATGGCTTCTAAGTAGCCTCAGTGTTGAGTGCAGATGTTCTGCATTTGTACAACATTTTGTTTCTCATGTGGTAAACCCATGAACGTTGTCATAGCAAATCATCTTGCCAGGTTTTCATCTCACATTTTGTGAATGTTGTCTGAACTGAGACCTTCCTACACAGGAAAATTCATTGTGTGAAGTGTGTAGCCCAGTACACTTGTCAGGCTTGTGTGTGCTGTGTGGCTACCACAATAGTGTGCTCATGTGATGATGTGTAAGTGGCTAGAGACATGCACAGCTGTGGACTCAGGGAGCAGTGAGTTGATAGAGGTCACACCTGTCCCATGGGTCCTTTTTTCACAATGATAGAGACGACAGCATCATTGCAAAACATATTAGCCTAATATCAGCAGCATGATGTAATTTCCTGCCACAGTGACAGCAAGTGCACGCAGGTGCTGATGGCGTAGATGGTGATGATTGCAGTGATGCATTGGTTGATTTGCATTTGCCATTTGTGCACATGGCAACATGACTGGGATGGTTAGACTCTGGGATTTAAATGCAATGTAGCTGAACCTGGCTATTGTGAGATTGTTTTGGCACTATGGCTTAACATGGTTAGATGTGGTCAGTGGGTATGGCAAATTGTGATGTGACTGAGGTGTTGTACAGTAATTTGATAGATAATAAGGAGCAAATGTTACTCAGAGTGTCAGTCTGTAGTGACGAAGGTCCACGCAGGAAGGTTGTAATTAAAGATGTTTTATTCAAGCAGGTAACAAGTAGTAACACAAGTAGTTTAGTTCAGAAGGAGAGCCCCACCAGGAGCAGCCTGTGTGCTGCTCAGCCCATGCCTAACTGTCACTTCACCTCTCTGTCTCCCAACATTCCGATGCTCATCAGACTCCAACATTCTATTGTGTTCAGAGCACAGGCACTGGCTAAGCAGGTGGTGGAAAATACATTACACTACATATGCAGGATACTACACAGTCCTCAGTATGTGTGCATTGTGGAGGGGTGTCCATGTGCATCAGTGCATGGTGAAGTTGTGGCTAATGCTTTTAATCAGTGAGTGAATTTTTGGCACATTGATGTGTCATCAATGTCATCAGTCAGCACATCGTAGGGATGTCATATGCCAGACCTTAGGGAATAGCACTCGTTACTTAGCATGCGTTTAGTACGCATGCCATTACAACGCGGTCGTTAGAACGACCGCGTTGTTAGTTCGCATAACTTTACTACGCAATTCGGAACAACGAATTGCAGTAGGGGGCGCTGGATGTTGGAATAGTATAATTTACTATTCCAACTCCAGTCTATGCGGACACTAGGGAAGGTGTTGGATTTTAAATCCAACACCTTCTCCCCCCTAACGCAAGTCGTTGTTCCGACTTGCGTAGTAAAGGTATGCGAACTAACAACGCGGTCGTTGTAACGACCGCTTTGTAATGGCATGCGAAGTATCGCATGCGAAGTAAACGCGGTTTACCTACCTTAGGTATTCTCACACATTAGCTGTCCTAATGGAGGCCACTGACTTCCTCATCTACAGAAGACACTGTCATGCCTTGGATCAATGAAGGCCTGTCAGGCACTTGTGAAGATGTTGGTATGTGACATGTCACCACCTAGGAAGGGCTTGCATTAAATTCCCATTCTCATGCTATTCTGCATTGTCTATGTGACTACATTGTTACATTGGTCTTATTTGCACTTCATTAACAAAAAAGATGTGTCCTTGTGACATATGCTGCAGTGTGAGTGTCAGCGGCATCAACTGGCAGTGAACAGCAGTGAGCATCCTATTAGGGTGCATTTAGAGATGTGTGCTATGCACATCTAATAAATTGTTACATCTACACAGCTGACACCAATGTACATCTGTAGTTGTGCTTCAGTGCCCAACATAGTGGATTTCAGGAGGTGATATCCCTTGCAAAAGGATATATTTGACTTTGTATCTGTGGTGTTCATTGAAATATGCTTCAAATCTGACTGAGACAACATGTTTGGATATGTAGCTATCTTACCTACAGGCACGTAGGTTAGCCTACAGACAATTGTATGTGATGTTTACATGTAGGCACATGCCAGCTATTTGGCTGTGTCAACGCAACACGGAGCATGACTATCAACTAAGCATGTTTCCATGCATCAGCTGATGATTGCATAAATGTGGCATATGCTGAAAGTACATGGAGTAGTTAAACGTGGGAGTTTGATTCGAAGGATTTGAGTTTGTATTGCATATGATGTTTGTGAGTATGGCACTATACTGAACCTATGTCTCTGTCTCTTGCAGCATCTACAGATGGCAGGGAAGGACAGGGGACCAACACCGTTGGGGAAGCTACTGGCATGACTGCTACATAGGAGTTCAGTGACACTGAGGGGACCAGCGCCTCGGAGGGGGACAGGAGTGCCCTGGAGGATTCCCGGCCGGAAACACCAACCTCCACATATTTCCAGTCCAGTGGTGACTCTTCGATGTTGGCGGGCACATGAAGTTCAAGATCTACATCTTCTTCCGCCACACCTCGTCCAGTGTCCACCCTCCCGAATGCTCCCCCAAGTGCTATCAAGTGCCCGCAGCCCTAAGAAGGGTAGAGTCTCCTTCCCTCCAGGCACCGCTGCCCCTGCCCCTGTCTCCCCTGCTGCTCTCAGTGTGGGGGCCATAGACATTTTGTGGCAGCTGTGGGTGGGTCAGACTGCTCTCCTGAATGCCCTCCAGGATCATGGCAACAAGTTGTCACAGGTTGTTGCGTTCATGGAGGGCATTCATTCGGACATCGGTGGCCTACACCGAACTGTCCAGTCTTTGTCTTCCACAGTGACAGCAGCCATTCAGCAGTCCCAAGCTCCCAGTCCAGCTCCTGTCCCTTCGGCAACCACCCTGCCAGTGCCCCCACCGGACCAGAGTGCACACACACCAGAGCCCTCAGGCACCCAGTCATCCACACGCAGCACACAGCAGCAGCACTCTAAGCGTACCAGTCACCATACACCATCACCACAGCACAAAAAGAGCACACATTACCGCAAGACAAAAAGTCCATCACAGGACACTCAGGGAGATAAGGCAAAAAAGCATGCATCCACATTACATTCCTCCGACTCATCACTATCCAAGGGCACTCCCATCCCCACACCTGATCCCAAAGACACACAAACACTTGCCCTGTCTGTAGTGAACCTGGTGCCTGCCAAAACTAAGCCCAAACACATGCCGAAGGCAGTTTCACCTAAAACTTCGACTCCCACCCACACCCCTGTGAAGCATGGACAAGAGATCAAAGTGGGGAGTGTACCTCCACAACAGGGGATGCATGGGAAAAGGCAACCCCACCCCCAGCGTACCACCAGGTCCAGCAAATCAGCATGGGGAAAGCCACCAGCACCTGCTACACCTTCGGGGAAGAGTGAGGCTGTTGTGCCCACCTCACTTCTCACTCCTGGCAAGATACTTGTGGGATATCGTATCCCTAAACAATTGAGACCCAGCCCTCAACATTCACCATCAGCCACTGAGCCTCCACACAGCATGTCTCCACCTCCCTGTGCCACCACTCCACCCAGTCCAAGCAGCCCTCAGGCTCCCACATCCACAGATCCCTCTATCTCAGCCAGTTCTCTCCCTCCCAGGTCCAGTCCTCAAACTGGCCCCAACAATCAGCCCCCTCCCAGTTCAACTTCAACCGAAAGTTGAAGCCAAGTCCCCCTTCCCACACCATTTCTCCCTGAGCGGTGCCTGGACTGCCCATTCGAAGCCCCTATCCTGTGGTGACTTCCATGCAGTGGACTGTGTTACCTATTTGATGTGCAAGTTTTCAAGCACACATTTGCGGACTTGAAATTTGGACTCGGCAACGGCCTTGATATTTTACACTTTTGATGCCTATACAGAGTTTATGTAATAAAGACTGTTACTCATGTTGTGAGCTTTGTTGCTGCCCTTGCTAATGATGCAGTGCAATGTATGTGTATATGTTCATCTGATACATGCTCTGTATGCCACATTCACATTGGCATATACTTGATTTTCTTTTGCAGAGGTTGCCATAGGTTACAACAACTTTTGTGCTTCTTGAGTCAGAGGCTTGAGGGTGCAATGATGGTTGTCTGTGATGATCTACTGTTATCCTAATCATTCTATTGTCAGGTCTCCAATTTTGTACACATATAATATTTGGATGCTGTACCACAACAGCAGAGAATTATATTCACATGATAACTTGTGGGGTGGACAGGGTCCGTCATATCTGTGGAATCTATCTTGATGTGTACACAGCAGTGTAGATGTGTAGTCATCTTGTGTAGGCCTGGCTTCATAGTCACATGGGTACATTAGAATGTGTGCACTTGAGTAGTCATACAGTGTGATTGGCCTGTCATTGGCTGAAGTGTTGATGTGTATGTGCCCCTGAAGATGACACCTACACACATGTATGATCCAGGTAATGAGTGCCTGTTTGTTTACATTATCAGACACCTGCTTTAGATTGTGGGCACATGTAGGAGTTGTTTGTTGAGCAATGTGCAGTGTGTCGGTATGACCTTGCAGTCCTGGGGTACACCTACTTGTTGTCGCTGTCATTTGTGAGAATGCAGAGTGTGTCACTGCAATGTCTGTGTTGTGGTTTGATGATCAGCCATGGCTCTTGCTTAGGTTTGTGCTCACGGTGCTGACCTGCTCAGGCAAACTAACATTATAAGTGATTTTTCATATACATTGATGTCATTTTACACTTTTGTTTTTACCACTATGTGGTATTAAGAGTCATACCAGCCCCAAGAGGGGCTTTTGATGCCTACACATTGTGAGTTACTCCTCTATGTGTTTTTGTTCTGTACACTCCTCACCTGTCCAATACTAATGTACACACCACTTCAGTCTAATATCTTCAACCCCATGCCTTGCCAGTGTGTGACCCTCCACACCACTTCATAGTGTGACACTATACTGTGGGAGGATGATCTGTGTCCAGGACCAATGTGCCCCTCAGGACTGTTTCACAATTTGTTATGTGCTATTTTCTTCTAGTTGATTGCAGTCATAGTTGCTCATGTACAGTGCAGATGTTTTTCCAGCACAGTCCTCTAGTCATGTTCCATGCATCTGTGTTTTCCAGAGTTGTGCAGCAGTAGGTGAGAGCTAAAGTGTATGTCTGTTTGCTGAGGTGATGCTACCCATCCTAAGTGTGATGTGATCTGTGTGCTGTGATGATTTGTGATGTTGAAGTTCATGGTGGAGCACTCAGATATGTGTGCTACTGGTCTTTGGTGGTGTTCACACACTGCTTACTGTGCATGCACTGCTGTCAGTGTATGTTGCATTGTCCTTGCCCAGTGTGAGTCCCCCTGATGTCCATCTGAGTTTGCTATGTAATGTTTTTGTATGTGCATATGTTGTGTATTTGTTGTTGAGGGATGTAGTCTTTGGCCTGTGTTGGCTCTTTCTACTGACAGGTCCATGTGTGTGGAATGTTATTTTTGCATGACATTGTGTGTGAGGAGTTTGTGTATTGGAACACATTCAGATGTGTGTTGAATTTGTAGTGTGCATTTCTTGTGTGAATGTCACATGCAGCAATGTGGAGTCTTGTTCATTAGCTTGTTTTGAGTGCACAATTGTGCTATGGCCTCCTATATTTGTACAGTCACTTGTCAGGATTGTGCATGTGCATGCTTGTGCTACACATTGACACCATGCTCACTTTGTAAGTGGTGGAGTGTCTATGTCTGTGTTTGCAGATTTGTCTTATTGCACACAGTTAGTGTTTATGATTGGCATTTGTTCATGTATGTTTTGATTGGTTTGGATGGTGTCTGTGCAGTTGGCCAGAGTAGAAATGTTATCTATTCCGGTGCTGTCTAGGATCACATTGTCTATCCACTGTTTGGCTGCACATGGCTGAGCTTGTTGGACTTATTTTGATGTGGTTTGTGATACATGTGTTTGGCAATTGGTTTGGGATCAGTATTGGTTCAGACATCTCTGAGTGGGATTCTGACATTTGTAGATACACACCAGGGTGTGGCACTGGTTATCAGGAAGCTCACAGGACCTTATTTACAACTTTATCTGTGCTTTTCACAGGTGTTGAGCAGTGAAGGTGGGAGATGGGTAGATGAGGGGTATGTGTGGAGGTCATACTTGGGTTTGACAGTCAGGGAGTGTCACCATGAGCCATGAGTGTTGTGCTGGTGGCATACACATGTCAAGATAGTTGACACAGATGAGGGGCTGGTCACTGTATGGCTTATGACAGTTCCTATCATCCTGGGCCAATGCATTGTTTGCATTGCTGTATCACAGGGATATTGCACAGATGTTACTTTCGTTCAATTTCAATCACTGTGCCACCCATGTAGGATTTGATGGCGTAAGTGTAGTGTGATATGTGGTACCTCTTGCATGTCATGTACAAATAGTAACTGTAATTTCTCCCTGCTTTTCCTGCACTGTGCACTCCACTTTAGGCTAGTTTAGTTATTATCATACAGCGCTGCTGACTTATGGTATGTGTATGAGGCTAAGTTTAAGTGTGTGAGCTGTCTGAAGGACTTGACATGCAGTGTGAACAGTTCCAAGGTTGTTAATATGCACAGTGACTCTTCATTTCTTGAATTAGTCACTTTAATTCACATGAGTGGAAGGCAGGTGTGAGGAGGAGGAGGCTTGTCATGAGTCTCAGGTCAGAGTTTCCTGCTGTCAAGATAGACTCTTCCTGACACTTTGGCATTCATTTACTTCTTTGTAGTTGGTGCTCCCTTTGTTGAGGTGGAGTAATGGTGTGTAGGTGTTCTGTGATTTGGCAGTGTAGTCAGTGTTGTTGATGTACTGGACATACTCACATGGTGTCATTTATTGCAACTGTACACTTGTGAGTCAAATGCACAGTGGTGCTTACTTTGAGTTTGCTGTTTGAGTCAGGAATTTGTTACTGTGTTGCATGGTATGGGCTGTCATTGTGTGATATGGTCTGCCATTGTATGTGATGGGCCTATCAATGTCTGCTTGGGGGCTGTGGTGATCTGTGATTGTGTGACAGTGGAGTCTAATATGTTGTGCCATCTACCTGGGCTCACTGACTTATTCCAACACCTTGTTGGACTACTGTGAAATACACATACACATCCTGCTTGGTCTGCCCTCCTCTGTTCCACATTGTATTTGGACTGACCCTTATTTGTTTGCAATGATGACTATTGTCATTTTGGAGGGACTCTTGCCTCACCCCACACTCATGTTACTATACAATTGTTGATGATCCTAATGAGATGTCACTATAGACAGTGTCACTGCACATGACTTATTGCTGCAGATATGTTGTGCTGAGTGGTGCTTCTTTTATGATACATGTGGTGTGGATGTTGTGATGTTGGTCTTGCTTGTCTGGGACAATGTCCTGGACTCCTACTACATTGTGGGCAGGTTTTCCCACGGCTTCACCGCTGCGGTGACATGACCGGCACGACTGGGCTAGTTGCAATCATTTCTATGGGAATGGGTGACCCAGATGCAGAGGTGACAATTTGTGACGTGCAAGACATGTGTACTTAGACTAGGGTATATGTTCCTGCCTCCACCAGGGTGTCTGATGTAGACAGGACAGATATTTCTGCGAGACATTTGTGTGTTGTTGTTGTACAGGCGTTGTATGCGGGGATGTGTTATTGACTTACCTGCGGTGTTGACCGCGACGGCGTCTTATCTGCTGGTAGTGGATCAGGTACAGCAGCGGAAGGGCTTGTAGAGCAGGATCCATGGCGGCCAGGAACGTGTGGAGGTGTCTCGGACTAGAGTTTCTATCTCCGCAGGTGTGCTTCCGCCAACTCCGAGGGGCTGGTTTCTCCGCTGCGTTCTGATGGGCTGGTTGAGGCATCGTGATTTGTCCAGCGGTCGTAACGTCATTCCGCACGGCGGTGTTTCTCTATTGGCTCCCTCCGGCACCGTTGCGGAACCAAAAATCTGGCAGATCCGGAAACTCCGCGACGGACGGGAAATGGGCTATCTTTGCCCATTGTAATATGGCGGTCGCGAGGACCGCCGCAGGAGTAACTAAATGGACATTTTCCGCCAGCACCGCGGAGGTGCCTACGACCGCCATCGTAATCAGCCCCTTGGTGTTTTTGTTTGCTACTTCTCATTGTCTTTTTCTGCTCCATTTTGTATTTGGTTCCATGTTGGGTATGAAATTATTTAGCATGTTTGTCTTGCAAGTTATTGTTACACTTAAACCTTTTTACATTGTTTTCCACAGGTTTTTCCTGTTTTTTATGTATGTCCCTATACATGTTCCACCTTTCGTTGCCTACATTATCTCCTGAATACCCCCAGAGCCTAGATGTGCTGTCTTCATTATGTGGCTTCAACACTCTCCTCCTTTTGTCCTTTATTTAGGTATATTTTCTTTTTTTCAATTTCCTCCCCCTTGTACCTTTCTTCGTTTTTTGCTCTCTCCCTTTTTTACCTGTCCTATAGTCTTCCTTATATAACACTCTTTTCTGTTATTTAACTACTTCTTTGCTTTCTTTTTTCTACAATATAGTAGAAATACCTGTTAATTTAGGTACTTCTTCGCTTTGCATTTATCTTGTCATATGTTATATCAGTCTGATATGAAGATTTCTGCTTCTTTGATATGTATTTAAACATAATTTCTTGTAATGTCAAGGGATTAGGGTCACCCATTGAGAGACAGAGTACTAACTCACGTAACCAAATGTAATGCCGACGTTGCTCTTATACAGGAGTCACACCTCAAGAGTCTTTATAGCTCAAAAAAGGATGGGTCAGTTATGTTTTTAGGTCGAGCCTGGGCAGCGAATGCTCTGCTCTGCGAGGCATGCTGTATTCAGGTAGGGACTTGAAGCTCCGCCCACTGTCCGCCCATATTTTTCATTGGCTTGTGTGATTGTCCTTTGTAGCTTTTTATTGGTTAATAGGCTTAGTAGCCCCTCCTTATTACCACCTTGTCTCATTTTGTAACCTCCCTTGAGGACATCCCCTGTTACATGTGTTGTTACTCGGTAGGCTTTCATTACAGCCTCCGAGCACTATTTCCTTAACTTGCAGGCAAGACATGCTCTCTCCTAACGCTTTATTTTATATTTTTAATAGTACGGCACGCCACAGTGGTTTATTTGCAGTTCCGAACGCGGCCGTATGTTTTTTTACTATTTATTCACTTTTTTTGTTGTTTACAAGCCCCCATGCCGCGCTTTCACGTTAATAGAGGCCATGCCACCTTCTTTAGACGAGCCGCGTCTAAAGAAAGGTTTTCCGCTGCTATTAAAGTGAAACCGCAGCATGGGGCGCTTTTACAAAAAAAAAAGCATTTGTTTGTCAACTTGACAAACAAAAGCTTTTTTTTTTTGTAAAAGCACTGCATACTGCGCTTTCACTTTAATGGCTGCCGTGGACCTTTCTTTAGATGTGGCTCGTCTAAAGAAGGGTGCGTGGCCTCTATTAACATGAAAGCGCGGCATGGGGCGCTTGTAAACAACAAAAATTTGCAATGCAGTAGGTCTCGCATTTGCGAGAATTTATGCTATTGTCATTTACAGTGCCAATGCCTCAAACTCTCGTAAATGCGAGACCTATTGCATTACAAATGCTTGTTTTTCCAGGTAATGGTAAAAAGGGTGTTGTAACTCTCTGTACTAAATCCCTCAAAATCCAATTAAGCTCTCAAGAGACAGACACTGAAGAGAGAAGGATAATTACTAGATTAATCATTGATAATATTCATTTTTCCATCTGTAATATTTATGGTCCAACTCAAATAGATTGCCCTTTTCTGTCTAATGACATTCATAAATTTATGGATTACCCTGAGAACAATTTTATATTTGCAGGTGATTGTAACCAAATTGTTGATCCTTCTACTGACAGATGTTCCAAATTCAATGTTATCACCAATAAATTGCAAAAGCTTTTCTTCAACGCAATCAGACAAAGAGGGTTGGTTGATGCTTGGAGGATTTGTAATCCTACATTATGAGAATTCACATATTTCTCTCCAGTACATTAGACTCAATTAAGAATAGATTACAGCTTTGATTCTAACAATTTTAACTTTGCAGAAGCTGGTTAAATTGTAATTTTAGATCATGCACTGTTATCATATATCAAGATTTATTAGCTAGGCCCCAAGGTACCAGACAATAGCCTTTTAATAACATTTTATCATTAGATACCCATTTTATTTTTTCAGTGATTTTTTTCAAGACAGTCTTACAGAAGATCTTGCGTTCCACACACTTTGGGATTCCGTTTGGGCAGCCTCTAGAGATTTCATTATTCCTTAAGTCTCTAAAAAGAAAAGGAGTGAATAATGAGAAATCTAAAGAAGTTTAAAAAAACAAAAAATATATGTATATATATGTACTTCTAAATCTAAAGCTTGCTTACAAAAATTACTCAATGCAGGCTTTATAACTTTATTCGATCTTAAAATAAGATGAAAAAAGTACAGTACATCATAAGGTGCATTCTCACAGTGTCAGTGCATATAGTTAAATTTTACAAAACATATCTAATAAAAGTTTACATAATAAAGGTTATGCGCAAATGACAATTATAAAGAGAATAAGAATGCAGCTGTTAAATTGGGAGCTGAAACCATCCATAAAAAACCCACCAGAATACTCCCAAATTCATATTGCAATATACATAGTTCCATTTAAAATAGACCTAAAAAGGCTAAAATATATAATCAATTAAATGAATGATTATTATTATTAAAAATTATTTGATCTCCTAGTCGTTATTGACAAACACGTAGGATGAAAGACAGTGGCACACAAAGTGGTCAGACAGCATTTGTAGGAAATATAAAGCAGGGCGACATTGTGTGAATTTGTATTTCCACATGAGAGGAAAAATATACTTTTTGAGGTGTGCCAAATAAAATTTACAGAAAAAAAATTAAGAGTAAATTGGATTGGGAGGAAGTTCCATCACACGGACAAACTGGCAATGCATTTGGTGAATAAGTTCCTGTAGGATAACCCATCATACACGGAATAAGGTTTAACCGAAATCTTACTAGTATAAAACGATGTTGCATGTTAGTGACAAACACTATGTAGGAATTTGCATCAAAAGGAATAGAGGGTACCCTTGAATATGATATTGCCATAAATGTATCACGATTACTTTTGTGCCTATCATTCCACCTTTTTGTTAGAAAGAGTTTTTTGATTTCGACTTTAGAGATCTTTTAACAATTAACTGGATTTCTATACAGAGATTGCAGTCCCAAAGCGGTCACTGTATCTTTAACATATTGGATCCAGGGAACCTTCCGTACCTGATCGAGAGTTAAACAATCTGTAATAATGTTTTGTGTCAGGCCACAGTTTACCTTCTCCATAATGAATGCCATAATAAAATCGGGGCAATCCAGGCTAAATCTGATATATAGGGTGCATTCAACTCTTTATACAAATTAAAATTAGAACAACTATTAGGAAGAGCTAAAAGTTTTTAAAAAAGGAATCTTCTATGCTTTGCAAGGCATCGACATTTGCCATACCTCAAATCCCTGCCCCATATGTGGCTACAGAGATTGCTTTTGCTGAATAAGATCTTTCGAATTGCCTCCAATGTCTTAGAACTAATTTTTTCATAAAAGAAAATATGGCCAGAATACTTCTTTCTAACATATTACATCTGTTAGCTATCATGTTAGTCCATGAGGCCGTACTATTAAATAAAACACCCAAATATAAAAAGGTTTGGGTGGTTTCAACTCTACGACCAGCAATATGGAAAGATGGACATTTTTGGGACCGTTTCCCTGTAATCTGAATACAGGTTTTAGATTAATTGACCAGAAGGCCCAATGAAGCCATAAAAAGGAAGTACTCATCAATATGTTTTTGCAGTGCTACCCCAGTCCTTGCTATCAATACTGCATCATCTGCGTTTAACAGTATAGGAATACGCATTTTATTTACCATAGGGACATATGTTGTAGAATTTGCCAAAGCAGTTTCTACACCATTCTTGTAAACAGAAAAGGGGCCGTACACACGCCGCTGATTAGCAATACAATTATTGTATGAAAAATTTGATTGTCTCACCTACACCCACATCTTTCATAATTCTCCAAAGTTTATGGTGGGAGACACAATCTAACGCTGCAGAGAGGTCCATAAATGCCATATAAATGTTGCCTTCTTTAGCTAGAGTATACTTAGCTGCAATCCAGTTCAAGTTTAAACATTGATCCAGGGTCGCTTTCCCTTTCTTAAAACTGTATTGTGCCGGTAATAAAATATTTTTTGAGTCCTCTAATCTATTTAATAATAGACGGCCCATCAACTTAACTGTACCGTCCAAAAGAGAGATGGGCCTAGAAATTTTAGGCAATGATTTGTCACCCTTTATGTATATAGGAAGAAGGATTGTCTTTTTCCATGAGTCCGGCGGGCCCACTACCGCAATTGCGTTAAACACGTTCGTCAACAGGGGTATCCAAAGATCTGGGTTGTCAAAAAAGAGGTCTAAGGGGGCTCCATCAGGGCCAGGGGCCTTGGCACTACTACATTGCAGGAGTCCACATCTCACCTCTGCCATAGAGAATGTTAAAGGGGTTTGTATGCCGTTAGGTTTACCATTGGAAGGAATGTTTTCCCTTCAGGAAAATATATTAGAATAGTGGTTAACCCAAGAGTCCTCACCCACATGTACATCTACATTTGGACCTGTGTCTTGTTTCAAAAAGGGAGAATTCATTACAGCCCAAAACTCTCTTGAATTTTTAGAGAGTGCAGCATGTGGAAGATTTTCCCAGGCATCCTCCTTCAGGGCTCTTAGTCTAACCTTCCTAGTTTCCTTATACTGGTAACGGAGGTATGTAACCATAGCCTTATCTCTTGGTTTATTTCTCAGTGCCGTATGTAAATTGCTCAGTGCCTTAGTACAAGAGGCGTCGAACCAGCGAGGCTCCAAGGATATAAAAGACCTCAGAGCAAAATAGCTTACTTCTCACGTCACTCAGTATTGTCTCAAAGGACTGCAGTATACTAGAAGGATTAGAGCACAGGTCAAGACAAATCATTATGTCCTTCTGAGTAGTCCCAACTACCCTAGGAACCAGTTCATCATTTTTTATCTTGGCCCATTTAAGGACTATACCATTCTTTCATGCTATGGAGGGCGCAGGAATTCTCCTGACCGGAGTCTAAAACATTCTTCCCATTTAAATTGGGAGGTTATAGCAGCGTGATCACTAAAAGCTGTGATAAGGATGTTAATATTGCTAAAGAAGGATTTTAGGGGAGCCAAGGCCACCAAATAATCAATAGTAGAGCCCTGTGAAGTAGGCCCAAATGTTTTTTCAAGGAGACCAGTGAGTTTATCAATCGAGTTAATTATAACCATATTCCTTATGGTCAAAAGTCTATTCAACGAATTTCCATAGGAATTATGTAGGAAATGAGGTGGTACGTCCCCCTCTTCATCAGTTAGGCCACACGTTGTTTTCAACATCCTACTACAACTATGAGCATTAAAGTCGCCCATCCATACTATATAAAGGGGATGGTGATGCTTAATCATCGCCGTATCAATCGCCTTCTCGAGTGAATCAGTCACCTGTGTCATATCACCCTCGATGTTGTTGTTATAAAAGTTTATTAGCAGCATATCCTCACCTCCAGGTCCTTCGCCCACTAAGAGATGATAATAAGGGGATTTGTCATAGGTGCCAAGGATTTTAAACTTAATGTATTTCTAATTAATGTAAGTAAACCCCCTCTAGTTCTACCTGACCCAGAGGGAATCGCTGGAGTATGAAATAAACGAAATCCATCTATATAAGTAGGACCAGTTTCTTGTAGGCATACTAAATCAAAAGAGTGTATAAGCCTGGTCCATTCCAAATTCCTGTAGGAAGCTGGGTTTCTGTTGCAGTAACCTCCCCACCTTTTGCCAGACTACTGATGCACTTTGACTTGATGTGCCCTGGGTCCCTGCCAATCAGGTTCCCAGGGCCTGTGTTCTTTCCCAAAACTGTACCTTGTACCCCCAATTGGCACCTCTCTGGCCACGTCAGACCCTTGTAAAAGGTACCGTGGGTACCAAGGGCACTGTGGCCAGGGAAGGCCTCTAAGGGCTGCAGCACTTATTGTGCCACCCTTAGAGGCCATGTACCTTTACACACACTGCCATTGCAGGCTGCGTGTTTTGGTGCAGAACAAAGTGAAGAGTCTACATCGCACACATCCCTGTGTGCCATGCCTACAACCCACTGCCCTGGCATAGGTCAGCCACCCCTCTAGCTGGGTGCACTATACCTGTGGTGAGGGTACAGGTGCATGAGCCCTGTACCCCTACAGTGTCTAGACCAATTCTTAGACACTGTAAGTGCAGTAATGCCATTAAGAGTATATGGTGCTGGGAGTTTGTCATTACGAACTCCACAGCACCATAATGGCTTTACTGAAAACTGGGAAGTTTGGTATCAAACTTCTCAGCACATTAAACCCACACTGATGCCAGTGAGGGATTTAATGAAAAATGCACTCAGAGGACATCTTAGAGATGCCCCATGAAAAACGACCAGCCTCTGGTGGGTTCCCTGACTGGTACACACTAGCCTGCCACCACGAGACATGTTTCTGGACCCCTGGGGTTGGATCCTTCACACCCTGAGCCCAGAAACAAAGTCTTTCCTGGGCGGAGGTGGTTACACCTCCCCCAGGCCAGGAAGAGCCATCTGGGGCAGGGGAGCTTCAAAGGCCTTGCAGCCTTTGTAATGTGACCCACAGCCTCTCCTGCTATCAGGAGCAGGCCCCCTTCTTGTCTCCCCTCCTTTTTGGTGGGAAGACAGGCAGGAAAAATTAGCCAGCCCAGAAGGTGTGCCCACCTCTGCCAACCCCACCCCTCAGGTCGGGGAGGCGAGGTGAAGCCCACTCTTCAGTGCCCGCCATCTTGCAGATGGCAGGCACTCCCCAATCAGGATTAGGGATTGTGCTCACTCCCCCACGTGGGGTGAGCATACCAAGGGTGTAGTCACCCTAAGGCCAGTAGCCCATTGGCTACTGACCTCGAGACCCCTAAAACGCCCCCTAAATACAGTATTTAGGAGGCAGCCCTGAACCAAGAAGGCAGACAAGCAACGACAAGAAGAAAAGAAGAAGAAGGGCTGAACAACCATGCTGAAGCTAAGAGGAGGACGCCCACTGACTTGGCCCCAGCCCTACCGGCCTGTCCCCACCTCGAACCTGCAGAAGCGAAACTCTGCTGTGTCCTGCAGCCAGCAACCTCAAGAACCCAGAGGACCTGCTCTGCCTTCCAAAGAAAAGAGACTTTGTCTCCCATGAACACTGGATTTGTTCACCCACAGACTCTGGCTCCGGCCAAATCCGCAAGTCTGCACCCGTCGCCCACGGCCTGAGTTCGAGTGGCCCAACCCCACAAGGAGGTCTCCCCGGCAATTCTGACCCAAGATCTGGTGATCTCTGACCTGCCTCAAATCTCCCAGTGAAGCCTGCAGCCTGTTTCTGGAGGATCCCCCCAACCACGACCGGAGCTGGTAAGAGAAACCCGACGCCTAAAGACACCCCTGCACCCGAAGCCCCGACCTTGGGTGGCCCAACTGATGGTGTCCCAGCATCCCCAGGCATTCCAACTTACATCTCCAACTGGTGGTCACCTCCAGAAGATCTTCGTCCTCGAGCCTGCAGTCTTTATTGAAACTGGAGAATACAGATTGAAACCAACAGGGCACCAGACGCCAAAAGAAGCACTCTGCACCCAGCCGCCCCTGCGCCGCTGCGGGTGCACTTTGTGTGCTAAACAGGATCCCCCTTTGCCCTGAGCCTAACACCAGGAGCTTTGCTCCCAATACCCAGTGGCCTGCTCGTAAGCAATCACCAACCGGAGGCCCCCTATCCCACATTGGATATAATTGGGCCTTAACACTCTGCACCCAGCCGCCCTAGTGCCGCTGAGGGTGTAACAAGAGTGCATTCTTGACCCTGGGGGAACCCTTATTCTACCCCAGAAACTCAACGCCAAAGACCGAGTACTTACCTGGTAACCGTTAACTTCATTTCTCTCCATAGGAACCTATTGACTGTTTTTTTCTGAAAAATGTTTGAAGTGTGGAGTTGATTTGTACGGAAACCTGAAAAATCACAACTGTGCAAAACTGATTTTACTTACCTTTTCTCTAGGAAATGTCCCAGTGTGATATCTAGGCATATCACACTGACTAGAAAAAGTAACTTAAAAAGTAATCTAAAAAGTAACGAAAAAGTAATCTGTACAGTAATTTCAATACCTTGACTTACCTGTACTTCAAACAACTGCATTTGAACTTGAATTCACTTGTAAACACTGCATAATATTTTGCAAAGCATTTATTTCACTTACCTGTGCCAGGCTTAGCTTGGTTCTAGAAATAAAATAACTTAATATTTTTATACAAACAAAATTGGTCTGAGTTCTGTCTGAGTGTGTGATATCATTTTCTGATTGAGTGTGTACAACAAATGCTTAACACTACCCTCTGATAAAGCCTTACGGCTCGCCCACACTACCACAAATAGAGAGTAAGGTGCTATCTACTTTTACCTCTGCCTACCTTTGGGGTTCCACTGGACTGTGTGCACACTATACCTCATTTTGGTATAGTATATACAGAGCCAGTTCCCTACATTGGTGGATCAGCGGTGGGATATACAACTTTTCATTTGTTGGACTAACTTGGTTACCACCTGATCACACAACAGAACTCTTAAATTGTCTTTAGAATTCTGATTGTTGAAATGACAAATTTTTCCAAATTACTAAGAATCTTGTTAGGGCCTTGGTTAAGTCCCTTTAGAATTTTAGGAAAATAAAAGCTCACTTTAGTTAGGGGTAAGAGGGGTTAGAACTTTTTGTTAAAATGTCTCATAACAAGAACCCAGCTGTCAGTGAAGAAAACCACAATGGAATAGAGAACCAGGTTGAGGAGCTCGACGTCACCCTTTATCTCCACTTAGAGTTTAGGGAGTTAAGGTCTCTATGCAAACTTAAAAATATAATCATGGGGTCCCATCCCTCCAAACAAAAGCTCCAGGAGCTGTTGGCAGGGTAAGCTAAGAACCATCCTCTCAGAATGGTGAAGACCTCTGGACTCTGTGCACACTATACCTCATTTTGGTATAATATATACAGAGCCAGCTTCCTACAATTACCCATCTTTGCACTGAGCCCAGCTACATTCCAAGTTAATATTCGTATCATATCTTTGCTAGGTTCTGGTGGGTCACTCCCCATTAGGGAGTTGTCTACAAAGTGAATAGGTGTTTGTTGTGCCACCCTATGTGCCTACTGTCAATCACATGCATCAAGACCTTCCAAGACAGCTAAATTGTTATTTAAGGATATGGCCCTAGCATGATGATTTTTATCTTGGGCACGGGGGAAAGGGGGAATGGAGATGCTACCATAACCTGATCCAAGTAAATTTGATCTTGAAGGTCTATATAAGAATCCTAATGGCAATGCATGAATCTGTGTGGCAGTCGAGGGGCAATTGGGGAGTATATCCAGTAAATATTTCACAAGGCGTTGGTCATTAAAATGTATTACTATACAGTCCCCTCTAAGCGATTTGGCTGAGTTACCCACCCATTGGACTCTTCTGGCCATAATGATGTAATTTGATAAATCTGGACCACCATATGCATACTTTGACACCCAATGTAAAACTTTGTTCATCAATTGCTGTGTAGACTAACTGGGTATGAATCAGTTCTGGGGTATTTACAAAGATAATTAGAAAAGGACAGGCGGCAGGGGGGAGATTTAAATATCAATAATTCTTCTGTCAATTTATTCCCTCTCAACTTTCCCCAGACCGGGGCTGCCTCGCTCTACACGTAGCTTCTGTTCTAGATAAGGGAGGGGGCTCCCGCACCCGCATAAGAAGTTCAGGTTGCGGGGCCTGGCTTCTAAAAAGGGGGGTTGTAGAATCTTTGTGACAATGAGCAGACAATTGGGGTGGCAACGATCTTACAAAATTTGCTGGTACAGTCTGCGAGGTATGACTTTTACAATCATCCCATCCCACAAGATCATCCAATCCACCCTGCCTCTGGTAATGGGGCGCTAGGGATTCACGCCTAGCCACCGGTAGGAAAGTAGCCATTAAGTTAGCATTACAACTTAGTTCCTGCGTGACCTCTGGCGCCTTGGGTGCTCTCATATAAACCAACCCCTCGCATGCTCAGTAAGACTAAACTATCTTCAATTCGTTTTAGTCTATCTAATAAGGGTTGCTAAAGTTGGGAGATAGTTTGTTCTAACTTAGCACAGTGCGTCTCAGTCTAAAGTGGGATATCTAAAGTGGGTTCTCTCCTAACACATGTGTCCACTTTCGGGGGTTTACCCAACCTCCCACCCCCTCTTTTCTTTTTCACAGGTGGTTCCTTAGGAGACCCCCGGTCTTCTCCAATGATAGCTGAAAGGATGGGAGAATGAGCTAATGCACCAGCAATAGGGGGGAAGGTCTTACATCCGTTAAGGACGATATAACATTGTCCACTCTGTCCATAAGTTGTACCGGGGGTCTCACCTCTCCTCCAGACATCCGCCTTTCAGTCAACTCAATCTCCTTTGATAAGGCATCTGCAGCTCTTGTGAGAAAAGAGTCCAGAGTGTTGATGGTCTCCGCCCCTTGGTCTCTAGGTTTAGTTTCCGTTTGCCTATTATAACAATATAATATAACTAAAGGGTAAAGAAAAGCTTAAATTCAAAGTCAGAGGGGGGCCCAGCCCAGCCTCCTCAGGGCTCCGATGGGCGTGGATGGGCCCGCCCTAGGCCCTGGCTTTGCCCAGGCATGGCACGGACGCGTCCCCGCGCACGTCCCGCACCACGGGCCTGCGTTGCGCTATTAAGCGCGTGAGACAGGCACAGGGCTGGCGGGAGTAGAAGTCCTCAGCGGAGCCTCCAAGATGCAGGCACAGCTTCCTCTGCAGGGAAACAGGTTCGTTGGCGGCTACAAGTGCTGCAGGCCGGCATCGCACTATAAAGTGTGTGAGATAGGCCCAGGAGTTGGCGGGAGTAGAAGTCCCCAGCGCAGCCTTCAAGATAAAGGCACAGCTTCCCCCTCAGTGAAACAGGTTCGTTCGCGGCTACAAGTGCCACCGGCCGGCGTCGCCCTGAAAGAAGTGACCCGATTAGGGCCACCCGGGTCACTCACGACCACCTCTCAGCCTTCCATACAAATGAAGAGTCAGTCAGACAGTAGAGAATACAAACCAAAGTTATTTATTAGTATGCGCTCGAGCGGAGTCCAGTCTGACCAGCCTCCTTAGATGGCTGCCGATGGACTGACCCCCGTCCACAAGTTAAAGTCAGATATACATTTCCAACACCCCTAAGACCTGCCCAGACTGAAATTTTCCAGCCTGGGCACTGATGAACAAAGGAGGTACAGAAGGATGAGCTACCAGCCTGAGACTGGGTACACACTATCTTAGCTTCAAGGTTACTCAGCCCGTGCCCGTCTCTCTGAGAGTGGGAGCAGGGCTACCTACAAGGAAAGGCATGCAAAAACAGAACGTGCTATTCATTAATGCAGCGAAGCTCAACCTTGAATAATAAAAGGAAACAATCGAGGCTGCTTTCTGCCGAGGCAGACAGTATGAGACAGAAGCTTCATTTCGATCATGGCACAAAATGGCGGCTGAATACAAAATGGTGCCGCACAATGCTAATTTAACTCGCACAATGCTAGAAGGAGTCAGCTAGACACATTTTCAGTCCAACACACCCTCCTTTTAGCATTTGCTAACAATTTTGTCTAGTGCTAGAAAACCAATAACTACGTGCAAATTAACAGGAACATTATTATATGTCAATACACACATTATCAATATTCAAAAATGCCCTCCTCAATGGGGGTGATGTCCGAGTTACATAGGGACATCAACACTCAAAATTATCCATATAGTCAGTATCAGGAATAGACGTTGCAAGGGATGAGGGAGAACCAAAGATGCCCTCACCTATGTTCATCATGTCGTGAATGTCCATCTGCAACATATTCGCAGCAGGATCACGGACTGTCTTTTGCGGCTTAGGGGTGAAGAGTGTTGTACAGTAAGAGCAGCATAAGGGAAGATACTGCACCAGAATGCAACAAACAATTAGAATTACAATAAAGTAGATCACCTTTTCTAGAATCCAACCCCATCCACCAAAGAGAGACCAATTCCAATTTCCGCTTTCCATTCCTTTGACATTCTCCAAAATATCTAAAATATGTTGGGCAATATTCTTTTCCATATTTGTGATTCCGACTACACACTGGTCTCCTTGGGGGGGGGTCAAATAAGGGAACATCAATCGAGTCCATCCGTCCTTTCGTCTGTTCTCAGAAGGGAGGGGCACATCTGTCAATCTTGATGTTTGTAGTAAACCCAGCTAATTCATAGACAGTTAGACGTGCACGGGTAAGGTGCCGTGTCTTTATCTTATTCAAAAAATTTACCCACAGCATGGAGTACCATGACTGTGAGATCAGTATCAAATACGAGACCAACCGATTGCCTTATCAAGACAGCCACGGACACGACCGCTCTTAGATAGCTCGGGAGGGCTCACATGGCAATATTAAGCATAGCAGAAAAAATAAAACACAGCCGTTGCTTACCTCCAAAGGCCTGTGTTAAACAGAGAGTGCACAACTGGCCGTCTCGTGTATTTACAACACAAACGGCTTTGCACCAAGTACAAAGACTAATTAGGTGAACTAAGCACAGGAGCCAAGCAAAGCGCAACAGTTAATTGCTCAAAACTGCTGACACTCAGGCGACCAGAACATGCATCCATGCACAGCAAGATCATGCACAGCAGGGTCAGTCCCCTACCTTCCTTCGAAAGTAGGTGACCAAAGTAGGTGACCTCCTGTTGACAGTATTGAAATTTAGAAAGGGATACCTTATGGTCATCTTTAGCTACATGTCGAGATACTGAAATAACGCGTTGTCTGTGGGGAGCACAAAGAAATACTTTTCACTGTTGAATCAGTGATATCGGGGTAGCCGGGAGAAGCACGGTGAAACCTAAAACCTCTACCAGAGGTGTGGACCCATGTGAACCCCAAAATCCATGTGAAACCAAGCAGATATCCGCAGGCAGGATGAATAGGAATGCTGAAGAACGTGCTATTCTAGTCAGGGACAGAAAAGAAAGCAGCAGAAAAAGGAATCATAGTCACAAAATTCTTGAACGTCAGTAACCACTGTTCATTTCACACAAAACGATAACCATCTTCATAGTCATCGTGATAATACTGTCCACCCCTGTTGTCATCAATGGCATTACTATTCGAACGATCCTATGAGGCTGCAGCATGCTGAGCTCTGTCCTGTCCGCCAGCTCCACGACCTCGCCCCCAGGAACCCACGACTTCCTGCATGCTGTCTTCGGGCTCTTCTCAAGCAGCCTACCTCAATACGCGACCAGCGTCGCGGCATTACCAAAAACCTTACCAGATGCCATAGCAGCAGCATACACATTGTCTCTGATATCATTATTAATCTGGGGTGCTACATCATTGGAATACTGTTACCACAGTCCAATCAAAGTACCCGACACATTATTAAGGGCACGCTGCTACACAAACGGCTCATAATCTCTCATCACACTCCACGCACTCTCCACACTGTAAATGGGGTGACGAGACCACTGGGCGGCCTTATTAGCTACCTCCTTTAACTCTTCACCTCCCACCTCCGATTGCATCAATATTCACCCCAGTCGCTCCCTAGCAGTCACTCAGTCTCCGTCCCCTAATCCACGTAAGACTGTCCCACTACTCAATACTGTCGGAGAATGAAGGAAAAGGGAAGGAGTAATAACAGATGGAGCAGGCCTCAATGTCGCTAACGACTGTGTCGTAGGTGGAAGAGCTGGAGAAAGATATGCCGAAACAATAGGCGTAGCAGGAAGACACACAGTCATCACCGGCGCAGAAGGCAAAGCCAAAGAAAGGACAGGAGGCACTGTGACCAAAGCAGCTGAATCAATAATAGAAGAAACAGAAACAACAGAGACAGAAGGAACGGATGGCTGAGGCAGGGGCATGGCAGGGTATATTCTCTGCGGGGCGTATGTTGGTAGAGGTCAAGTATCGAAATCCTCCCCCACAAACGTATATTTTTCCTCATGGGGAACATGAGACTTTTTACTTTGCGATCAAAACTTCCCATTCGCACACTCTATTATTATTATTATTATTTTTTTTTTAATCAAACGTTACAGCTTTCTGAGTCCTTTTTTCTTTCCGTGCCGCTTTCTCTGTTTTCATTCGTCTTTGTTTGCCTTCCTGTTGCCATGCCCGAAAGAAATCAAACAGTGACTGTCTACTGTTTGCAAACAATTTCTCCTCTCTTTGTTTTTGTTTTTGTTTTTTAGAACACAATTTTCTGTTCATCAAAAGTGCCTGTCAATGGCCACTGCAACTTCAGCATTGTCCCTTGTATATTTGTGCCAGAATGTACTAAACATAATAGGGCCAAGGCCATGTTTGACATTCATGTCAAAGTTCGGGATGCCCTCTGGAGGCGCAGGCTGCCTTTCCTCCAATTGAGCATCAGTAGAACAACAACAACTCACACAACATAGCCTACTAAAACAAGGCATCTTGAAACGAAAACGTTTTCACTATCTATGCCGAGCAGATATTTGCAAATATCTTACCAAAATTGGTCGGCAGACCTCACCAAATCCGAATCAAAACAATAACATGTTCACAAAGAACTCAAACAAATGCAAGCGCTTGTCCAAAAACGATCCTCAGACCATACCAAACTCAAACCAAAGTGGCGCCATGGCCCAAAGCAAACTCACCTGGTGCACACAGGTCAAACGAAGTTATTCTCCACTGCCGACTCTTCGGACCAAACGGTCAGATCCAAGGGTTTCGCCGTTCAGGACTCCAGCCGGGATGACCGCTGGCCGAGGCACCTCCCGGTCAGACAGACGGGGCAGCTGCGAGTACCAGACTCTTTCGTGCACTGATCCCCGGTCCGCCCGTCCGACCTGACGTGGCCCCGTCCTCCTCACCCATCCATGGGCAAAGATGGGTCACTCACCCGATGGGGTCCCTGTTCGGGCACCAACTGAAGGAAGTGACCCGATTACGGCCACCCGGGTCACTCACGACCACCTCTCAGCCTTCCATACAAATGAAGAGTCGGTCAGACAGTAGAGAATACAAACCAAAGTTATTTATTAGTATGCGCTCGAGCGGAGTCCAGTCTGACCAGCCGCCTTAGATAGCTGCTGAGAGACTGACCCCCGTCCACAAGGTAAAGTCAGATATACATTTCCAACACCCCTAAGACCTGCCCAGACTGGAATTTTCCAGCCTGGGCACTGATGAACAAAGGAGGTACAGAAGGATGAGCTACCAGCCTGAGACCGGGTACACACAATCTTAGCTTCAAGGTTACTCAGCCCGTACCCGTCTCTCTGAGAGTGGGAGCAGGGCTACCTACAAGGAAAGGCATGCAAAAACAGAACGTGCTATTCATTAGTGCAGCGAAGCTCAACCTTGAATAATAAAAGGAAACAATTGAGGCTGCTTTCTGCCGAGGCAGACAGTATGAGACAGAAGCTTCATTTCGATCATGGCACAAAATGGCGGCTGAATACAAAATGGTGCCGCACAATGCTAATTTAACTCGCACAATGCTAGAAGGAGTCAGCTAGACACATTTTCAGTCCAACAGACCCTCCTTTTAGCATTTGCTAACAATTTTGTCTAGTGCTAGAAAACCAATAACTACGTGCAAATTAACAGGTACATTATTATATGTTAATACACACATTATCAATATTCAAAAATGCCCTCCTCAATGGGGGTGATGTCAGAGTTACATAGGGACATCAACACTCACAATTATCCATATAGTCAGTATCAGGAATAGACGTTGCAAGGGATGAGGGAGAACCAAAGATGCCCTCATCTAGGTTCATCATGTCGTGAATGTCCATCTGCAACATAATCGCAGCAGGATCACGGACTGCCTTTTGCGGCTTAGGGGTGAAGAGTGTTGTACAGTAAGACCAGCATAAGGGAAGATACTGCACCAGAATGCAACAAACAATTAGAATTACAATAAAGTAGATCACCTTTTCTAGAATCCAACCCCATCCACCAAAGAGAGACCAATTCCAATTTCCGCTTTCCATTCCTTTGACATTCTCCAATATATCTAAAATATGTTGGGCAATATTCTTTTCCATATTTGTGATTCCGACTACACACTGGTCTCCTACTACTGCGCACACACCACTGCTCTTTGCTAGGATGAAATCAACTGCATATCTAGTTTGCTCAGAGTATATTCGCATACTTTCCAATTCGGTGGTGTGTCACATAAAGCTGCTACTGTAGAATTAGACAGTATCTGCAGCTTACATCCAAAATATTCCCTAGGCTTTCACCTCTGGCCATAGCGGTACCACCAAACGTAATAATGGAGGAAAGTATATACCCAAAGGTGATACCATTACTATAATTAGTGACCTCCAGATCTGTCACTCCGTCGCAAAATTCCTTTGTTAACGTCCTTTTAACCCATCTTATATTTGGTTAACTATACTTACAAAGCACCCCAAGAGGAAGCACCATTCCCAAAGCAACGTCCCCGGTCCAATTATGAACGTTGGAATAAGTACGATTGGACAAAAAGTAAAATCCTGGGTGTGCATAAAGTGAGCCTTGATAATCTACAGGTAGTAAGGAAAACAAGGGGACCCCAATAAGTGAACCTGGGGTAGACTAATGTTTTAGAAAACAATGGTTCTTATGTGGCCAAAAAGGTCCAAAGAAAAGGCAGTGTCAGAATTAGGGACAATGCGCTAGAGTCGAGATTGATAATGAATATCTCAGGGAGCGATAAGTAATATGAACAGGGACATGTAAGTCAAAATAACGTTTGTTATTTATTTTATGAGAATATGCAAGAGAAAATTCAGATACTCACATAGGAAAGTGACAACAAGCGTGAAGTGATAAGTGGGGGTGACGTTAAAATATAAAAATATAAACATCTAAACATCGCATTGACAACACATAGAAGAACTAATGAATAATTTATACAAAGTGTAGAGTTCTTGTTGTAGGGGGTCGACGGCGTTTCGATCTCAGCTATTCGAGATCATCTTCAGGACATAGCAAATGTGAGCAAGCTGGATTCAAAACCGGGTGGTGCAATGGAGCGAGAAATGAAGCAGAGCGCCGCAAGGGGCATGAAACCCTGATACTTGAAGCGGAGGGTGTGGAACTATTCCAACTGTGACTGGCGTCCGCCAGTGAAGGTACTGAGGAGATATGTAGTGTGTAATTGGAACAATTACTTGGAGCTGCGCAACGAGAGGCCGCTTATTCCGGCGTCATCCGAACCAAAACGGATTGGAAACCACAATGTGGTGCAGCAAGCAAGGCTGCAATGCGAAGTGCGATTCTTCGGTTGCCGATTATTTTCTAATCAGGACTGCATTAGTTAGCCTGGCAGCGAAGAGCTGAACTGTGTGTCCTGCTTCTCCGGAGGGCGTGCTGAATGTGAGGCCTCACCGTTTTGGGCAGCTCCAAGTAATTGTTCCAATTACCTCTACGAATTGTGGTGGGCGGATATATGTATAATTAACCAGTGACAATGGGTAAGCTGTCCACAAACTCATAACAGATTCAGTGGGGTAGCAAGCTGTACCTTCACCAAAGAATTTCCTATGTGTATCTAGAAATACATTGCTTGGAAGTGCTCCTTTTGCTCGAACTGGGGAAACAATCTTGTATATAGCACATGATGGGGCATTACAACCACAGTCCAAAACCCAGGACACCCCACCCAAAATCAACAACAGTAACAATATAAGAACAGCACAGAGCAGTTTTTTCTTAGTAGACCAAACATTTTGTACGCGAACAAGGAGAATTGTTTGTTGTTCTTTGTCAGTAACCATTTTGCCAAAGGGGTGTATAGTGAATAGGTAAGGAAGGGGGCAAATTTCCAACAAGAGAAGTACACAAGTTCTCAGTGTCCTTCAGAGTCTCACTGGTAGACTCCTATTGTTCATCAGTGTTGGCGCTGTTGAGCACCGGCGGTGGAGCTGTCGGACCAGCTCTTGAAGAAATCCCACGTCGCTCAGGACAAGGTACCCCCCCTTCCGGGGAAGCACGGTCAGTTTATCCTGTTCAATGTCTGAACAATGCACCAATCTACCTTTCCCTAAACAACCGTTGGTGCCACAGGCAAGGCACACCCTATTCTTTTTCCTCGCAGTCCATCCCTACTAGTCTGACTTCTCCTTTGGTGCACTGTTCCTCTGTCGGGGCGCACATTTTACCTGATGACTTTAGGCACAGAGGGATCAATAAACCAGAACTCCTGGACATCTCCTAATTTCTGGTGGTATTGCTGCGAGCAATACGTCATCATGCTGAAAATCCATCTTTGTCCCAGTCACCTCGAATTGGCCCATAATAGATAGCCAGGATGGGTATCGCGTCCGGGGCCCTCTTGTGTAACTGGTAGGGCTTCCGGGACTTATGAGTGAATAGAATACAAACTTTCAGTTTAACTGGCAAAGATAATTTTATCAGCAACAGGTGGTGAAATAAGCCTCAATCCTTTTACTGAACACTTAAACAAAGACGGTGGTGTAGAACTACCGGGAGGTATAAGGATACCTTTCCCAGCATTATGGATCATGCACACCAAACAGTATTTTCACTAGATGGGCAATTTCTCAAAATACTGTCATTCTGACATGCAGGGTCGTTCAATTGTCCTATACTTTCTTGCCATATTGCTAATTCCTCTATTGTGGCTTCACCCTGTACTTCTTTTCACATCCTCAAGCATGTCCTAAAGCATTATAACTTCAGGCACCCACCTAGCAGGGCCTGCTACAAACATCCTTTTCATTTTTCAAGCCATTTCCTTAGCGGCCTGATCTGCAAATGCATTATTCCTTCCCACATTAACAGTGACTTTTAGGTGGACACTACACTTGCAATTCCCATGTTCTAATAGGGCCAGCTAACTCTGTTGCTCGGACTGACCGATCGACTGTAGTAACATAAGCAGCAGTAGTTGTGCCCTCTGGTAATTCAAAACAGGAGCCATCGACATATTGTTCTCCTTGGGGGGGGTCAAATAAGGGAACATCAATCGAGTCTACCCGTCCTTTCGTCTGTTCTCAGAAGGGAGGGGCACATCTGTCAATCTTGATGTTTGTAGTAAACCCAACTAATTCATAGACAGACGTGCACGGGTAAGCTGCTGTGTCTTTATCTTATTCAAAAAATGTATCCACAGTATGGAGTACCATGACTGAGATCAGTATCAAATACGAGACCAACCGATTGCCTTATCAAGACAGCCACGGACACGACCGCTCTTAGATAGCTCGGGAGGGCTCACACGGCAATATTAAGCATAGCAGAAAAAATAAAACACAGCCGTTGCTTACCTCCAAAGGCCTGTGTTAAACAGAGAGTGCACAACCGGCCGTCTCGTGTACTTACAACACAAACGGCTTTGCACCAAGCACAAAGACTAATTAGGTGAACTAAGCACAGGCGCCAAGCAAAGCGCAACAGTTAATTGCTCAAAACTGCTGACACTCAGGCGACCAGAACATGCATCCATGCACAGCAAGATCATGCACAGCAGGGTCAGTCCCCTACCCTCCTTCGACAGTAGGTGACCAAAGTAGTTGACCTCCTGTTGACAGTATTGAAATTTAGAAAGGGATACCTTATGGTCATCTTTAGCTCCATGTCGAGATACTGAAATATCGCGTTGTGTGTGGGGAGCACAAAGAAATACTTTTCACTGTCGAATCAGTGATAGCGGGGTAGCCGGGAGAAGCACGGTGAAACCTAAAACCTCTACTAGCGGGGTGGACCCATGTGAACCCCAAAATCCAGGTGAAACCAAGCAGATATCCGCAGGCAGGATGAATAGGAATGCTGAAGAACACGCTATTCTAGTCAGGGACAGAAAAGAAAGCAGCAGAAAAAGGAATCATAGTCACAAAATTCTTGAACGTCAGTAACCACTGTTCATTTCACGCAAATCAATCACAAAACAATAACCCTCTTCATAGTCATCGTGATAATACTGTCCACCCCTGTTGTCATCAATGGCATTACTATTCGAATGATCCTATGAGGCTGCAGCATGCTGAGCTCTGTCCTGTCCGCCAGCTCCACGACCTCGCCCCCAAGAACCCACGACTTCCTGCATGCTGTCTTCGGGCTCTTCTCAAGCAGCCTACCTCAATACACGACCAGCGTCGGGGCATTACCAAAAACCTTACCAGATGCCATAGCAGCAGCATACACATTGTCCCTGATATCATTATTAATCTGGGGTGCTACATCATTGGAATACTGCTCCCACAGTCCAATCAAAGTACCCGACACATTCTTAAGGGCACGCTGCTACACAAACGGCTCATAATCTCTCATCACACTCCACGCACTCTCCACACTGTAAATGGGGTGACGAGCCCACTGGGCGGCCTTATTAGCTACCTCCTTTAACTCTTCACCTCCCACCTCAGATCGCATCAATATTCACCCCAGTCGCTCCCTAGCAGTCACTCAGTCTCCGTCCCCTAATCCACGTACGAGTGTCCCACTACTCAATAGTGTCAGGGAATGAAGGAAAAGGGAAGGAGTAATAACAGAGGGAGCAGGCCTCAATGTCGCTAACGACAGTGTCGTAGGTGGAAGAGCTGGAGAAAGATATGCCGAAACAATAGGCGTAGCAGGAAGACACACAGTCATCACCGGCGCAGAAGGCAAAGCCAAAGAAAGGACAGGAGGCGCTGTGACCAAAGCAGCTGAATCAATAATAGAAGAAACAGAAACAGAGACAGAAGGAATGGATGGCTGAGGCAGGGGCATGGCAGGGTATATTCTCTGCGGGGCGTATGGTAGTAGAGGTCAAGTATCGAAATGCTCCACCACAAACATATATTTTTCCTCGTGGGGAACATGAGACTTTTTACTTTGCGATCAAAACTTCATATTCGCACTCTATTATTTTTTTTTTCTCAAATGTTACAGCTTTCTGAGTCCTTTTTTCTTTCCGTGCCGCTTTCTCTGTTTTCATTCGTCTTTGTTTGCCTTCCTGTTGCCATGCCCGAAGGAAATCAAACAGTGACTGCCTACATTTTGCAAACAATTTCTCCTCTCTTTTTTTTTGTTTTTGTTTTTTAGAACACAATTTTCTGTTCATCAAAAGTGCCTGTCAATGGCCACTGCAACTTTAGCATTGTCCCTTGTATATTTGTGCCAGAATGTACTAAACATAATAGGGCCAAGGCCATGTTTGACATTCATGTCAAAGTTCGGATGCCCTCTGGAGGCGCAGGCTGCCTTTCCTCCAATCGAGCATCAGTAGAACAACAACGGCAACTCACACAACATAGCCTACTAAAACAAGGCATCTTGAAACGAAAACGTTTTCACTATCTATGCTGAGCAGATATTTGCAAATATCTTACCAAAATTGGTCGGCAGACCTCACCAAATCCGAATCAAAACAATACCATGTTCACAAAGAACTCAAACAAATGCAAGCGCTTGTCCAAAAACGATCCTCAGACCATACCAAACTCAAACCAAAGTGGCGCCATGGCCCAAAGCAAACTCACCTGGTGCACACTGGTCAAACAAAGTTATTCTCCACTGCCGACTCTTCGGACCAAACGGTCAGATCCAAGGGTTTCGCCGTTCAGGACTCCAGCCGGGATGACCGCTGGCTGAGGCACCTCCCGGTCAGACAGACGGGGCAGCTGCGAGTACCAGACTCTTTCATGCACTGATCCGCGGTCCGCCCGTCCGACCTGACGTGGCCCCGTCCTCCTCACCCGTCCGCAGGCAAAGATGGGTCACTCACCCTGTTCGGGCGCCAACTGAAGGAAGTGACCCGATTAGGGCCACCCGGGTCACTCACGACCACCTCTCAGCCTTCCATACAAATGAAGAGTCGGTCAGACAGTAGAGAATACAAACCAAAGTTATTTATTAGTATGCGCTCGAGCGGAGTCCAGTCTGACCAGCCTCCTTAGATAGCTGCTGAGGAACCAACCCCCGTCCACAAGGTAAAGTCAGATATACATTTCCAACACCCCTAAGACCCGCCCAGACTGGAATTTTCCAGCCTGGGCACTGATGAACAAAGGAGGTACAGAAGGATGAGCTACCAGCCTGAGACCGGGTACACACTATCTTAGCTTCAAGGTTACTCAGCCCATGCCCGTCTCTCTGAGAGTGGGAGCAGGGCTACCTACAAGGAAAGGCATTCAAAAACAGAATGTGCTATTCATTAGTGTAGCGAAGCTCAACCTTGAATAATAAAAGGAAACAATCGAGGCTGCTTTCTGCCGAGGCAGACAGTATGAGACAGAAGCTTCATTTCGATCATGGCACAAAATGGCGGCTGAATACAAAATGGTGCCGCACAATGCTAGAAGAAGTCACCTAGACACATTTTCAGTCCAACAGCGCTATTAAGCGAGTGAGACAGGCACTGGGGCTGGCGGGAGTAGAAGTCCCCAGTGGAGCCTCAAAGATACAGGCACAGCTTCCCCCGCAGTGAAACAGGTTCGTTGGCAGCTACAAGTGCTGCGGGCCGGTGTTGCGCTATTAAGCGCGTGAGACAGGCGCAGGGGCTGGCGGGAGTAGAAGTCCCCAGCGGAGGCTCCAAGATGCAGGCACGCCTTCCCCCACGGTGAAACAGGTTCATTGGCGGCTACTCAATGCATAATTTCAATTTATTAAATTATCCACGGTAACGAAGTAGGTTTCTTTCTCAAATCTACCGCTAAATACTATGTGGACAAATAAGTCGGGCAAACCTTTGGAAAATTATCTCCAAATTAAAAAACAATGTGTTAAAATTCATTCTATCTTATGTTCTGAAAATAGTATTTTACATAAGGGCTCTGTCATTTTACATGCATTTTTGCCCTATTGTGAATAATATGCACTCCTGAAATTGTTCCAATGGAAAACCATATTGGACAGAATCTTTCTACCATAGATTAATCTTTTGAGATACATACAGATGTTTTTTCACCCCTAGAGTCGATGTTTCAGTGCATGACCTGATTACAGCTCTCACAATCAGGTATCAGACATATCTAATGGCTTTTTCCTTGATGCCTTATTCCAAACAAGGTGAAGATTTGCCACTATGTACAAACTACAGACCTATCTCTTTATTGGACATAGATGACATTTTTTTCCAAAAGTCTTGGCTATACGATTTGAATCTTTTCACCAAAAGTATTAGGGAAAGATAATCTGGCTTTTGTTAAATCAATCAGGGAATTGTAAGCGCGCTACTCACCCGTGAGGGTCTCAAGGCGCTGAGGGGGGGGTCCGCAGATCTGTTTAGCAGAAGAGCCAGGTCTTGAGGGTCTTCCTGAAGGTGTTCAGGGAGGGGGCGCGTCTGATGTCTGCCGGTAACTCGTTCCAGGTCTTGGCTGCAATGTGAGAGAAGGATCTTCCGCCTGCTCTAGCTCTGTGGATGTGCGGGGTTTCGGCCAGTGCGAGATTGGAAGATCGGAGGTTTATTTTGGGTACGTGGAAGTTGATTCTGTCGTTGAGGTATTTGGGTCCGTTGTTGTGTAGGCAATGGTAGGCGTGAGTGAGGATTTTGAAAGCGACTCTTTTCTCCACGGGCAGCCAGTGGAGACTTCGTAGGTGTTGGCTGATGTGTTCGTGTCGGGGGATGCCGAGGACGAGTCTGGCAGCGGTGTTCTGTATTGTCTGGAGTTTGCGGAGTAGGGACTTGTTAATGCCGGCGTAGATTGCGTTTCCATAGTCCAGTCTGCTGGTGATGAGTGCGTGGGTGACTGTCTTCCTTGACTCAGGGGGGATCCACTTGAAGGTCTTGCGAAGGATGTGGAGGGTGTTGAAGCAGCTGGAGGTGATGGCGTTGACCTGTCGGTTCATGGTGAGTGATGAGTCGAGTACGATGCCGAGGTTCTTGGCGTGGTCTGAGGGGGTAGGTGGGCTTCCGAGGGCGGTCGGCCACCAGGTGCTGTCCCATGCAGAAGGGGTGGTACTGAGGACGAGGACTTCTGTCTTCTCGGCGTTGAGCTTCAGGCAGCTGTTGGTCATCCAGACTGCAACATCTTGCATTCCTTTCTGGAAGTTGAGTTTGGCAGTGGTGGGGTCTTTGGTGAGGGAGAGGATGAGCTGGGTGTCGTCGGCATAGGATACGATGTTGAGGCCGTGTTGTCGGACGATGGCTGCAAGGGGGGCCATGTAGATGTTGAAGAGGGTGGGGCTCAGTGATGAACCCTGTGGGACTCCGCAGGCGATTTTCGTAGGGTCGGAGAGAAAGGGTGGGAGTCTGATCTTTTGGCTTCTTCCGGTGAGGAATGATCGGATCCAGTCCAGGGCTGTTCCTTGTATGCCTGCGTCGTGTAGTCTGGCGACTAGTGTGCGGTGGGAGACGGTGTCGAAGGCCGCTGATAGGTCAAGTAGGATGAGGGCTGCACAGTGGCCTTGGTCCAGGAGGGTGCGGATGTCATCTGTGGCGGCGAGTAGTGCGGTCTCTGTGCTGTGGTTGCTTCGGAATCCGGATTGGGATGGGTCGAGGATGGCGTTCTCTTCAATGAATCGTGTCAGTTTCCTGTTGACTGTTTTCTCTGCAACTTTGGCTGCAAAGGGGAGGAACGAGATGGGCCGATAGTTCTTGAGGTCGGTGGGGTCAGCTGTGGGCTTCTTGAGCAGGGGTCTGACTTCTGCGCGCTTCCAGTCATCTGGGAAGGTGCCCGTTTTGAAGGTGGTGTTGATGGTGCGTTGTAGTTCGGGTGCGATGGCGGCCGCGGCTCTGTGGTAGATGTGAGGGGGCAGGGGTCGGTGGGGGCCCCCCGAGTGGATGCTTTTCATGGTCGAGGCGGTGTCTTCGGCCGTGATCGGTGTCCAGTTGGAGATGGTGGGCTGGCTGGTGTTTCTGGGGCGCGGGGGGCCATCTGTGGCGCCTGGTGGATGGTCGATGAAGTTGTCGTAGAGGTTTTTGATCTTGAGGTGGAAATAGGTTCCAAGCTTGTCGCAGAGGTCTTGGGATGGGGTGATGTCGGTGGCTTCGCTGCGTGGGTTGGTGAATTCTTGAATGACACTGAAAAGTTCCTTGGAGTTGGTGGAGTTGGCCAGGATTTTGTTGTGGATGAAGTTCCTCTTGGTGGCTCTGATCTGGTTGTGGTAGTCCATCATGGCGTCCTTGTAGGTGTGTGGTTTTCGGTTGTCTTGGTGTTTCTCCAGTTCTTCTCCAGGCGTCTGCATGTGCGTCTGGCTTCTTGGAGAGCGGTGGTGAACCAGGCGGCTTTCCTGGGGCGTTGTCTGTCGGGGTTGCGTAGCGGGGCGAGCTCGTCTGCGCAGTTGGAGATCCAGGTGTGGAGTTCTCTGGCTGCGTCGTTTGCGTCGGGTGCCCAGGTGTGGTTGTCTCGGGTGAGGGTGGAGTTAAGTTGCTCGTCGGTAACCTTGCTTCAGTTCCTTCGAGGTGAGCGTGGGGCTCGTTTGGGTGCCTTGGGTTTGTTGATGGTGAAGTGTACGCAGTGGTGGTCGGTCCATGGCAGCTGCGTTGTGTGGCTGAATTGGACGCTGTTTCCTGCCGCGAAGATGGGGTCGAGGGTGTGTCCTGCTCTGTGGGTCGGTGTGTTGACGAGTTGTTTAAGTCCGATGCTGGCAATGTTGTCACGAAGGATAGTGGAGTTGGGGTCACTGGGGTTGTCGAGGTGAAAGTTCAGGTCTCCAATGAGTATGTAGTTTATTGAGGCGATGGCGTGGGGTGCGATGAAGTCGGTGATGGTGGTGGCAAAGGGTGTTCGGGGGCCGGGGGGGTCTGTAGATGAGGGTTCCTCGGAGTGTGGCTTTGGGGGTGGTCTGGATCTGGAAGTGTTCGGCGGAGGGGAAGGTTTCGCTGGAGGTGGTGAGGCGGAGGGTGCTCTTGTGGGCGATGGCAAGGCCCCCTCCTGGGTGGTTGGGGCGGTCTTTCCTCCGGATCTTGTATCCGTCTGGGATGGCGGTGCTGATGTCGGGGGCGGAGGATGCGTTGGTCCAGGTCTCTGTGAAGAAGGCGATGTCGGGCGAGAGAGAGTCGAGTAGGTTCCAGATTTCCATGGCGTGTTTGTGTACGGAGCGAACATTGAGGAGGATGCATTTTAGGGTGTCGCCGGTGCTGGCGTCGGCGGTGTTGGAGGCCAGGGTGGCGGTGAGGATCTGGCGGCAGTGGAGGCAGGAGAACTGGCCGTGGGTCGTGTTCGGCGAGGCCTGTTGGCATTTTCTAAGTCTTCCAGGGTTGAGTGCGAGGAGGGTGGTGGTGTCGTAGCGATGGGTAGTGGGAGGTCCAGGGTTCCTAGCGCTGGCCGCGGTCGGGTCGCGGACGGGCGCAGACGGGCTTGCCTTTGGCGATATATTTCAGACAACAGCAAATAATTTTTCAATATTTTATCTAAATCTCGCAAATGCAATTATCCTATTGTGGCAATTACAATGGATGCTGAAAAAGCACTTGACCGGGTTAACTGGCCTTTTATTTTTCAAACTCTCAAATGGTTTGGTGTTTGTTCAAGGATTATAAATGCATGCAGGCAATATACTCCTATTTTTATCTAAATCTCAGGTATCTTTAATTGCTTTTTCACAGGCAGTTGACTTATACCTGCGGTGCAATCCCATGAGGAGTTTATTTGTCTCTATGAGGTACCTTGCAATATGCATTGCAATAGGGGTGTGGCTCTTCTGGCCCTTATTTAAAATATGGGTCTGCTACAGAGGTGTAGTTTGTCTTTTGGGGTCTTTTCACCATACTGCACAGGTTCCTTCTTCGATACATTGGATATTTGTTCAAATGCATGATGACGTAATCACACATAATGCCCATCAGGCAGCTGTATCTTTTCCTCCTAATTCCTGTGCATATGCCAACGTTGATCTTAAACAGTAACCCAGCACTTTTTTGCTTTTGAAGCTGAATCCACTTGGTTCAAAACTAGGGTGAGGTTGAGTAACCACAATTGAAGGTGGAGGTGAAGTAGGTGTTTCCAGGTAGGTGTCAAAGCATCCCCTTTGACTACATCATTCTATTACATTGCCTGCATTACGTCTCCTACCACTACTTTGCCCACATATGTTTATTATTATTTATAAAATTACTTCAGGTACCACTGCATGGATAGTACTCTTAATCTAAAACTTATTCCATCTATAATAAAATACATATATGTTGATTTCTTAGGAATTTCCTAGGAGAAAAAGGCTACATCTGTTCGTACACAAAACACTCATGGACATCAATTAGTGCGTCAGTGGTCACAGCTGTGATCCCTGGCTTGTCCCTTATGACCCCTAGCACTGCATTTGCAGCCACTGGCCTCAGAGGTGACAAAAGCAGTGTCAAGAGTATAAAGTAAACAGTGCCCTGATGAGCACCGTTTACTCCTGCAGCTCCCAGTGGGGCACTATACTTTCAGGTTCTAAAATGAATGCATTAAACAGTGCAGCCCGCTTTAGAATACGTCATAAATTAAAGTATTAGCAAAGTGAATAGGTCTGGCCTTTCCAAGCCCTGGGATGTTTGTTTAGTATTATTTCAAGAATATGACACAAAAAATAAAAAGCAAATAAACATGCTGCTATATGCTTGCAATAGCAATTTTAAATAAAAAGAAAATAATCACATACGATTTTAATAGAACTGTATAGGTCCTGTGTAGCAGGCAAATGCGCTTGAATAGTTATGGAACCCATTTTTAGTTTTAATATATGTGAGGAAAATATTAACTTTATTGATGCAAAGAAAAGGTGCTATTCGCTCTTAATTATTGTAAACTGAAGGCATTGTTGAAATACAAAGGAATGACTAAAATAAATAAGGATGAATAACGGAAAAAAGCATTGCAAAAATCACAGTATTGGCCTACCATCCCTGGCACAAACGTGCATTTATTTTTTAGGTAAATGTGTATATGTGATCAGGCGAAATGTAGCCACTCAGCGCAAGGCAGTCGTGGATGAAGTATGCTGACCCACTGCTCCATGCTGCAGTGGGCAGAAGCAAAATGTGTATGAAGGTTGGCTACACCAATGGATGAAGAGAACTGAATCAAAGCCCCTCTATGTGTATATGTGTGTTTTTATGATGTTTTTCATTTGATGAGGGTGGAAGACACTTCCTATGGAACCAATGTCTAGATAAACATTAAAGGGGAGAATAGGAACTAAAACAAGCATTGGCATAGCCAATAGGTCTCGCCTTTGGGACCTTATAAGTGCTTAGCTATGCAGCATATAATCCTGGGTGCTGTGCCGCCAGAGATTGAATAGCTATACAATTACTATTTTTGCCATTCACAAAGCCAGTTTAGAAAGTAGGATTTTCCTTGCAACACATCTGTATGCGTTTTTGCCCATGTATGGGTTGGCTAGAATGCACAGGGTATCTGTATCATATTGGTTCTAATATAGTTACTATAGTATAACTTTTAGAAAGTTATACCGACACAAATATGGTTTAAAATCATTTCTGTCACTGATGTGGCAGAAATGTCACTGTCCAATATTACCAACACGGACGTGATAATAACTCTTATTGATAAGAATATGAAGGGCTTTGGATCCCTGTAAGATATTAGCTACACGGAAGGAAGGGTCACAGTGGCATATTGGCAACAATTTGGGTGGGCTCATTGACATACCAGCACATACTTGCAAGGGGTAATCACTAGACCAAGTATATAACCAGGGCAATATAAAGGCCCCACTGAAGACACATGTAATTACATATCAGCCTGATAACCTGCACAGGACACACTGCAAACGTGGCCTCAATTGTCTTTACCTGGGAAGGATGACGCACAGCGATGACCTCCCAGAGACTTCTTCCAGCAAACATAAGGCTGGCACATACGCAAGGCATGCTGACATTTTTCACATCAACACAGCTGTACATTAACACGCCATAGGACTGCTCTTCTCAGAAATGGCAAATAGTGGTATTGTAAGAATGAGGGAGGGGGTCAGCCAGGGCCGGACTGGCTACCGGGCGTTTTAGTGTGCTGCCAAGCTGGGGGCTTGCCCTCACATAAGTTAGACTTATTGGCTTTGCCAATGCATGTTTTCTGTATTGTTCTCCAGGTGAATTCCAGCAGCAAAAACGAATCTGTACTCCTTTGTATAAGTTTCTGAGGGACTTATCTATATTTGCTCAACAACAGTCACCCCTATTGAATAACTTACCTCACTTTAACTTACATTCTTAACATATTTAAACATTCTTTGGCATTTGTAGAGTGTACACATTCTGCCTGAGTTGAGACTGCGCAAATGTGCTGGTTTCCTGAAACGGAATAAGAAATCTGGGTTTTGGCGTGATGAAATATTCTGATATTATTTATGAAGCCAATTATTCATAAAAAGTGTTTTTTAATAGGATTGACAGGCCATATTTCTGTTTTATAACTTTTTGATTTTCTCAAACCTAATAAAAGAAGACGACCACGTAAGTCTGTTATTGCGATGACATATTTCGTAGATGTGTGCTTCAAGTCATACTGTATAGACCCTTATTTAATAAATTGTTCCAGGTTGTATCCTGAACATCAGTTACATAACACACGTGTGCTTCTCCAGGGTTACATTGTTTTAGATTTACAAGATTGCTTCATTTAACTTTAGAATGAGAACACCTTAGTGCAACAAATATTCAATCATGTTATTTTATTGGTTACACATCAAATTTTGTTACAGAGTGACTTCAACATTATTCACCAGATCACTTATTCGGTGTGATCTCTTTATTAGCGAAATAGTATCTAAGTGGACCCGATATATATCATGGTTTATTATTCGATGTATGCCTCGTTACAGAACACATGCCAGATATGTAAATCACAGCAAAGCTCCCACAGGCAAGGGGTCTAAAACTAAACAAAGGCTCTCTCTGGTAAGAAAAGTGGTCTCACCCAAAGCAACCGCTCACTCTGCTGCCGGGAATGCCACCGCCATCTACACAGGGGGACTCCAACCTCCAGCCTGCCCCGCATCGCGCCTGGAGGCGCTGACGACGGCTGCTGCGCCCGGAGGCGCATAAATTGAAATCGCGGCTCCCGCTGCGTGGGAACCGCTCTCTCTGTTGCCGGGAACGCCGCCGCAATCTACACAGGGGGACTCCAACCTCCAGCCTGCCCCGCATCGCGCCTGGAGGCGCTGACGACGGCTGCTGCGCCCGGAGGCGCATAAATTGAAATCGCGGCTCCCGCAGCGCGGGACGCGCGCGGGCGAAGCCCGGGCCAAGGGCGGGCCCGTCTGCGCCCGGAGGAGGCCGGGCCGGGCCACATCTCTTGGTTACATCTGAGGTGATACAGAAGTAAGGAGAGGGGGCTGAAAGGCCTGCGGAAAAACACAAAAAGTCCTTATATTTTTTCGGGTCGAGTGTTGAGATATGGGGAGAAAGAAACCTACGCCCACCTCAAAATGCACAGACACAACATTAGATGGCTACTTGCAAAAAGCTGTGGGGGCACTCAACAAAGAAATCGCACAGGCAGAGCGTAGACTATCTTTGGCGCCCTTACCTGTAGCTGGAAACTTGGATATACATCCTGCACAGACTGCCCCCTTAACAACAGCAGAGACCCATCAACAAACAACATTTGTAATCCCCCCCATTAATCAAGAGGATCCACCAATTGCACCAATTGTACTTTCACCAACAGTCATCGTCTTGAGTCAGGGTCCCCAGGGTGGAGAGGAAAAAAATGTGGACACTGCAACATTGTCAAGCACGGGGGACCCAATTTCAGCTGGGGGGAAAAGAAAGCGCACTGACCTGACGGGAACTGAACAGCGGTCACGGGGTCAATTGCCCCGGGTTAAGAGGCCCAAGCAAAATCCTGTGGTTTCCGCAGGAAAACCTCGAGGGGGGGGAGAGGGAGGAGGGGATGGAAAGCACAAAACTTTGCCCGAATTGGACATAATGGCAGCTCAATTTGGGAAAGTAGTGGCAGACTTATTAGAGCCGATACTATTGCGATTGTCCCGCATAGAAGAGCAGCTTGGTCAACTTTTGCCCTCTCTAGGGTGTTTCGTGAATCAAACTGGGCCTAATGTAAGTGGCCCTCTGGGCAAATGCCAGATAGATAGGGGAGAAAATGCCACCTCCAATGTAACTGAAAGGAGAAGGTTAGCCATAGATAGGCAAATAGACACAAGTGCAGAAGTTAATATATTACGTCCCCACCAGGGCAGTGAAAATCAGATAGTCTCCCTACCACCAGGGCTGCAAATACAGGCAGGAGGTCATGATAGGAGGGCCAACAGCACTTATAGAGAATTTAACTCACCGAATCCTGAAAGGGATCATAATAAGAGTAATGGGTTTGTAAAAGGGCCTAAGAAATGTCTGGAATAAATCCAGAAAGACATGGTTTTAGACCTCCCGCCAGAATGTACTCCTTACTCGTTGATCCTGACAGGGGTCCCACATCCTCACCAAGGTCATCATGAAAGTTGCCAGAGCCTTATCAATAAATCTGCTTTTTGGTGTGCTAGTAGAATACATTCCCAGGTGAACTGGAGTGAGCATATTATAATGGCAAGACGGGTGAGCTGGTTGGGGAAAACGGAAAAAATATTGAAGGTGATTGCGTGGTCTTGAATTTTAATAACAAAAGATGGGTGGAATTTGCCTTAAGCCATCTTAGAGACTCCCCTGTGGAGTACATACAGGCCCGTCCATTGGGCTTTTTCTACCCGCCACATCAAAGGGGCATTATGCCCTGCACGCGACCCCTGAACAGAATCTCCCCTCCTCACCTCCCCACATGGCCTCACCCTAATCGATTTGAAGTATTGTCGGGATTAACGGATATTGATTGACTACCACTGGACCCACATAATTCATGTAAGCAAATAAGGACAGGAGGGTTATCCAGGGAAAACTATTGCCCAGCGAATAGAATAGAAGGGATTAGGCTGGGGCAAAACCATATAGACCATAATATACACACATCATCTGATACCCCTAGCATAACTGAGAAGCGGTTGAGTGGGAATGACCCTCCCGGCCCCTCTACATTACTTGACCCAGGGAGGGGGGGACCCAGCTCAGATTTCGCGATTGCTAGTAGTAGGGAGGATCTAGTTAGAAGGTTATGCACAACCAGGCCCCTTAAACTGGTCTCCTGGAATATCGCAGGTATCCGTTCTAAACTAGAGGATGAAATGTGGCTAAATTACGTAAAGGCCTTTGATATTATTTGTACCCAGGAGACATGGTCAAGGGAGAATATTGATTTAGATGGTTATTGTTCTTTTAATGTGCATGCTATCGCCTCCCCCGCAGGAAGAGCGAAAGGAGGACTGTTGACCCTGATCTCTCTTAAATATGGGTCTATAAATGTTAAGCCTGTTTGTAATTCACCTTGGTATCAATTGATTTTGATTTCTAATTTGTTCCAGGTTAAGACCCTTTTGATCAATTGGTACTATAATGTTTTTGACTCAAGCAGAAGTGACATTATTGTAAACCTTAAGGAGGAAATTGATAAGATCGCCGGGAAGTGGCAGCCCCTGTGTATCTACTGGGTTGGGGATTTTAATTGCACTTTATGTAGGTATAGCACAGATAAAGTCTGCGGGATAACAGATACTGAGGGTCAACCCCTAGTACATTTTATACATACTCCCCAGGGAGACGCCATAAATGCTATAATTGTTGTGAATGACTTGCTCATTGTTGATAACCAGGTCAGTAACCCAGATCACCAATATCCCACCTATATGGGTAGAGGTAGGGAAAGTATCATTGATTTTATGCTAATAACTAGAAATTTTGCCTTTTTGGTAGATAGCTCCGCGGTGGAGCTAAATAACGCCAGCGACCAAAACCCCTTTACTGTGTCTCTACATGCAGTTGCCCAAGAGATTGAAGGTGATGGTCGCCCCCTTGCAGTATAATACAAATCAAGGAGTGAGAATGAAGTGGAATAAGATCAATCCCCCACAATTTGAGGAGAGTACAGTCAAGGCGAACTTAACTGATATTTTGAAATGCCTTGAATATGACTCTCCCCTGAAACAGTCATACAAGGATTTCAGATAATTTGTAGGGACGTATCTAGAAATCTAACAAACACATCTGCACCAAGGGAATCCAGGGGTACTAAATGGTTTAGCGCTGAGTGCACAAGGGCTCAAAAGGATCTAAAGAAGGCAGTACACACGAACCCACGAGATAAAGCCTTAATTAAGAGCGCAAGGCAGCGCTATAAAACCATAGTTGCGGATAGGAAACAGGATCTGAGAAAGCTGGCCTGGGAGGACCTTGAGAGAGCAAGTGCACTCAAAGATTCCAAAAGCTTCTGGCAGGTAATAAACCGCCCATTGTTCTCAGAGGATTCAAGGGGTATGGATTCATTAATACCAGGGGATGTGTGGGAATCCCACTACACTAAGATATTCAACCCAAATGGTATCACTACCAAGGAAACAAGCCAGGAGGTCCCACTAAATTTAACATCTGCACTTCACTTGAGCAACTCCCTCTCAGGAGAAGTGTGGCTCAATGGTTAGAGCGGCAGACCCTGATGCAGAGATCTGGTCCGGGACCAGGGTTCAATTCCCGCTTCGGCGGGTCTTGGGCTCAATTTCCTCGGACCTGATAATTCTCGCCTCGGTGCCTATTCTAATCATGGGTCCCACTCTGCAACTCTGGGCAATAGCTTGCTTAATCTCCACAACGGCCCCAACAGCGCTGGGATGCCTGGCTTCACCCTGGGGGTGCCCAGGAGTGGACATTTCACAGGGAAAAAGCCAGGAAGGGTTCCACAGCGGTATGCGTACAGCGCCTGGACACCCCTTTGGGGGTATAGGTGCGCTTTACAAGTACAAATTTCATTTCATTTCATTTCATTTCAGTGGGTGAGGTGGAAGATGCCCTCAAAAAAGGGATACATCTAAAAGCTGCAGGGCCGGGTGGGGTACCCCTTGACCTATTTAAAAGTAACCTCCAACTTTGGGGACCCCTTTTGACAAATGTTTTCAGAGCAGCAATAATCGGCCCCATACCAACGTCATGGAAAGAGGCCATAGTGGTCCCTGTGTATAAAAGGGAAAGAAGGAAGATCCGGCCTGTTATAGGCCCATTTCCCTAATTGACGCTACGGTCAAGGTTCTGGGGAGGGTGATTTTAGCCCGCCTTGATACCTGGGCAGACTCTAAAAAGCTGATATCCCAAACTCAATACGGCTTTCGAAGAGGCATGGCATTGATTATGGGCAAGTACATGAAGGCAAGGAAGGGGTCGTTACACCTTGCCTTTATGGACTTGTCCAGTGCTTTCGATACGGTTAACAGAGGCAAATTGTGGGCAATGATGGGGGAAATGGGCTTTGAGGAACCTCTTGTCACTTTATTGCGGAGGTTGCACGCATCCACCACGGTAGCCATACGCTTTGGCCCAGGTGGAGAAAGGACGAGGCCCATTGTGTCAACAGAAGGAGTCCGTCAGGGCTGCATATTGGCCCCCTTTCTCTTCCTTTTGTATACAAATGGCCTTGAATCGGCCTTGAAAGATCAGGAGCTAGATTTTCCAAGAATTGGGGGAAAGCCGATCCTGTTGTTGTCATACGCGGACGACACGGTTTTAATGGCTTTAACCGCTAACAGCTTACAGAAGTCTTTAAATATCTTTACTAATTTTATGTTAGGCCTGGATCTAAAGGTCAATTTCACCAAATCTTATATCATGGTTTGCGGACCTAATAATACCAAATCAAGAAAGTTTACGGTAAATGCCAAGACAATCGACAAGGTCTCAAATTTTAACTATCTGGGGAATGTTTTTAATAATAAATTAAACTGGGAAAATCTTATCACATCCAGAGTTCAGAATACTAGTCGTGCTGTGGAAGGTCTCTTCCGCTTTGCGTGCAAATTGGGCCATAAGCCAGTGGCGTAATTGTTAATCCTATACAGATCAAAATGTTTATCTATTGCCACTTATGGGGCGGGAGTATGGGGACATTATAAAAGCACGCAACTACAAACGTTAGAAAATAAGTTTTTAAAAAGATTGCTAATGATCCCAAATAGCGCTCCCACAGCATTCTGTCACTCCGAGGTAGGGGTGGACTTTATTACTGATCGGATTAATATTGCCCCATTGATCCTCTGGGCCAAAGTCTGGTTGTCAGAGGATCTAAAGCTAACAAGAGAAATTCTCAAAGATTGTATGGCGCTGGACAATTCTGAGACCATTCCATGGCTAGGCTATGTAAAAAGAAAATTTAATGAAATAGGTCTTGGGCATTATTACGACAATCCAACTAGTATAGATACAAATATGAAATCGACCATAAAAAATGCATACTGTGGTGAGCGTGATAATTGCCGGCGCCTAGCAGGGTTGCAACCTCTTATCGATCACTTATTTTTACATCCCCAATTTTATTTATCTCTTACCACGAATGTGCAGTTTAGATTTTACCTGACTAGATTTCGGCTTTGCACATTGCACTTTTTAGTGGCCTTTCCTAAACAGGCCGGATGGTGCAATAATCTCATTCCTTGCCCTTGTGATAATATAGCACAACAAAGCACTTTGCACTTTACCCTATTCTGTGCCTTGTATAAGGAACCTAGGGCCCGGTTCCTTATCCCTTTTTTAAGAAAAACTCACCCTAGTAATTATCAGGAAGGTTTTAATAGATTATTATCCCTATCTACCGAGGCAATCTGTACGGTAGTACTACATTTATCAGGATTGCTTTTTTAATAAGAAAACGGTATGAAATGTAATTAAAATTGGCGTCTCCCTTGTAGAATTTTAGATTTTAAGAATTTTAGAATTTTAGATTTTAAGAATCACGTATTTTAAATTTCTGAGATAAATCAAGGAGTATTTGAGTCATGTAACATTTTATCGTATTTGATTCGATATGACATGTAATTTTGTATATCTTGTATGAATGTTATACTTTTAAGGTTATTCAAACCGAATAAAGTTATTCTTGGCCTTGGAGAACACCTTAGTGCAACAAATTTTCAATCATGTTATTTTATTGGTTACACATCAAATTTTGTTACAGAGTGACTTCAACATTATTCACCAGATCACTTATTCGGTGTGATCTTTTTATTAGCGAAATAGTATCTAAGTGGACCCGATATATATCATGGTTTATTATTCGATGTATGCCTCGTTACAGAACACATGCCAGATATGTAAATCACAGCAAAGCTCCCACAGGCAAGGGGTCTAAAACTAAACAAAGGCTCTCTCTGGTAAGAAAAGTGGTCTCACCCAAAGCAAATGCGAACTCCACAGGCAGATTGTCGTCAAAGGCCAATGCTCCCAAAATAAACAAATGTTCCTAACACAAATAAAGATCCTAATATAGAGGTGCACGATACAGGAAAATAGATTAGCAAACGCTTTTGTCTCCCCAACAGAGAAAGGGGTGACCAGGTGCAAATATCATCACACAAGTAATGTAATTATGAATCATAAACTATATTACTTACCAGTAGACTTCCTCGAAACGGTGTCTTATCCTCAGTAAATGTCCCTATAAAAGGTCCCAAAGAGGTATAAAAAGAAAAGGAGAGTCAATAGCATAGTGAAGCGGAAGACTGAACATGTAAAGTCTAGAGGAAACTAGGTACACAAACATCCCATTGAATGCTTTGTTATTTTTTTATTTTTGACACTCGAGTTAAAATACGTGCACAGTGCCTTGGGGTTATATTTAGAATGTGTGCAAGGCGGATGTCAAAATATACAGCATCTGTGTGAAGAATGTGTGTCAGTTCCTGGAAGGCATGTCTAGAGACAGGCTCTGGCAGTGTAATACCAGACAAGCCAACAACCTGTTTGTTTGGTCTTGAAATGTGTACTTTTCCTGAGTGGGTCTATTCTCCTGTCTATTTCTGTTTGAAATAAAATAGTAGCTATTCATCTATGGCTTCTATATATCTTATGAAAAATTTGTGGAATGAGACAGAAAATGCCGTTTCTATTTAGATGTAACATTTTTTCATATAATGCACACTTGTAAATCTGAGGATTTTAGGGCAATGAATGGGAGCAGGGGTAGATGCACAGCTGGAAACACAGGAGAAGGTGAGGTTCCAGACCCTCCAAAGACAATAGGCCTTCTAAGATGAGGAGCAAGAGGCATGGGAGTGGGTGAAAAACAGGACAACTCTAAAGTAGACATCCTGAAGCTGCATTCCACAGACAGCAAGATGAAAACTACTTGTAAATCTGGTTAGCAGAGGACTTGGAAAGCCAGAGGGAACTGCTAGGCTGTCTCATGACAGCTGTTAACAGGTGATGGACCATGCTGTCAGTGTTCCGTGAGGGCTTGGGGGATACTACTGGGATGATTAGTGGATCCCCTGGTTCAGACCATGTCATCCTTGTACTCTTACAGCTGATGAGGCAGCCCTTCTTTGCTCCTTCTGCTTATATGGACAACACCAAAACTCTGGTCTTGCAGGTGGTTCTTCCAAGGTCAGGAATCTCTCTTTGCAAGGCTCATGTCCCAAAGCCTAGCTCACCAGTGGCTCATGTCTCAACCTTCATTTCTTCCCTTAGCCCAGCCACAGGGATCCCTGGTGTGCTCCATGCGCCCAGTGTTCTGCATCTAATGCACCTTGGACCAGATTTATCAAGGGACTGAATTGCCCTTGCGTCACGCGCAATCCCTAAATCAGATTTACCAAGCAACGCAAGGCCACCTTGCGTGGTCCTGTGTTGATTGGTAAATCTGGAGTAAAACAAGGCAGCGCAAGTCACTGCCTTGCGTTACTGTGCCCAGGGAAGGCGTTCCATGGGTGGTGTACGGGTGTTCCACGCATCCACCCAAGGATTTTGGCGCATTTCCAGATTTACCAACACTGCTAAACATGGGAATGCGTTCAAATTCTTAGCCTTCCCAGGGGAGGTGCAACGATGAGAAATATATTTATTTTTCCCTCTTTCTAAGTGTGCTGCATTCTGCAGCACAGTTACAAAAAAGGAAAAAGCCTCAGAGGTTTGTTTTTGTGCAGCAAGGCGTCCCTTCCTCCACAAAAACAATCCTGCCTGTAACTCAGGCACCCTTGCAATATGGCACGGTGCAAGGGTGCCTGCGTTGGCACTAGGCAGCAGATTGTGCACCAGCTCAGGCAGAGAGCAGGAATGCACCATATATTGGTATATATGGCGCATTCCTGCCCTCTCCCTTTAGCGCAGCGCAGTGTGGCAAGTTGTCTTGCTGCGTTGTGTGAAAGCTTGATAAATCTTGTCCCTTGATTGCATGAACTACATAACATGACACCTCAGCTCTAAATGCATATACATTGGCTATCAAGAACCCTGTTGCCCATTCACATGCCGTGGAGATATACACTAGCGCACAGTATCATTTTCTGTCTTGAAACTTCTAAGCCTTCCACTCCTGCTCTTTGCTGATTGAATCCTGCCACCAGGAGGGCTCTGGTTGTTTTAAGGTCCACACCTCCCTTTAGTCCATACTCTGTAAATGAACAGTCTCAATGAATTCTCACGCTGGATGCTCCTGCTGTGATCCGATACATTTCCTAATGTTGTCACTGCTGTTGTCAGTGTCACTTGATGTCTTTCGTATTCTTCCATCAGGGTGCCTTGCTAAGCCTATCGATGTGTTTCATGCTTGAGGGGTGCAGGCTTGCTCTTGGAATATATCTACTCCAGAGAAACCTTTTCCTTCTATTCACTAGAATACCCTCTCTGCCCTAAACGCCCTCACTACTTAACTCTGGCACATAAAGGAGCAGCATTTACATGCCCACTTCCACCAAATCGTGACATAACTTTTTTGTTGCCACAATTGTTCCCACTTTTATCTGTGACGTAACAGTGCAGCAATAACCTTACATGGTTTTTTTTTCCGGCAAGTGCATCTTCTTTTCAAGAAGTGAATCTTATGCTCAAATTTTTAGGTCTGTTTTCCTGCTCTCGAAATCCCTAACATCATTCATCTGAAAGCAGGGCCTCACCAAATTTTGATCTTCACCTGCATAGGCTCCAATTCCTTACAGGGCAAATTTACTGTGACTTTGCGTCGCGTTGCCTTACTTTTGTGACGCAGCCCTGACACAATTTTTGACACTTACTAAGCCATGGTGCAAGGGTGCCTTCATGGGTGCTATGCAGCCCCAAGTGCACCAGTGCAGGGAGAGAGCTGAAGAGCGCATATCTTAGTAGAAATGGCACTTTTCAGCTCTCTGCAGTTGACGCAACGCAGTGCAGCAACTTGCCTTGCTGCACTGCATTGCGTGAATTCTAAGTAAGTCTGCCCCAAGTTCTTATGATGACCTCGACCACCTTGCTCATCGTCAGGCACACTCTGCTGCATACAGCAACCACCTAACCCAATCAAGTAAAGGGCGAGAGCAGAAGAGGAGGAGGGGCATAGAAAGAAAAATGGTCACATTGAAGGGAGGCACTGGGAACGGAGGTTGTGTGTGGGGAAGCCCTCTGTATGTGTGGACTGCAAGTATTAGGCCCTAGGACAATAAATATGCTTCACCCCAGCCATTGGTCCCTGAGTCTATGGAACGATTCCAGAACATTACAAGTGGCAGGGTGCATTTAAACAGCACTGCTGCTTTGGCATATGTCAATTGCTGTGTTTGATACACCACATTCTCTCAAAACTGGTCTTCTGCTATCCATTATACCCAGAGTCTGACGTGTATATTTAGGGCCTGATTAAAAGTTTGTTGTTTGGGGTACTCTGTCACAAATATGATGGATATCCAGTCTGTGTATTACAAGTGCATTATATCCTATTGCAATTGTGTGTAAGGGATACCTCTTAAATCTGAACAGAGTATCTAATCCACCATACTCTAAATCAGGGCCTTCGAATTTTGTTGGGTTGGATACTGGTCACAAAGGTGATGGATATTCTATTATCTGTATTAGACGTTTATTACATCCTATGCGGTGCTAAATTTGAGGATGTGATTGCAGATGGGGCCCACTGGCACTTATGTTTGAGGACTGGCACTTACTTTTCATCAACAGTTTTTAACCCAGAACAAAAAAAAGAAACAGAGAAAGAAGAAGGTAGATTGAGATAGACTGGGATAGGTAAAAAGTGACAAATGAAGACAGCAGGGATTATAAAGAACTTGCATGTGTGTGATAAAGTGGTAGGGAGTGGTGGGTAGTGGATGAAAGAGGCTTGACATGGAATTAAGGCTAGACTGCCTTGGTATTCAGCAACCCCAATGTTTGGCAGTGCCAGCTGCAGGGTTCTGAGCAAAACCTTGGGCACTGGCACTTGTTCTTTACAAATTAAGGACTGATTCCCATGACATTTGTAATATAGCAGGAAGGAACTCCATCACGTTTGTGATGAAGTATCCCATCCTCTGAAATTCTAAAGCAGGCTCTTAATCTTGTAATATTTACAGCTTTTCTACGTCATGCAATTGCCAAACTTAGAATAACGAGAAATGTTCTGAAAGAGTTATTTGTTAGTCAGATCTGTGAAGATCTTCCAGGCTTTCAGACTTCTATATAGCACTTTGTGCTTAAATGGCTGACATCTGGCTTCTCACATCACTTACCAAGAATGCTGCCCTTTCAAATTCCGTCCAGTTTCACATTCTCTCAGATAGTGACCTGACACATGCAGTATTTTGACACGTCTGGGGAAGCGCTTTCAGTGTACCACAGACGTGCGTGCTGGCCCGGGACCCTTGGGAGGTTTGGCAGGGCTGTGCCCACGCTGATGTATAACCCTCATGACATGACACTACGATAGCAAAAGTCTCGGTGTCTTCTTTAATAGACGTAAGCAGAGAAATGTTAGAATCTGAACTTCGGGATCTCCGGCTGAGGTATTTTATAAATATTTAGCCTATTATTACCTGTTTTTGCGTGCATCATTTCCTAGCATATCCCTATAACACTGCTCCATATATACAGATGGCGAATCTTGCGTGCATTTCTTTATGTGTTGGCCACGTGCGCATCCAGCTAATGTATATTCTTTGGTGGTTACTCAAGGCATGCAGCAGCGTCATAAAAGGTACCGAGTAACACCAAGCGCTACAACTTGGGTACTCGCAAACATTTCCTCCAAGGCCAAAATGTATGGTCTGTGGCATGCCCGAGGGCCACTTGGCTTGGAAGCCAGCAGGGTGAGGGTTGGGGTGGCTTAAGGTGGGTGTAGGGGGAAGCGAAACATGTACATGGTGCGGAAAACACACCAAGCCTTCACGTAGCTTCTGTCTGCTGCCACCCCTACTCTAGCCTCATTCGCCAAGAAATAAAGACAAAGAATTGGCTTTTGGTGTAAAACGTGAAAGGGAAAGCACTACTCGTCTTGTGGGTGGATTGCACAGTGTAAAGCCAGAAAACCTGGGATCAATCCCAGCTTCCCCACTTGACCAAAGTGTGTGATTCTAGGCAATTGTTTGATTTTACTTTGCCTCCGTTTTCTTCGTCAGCGCATATGAGAGCATCTTCAAATGGATGACTTCAGGATGTGCTCTGTACAAAACCTTCTCTAGTGTTTGATTTATTGAATTATAATGTTGTTCCTGGGGGGCGTGGCTTGGCGCCCAACGGAGATGGCAGCACACGGGTGAAGCTCCCCGGTGTGTCTCTGAGGAACTGCACTTCTAGACTAAACGGGGACTAACGGAGGGCAAATACAAGTGGCGGAAGATGGAAGGAGCACCATGGGACCCTTGCAGCACCTGAATGTCACCAGCAAGTAACTCTTTTTGCATTTTCTGCTAAATTTCGGCCGCGATTTATCGCGGCCGCCATTTTGAATTTTTACCGCGATCGCGGCATTCCTGCACTTCAGGCTGGACCCCTCATTAAGTACTTCATACCATTCCATAACGCCTAGAAGATGTTTGACACCTCTTCACTTTAATGGGGTAAAAGTTTATAGGAAAACGTCAAGAATTGCAGGAAGTTTGCGATTTTTTATGTTTGGCGGCCATTTTAGGTCTTTTTGAGGAGCCCTCACGGAAAATAATCTTCCTTATTTTGCTCTACTAAATGGTGGCAATTGCGGAGTGATTATTCACTAATGGCATTGACTATGATCTGACGCATCCAGTTTACCTCAGTTTGGGTTACAGCGCATGTTTTCTCCTCAGAGCACCGAGGTATGAAGCTGTGTGAGGGCGCTAAGGCTGACTGAGGATTTATGAGAGATCTATTTGGTGGCCATCTTAGCTTTTCTGAGTGAGCTCGCATTGGAGTTATTTTTCTCCTCCTATACTGCTGAATGGGAGTGGGAGTCTGGGGTTAGCGTTTTATGGGTGGAACAAAAGGAGTCCGACCCTCTCCACACAAAAGGCATATCTTCATAAAAAACTCAAAAATTTTCACTGAGTTCTCTAAGTTTGAAGACTCTCTATCCTCTTCGCACCAGTACTCTCAAGCAAATATGGATTCATCCTCTGGAACCGCTGGAAAATCTCTCACTAAACGGCTTAAAAGGACCCTCCTTCACCACCCAAGTCCGCCTCGCCTGTTTCGATGGAACTATTACTTGAGGAAATTAGGGCCCTTCGACCTTTCATGGAAGAGACTAACATCAAACTGCAAACCCTAACAGATAATTGGTCTCAATTAGACGCGAGAGTCTCCTCAGTCGAAAATACTGTTTCCTCTTTGAAAGAGACATGCACAACTGTCTCTCAATTACACTCCCATGTCTCCATACTCCAGAAACAGGTGGAAGATCTTGGAAACCGCAACAGACGGAACAATCTGCGTATCTATGGCCTGGAAGAAGGAGTTGAAGGGTCAGATCCGCCCACGTTCTTTAAGTCATTTCTCCCTAAACTACTCCGCATGCCAGAGGGAACCCAACTCAACATTCAGCGGGCCCACAGATTGGGACGGGCTTCATCTCACACTAGTCCCTCACAGAGACCGAGAGGAGTTATCTTATATTTCTTGGAGTACACAGATTTGATGAAAGTGCTCGCAGCGGTTAAAACTTCTACGAGAATTGTCTGGTCAGGATCGCCTTTATTTTTTGCGCAAGATTATTCTAAAGCCACTACTGACAGACGTAAGGCTTTCCTCAACATGAGAGCTGATCTACGTTCCATGGGAGCCAGATATGGCCTGTTCCACCCGTGTCTCTTCAAGGTTACTTATAACAACAAGACAACGTCGTATGAAGACCCGTTACGTTTGCAAAGTTTCATCAATTCCTATAAAACGACTGTTATGGACTCTTCTGGGCCTTCGTCCTCATTCAACATTTGATTCTCTAATAGTTTGTTTAAGGTTGCTTTAGATCCGGTTTTCTTTGGCATAATATCTTGGTAACTCACAGGTGTTTTTTCTTAGTTTTGGATATTATTGCTACTGTTCTCATGAAGTAATACTGTTTAATGAGTTATGGATCATTGTTACTGATCTCCTCCTCGCATTGGAATGTTCTAATATTTGTTTCATGTGTTTGCCCCAATGCTTTTCTCAATCCCTATTTGGTATTGTCCCCACAGATTATTACCTTTGTATTGTGGTTTCTCCCCGACCCTCTGTTCCGTTGATCCTGGGTGTGTTGCCTGCTTCATGTGGCTCCATCCCCCCGTGTATACCTGAGTCTTCTTCGTAAGTATGGTATTTTCATACATCCTCTTAGATATATTGTTTGTTTTGTCTTTTGTTTTCTGTCTCTTTTCTGTAGTTTCTATTCTTTCGTCAATTTACGTCTCTTCTTTTTTTTTTCAACTTTTCTTGCCTTCCTATAATCACTATTCTTTTAGTCAGTACAATTGCAAATATCTTGACTCTTATGATATCCCTTTACCTCTCTACTTGGACTTTCTTTTTTCATATCCTGTCACTTGATTCCCTTTTTTTATTCTGGTTATTGGTCTTATCTATTATGCTTTGCTATGAAACTAAATCAATTAATTCCTTCCTGTTTTATCTCTCTTACTTTGAATACTGCTTATATAATGAATTGGACTTATGTGCTACATTATTATTACAACCTGTTCTTAAGTGCTTATGTCATTAAAACTGATTACATGGAACGTTAGGGGATTAAACTCTCCCATCAAGAGGCAGAGAATTTTGAGCCATTTAGCCAAATTAGACGCGGATGTTGTATTCCTGCAAGAAACTCACCTCTCAGATGTTGAGTCATTGAAGTTGAAGAGAGGTTGGGTGGGGAGGTTTTCTTTTCCCCTGGAGATGGCAAGTGAAATGGAGTAATGATACTTTGTCGCAAATCCCTTTCACTTTCATTTGTGTCCCAAGAATCCGATCTGGATGGCAGATGGTTGAATGTCAAATTATCTTTGAAGGGCGTCACAATATCTCTTCTAAATGTCTATGCTCCTACGTGTGGTGAATCCTCTTTTGGCATACAATGGCTAAGCGAATTACTCACTGTATGGAGGACAATTTTATTTTAGCTGGAGATTGTAACCAGACTTTTGACCCATTTATCGACAGAAATTCCAAAGTTTCCTTTGTTCCCAACAAGTCACATAAATCTTTTGTTCATGCTATAAATCAACATAAACTCTTGGACGCTTGGCGTCTTTGCAACCTCGACCACTAGAGAGTATACTTTTTACTCCCCAGCTCACCAAACTCAATCAAGAATTGACTATATATTTGTCTCGCACAACATCTCACAAACACTTACGCATGCAGAGATTGGTCCCATCTTATTATCAGATCACGCCCCAATCTCGATTGGCATTGATATTCTACCTAAGGATTCGGGCCCCAAGAGATGGCGTTTTAACAATGCTCTCCTTCTGGACCCAAAGTTTACTGCCTCATTCCCTAACTTCTTCAAAGAGTTTTTTAATTGAACCAAACCCAATTCATGCCCTTTTCCACTCTATGGGATGCATTCAAGGCCTCGGCGAGGGGTTTCATAATTAGCTATGTTGCAAAGAAACGGAAAACTTTCCGTAAGCTCACTAAAGATCTGCTTCAGGATATTAAAAGATTGGAACACTCATTTTACACCTCACACTCGAAGGAGTGTCTCACAACTCTCATAAAAGCCAAAATGCAATTTAATAAGAAATCAACAGAGGACGCTTCATTATATCTGTTAAAATCCAGTGCAAAATTTTATGGGGGCAAAAATAAGGCAGGGAAAATATTGGCTAATTACTTAAAAGTTAAACATAATAGACTAAATATTGAATCTATCTATGATGAACGTTCAGATTTAAAATTTAATGACGCTGAAATACTGAATGAGTTCTCCACCTTTTACAAATCACTATATACTTCCGCAACACAGCCCTCTGAGCAATCATTATCGCACTTCTTCTCTGATATTCAGAATCCCCAATACACGCTGCCGGACTTATCATCTCTGGAGTTAGACCTAACACACCAAGAACTATTAATTGCTCTTCAACATCTCAAAAAAGACAAAGCACCGGGACCAGATGGCTTCACCGTAGAATTTTATCAACATTTCTCTAAACTCATAATGCCCAAGTTACATTCTCTAATCGATGCCTTCACCACACTAGGTAGCTCAATGGGTTCTTTTTCGGAAGCACATATTTGCCTTATACCAAAAGAGGGCAAGGACTCTAAATATTGTAAAAATTACAGACCCATATCCTTGGTCAACATTGATTATAAAATTTTCTCCAAAGCATTAGCATTACGTTTAGATTCCTACTTACCTGATTTATTGGGAAAAGAACAATCTGGTTTCGTTAAGGGTAGGTTCATAACTGACAATACGAGACTCCTTTTTAACGTCTTATCTAAATCTTCCCACTTAAAACAATCCCTTGTGGCAATAGCTCTGGATGCTGAAAAGGCGTTTGATAGAGTTGAGTGGACTTATTTATTTTATACTCTTAAACAGTTCGGCTTTGGCCCTAAATTTATATCCCTCATCTCTCTCCTCTACTCTAATCCACGTGCGGCTGTGTGCGCCAACGGCTTAATTTCCCCATATTTTGAGCTGGGGAGAGGAGTGCGTCAGGGCTGCCCTCTTTCCCCCTTCCTTTTTAATTTGGCCTTGGAACCTTTTCTCTCTAAACTACGTCAAAATCCAAATTTATATGGTTTTCAAACATTGAACTCCCATATTAAACTTGCAGCCTACGCTGACGATATTTTGCTTTTTATGTCCAAACCAAGTGACTCAATTCCTGCCTTTTTGGCAGAGGTACAAGCCTACTCTAATATCTCCGGTTATAAGTTAAACAACGATAAATGTGAGATTTTACCCCTGACTAAGTTTACTTTTAAATCGGATTTTATGACTTCCAATTTTACTTGGAGCCCGAATCATATTAAATATCTCGGATTACATGTTACTTCCTCAATATCAGACACAGTGTCATTGTGCATGAATAAATGTATACAAAAATCTCAGACTTAACTGCCAAGTGGCATCCCCTCTATTTGTCCTGGTGGGGTCGTCTGGATACCATAAAGATGATGCTGTCCCCCATAATTTTATATACTGTTTCCAACATTCCAGTTCCTATTTCTGCAAAAAATTTTAAAAAGATCAATTCATCTCTATCCTCCTTCCTATGGAATAATAAGAGATCCCGAATGTCTCTATTTAAATTAATTCGACCTAAAGTAGAAGGGGGGTTAACTTTCCAGATTTTCAAGCATATCAGAAGGCATTCCTTTTGCGTCAAGCCTCTCGTTGGTTGCTTGACCCCACGGAAGATTGTCCTCTATGGACTACAGTTGAACATCTTTTTTTAGCCCCTTCTCTTTTCATGAATATCTTTCTTTTCACGCAAACCACAGGCCTTGTCCACCCCCATAATCAAACTGACCTCTAAACTTTTGGAACCTGCATTCACTCCCACACATAACATTATAGATTCATTCCTCAATTCAACAATTTGGCATAACAAAAATCTGACCATCCGTAATAAACCATTTTATTGGAAGACTTGGCGACTGAAAGGTCTAATTTGGATACATCAATTATTTACACACATGGACTTTCTATCTTTCCCCTCACTCAGTCAAATATTTAACCTACCTACCACTTACATTCATAAATATAATTTACTTAAGAAGGCAGTGACAGATAGATACACCCATCTCCTGGGCACGTCCATTGCTCCAATTGTTTTGGATCCTCCTTCACAACTCCACACGTTGTTAAAAACCATGCCCAAAGCTTCCACTTTATATAGTTTTTTGCAGGGCAAGGATAGCGTTAGGCAGAAGTCTAAAACAGAGGAGGCATGGGAACAGGATTTCATGGTATCTTGGCCAGTGTCTTTGTGGAATAAATTATGGCTCAAATTACGTAAATCATCTAGAGCAGCTAACATAACACAAACGCTTTTTTTGTATATAATAGACTTTTTCTCACACCAGCTATCTTAAGTAAAAGTTTTGCGACCACATCAGATGTTTGTTGGACATGTTCTACTCCGAACGCTAATTTATTTCATATGTTATTCTCTTGTCCAAATGTATACAATTTCTGGAAGCAGGTATGGTCTCAAATTAACCTAATTTTTGGAGCTAAATTTGCTTTTTCTTTGACCCATGTTTTCTTGGGAAGTCTCTCACCTTGCTGGGAGAAGGTTACTCACAATGTTAAAATTATTGATTTATTATTAGCAGTCGCATTTCAGCAGATCACTGTAAATTGGAAGGATTTCACAAAAATCTCTTATAAGGCATGGTGGTATGCTGTTTGCCATAATCATAGGTTGGACACCTCCTTTGTTTACCCAATACATATGGCAGCGAAACGTATAGATTTGTGGTCACCTGTTACAATATATCTTGATACATGTGCCAAGCGATATTACCAACTGCAACCATCTCAGCAAGAGGTCCTAAAACCTCCTTGATCCCCTCAATTGTTCCTAGAATATTTGTTATTCCATTTTTCTTAATGATTTTTTAAATTTTTTTTTATTGTATCATTTTTCCTTATTTAATCATAAGTCTGAGTCATTTATCATTATTGTAGCAAACTTTATTGTAATGACAGGAATTTAATGCTTTGAACTCTGTACTGACACTTTTATCTATATCAATAAAATTTTCTTTTTGAACGGAAAAAAAAATAAAATAATGTTGTTCCTATAATAATAACAACCTAGGCGTAGCCAGATTAATGCCCCTCGCATGTAAGTGGAGTATGTTGTGCCGAAGATAGTGCCTCTCCAGCGTTTCCTTAGTCATGTAAGTTCAATGTTAGTTAGGTGCGTTTCTTGGAGGAAATTCACTTGAGCGTTTTGTTACTTGAGGTAGGAGTATATTGTGTAGCGGTAGCACGCAGCATGCATACCTCTGATGTTAAGAGTCAGAAACCTTGGGGTCGATTCCGATCTCGGCCGGAAGCGCACCTAACACTATTCGTCCGGAAAAAAACCAAGCCGAACGCGTGTTTCCCGACCGAGTCGAACATTCGTCCGAACGAGCAAGTACGATGCGCATAACTGCTCAGATTCCGACCCAGCCGTACGTACCCATTCTAGGTCCTGGTCCCCCCCCCACCGAGCCGGATCCGTAAACGCCGAATCGAGTCGCACGGAAGCAAATATACAGCACCTTCCGGCCGGACTAGTACGATGCGCCTTCCGTATGCGCCGAACCCGTCGCTACGTCCGGCACGTCAGAGCATCCGGGAGAGCTACACATAAGCTCCGACTCGCGCCACAAGATGATCCACGGCTACGAGACGAACAAGCCAGCGACGAGTACGAGTCGAAGCCACGAGAAACACGAACGAGACGACCCAACCATGAATCCCATCGCGCAAGTCCTACCAATACTCTACATCTATTACCGGAACCGGTACGGACGCGTACGGCGCAGACGGTAAGTCAAACACCCACAACACAAACAAACGACACGTACCCGACATATGTCACACACACATAGGGATGCAGAAATGATGTACACTAGCAACAGCAGAACCATAGGGCCGGGATGGCTATCACCAATGCCATACACACCCATAGGGGCCAGATGGCTACCACTACCACCACCCCTACTCATGGGGGGCTGGATGCCTACCAATACCACCACCCTACTCAGGGGGGCCTGGATGCCTACCACTACCACCACCCCTACTCATGTGGGCCTGGATGCCTGTCACTACTACCATCCCCACTCATAGGGGGATGGATGCCTACCACCAACACCACCCCTACTCATGGGGGCCTGGATGCCTACCACTACCACCACCCCTACTCAGGGGGGCCTGGATGCCTACCACTACCACCACCCCTACTCATGTGGGCCTGGATGCCTGTCACTACTACCATCCCCACTCATAGGGGGATGGATGCCTATCACTAACACCCCTACTCATGGGGGCCTGGATGCCTACCACTACCACCACCCCTACTCAGGGGGCCTGGATGCCTACCACTACCACCACCCCTACTCAGGGGGCCTGGATGCCTACCACTACCACCACCCCTACTCATGTGGGCCTGGATGCCTGTCACTACTACCATCCCCACTCATAGGGGGATGGATGCCTACCACTAACACCACCCCTTCTCATGGGGGCCTGGATGCCTACCACTACCACCACCCCTACTCAGGGGGGCCTGGATGCCTACCACTACCACCACCCCTACTCATGGGGGCCTGGATGCCTGTCACTACTACCATCCCCACTCATAGGGGGATGGATGCCTACCACTAACACCACCCCTACTCATGGGGGCCTGGATGCCTGTCACTACTACCATCCCCACTCATAGGGGGATGAATGCCTACCACTTCCACCACCCCTACTCAGGGGGCCTGGATGCCTACCAATACCACCACCCTACTCATGTGGGCCTGGATGCCTACCACTACCACCACCCCTACTCATGTGGGCCTGGATGCCTGTCACTACTACCATCCCCACTCATAGGGGGATGGATACCTACCACTAACACCACCCCTACTCATGGGGGCCTGGATGCCTGTCACTACTACCATCCCCACTCATAGGGGGATGGATGCCTACCACTACCACCACCCCTACTCAGGGGGGCCTGGATGCCTACCAATACCACCACCCTACTCATGTGGGCCTGGATGCCTCCCACTACCACCATCCCTACTCATGTGGGCCTGGATGCCTGTCACTACTACCATCTCCACTCATAGGGGGATGGATGCCTACCACTAACACCACCCCTACTCATGGGGGCCTGGATGCCTGTCACTACTACCATCCCCACTCATAGGGGGATGGATGCCTACCACTACCACCACCCCTACTCAGGGGGGCCTGGATGCCTACCAATACCACCACCCTACTCATGGGGGCCTGGATGCCTACCAATACCACCACCCTACTCATTGGGGCCTGGATGCCTACCAATACCACCACCCTACTCACGTGGGCCTGGATGCCTACCACTACCACCACCCCTACTCATGTGGGCCTGGATGCCTGTCACTACTACCATCCCCACTCATAGGGGGATGGATGCCTACCACTAACACCACCACTACTCATGGGGGCCTGGATGCCTACCACTACCACCACCCTTACTCATGGGGGCCTGGATGCCTGTCACTACTACCATCCCCACTCATAGGGGGATGGATGCCTACCACTAACACCACCCCTACTCATGGGGGCCTGGATGCCTGTCACTACTACCATCCCCACTCATAGGGGGATGGATGCCTACCACTAACACCACCCCTACTCATGTGGGCCTGGATGCCTGTCACTACTACCATCCCCACTCATAGGGGGATGGATGCCTACCACTAACACCACCCCTACTCATGTGGGCCTGGATGCCTGTCACTACTACCATCCCCACTCATAGGGGGATGGATGCCTACCACTAACACAACCCCTACTCATGGGGGCCTGGATGCCTGTCACTACTACCATCCCCACTCATAGGGGGATGGATGCCTACCACTAACACCACCTCTACTCATGGGGGCCTGGATGCCTGTCACTACTACCATCCCCACTCATAGGGGGATGGATGCCTACCACTACCACCACCCCTACTCAGGGGGGCCTGGATGCCTACCAATACCACCACCCTACTCATGTGGGCCTGGATGCCTACCACTACCACCCCTACTCATGTGGGCCTGGATGCCTGTCACTACTACCATCCCCACTCATAGGGGGATGGATGCCTACCACTAACACCACCCCTACTCATGTGGGCCTGGATGCCTGTCACTACTACCATCCCCACTCATAGGGGGATGGATGCCTACCACTACCACCACCCCTACTCATGTGGGCCTGGATGCCTACCACTACCACCACCCCTACTCATGTGGGCCTGGATGCCTACCACTACCACCACCCCTACTCATGTGGGCCTGGATGCCTACCACAACCACCACCCCTACTCATGGGGGCCTGGATGCCTACTACTACCACCCCTACTCAGGGGGGCCTGGATGCCTACCACTACCACCACCCCTACTCATGTGGGCCTGGATGCCTGTCACTACTACCATCCCCACTCATAGGACGGGTAATGCATGACACAACCAGCATACTCCAACATAAGGAATGTCAGAAAAAGACATCCCCCAACATCATGAGAAGCGTGTGTAGTCTGTGTCAAATGCCTACAACACTGAACATGACATTGAACATACAATGTGACCCCCTATCACATGTGTCACACATAAATGTGTGTGGCCTCCACAATGAAAGCAGACCATGACCACTGTGGCAATGGGGTCTAAACCCCCATCATCACAGTGACCAAAATGTAAGTGTGGGGTCCATAGCTGAAGCACAATTGAACATTGTGGCAATGGGGTCTAAACCCCCATCATCAGAGTGACCAAAATGTAAGTGTGGGTGTTAGAACTGGGGGTCTCTAGTTGGCAATGGTTTGCACCTTTGTCCAAATAGGGACCCTTGCTTCTAGTCAGGATAAGGGGGATACACTCCTAAAATAACCCCTGCTCACCCCCTGGTAGCTTGGCACGAGCAGACAGGCTTATCTCAGAGGCAGTGTGTAAAGCATTTGGGAACACATACAGTAATACAGTGAAAACACTACAGATGGACACCACACAGGTTGTTATGTAAAAATAAGTAATCTTTATATAGACTTATCACAAGACCCAATAGCAAAAATCCACAATACTGTACTCAAAAATAGACTTTAAAAGGTTATAAAATAGTTCAGTTCTCTCAAGTTGTAAATGCGACACTTTACTCTCAATGTACCTTGAATGCGTAACGCAAAGAAAACAAAAGGGTCGCAGGGAAGGTGATGCGTCGGTTCCTTACACTCAGGGAGTGGATGCGTCGGTTCCTTACTGCTGCGCAGGGAGTTGATGCTCGCTTCCTTACTGTGTGGGGAGGTGATGCGTCGGTTTCTTACTGCTTTCCGGTGCGATGCGACAAGATGGCACCTCGATGCGATACTCTTCTCCGGTACGATGCGACAAAATGGCGTCTTGGTTGCGATGTGACAACGTTGGTGTGATGCGTGCACGCCCGACGGCCGTGCGGCGACTCGATGATCTTTGGAGCCGCGACAGGCCCTGCGACGCGCTTCTCCGGTGATGCGACGATGACCTCTGTGGCAGCGTCCCGCTTCTCCGGTGATGCGCCGCGCTCGGCGATGCGAGGATGACAGCGGCAGCGGCGTCTCGCTTCCTTGGCGATGCGATGACCGCGGCTGCGGCGGCGACACGCTTCTCGTTGTTGCGTCGCGCTTCCAGCTCCCAGCGACACGCAGTCTCTCAGAAGGCCCAGCACAACAGCAGGCACTTCAATTCCCAGCAAGGGAATGCAGGGGGGTAGCTGGTTGGTGAAGTCTTGTATCCCTGAGACTTCAGGGAGGAGGCAAGCTCTAGTTCAAGCCCTTGGAGATTCTCTTCTTCAAGATGACAAAGCACAGCAAAGTCTTTTCTCCTGTCCTTGGTAGAAAGCAACCACTGCAGGCCAACCCCAATCAGCAAAACAGCACAGGGGCAGTACTCCTCCTTCAGCTTCTCCGGTTCTTCTCCTTGGCAACAGGTTTCTTGATTTCCCAGAAGTGATCTAATTTCCTAGGGGTCTGGGTCCCCTTTTATACACAGTTTCTCTTTGTTCTCTGAAGGCAGAGAGGCCTCTGCCTAGTCCAAAACCAGTTCTGGTCAGTCCTGGAGCACTTTGTTTTTCTGACTCCTTCTTTCCTTTGTGAGTGAGGGGCAGAGCCATCAGACGCCCGGCAGGAGGTGGAGCCAGCATTGTGGAAGGCAGGCACAGCCCTATTCAGACCCAGGTGCAACTCCTCCCTCCACTCTGGATGCAGATCTTTCTATTCAGCCCTGTGCTGACTCACCCTGTCTCCTGTAGCCACCCCCAGCCCCTGTCACTCAATCTCCAGACAAGGAATACACAACCTAGCAGAGGCAGGCTTGGAAGTTTAGGCAAGAAAATACCCACTTTCTAAAAGTGGTATTTTCAAACACAGAATGTTAAAACCAACTTCACTAAAAGATGTATTTTATCATTCTGAGTTCAGGCATACTAAATTCGTTTTTCTACCATGTTCCCTGGGTCAGTTAGGATTATAAGGTGTAATAATCAAACTGCCCATTCTGGCCTATGGAGAACAGGTAGCCTTGCAATAGTGAAAAACGAAAATGGCTGTAATTCACTATTAGGACATGCCACACACACCAGGGCATGTCCTACCTTATACTTACAATGCACCCTGCCCTTGGGCCTACCTTAGGGGTGTCTGATATGAAGATAAGGGAAGGTTTAGGGGCTGGCAAGTGGGTGCACTTGCCAAGTCGACATGGCAGTCACAGACCGCACACAGGCTCTGCAATGGCAGGCCTGAGACACATTTTACAAGCTGCTTCTGTGGGTGGCACAACCAGTGCTGCAAGCCCACCAGCAGCATTGGATTTACAAGCCCTGGGCACACTCAGTGCACTGTACTAGGGACTGACAAGTAAACCAATCATCCAATCATGGAGTCACTAATCCATACATCAATTTACAGTAGGGAGCACTTGCACTGTGGCACAGTGCCCAAAAGCATCTAAAACCAGCAAAACATAAGAGGGAACAGCAAAAAAATGGAAGGGAGACCCACGCCAATGGTGCCAAGTCTAACACGTGTCCCCTCCAGCTGAAATGTGGGGAGAACTACCCTTCCTCCTGGGAGTTCTCATCACTAAGGCGGAAAAATCTGGACAGACCATCAGCATTGGCGTGTTCTGTACCAGGGCGGTGTTCCACCGTGAAGTCCATCCCCTGTAGGGAAATGGACCACCTCAACAGTTTTGGGTTCTCACCCCTCATCTGCATTAACCATCTGAGGGGCCTGTGGTCTGTCTGAACCTGGAAGTGAGTCCCAAACAAGTATGGTCTCAACTTCTTCAGTGCCCAGACCACAGCAAATGCCTCACGTTCAATCGCACTCCACCTCTGTTCCCGTGGGAGTAACCTCCTACTAATAAAGGCTACAGGTTAGTCTAGGCCCTCCTCATTCATCTGTGAAAGCACAGCCCCAACACCATGCTCTGAAGCATCTGTCTGCACAATGAATTCCCTTGAGAAGTTGGGCGCCTGAAGCACGGGCGCCGTGCACATGGCAGATTTCAGGGCATCAAAAGCCTTTTGGCAGGCATCAGTCCAGTTCACTTTCCTGGGCTGCTTCCTGGAAGTCAGCTCAGTCAAGGGTGCAACAATGTTGCCATACCCCTTGACAAACCTCCTGTAATACCCGGTGAGTCCTAAGAAGGCTCTCACCTCTGTCTGGGTTTTGGGGGGTTCCCAAGCCAGGATGGTATCTATCTTGGGTTGTAGGGGCGCCACCTGGCCACTCCCAACCTGGTGTCCCAAGTACACCACAGAACCCTGCCCGATCTGGCACTTACTCGCCTTGATCGTGAGGCCTGCCCTCCGCAGCGCCTTCAACACTTCCCAGAGGTGGTGCAGATGTTCCTCCCAAGTGGCGCTGAACACTGCAATGTCATCCAGGTAGGCGGCACTGAAATCCTCCAGCCCAGCCAACACCTGGTTGACCAACCTCTGAAAGGTGGCAGGGGCATTCTTCATCCCAAAGGGCATCACCCGGAATTGGTAGTGCCCATCTGGTGTGGAGAATGCTGACCTCTCTTTGGCCCCATCAGTTAAGGCAATCTGCCAGTATCCAGACGTTAGATCAAACGTGCTGAGGTACCGGGCAGCCCCTAACCGATCAATGAGCTCATCAGCTCTGGGGATGGGGTGCGTGTCAGTCCTGGTGACTGAATTGAGTCCTCGGTAGTCCACACAGAACCGGAGTTCGGGTGTGGCACCAGGCGCGGCAGCCTTTGGGACCAAGACCACTGGGCTGGCCCAAAGGCTGTTAGAGGACTCAATCACCCCTAAGGCAAACATCTTGGAGACCTCCTCCTTGATGCAAGCTCTCACCCTGTCAGTCACTCTGTAAGTTTTGTGCTTCACAGGAGGACTGTCCCCAGTGTCCACATCATGGATGCACCATTCAGTGATACTGGGAGTCAGGGAGAACAGATCAGAAAACTGCCCCAACAGTTGGCGACAGTCATTCTGCTGCTCAGGGGTCAGAGTGGGAGAGAGGTTCACACCATCCACTGACCCATCTTGCTCTTTTGCATACAGGAGGTCAGGAAGAGGTTCAGTCTCCTCTTCCATCCCAGCATCTGTTGCTAAGAGCATGCCCACTTCAGACCTCTCAAAGTGGGGCTTCAGGCGGTTCACATGCAGGACCCGCAAGGGGTTCCTGGGAGACTGCAAGTCCACCAAGTAGGTGACATCACTCTTGCGCTCCACCACCTCAAATGGTCCGGTCCACTTATCCTGGAGCGCACAGGGCTCCACTGGGGCCATGACCCAAACCTTTTGTCCAGGCTGAAACTCGATCAGAGTGGCATTCTGATCATGCCAACGTTTCATCTCTTCCTGGCTGGCTTCCAGATTCGCCTCAGCGTGTTGTCTGAAACGCCGAGTCTGGTTCCTGAAGGCCAGCATGTAACTAAATACATCCAGGGGAGTTTTCCTGGGAGCTTCCTCCCAGCCTTCCTTGACCAGACTCAGAGGTCCTCTTACAGGATGACCGTACAGCAGTTCAAAGGGACTGAACCCTAAGGACTTCTGGGGCACCTCTCTGTAAGCAAAGAGCAGGCATGGCAAGAGGACGTCCCACTTACGCCTCATGGGTTCTTCAAGACCCATAATCATGCCTTTCAGGGTCCGGTTGAATCTCTCAACCAGCCCATTACCTTGGGGGTGGTAAGGAGTGGTGAACTTATAGGTTACACCACACTCCTGCCACAGGGACTTCATATACTTGGAAATGAAGTTGGTACCACGGTCGGACACCACCTCCTTGGGGAACCCCACATGGGAGAAAATCCCCATCAGTGCACGTCCCACCACGGGGGCCGTCACTGTCCGAAGAGGGATGGCTTCCGGGTACCGGGTGGCATGGTCCACCAAGACCAGGATGAACCTGTTGCCCATGGCTGTCTTGGGATCCAGAGGCCCCACAATGTCAATACCCACCCTCTCAAAGGGGGTGCTGACAACAGGGAAAGGTTGGAGAGGAGCCTTGTGCTTCCTCCCACTCTTACCACTTGCCTGGCAAGTCTGACAGGTCCTGCAATGAGTATCTGAACTCTTGCGCATTTGGGGCCAATGAAAGTGGGTGACAAGCCTTTGAAAGGTCTTGTCTTGCCCCAAATGTCCTGCTAAAGGCACATCATGAGCCAGACCCAGTAGGAAGGCTCTGAAGCGCTGGGGTACCACCAGCTCACGGGCTGACCCAGGCTCAGCAACCTTAGGCTCACTATACAGGAGACCATTCTCCCAGTAGATCCAGTGTGATCCAGACTGATCACCTGCTGCCTGGCTTGCAGCCTGTTGCCGCAAGCCCTCAAGAGAAGGGCACTTCTTCTGCTCCTCGCAGAACTCTTCCCTGGAGGGGCCTCCTTCCTGCTGCCAATGGGTCAGCTCAGGCAGGTCCCCCAGTTCAGCCACTTGTTCCCCTGTAGGTTCCAGGGCATCCCCTCAAGGTCTGCCTCCTCATGGACCGTGGGAACTTTGGGGCCGGTTTCCCGTGCCCCCGCCTCCTCTCTTTAAGGCAGGCACCTGGGCCTTTCTTCCAGGCTCCAGGTTCTCCTGAATACCCTTACCGGCTGCCATTGACCGAGTGGTCACACACGCCCACTCTGGCAGACCCAACATCTCCAAATGAGACCTCCGCTCCACCTTCGCCCAAGGGAGCTCTCCAAATCATTGCCTAGCAGACAGTCAACAGGCATGGCTGGCCTCACAGCTACTTGAAGGATACCCGAGACCCCCCCACTCAAAGGGAACCTGGGCCACCTTGCAGTGGCTCTCTGAGTTGTCAGCGGCAACTACAGGGTAGAATACGTTGGGGACCACCTGCTCCTCAGACACCAGCCGACAACTGACAGCTGTCATACTGGCCCGGTGTCTCTGAGAGCCTCCACCCTATGGCCATTGATGGTCACCCACTGCCTGTATTTTTAGTGTTATCAGGGCAGCTGGGTCCTAGGGACCATCTCACTGTCTCCTAAAGAGACCAGGGACATCTCTGCGGGACCCCACCCACCTTGGGCACCCAACTCCTCCCCCAGGGCTACACTAGCCATCTGCCGGGGTGGTGCACCAGTGGGTGCAGTGGTCACGGTATTGGGGCACTTGGGACTTCCTACAAAGTGACCCACCTGACCACAACTAAAACATGCTTTGGGCCCCTTCTGAACAGACTTATCTGTTGGGACCCATGGTCTTTTCTCAGTGGGAGGCTGGGAACCCTTACCTTGGTTCTCTTGGGGTTTACTTTGGGGCCCTTTTTGGAACTCCTTCTGTTTACCCTTGTCCCTCCCACTCTTCTGCTGGGGGCCCTGCCCATCTTTGGCGGAGTCTCCCACAAGACCCTTGTGGACCCGGGTACTGACCCAGCGGTCCGCCTCCTCAGCAAGCTTCCTAGGATTAGTCAGCTTACTGTCAACAAGGTGCTGGCGTAGCTCTGGAAAACAACTACTGGACAAGTGCTCCCATGCAATTAAATCATAGAACCCCTGCAAGTCATTTACTTTGCTACCCTTCACCCATCCATCCAATGCTCTGCAAAAATAAGACACATACTCCACCCAGGTACTAGACTCCAGCTTTTTGCAGTTCCTAAACTTCTGCCTATAAAGCTCTGGAGTTAACCCATACCTTGCCACTAAAGCTTCCTTCAGGTGGGCATAGGACATCTGATCCTCTGTGGGCAAGGCTAGCAAGGTTTCCCTTCCCTCACCTGTAAAGCGGCCCCACAACCCCGCTCCCCAATCCTTCTCAGGGACCCGGTGTGATGTCATGGCGATCTCATATGCTTTAAACCATTGCCCAATGTCCTCCCCTTCATGAAATCCTTAATAACCTCCTTGGGGATGTATACTCTACTTTCTACAGGCACTGGAGGTGTGCTGCCACCAGAGGGAGTGATCTCTAGGCTCCTAGCCTTTAGCTCTAGCTCCCTCACCACTCTCTCATGCTCTAAAAGCATCCTTTTTTCTTCCATGGCCAACCTCTTACTTTCCAACTCCAATTTCTTGTGCTCAAGGCTATCATGGCTGCCCTGTTTCAGTTTGGCCATTTCCATTTCATGCATCCTGCTTTTGTCCCTGTCCTCCAGCTCCTCTGGAGACAGGCCCTTTTGAGAAACACTGCTGCCCTCCCTGGAAGGCACTCTCCTCCCGGGTAAGCCTAATGGCCCCTCAAGCTGCTCATCTAAATTCTCTGCCTCCTCCACAGGCTCCTCGGGCTGACCACCGGCATTCCGTGCTTCCAACCAAGCCCTCAGCGCCTTTTGAAGCTCCTCCTTCCTGGTGAGGCCTCTCATAGAGATTTTAAACTTTTTACAAACGGCTTTGAGCTCTGGCACAGTGTAGGTATCAACCCTATCTTCTTCAAATTCAATATCTGCAGGTGCAATGGATCCTCTTTTGCTCATTGTGAAAATTGGCAGTTCTCAACAAAAATAAAGGTTCCCAGGAAAAAAAGTCCTTTCAAAATGTATGTGGTCGCGTATTGGTCTGCACTCACTAGTAGTGTACACCAATCACTGTATATGAATCACAAATGCAAGTCCAAATCCTCACCGCTGACCACCAATGTTAGAACTGGGGGTCTCTAGTTGGCAATGGTTTGCACCTTTGTCCAAATAGGGACCCTTGCTTCTAGTCAGGATAAGGGGATACACTCCTAAAATAACCCCTGCTCACCCCCTGGTAGCTTGGCACGAGCAGACAGGCTTATCTCAGAGGCAGTGTGTAAAGCATTTGGGAACACATACAGTAATACAGTGAAAACACTACAGATGGACACCACACAGGTTGTTATGTAAAAATAAGTAATCTTTATATAGACTTATCACAAGACCCAATAGCAAAAATCCACAATACTGTACTCAAAAATAGACTTTAAAAGGATATAAAATAGTTCAGTTCTCTCAAGTTGTAAATGCGACACTTTACTCTCAATGTACCTTGAATGCGTAACGCAAAGAAAACAAAAGGGTCGCAGGGAAGGTGATGCGTCGGTTCCTTACACTCAGGGAGTGGATGCGTCGGTTCCTTACTGCTGCGCAGGGAGTTGATGCTCGCTTCCTTACTGTGTGGGAGGTGATGCGTCGGTTTCTTACTGCTTTCCGGTGCAATGCGACAAGATGGCACCTCGATGCGATACTCTTCTCCGGTACGATGCGACAAAATGGCGTCTTGGTTGCGATGTGACAACGTTGGTGTGATGCGTGCACGCCCGACGGCCGTGCGGCGACTCGATGATCTTTGGAGCCGCGACAGGCCCTGCGACGCGCTTCTCCGGTGATGCGACGATGACCTCTGTGGCAGCGTCCCGCTTCTCCGGTGATGCGCCGCGCTCGGCGATGCGAGGATGACAGCGGCAGCAGCGTCTCGCTTCCTTGGCGATGCGATGACCGCGGCTGCGGCGGCGACACGCTTCTCGTTGTTGCGTCGCGCTTCCAGCTCCCGGCGACACGCAGTCTCTCAGAAGGCCCAGCACAACAGCAGGCACTTCAATTCCCAGCAAGGGAATGCAGGGGGAGCTGGTTGGTGAAGTCTTGTATCTCTGAGACTTCAGGCAGGAGGCAAGCTCTAGTTCAAGCCCTTGGAGATTCTCTTCTTCAAGATGACAAAGCACAGCAAAGTCTTTTCTCCTGTCCTTGGTAGAAAGCAACCACTGCAGGCCAACCCCAATCAGCAAAACAGCACAGGGGCAGTACTCCTCCTTCAGCTTCTCCGGTTCTTCTCCTTGGCAACAGGTTTCTTGATTTCCCAGAAGTGATCTAATTTCCTAGGGGTCTGGGTCCCCTTTTATACACAGTTTCTCTTTGTTCTCTGAAGGCAGAGAGGCCTCTGCCTAGTCCAAAACCAGTTCTGGTCAGTCCTGGAGCACTTTGTTTTTCTGACTCCTTCTTTCCTTTGTGAGTGAGGGGCAGAGCCATCAGACGCCCGGCAGGAGGTGGAGCCAGCATTGTGGAAGGCAGGCACAGCCCTATTCAGACCCAGGTGCAACTCCTCCCTCCACTCTGGATGCAGATCTTTCTATTCAGCCCTGTGCTGACTCACCCTGTCTCCTGTAGCCACCCCCAGCCCCTGTCACTCAATCTCCAGACAAGGAATACACAACCTAGCAGAGGCAGGCTTGGAAGTTTAGGCAAGAAAATACCCACTTTCTAAAAGTGGTATTTTCAAACACAGAATGTTAAAACCAACTTCACTAAAAGATGTATTTTATCATTCTGAGTTCAGGCATACTAAATTCGTTTTTCTACCATGTTCCCTGGGTCAGTTAGGATTATAAGGTGTAATAATCAAACTGCCCATTCTGGCCTATGGAGAACAGGTAGCCTTGCAATAGTGAAAAACGAAAATGGCTGTAATTCACTATTAGGACATGCCACACACACCAGGGCATGTCCTACCTTATACTTACAATGCACCCTGCCCTGGGGCCTACCTTAGGGGTGTCAGATATGAAGATAAGGGAAGGTTTAGGGACTGGCAAGTGGGTGCACTTGCCAAGTCGACATGGCAGTCACAGACCGCACACAGGCTCTGCAATGGCAGGCCTGAGACACATTTTACAAGCTGCTTCTGTGGGTGGCACAACCAGTGCTGCAAGCCCACCAGCAGCATTGGATTTACAAGCCCTGGGCACACTCAGTGCACTGTACTAGGGACTGACAAGTAAACCAATCATCCAATCATGGAGTCACTAATCCATACATCAATTTACAGTAGGGAGCACTTGCACTGTGGCACAGTGCCCAAAAGCATCTAAAACCAGCAAAACATAAGAGGCAACAGCAAAAAAATACAAGGGAGACCCACGCCAATGGTGCCAAGTCTAACAGTGGGGTCCATAGCTGATGCACAATTGAACATTGTGGCAATGAGGTCTAAACCCCCATCATCACAGTGACCAAAATGTCAGTGTGGGGTCTATAGCTGAAGCACATTTTGAACATTGTGGCAATGGGGTCTAAACCCACATCATCACAGTGACCAAAAGGTAAGTGTTGTCATGGAAAAAGCTGCAAATGCCAAACAGCATGGATCATTCCTGGTCACACAACAACAAACACATCAGTGGCAAAGTAGTGCTTGTGTCCCATAGCAACATAGATTGGGTGAGGCAAACAGTGCAGTGCAAATAAGACATACCTTTGGCCATGTGCAGACAAACATCACCCATGGGGGCTGACATTGTCAACATTCATCAATTACACAATGACAGAAGTGACCATCATAATGCAGACCCACATATCTGCACCAATGGACACACAAATGTAGATATCCTGTGGAGACTGTAGATGTGAGGTGAACAAATACCATACCATGGCAGCAATGGGACATACAAACCATGATTATTGTGCTGACTGATGACCTAGGAGTCCCAGGGACAGCAGGGGAAATCCACCAAACAACATACAGCCAATGGCACACTAAAGATATGCCAATGCAGTGGTGCAGATGCACAAACACAAACAAGGCAGCCTCACACTGCATATCAAACACAACAGGTGATGGGGGTGTGTGCCAGTGTCCCCAGGCAACCACACAACACATGAGGAGGCCTGAATCCCAATTACACAGATGTGTATACAGTGCCACACAAAAGTAACTCATGGAACGGATTCCCCTATGTGGGCAATCAGGCATTGTTAGATGAGAGGGAGCCCAAATTACACGTCACACAAGCTTGTAGGAACAGCAACTAACACAGCAAGAGACAGACCAACCACAGCACTACCCCCAGGGACCCCACATTGTGGTGACACTGGCCTGCATGATAATCCCACTGTGATGACAAAGCTAGATGTCGTTCACACTGTGAACCACAGTCATGTATCCTGAGCAACAAACTACCATCACACCTACACAAGCACAAATCAATCAGCACGGCCTGTCAGCCAAGGCCAATATGGAGGTAGGGGTCTAGCCGAGCAACAACTCTCATTTGCACACACTCAACACCACACACCTTGATCTCCACCATTGTGCAGCAGTGAAGCTCACATGGACTGCTGACATTGCACATGCACCCATGACACTCCCAGGGGTGGTGGTGGGAACTAAGGTGCAGAAACCCATCACACATGGCCAGTCAACAAGACTCGTGAATGTCTGACACACTGCACAGTACGCCGTACATGAGCATGACGTGAAATCCACCCCAATCAATGGGATCCCGGCCACAGTCACACACCAATGAAGAAGCCAAGGTGACTCACAAAGAACACACATAGACAACTTCCAACATTGCAGCTCTGACCCTGAGGAGTGGCAGCAGTCACACACACGTGTCACAATCACTGAAAGCTACCACAAACTGTAAATTACATGACTTGTGTAACCAACAAGTGCCAAGGGGAATCCTGACTGTGTCCCATCTGCGTTTGCCCACATCCCCAGCCCTGACAACAAAGACAACTAGGGATGACAACCTGATGAACATTAGTTTGCCATGCACCCACATCCCGGAGAAACCAGGTCCAAGATGCTGGATGAACACAGGACAACTCAGCAAGCATCACAAACAGGAACATCCCTAGTGACACAGCCTGTGTAGGAAAAGGGAAGGGAACACACACAGACATGCTCACACAACACACAACACGGGCCCAGGCAATGTCACGGGATTACACACTGCCATGAGGGCACTCCTCTCCTGTGGAATGTCCGCTGTGCCAAACCTTGTCTGTGCACGACTCAAACATGTCAGCAGAACACTCGGTCAGTGAGTCAACAACTACAACACACTGAAGGCTCTGCTCACATCAGCCTGGGTACGGGAGTGTCACGTCAGTCATCTGTATACACCCAAAACACGTGTCAAGCAAGTTGCACTGTATACACAGATGAGTCCTTCAACATTGATGTGCTAAACTGCATGTCCAGTGGAGATGGGCACACAGTCAGGGAAATAGAAACATTGAACAGTGGTAAGCCCACCAGATGTGCATCAGTGTAAGCCAAAGATGTTAATTTACAAATGCAAAACGTACATCCCTGTGTCAAATGCTGAACATTACACCCTCAGACTGCAGCAAAGGATGCTATAGATCCAGACTATATTAGTACACATATCCCATGGACCACATGGAGTCCATCACAGAAACACTTCATTTTCATGATCTGAACACCATTACAACTGCAAATGCATGATGATACTCATCTACATCAAGTACATCCAAAGAAAAACCACAAGTAAACAAAAAGAGGCTTTATTCAGCAAATGTTAAACTAAAAATTTAAGTCCAAAAGAAACTAAGGCCAATGGCCAGTCCAAATACACAGTCCCAACAGGGTGATATGTGACAACTTGTCACCCATCGCTTGCCTGCACTGGTATGGACAGGGGACATCCCCCTCGGAGGGGCATACAAGGGGCAGGCCAGGCACCGCAGGGACAGGATCAGGGGATGCCAGAAGGAGGCAGTGAAGGGGTGGTGGGTGCAGGAGTGTCACCGGCAACTGCAGTGGAGGTGTCTGACTCAGTGGGGGCCGGCACCACTGTAGGGCACAAGTCAGATGGTGTGGGTGCTGCAACCACTGCAGTGGGCCGGTCAGATGGAGTGGACTGGGTCCCCACTGCAGTGCCAGAGTCAGACGGGGTGGTTGTGGACTCCACTGCAGTGCATGACTCCAAGGGAGTGGAAGGGGGGCAGATGAGGTGGGCAGGACAGAGGGGGGGGACCCGGTCTCCACACCAGTGGCACAAACAGGCAGAGCATCTGGTTTGGGGGTGGAAGAGCAAGTGGTAGGGAGGGAGGGCCTAAGCAGTTTGGGGATGCGGTATCGGTGTGTGGGGGAACCTGGGGCAGGGTGTGGCGGTGGAACCTGTGGAGTGGTGGCCTGGGGGATGGAGGAGAGAGACTGTGTGGTGGAGCTGCGTCGTGGTGGTGGTGGTGGGGTCTTGCCCTTCCTGGTCCGTGGGGACTTTCGAATGGGGTCCTCAGTCTGCCTGTGCCTGGGGGAGGGTGTCCGGGTGTGAGGGGCACTCCCCTCTGTGTGTGGTGGTCGCCTCTTCCGCCTGGACTTCGTGTCAGATGTATCTGTGGGGAAGAGGCCAAGCTCACAGAGGAAGAGCTTCTGGGAGGGGGGGTTTGCAGGTGAGGCAAGGGAAGGGGTTTTGGAGGGAGAGGCATCTGAGGACTGTGGAGTGCTCGTGGATGCGTGCGTGTGTGTCTGGGCCCCATCCCCTGTGAGTGAGATATCAGTCCCCTGACTGTGCGTGCGTGTGCGTCTGAAGTTTGGCTTGTGTGTCTGTGTGCTGCTTGTGTCTGTGCTGGGGTGTGCCGGTGCCGGTGTGTGTGTGCTTGGGACAGGTAGGGTGCTGGGGATTGTGGATGGGGCAGAGGTAGGAGGGGTGAGGGACTGTTGCAGGAGGGACATTGCTGCCGTCAGTGAGGAGGCCATGGACTGATTGGTCCGATGTAGGGCAGACATGCCAGATGACATGCCCTCCATGAATGACACCAGTTGTGTCAAAAGACCCGTGTGTGCATGGAGGACCCTCAGCATTGATGTCTGCCCTACATGGATCTGTTTCAGCAAGTCCACAGACTCCACACTCAGGGCAGCAGGGGGTACAGAGGAAGGGGGTGCGGTGCCTGGCATGAAGGAGACATGCTCCCCTACACAGGAGCCTCCACGGACATGTGGGATGGGAGCAGATGGGAGGGTGGAGATGGTGGTGGTGGTGGGGACAGACTTGCTTGACGTTGCCTCTGGTCTGCTGACACCCGCCTCCACAAGGGAGACTTCACTGGAAGTGCTGTTTTCCCCAGCCGAGGTGGTCGTAGCTGAGGTCTCCTCAGTGTGGCTCCCCTCACCCTCCGTGCCACTGGGTCCCTGGGTCTCCCCTGCAGTGGACCCAGTCTGGCTCTGCCGCTCCTCTTGGTCCATGGAGCTGTCTCCTCCTGTGGCCGTGGATGTATCTGCAAACAATCAGGATAAACAGAGCAACATTAGTCACCTGTACTGACCACATACACCACAGTAAGTACAGCACATCACAGAGCAAGCCCTGCCATCATTTGCTAGACATTGCAATAAGTGCTGACACTGATTTGAAGAAGCCCATTGTCTGCCTGACAGTCAGTCATGCCACACATATCCTACCTGTCCATGCACCCATCTGTCTGCTGCCTGTTGTATGCGACTAATCATATGTGCACACATGCACCACATACACAGTTGTTGGACATCCAAGAGAACATATGGAAATGTGTCACTCCAAACACATGCCATCTCCTGCCACTGACTCAGTACATATGTCAGGAAAAGTGATGGGCAAAGTCTGTGTTGATATGCGGGTTTTGGTTCCATCACCAGACACAATGATGTCCTCATGTCCTGATAGACAATGCAACAATGGTGTGCATGCAGGACATGTCACACCACTGCTGGGTCACCCTTTGCGATTGGAATGTCATGGCACAGGCCTGTCTGGCAAGTCAGTCATAACTGTCTCCTGTCACAGGGGCAGTGCATACACACAACACCAGTCTGCACTGTGTCACAATCATGGAAGTTTTTGAAATGTAAGCCCTGTAGCTGACAGGTGCACATGTGCACCCCTGGCCACCCACATCATGAGGACTGAGATGATCCCACGTCAATCAAATGAGACATTTGAGTGACTGCAAACACAAATCCATACACATGAGCACTTCAACGTTTGATGAGAATGAACCAGAGCTGCCTGCACCCCAATGTTTCATACAACATTGTGCACAGTCAAGGGATCAGAGACCTATGCATTGACCTATGTGCAGATCCCATAGTCACAACTCAGATGGCTGGCCACCCCAAATTGTTAAACACTCCAGGAGTCCAAATAGCAAGGCCACACCACGGTGACACAGAGGCATACACCTGAGTGCCCTCTTCACAATGCCCAATATGTATGCTGACACACGGGAGTGGGAGAACAGAGTGCCTTCGATGTCCAGAGTAGGCATTACATTCCTGGTCCATGTGCAACATGGTATTACCCTGAACACTAGGCAGGTGGCTATGCATGTGTCACACACATGATGTACATACTACTGAGGCTCCTACCTTGGTCTCTGCAGCAGCATGGGTGTGTGGCACATACCCCAGACATGTGGTGAGTCAGAGCAGCAATTGGAACACATGTTAAAGCCATACCCAGAGTACATGTCAGATCATAGGCATTGGAGCAATTGTACCACCCATGCAGCTCACCACAAAGTTCCCGTAACTGATGCTGTCCCCAACTTGAACCACAGGTAACTGCAAGTACACAGTACCCAAGTGACCTAAGTCACAGATTGTAAGGGCCACACCTGTGTATCAGATGAGGAGGGGGCATGACACAAGTGAGGGACATGAGTCCAGCACGACATGACAGTTGTACTGTGGAAGTGGAACCAGGCTAAAGGAGTTCATAGAGCATGTCAGTCATAGTACACAGTTGAGGCTAGCACTTACCCCCTCCTTGCTGTCTGGCCTTCAGCTGCCCATCCAGGTCAGGGAAGACCACCGCCAGGATCCGGAGCATGTGGGGGGTCAGGGTCCGGTATCCGCCCCTCCTGCGAGGAGGCGACAGCTTCAGCTGGACCCTTGCGATCCTCCGGGTCCAGCCACGAAGGTCCTGCCACCTCTTCTGGCAGTTGCGGATCTTGCGCCTGTAGACCCCCACCGATCATACTGCCCGGACGATGGTCAGCCAGATCTCCTGCTTCTGGTGGGCATCAACCTGTGAGGATGACAAAGTGAAAAGGCCATTACTACACATGCAACATTTCCGTGCATCACACAGTTGGATATACAGGTCTCAATCACAGGGGCATATGATGTACACAGGCAGTGCAACTATGGCTATGAACAGTTTGCCAGCAGTTACCAAATGGTATCATTGCCTGGGAAGTCAAACCTTGTTGGAATGCACTGTTACTGCACTATACCTGTTCAGTGCATGTAACTACACACTTTGGGGGTGCCAAGTACTCAGTGAGCATGCTAGCCAGTGGTGTGCACACTGTAAGTCTTGCTAGTCAGACAACATGCACAATTAGTAAGGCAGTGGACAGCACACTCACCTGCTCCCCTGGTTTCCCATACAGCTTGCTGTACTGTGGAAGGAGGCTGTCCAGCAGGACCTGGTTCTCCTCAGTGCTGAAGGCTGGGGCTCTCTCCACAGTACGTGCCATTGCAGTAGCCAGAGGATGCAGAGACAGCAGCAGTGGTGGTGGCAGATGTCGTCCTGGAGCATGTAGTGCAGGCAAGTGAGCTCTCAGGGGAACAGCCAGCATTATATGTGTGCTGCAGAGGCAGATACTGTCCCCATGTGTCCAAAGTGATCGGTCCAAGTCGTTTGCATCTTCTGAATCTGGCCAATCCATGGAATTGCACCACTTATACACGCCCACAGCATCCTTCAAAAGTTCAACTTCATGACACCCATGAATTTGCAACATTGTTGTGGGTGGCCAACTGAATTCACTGCATCAGACTCGTTAAAGCTTCGAAAACGCGTCCGTTACCATGTCAGGCCATAGCCAATGCGTGCGCACCGATCGGACCATTGCTGTACAACGCGTATTTCGAAAAACAACACGCATCCGTCCACATCAAATGCAATGGCCAATGCGTGCGCACCGATCGGTCCATTGCTGTACAACGCGTATTTCGGATGACAACACGCATCCGTCCACATCAAATGCAATGGCCAATGCGTGCGCACCGATCGGTCCATTGCTGTACAACGCGTATTTCGGATGACAACACGCATCCGTCCACATCAAATGCAATGGCCAATGCGTGCGCACCAATCGGTCCATTGCTGTACAACGCGTATTTCGGATGACAACACGCATCCGTCCACATCATATGCAATGGCCAATGCGTGCGCACCGATCAGTCCATTGCTGTACAACGCGTATTTCGGATGACAACACGCATCCGTCCACATCATATGCAATGGCCAATGCGTGCGCACCTATCGGTCCATTGCTGTACAACGCGTATATCGGATGACAACACGCATCCGTCCACATCATATGCAATGGCCAATGCGTGCGCACCGATCGGTCCATTGCTGTACAACGCGTCCCTGTACAAGTCACTCGCATATATGTCACCATGGTTGTCACTGGTGAACGTATGCCAGCCACAATTACTTGCCAGGGACTCAGGGGCACACCTACAACACCACAGCCTGTCCACACTGTATCCTAAGGCATGTAAGGCTGCATTACCTGTGTGTGTATGAGGGTCAACATGTGGTTTCTTGGGTGGCACTTGGGGGAAGCCACTCTCAGGCTGTGCACGTGTTCATGGGGACAGAATCCTTTGTGTGTTGTGCACATGACCACTGTGATGTGCAACTGTTCAGTTCAGGGCATGTGGCATGGTCACATTTCCAGGTTGTGTATGTGTATGTCATGTCACATACACCCTGAGTCCCATGTGGGAAGGTATGTACGTCACAGGGTAACCCATTGCCACAATAGTGATGGCCCTCCACAGTCTGTGTGCATGTTGTGTTTCAGATGTCTCTGATTCCATGTGCACAATGGGAGACAGTCTCCACATCCATGTTGTTTGTGCATCGACTTTGATGTTGTGCGTGTGTCACAGACGTCCACGTCTGTCCTGCAGAGGCAACAGGGGCCACTACCTGTGGGAGTCATGGTTGTATTGCTGACGTGTACATGATACGCCATGTCATGCCAGTGTCCATGTGGCAATACAGGGTCCCTGGGAATCTACCTGTTAATGAGCTGTGATGCCTGTGGCACATCTGTCCTGACTTGTCACTGTGGTGTGTGTTTGGAACGTGACAGCAGTACATGGGTACTGTGACACAGCCTAATGATTTCCCATAGCACAACCTGGAACTTGTTGTCAACACATGTTGAACTGTGATGTTAGATGTTGGCCATGTAGGTGCCATATATGTCCATACAGAACGGCACACACATCAAGTACTTGTGTCTCGTAATGATGTATCATGTGATATTGAGTATGGTCAATGCCACATATGTGGGGTGACTGACAATCTTTGTTCACCTATGCACTGCAGGGCACCAGCTGTCCATAGACCATTCCCTGACCTTGCAACCATGGTTGAACGTGACTGCATCCGACGGTACCGCTTCAACAGGCCACTGATTGAGGAATTGGCGGTGCGGTTGGCCCCACATTTGCAACCTGGCCGGACATACCCTACAGCGCTGACCCCCAAGGTGAAGGTGATGGCAGCCCTACACTTCTTTGCCACCAGTACCTTTCAACACACTGTGGTGTCTGCTGGTGGGATGTCACAGACCATGTTCAGCCGTGTGCTACGCGATGTTTTGGAGGCAATGTTGAGATACCTGAACCAGTACATCTATTTCCCTAAACGTCAACAACTCACTGATGTCAAGAGTGACTTCTATGCCCTGGGGAGGATGCCACATGTCATTGGCTCCATTGATGGGACACATGTGGCTTTGGTACCACCACAGGCACATGAGCAGGCATACAGGAACAGGAAACATTACCATTCTATCAATGCTCTGGTGGTATGTCTTGCAGATATGAGCATCTCACGTGTGTGCACGTTTCCCCGGTTCTGCACACGATGCCTACGTGATGAGGAGTAGTCGCATCCCGAGGATGATGTCACAGATGCAGAACCAGCGTGCCTGGCTTGTCGGTGTGTACTGACTTTGTACCATTGTGTGTGTTCTGCAATGTTGTATTCCACCCTCTTTTCCAACTCAGCTAATGTGCAATTGTCTGTATGTAGGTGACTCCGGATACCCCAACATGCCGTGGTTGCTGACACCCCTCAGGAACCCTGTGACACCAGCCCAGATGCGCTACAATGAGGCACATGGTCGGACCAGGAGAGTGATTGAGCAGACATTTGGTCTCCTGAAGAGCCGCTTTCGCTGCCTGGACAAGACAGGAGGGGCCCTCCCATATGCCCCAGCAAAGGTGTGCAAGATTGTCATCGTCTGCTGCATGCTACACAACCTGGCAGTGCGGAAGGAGTTGCCTCTCATCCTGGATGACGATGACCAACATCCGCCACCTGTGGAGGATCCTGGCCTGGGCCACGATGCCAGTGATGATGATGATGATGAGGGTGATGTCCGCACACAGCTCATCACCAACTTCTTCAGCTGAATGTGAGTATCCAGAGATGTCATGTCAATGATTTGAGTTTGCATGATATGTGTTGGTGGTGCTCTGTTGCTGTTTGAGTGTGGCCATGTGCTACTTGACTGGATGCGTGCAGCGATGTGTCCTTACAGGTAGTTTGTACTCCCCAACAGTGTTGACATGCTAACTTGGTTTTGTGTAGGTATCTTGTGACATGTATTGGGCATGAGTATTGCAGTTCTGTCCTGTTCTTCAGTGCTTTTGATTGTGTATCATGTCTGTCCTTCACAGGGTGCTTTCAGAGTTGTTTGGTCAACTCGGATCCCCCAACACCATGATTCAACTTCCAGGGTGGAAGCAGTTGTTTCCCTACAGGTGATGTGCCACACACCCCTGGACTTTATTTCTTCTACACTTGTTGACTGTGTGGCCACTGCCACATGGGATTACCTTGCATCTGTAGTGGAAACAACATGTTGCAAATGTGTAATAAACCTGTGCTTCACTTTGGGATGTGCGTTGTCTGTGGTCACACATCTGACTGACATTTGCTTACTGCACCTGTGGGCTAGTTAACACAGACTGTGAATAGGTGTGGTGTCTGTGCATTCCACTGTATTTCCTGGCAACATCAGTGTAGGCGATGAGTCAGATGGCCCTGGTGTGTATGTGTTGTGTTGCCCTAGTATGTGTCTCCCTCATATGTGTCACATCGCCATGACTCACATGACGGTGTTGAACTTGCTGTAGCAGTTAGCATGCACAGTGTCATTTAGCAGATCATCATCTCCATGACAAAAACAACGTTGGAATCACAACAGAGGCAAGTATGGTGTATTAGTGAGTTTATTTACATACATGTGTGAGGATAGTGCACAGGATGGTGGGTGCTGTACATTGGGATTTGAATCCAAAGTTCCCAGATGAGTTTGGAAGTGTTGGTAGCAGAAATGTCCTGAGTAAAGTCCACAGTCATCTGATACATTAGTCCAACTTAAACTCCCCATGTCATGTGGGAGAGTTGGGTTGCATTCGACAGGGTGAACAGTTTGCACACAAAGGAGAATTTCCAGAACAGGTGTTGGGTTCCTGGGGGATGTACATGGCCATCGGCCTCTCAGTTGTCCTTCCTCGGACGGCCCCTCTTCTTTCTGGGGGGACCCTCACGTGCAGGCCGCTGCGGTGCAGAGGACTCTCCACCAGAGTCATCCTCCCTCCCTGTGGCAGTTGCAGTTGTTGCGGCACCAGATGTTGTGGGCACACAGGGAGGTGTGGCCATGTTGGTGCTAATCTGGCGGAGGCATGTCAATATGTCCCTCTGCACCGCTGTCAGTTCTTCCAATGTGTCCCACTTGGACTCCATGCCAGACATGTGTGTCTCCATACGGGACATGTGTGTCTCCACACGGGACATGTGGGAGTCCAAGCGGGCATGATGGGCAGCCTGCTGCTGTTGAATGTCCTTGAGGATCCCCACTACCTGGCTGACCTCTCCGGTGCTATTCTGGTACACATCAGCAATGCGTACCATTGTGGGTCATCATGCAGTCCAGACCCCTATGCAAACAGCGACCTCTGCCTACCACCCCTCCCACCACCCCTGGCCACACGTGCGGGACCGGCGGTGGCACGCACAGGTGACCCTAGGCCCCCTTGGGGGTTGGTACTGGGGTTGTTGTCCATTGCTTCACGGTGGGCTGGGGTCCCTGTGCTGTTGTCATTGAGTGTCCTTGGTCTGTCCGTGTCGGCGGGGTGGTCTGTGTGTCGGCAGATGTTGGAGGAATGGGTGCAGGGGGTGCATATGGTGGTCCTGCTGGTGCTGCATGATGACTCACACCGGAGGTGCCAGGTTGGTCTTCGCCATCCGATGAGGGCAGAGGCTGTTCCACACCAGGGAGCTCATGGGCCACCGGAGCCTGGGACAGGGACTCCTCAGCGTCTGCTGCTGTGTCCCCATCATCACCTGTTTTTGGGAGACACACACAATGTATGTTATGTTTCTGCAGGCATCAATGGTTCAAACACATGACAGTTGTGACTGTACCTCTGGATGCGGCCCTGTACATTGCATTGTCCTAAGTTGTCACAGTCAGAGGTTGATATTGGTGTGGCTCATTGTCCTGCCAACCTGATGCTTTGCAATGTGGCTGTTGAGGTGTGTGCATGACCAGCATTGGTGGTATTTGGTTGACATCCGGACCTCCTTCTCCCCCCAGCCCAGTTATCCCACCATGAAGCATGCCACCCTTGCAGTGGGTGCAGGTTAACTCTCAGGATGTCAGTCAGTGGTGTCCTGCTGTTGGTTGGTGCCCAGTTCCCAGCAGGGCCTGGTACTCCCCACGACAGAGGACCATTGTCAGACATCTTAGAAGTGGCTTTTCACTCCCTGTGAGGTGTGCATGCTTCAGTGTGAGCTTGCTGGGCCATGTGGGTGGGGGATGTTGAGCTGTGACTACCACTCCCATCATGCCATTGCCTCCACCCCCCTTCCCAGCATGCCCATACTTCCTTCCTTCCTTTTGACTCTGCTTCCCTGTGGGGTAGTGTGCCTGTGCTGACAGGATGGCTGACAGTGTTGTCCTGGCGTTTTTTTGGCTACAAGTCCCAAGAGTGTCCCTGTGCTTCACACAGCATAACCCAGTGTGGTTGTTCTTTGTGGGATATTTAATTAGAGTGTGAGGCATTGCATTCTCCCAGGTGAGTTGTGTGGAGTTTGTGTTAAGGGGGGGTGTGAGAAAAGCTGCTTGTGACTATGGTCAGAGCTGTCAGTCCTCCTTCCCAGCCAGATATCCCACCATGGAACGTGCTTCCATTGCAGGGAGTGCAAGTTGGCTTTCAGGATGTCAGTCAGTGGTGTCCTGCTGTTGGTTGGTGCACAGTTCCCAGCAGGGCCTTGTGCTCCCCACAGCAGTACCCAGTGTCAGCCATCTTGTCAGTTCTTTTCCACTCCCTGTGATGTGAGCATGGTTCAGAGTGGTGTTGATGGGCCAATTGTGAGGGTGACCAATATCTGTGACTACAACTCCCATCATGCTATTGCCTACACCCCCTTCCCAGCATGCCCATACTTCCTTCCTTTTGAGTCGACTTCACTGTGTGTGAGTGTGACAGCAATGGCAAGATGGCTGACAGTGGTGTCCTGCTGTTGGTTGGTGCACAGTTCCCAGCAGGGCCTTGTGCTCCCCACAGCAGTACCCAGTGTCAGCCATCTTGTCAGTTCTTTTCCACTCCCTGTGATGTGAGCATGGTTCAGAGTGGTGTTGATGGGCCAATTGTGAGGGTGACCAATATCTGTGACTACAACTCCCATCATGCTATTGGCTACATTGACTTCACCAGCATACACAGCATTCCTTCCTTTCAGTGATCTTCCCTGTGAGGTGGTGTTCTAGTGGTGGCAAAATATCTGACAGTGTTTGTTGGTTAGATTTGTGCCACTGCCTTGCTCTATTTGTTGTTAGGTTTGTACATGTCATGACACAGTTACATATCACTATGAGATGGCATGTATTGTGTTTATCTAACTAACATACACATCTTGGGATGATTATCTTTTGGTTGCTGTGGATTTGCTAAGGGTGCATGGTTTGACTATCCCCTTGACAGTGATGTGTGTGTATTGTCACACAATATTGGGTATATTGGTTGTGTACTCACCAGGCTCTGGGATGTTTGATAGTCCATATACGCTCACTGGTGGTAGGATGGCCCGTACCTTCTCCTCCCAGGGTCTGAGGTATACTGGTTTGCAGGAGGGCCACTGCCGGTGCGATTACTCAAGGCGTAATCCTTCTTTAGTAGGTCCTTGACACTCCTGCGCACATCATACCACCTGTTCTGGATGTCTTCCTTTGTGCGCAAACATGGTGATTGTGCGTTCACCCTGTCGACGATCCTTTCCCACATCTTGGTTTTCTGCGACATGGGGGTCTGTTGGACCAATGTACCAAACAACTGTGGCTCTACCCTGAGGATCTCATCTACCAGGACTTCCAATTCACTGTCTAGGAACTTTGGATTCTTCTTTGGGGGCATGGTGATGGGTGGTGGTGGGGATTGATGTGTGTGTGTGTGCAAGTGAGGGTGGGTGAGTGTAGGTTTTGCTGGGTGTATGTGAGGGTGCTATTTGGGAGGTGCTAATGGTGTGTGGCTTGTGTGATGGATGAGTTGTGGGTGTGTCTGTGTTTGCTGTCTGATGGTGTTCTGTGCTGGCAGGTCAGTTGAATTTACAAAGGATCATGGTAGTGATTTGTGGCCTTTATATGGGTGAGGTTGTGGGCGTCTTTGTTCCATGTTTTTTCACCTCTGTATTTCTTGACTTTGTCTTTGCTTGTTTGGCCCTTTTTTTGTGTTTTTCCTTTGTGGGTTTTGGGCATGTAGGAGACGTTCTTCTGACCGAGTAGGACGCTGAAGTTGGCTCGTGCAGGCTTCTCCAAATCTTTCAAGCTGTGTTTCTGATGGGTTTCATGTGCGGCGTACGCGTCGGTCGCGGAGTATTGGGTTGCTTCGGCTCGGTTTTATATGCGTGTCGGTCGTGCGGCTTGGGCTCCGTGCGACTCGGTCTGGTTTTCCACGCATTGCATCGTACTGCGCGGGTCGGAGTTCGCGGGTACGTTTCTGTCGGGTTCATTCCTGGTGCGTGTCGGTCGGTTCTATTCGCGTAGTTTTCCGGCCGGATAGCTGGTTTCCGTGCGGTTCGGTCGCTCGGCTTGTGTTCTGTACGAGTCGGTCGTAATTCACATGCATTGCATCGTACTACGCGGATCGGGCAGCGCCGGTACGTGTCGGTCGGACTATATTCCCGTACCGAGTCGATCGGTACGTTTTCCGGCCCGAATCGGAATCGGCCCCCTTGTCTGTGGGTGATGCATCATTTAACAAAGGTGTGCTGTTGTGAGCCACGGTGTTGTCTCCCTTTTAGGCCAAGCGCCTCCCTCTCCCCTCTGTATCTCGGCTTTAAGTGTTTAATGTTGTTCATGCTTCAGAGGAAAAAACTGTTGAAACATTACAACAAAACTGTAAAAGTGACTGGGGCTGGCAGCAACAGGCTGCACGCCCAAACAGAAGCATAGAAAACTCTTTTGAGGTGGGGGGAGTTAATGTCAAGTGGCGGGTCAGATGAGAGCTTCCGGGAGAATACGATGGGCTGGATGGGCGACTGAGAACCCAAGTTCGGTTGTGCCCCGGCACCGTACTGTTTGCCCACCTGCTAGCTGGTTAGACAGGCAGGTTCGGTTTCTGGTGGGTCAAGCTTTGGATGGGGGCAGTGTTCATAAAGGCTGCCAGGCCCAGTGCCTGCAGCCCAGAGGGAAAGTCGCAGCTTGATGCCTCAGAATAGGGACAACAATCATAAACTCCTGACAGTATAGAGGAATGGTATCTTAGAGTATGCCATCAGCCGTATGTGGGGTGACCTGCAGGCCTGCTGTAGATTTGGGAGAGAGAAGGAGGCTGCCATGAGATGGTCATCACTGGTAGGCAAGTTGATGTCTGAGTCCGATTGTGGTGTGGGTTGATGGAATGATAATGCCATTGCTATGGCTGATTGCTGTTCCCTCTGCAGTTCCTGCTGGGTGGGCGACCTCGGAGTGTCAGGTGGATCTTTGGTTTTGCAGCTCTGGTGGCCTCGTCTGTTTGTCTCCCAGCGTGCGTCTTGTGCCAGTTTGTGTGGCGATTCCCACTCTGGTACGGTGCTCAATCCAATCCCAAGCTAAAGTGGGGTAGTGAAGAAGTAGGTGTGTTGATCATGGAACATCTTTAGTTTGGCAGGGGATAACAGCAAGTATTGGGAATGTAGGTCTCGAAGATGGCGTTTCACTCCTAGGAAGGATGAGCATTGTCGCTGTGCCGCCATGGTGAAGTCTAGGAAAATGCAGACCTTGCAGTTTTGGAGTTCCAGCGGGCACGCCTAATGGGCTGCCTGCAGGATATTGTACCTGTCTTAGTAGTGGAGTAGCCTAGCTACCATTGTGCTTTGGCAATGAGCCGGATGGTGGGCAGCGGGCAGGTACACGATGAGCTAGCTCAAAGGAGAAGTAAGGGGCTGGAGTAAATGTCAGTATCCAATTTTTCAAGAAGGTGATCATTGAGTCGGAGTCTTCCGATCCTTCTGGGAGTTCCACCACACGTATGTTATTGCGGCAGCGCCCAGCCCTCTACATCATCCGCTCGGTCTTCGAGTTTCCAAATTCGGGTAGTGAGGTCTCGAGAACATTTCTCCTGGGTGTCCAGTTGGGGCATGATATCTGTGAGTGTACGTTCCATTTCCGTCACTTTGGTTACCAGTTTTCACTGATCGTCGTGAAGGAGACCCAGTTATATGTGCTTCTTCTCGATTTTCGTCTCCACCGAATCCCTAGAGGTCACAATGACCTGCAGAATTGTATCTAGTGTGTCTTGGGTGGCTGGGGGTGACTCTGGGCATAAGTGGCTGCACCCAGCTTGTTCTGTGGAGTCTGTGGATGGCGACGGTAGCCTGGAGGGCCTCCGCTTATATCGCTGGTGTCCCATCACTGTGGAGAGGCACTTAAGCACTGGAGAGAAGGAGAGGTGGTGCACTCCCAGTATTTACCGCAGCTGTACACTCTACATATGCAGGTGGGCCTGCCTGGGGAAATGGGTGTCTCTAGTGGAAAGGGGTGTCACGTTTCTGTACCCCAAGGGATGATGCGCTGTCGCCTCTGGTGCCTTGTGGTTCCTGAGCAGTATGCCACCCCTCTACCACTGCCTGTACCTGTCCCAGTGTTGTGGTATGCTGGGCCCTGTAAAGGGCAGTTGGCCTTAGCTGTTCCTGGCAGGGAAATGCTGCAGTTCTCACTTGGAGGGTGCGGGATGCTGGTATGAGCAGTTGGGTGCCACTGCCGTGTGCTGTTGGTATCTGCAGATCGGTGGTGCACACACCCCTGGGCCGCCGCATTGAGGTCTGTGCAGTGCAGGCACAGGTCGCCGCCACAGATGAGTCCGTAGGGCGAGAAAAGGGCGTCCAACCCACCCATCCCGGGGTTGTGGGTCCGATCGTGGCATGACCCTTCTTCCTAGGCCGTTTCCTCCTGTGTGGCTGGTCTCAGTCAGTCGCAGAGAAAAAAAGGCCCCGCCTTTGGCTCCCCATGGTAGTCCTCTGGGCCAGAGCTGGTCCATGAGGTTGCGTTTTAGGGCTGGGGCCCATACGGAGCAGGGGCACATGCTCCGAGGGTCGTGGGAGTTTGACCGCTGCCACGTCTCACTGCCCGGCTGTTGGCTATGCAGTCCCTGCCAGTGCCATGTGGATGTTGCGCCGACAAAAGCCGTCGGGGGCCCTTCGGCGGTGCCTCCTGGGTCGTGCCTGCAGAATCGATGTCAGCGGCAGTCACTTTACACGCATCATCCCCTGGTAGTTGCTGGGGAGGCGCATAGATTTTACAGGATTAATGCAGATTCTGTCACCCTTCGCCCCGGAGTTCTCTCAGGTGCGGACCGCCATCTTGCGCGGTCAAGCCACGCCCTCCTCAGAGCAGGACTCTTATACCTCAAAGGATCCTCAATGATTGAGGAGTGCAAAGATGGGCATCTTAACTTCCTCCACTTTCCTGTGTCTGAGATCAATTCATGCATTCTATACACCACTTTTCCAGTAAGATACCCTTAATGTGAAGGCCATGTCCGGATCTGGGTTTTGTGCTTGCTGTTCCATGGTATTCAGGCTTTATCTCATGAACGAGGCCCAAAATGTTTAAAACGAATTTGAAGTTGTTCTTGTTCTGTTCAGAAAGGATGTGGTCTGGCAGTTCAGCCTGCACTGTTTGTATTGGAAAAGTACCATGGCTAATTTAAATATTGTTGGTCCCTGCCTGCAGTGGCATAATGAGTTAAAACAGACTGAAATGCGGCCACAAGCAGCGATTAATTCAAGCATACCATCGCTCACTTTTTCTTTTTTCCTTATAACTTCTAGCAAATCAGAGAAGAACTTTTAAAGCTTTCGGTCAAAAATTGAAGGATTCCCTGTTCGCCATATTATGAGTGCGTTGATGTCAAAATACAGTGAAATACACATTAAATACATTGAAGCTAACATCTTTCATCTTTAAGTTGATGCCCTGGTCCACCGGACTCTAAGTAGGGCCTTAAGCCAATTTATTGAAATTCATGAAGAGTAGTTTCAAAAGGAAAATGTAGTTAAGAATAGTGCACAAATGTAGAGTTTGTGGGGGGAAAAGTTGGTTATGGAAGCCTCACCAACTGCCAAAGTTATGCAGAATACATAAACTCAACTGTCCTCCAAGTTTCAAAGTTGTTAAGACAATTAATTGTGCACAGCTCTATTACACAACTTATTAAGTACAGAAACAATGAAACTTGATTGTTCTTTGTTCAGTGGGGACTTGGGTGTGAAGACCAAAATCTGAGGGGTGTGGTTGACTGACTGCTGTGGGCAGCTTTCACCCTCTATCTTAAAAGTTAACGTAGTAATTGTGAATATGTAGCACCAATAGGCCTCTAGTTTAAAAGCTGCAGTAAATTTATTAGTTACTTACGTAGATGCGATTATAGAATATAGGCTTGATATTACATTTTGTGCCATTTAAAATGAAGTATTTATCGTAGTGTTCCACAGTATGATTTTAGAATCAGCTTGTGATCTTAGACTTGGGAAATCAAGAGTGTGAGAACTTTGCTTCTGTTATAAATACTCACAGCACTATGTATCCTTGCTTATTGCAAGTAGAGTACAAGAAAAGAGAAATATGGAAGAAAATAATTATGGTAAACTAACCGTAATAAATAAGTGCAAAGCTTTTAGACATTCCCACGATCGCAATCAATATTGTAAATCATATGCTTAGATTGGGCCTGGTGTCCACATGATACGCTACTTGTTATTCATCCTCAAACTGAAATGTGACAAATAAAATGTTGTAATGCAATGTATAAAAGGCCATAAATGCAGTCGTGCAGAAAAATGCACAGTGAGACAACTACTTTATGATTCCCTTTTTTGTAGCACGAATTTGTGATTCCCAAAATACAATCCCAAACTGATAATAAATGGTTCATAAAAATTAGCAAATGTGCAATTCACATTTTACAGAGAGTTATAAAAGGTATATTTGTAACTCATAAATTGCAATCAAGTAGAAGCAGGCAGTGACCTGGTCAGCAGCGGCTAGCACGGAATGAGGGTGGAGGGGCGGGGGAGTGGCAGGGGGCTTTGGGGCAAAATAAAAGTAAAACGAAATCCACGTACCTCTTCCGCTGGCTGCGTCTCTCCTCCTCCTCTTCTCGAGTCCCAGAACCAGAAAGCACCCAGGCTCCCCATAGCCAATCACAACGCTGCAATGCAGCGTTGTGATTGGCTCCCCTGTGATTGATCTGAGCACCGTGGATCGGCGCTCAGAGGGGGACTGGGGGCCTGGGCATGTCCCCCACCAGGCTGTGTAATGTACCCTGGTGAGTAACATACAAAGTGCGCATGACAGTTTGGCCGGCCAAGACGGCCGTCCAAGCAATCATGAGCACTTGGATTGTACAAACCACTCCTCCCCCTGTGCTCCAGCCCCGCCCCGTCATAACTCAGCCCCGAACCTGCAGAAAATAAAATGCTAATAACTGCGTTATAATCATTTTATTTTTCCTGCTCAAAGAGCAGTGGGGCGACTCTCCTTCGCCTTAGTGGAGGAGCCACCCCTGGACCTGGTGCGAGCTTTATAACAAAACGTGGAGATCTTTTTTTATCAAAATAGCTGCACTCTTTGCCATGTGAAGGATTTTGGCAGCACCAATAGCAGATGGAGTACATTTTCAGATTCACAATATTTAACCAAACTGAGGATAAGATGTAAAGGAAGTACTGGCTGAGCAGTAAAGTGACATCATAGATTAATTGGTTCCTGTGCTAGGGAGGGGTCACACATAGAAGCGACAGCTTGCCTGCACATCAGGCAGTTATCAGGGCCTAGTAGATTCAGCAAGTGGGGTGTCAGACTGCACTGTCCAAGTTTTTCTGCAACTTCCTGGATGTCATATTTGCTAAAATTTACACCTGTATTGTCTTCTCCAAAACCCCTCATGAATTGCAAGACACCATGGTTCTGCAGATTAGCACATTTCCCACAAGATCGCTTGGCTAGGACACATAACTTGATTTGACCACCTATTGCCACAGAATTCCTACATTTTAGTGGCAAGAACCAGCACTTGCTAAATATACAGGTTGTCTACCATGTGGGTGCCTCATGACAGACCTCATGACATGGCACTTGGACAGTACCCTTGATTCCGTCATGTTCAGGTTCTATAGTCTCTACTTCGCCTTGCCAGAGGAAACTTTTGAGATGGCTTCTTGTTAGTTGAATCACCAACAAAATGGGTTGAGAATACAGCAGACATCCTACAATGTACATCAATGACAAGTATGTTGTGATTGCTCTAAGTGACAGTGTGTGCGTCATATATCGCTGGCTTTTCACCCAGTACCTCAATGCTTTGACTACCCCACAAAAGAAAGTCTGACGGTGCACACAAGTGTTACGCTCACATTTGAGTTCCTATAAACCAAATTTCAGGCATCTTCATTAGAATGGAGGTGGCCACGGTATGCCCCTGAGACAGCGTGCACAATAACTGCCTATCATATAATGAAATGTACACTGTTTGCACCACTAACAAAACATTCTTGTTTATTCATACTATTGGGCCCAAAAAACACCAACAATTCAACAACTGCGAAATATGACTGGTACTCCATGATGCTAAAATTGGTATGTGCCACAGCTGATGCATCAGTGTTTCTTCCTCCCTGTCAAAAGTAGAACCTGCTCTCTCCCCTTCTGCAACTCCACTTCTTCTGTACTTTAACGTTGTTTGTATATGGCACTGACAGACTGCTCAGACTTGGTGCCTCTGTACTCTTCTGTGCAGGCACTCCCTCCTATCGAGCACATGCTTGCATGGTGGGAAGCAATCCAGGGCAGAAGCAATCTGGACCGGGGCTTTTGCCACATCCTGCCTGCACTGCTCTATCTCAAAGAGCATGTTGACAGTCTTCCTTATGTGTTAATGTATAAAGAACCCTACTGCGTGCATGGTGGGTGAAACTGGCTTCTTTTATTAATGGGGTTAGAATACAAGCATTAACCTGGTGTAGTGTTGCTGACAGGTCGATTTGACCGATCCTAGTAAACAGGGCCGGCTTAGGTATGGGCAGTGTGGGCAGCTGGCCAGGGCCTCCCACTCAGCCTACCAGCATGGGGCCCCGCACAATTGCAACACACCACCGGTCCTCATGTACCCCTGCCAATCCAATTGAAAGAAAGGTGTCTCTTTGCAATTGGGCTCATGGAAAGGGCCTTTCAGGGATAGTGTGAGGAGCCCTAGGGGAGGGGGACACTTCCTCTTGTCCCAGGTGCAAGGAGACACATTTTGCAGGTTTGCCCTGCAATTAGCCCTCCTGCCCGGCTGCCCTTTCAGAGACACCGCGGGACGCCCTTTGTCCAGTACTTTAGCACCCCCCGCAGTTTTAACTCCCAGCCCACAAGCAATTCAGCCTGATACGAGCTGTAAAAGATGTGGTTGTAGCTCACTGAGAGGAGGAGCTGAGGCCCAGGAGGAGTATGCACAAAGCAGCTTCCGGAGCCCTGAAGGTGTCACTTTGAAAATTAGAGGGGCCTCGCACATTCCCCTTCGCTCGGGGCCCCAAAAATCCTAGAACCGGCCCTGCTAGTGACACCTGCCTTCAGCAGGGTGGGTGACTGTTTTGTAGATGGTTCCCTCACAGTACCAGTGTCTTCTTTCGTCATACAATACTCATACCTGCCAACTCACAAGGTGCCCCCCTGTGACACACAATATCGGCTCTCATCAAGCGATCTCCCGGTGTGGAGCCGATATCACAGGGTGGCAGGAAAAACGAGCTGAAAACCACTGTAAATAGTGGTTTTCCAGGCTTTGAACTGCCGATGTCCATTAAGGGGTGTGTAAACATCCCAGGACATTGGCACCAGCCTCAGCAAGCTTTTTTTTATTTTTGGAGAAGGGGGCTTTGGGGGACGGGGGGTCAAAAGTACCTTGTAGGCACTTCTCGGCAGGATGCCTGGCCCCCTTCAAGCCTTGCCACCTCCTCACACGGTGAGATTCTTCTTCAATTTAGCAGGTATGAATACTCTTGTTTCTCTTCAAACTGAATTAATCTTTCGCCTTTTTTTCCACCCTACTGACTATGCTCTCCTTGATGTTATATGTTTAGCGTTTTATTTATCTCCCAAGTGTTCTTGGTAGTGACTCCTACTGCTTTAATCTTCTCCTGCCTATTGCCAAATCCCCCTGTTTGTGACTTCAGGCACGGTCAATAAGTCCTTTCTAAAGAATTAGTCATTTTTGTCACACACTTCTTCACCAAAATCTCCAATTTTATACCACGAAACCCTTTTTAGGTCGAGGCTTGGCAGCGCATGCGTGGTCTGCAAGACCTGCTGTAATTACTATACCAAGGGAAATTCCGCCTGCTGTTAAGCATTGGTGAACTCCTGCGTCCGTCTTCTTGGGTGGCTCCTCATTGGTTGTCACTCCCCATACATTGCTTCCGTTTTCTATGCAGGAGCACCGGCCAACTACAGTTTCCTTTCGCTATAGCTATATATTCGTGCCAATGGGGACTACTTCAATAAAGCAGAAGCATAGCGCCGCCGGAATATGCAGGCTCTCTGTTGCATCCTGTTAGCTGCCTGACAGCAGCTCTGCTGTTGTTTGTTCCAATTTTTTTTTTTTTTAGCGCTGCGGCTGCGCTTGCCCGCACGGTTCTTCTCTCGCCTGTGATGCATTAAGGGCAGTGGCTCGGGTGCATAGCACCACCGGGATATTCAGGCTCTCTGCTTCTGCCTCTCTTGCTGCCTGACAGCAGCTCTGCTGTTTTTTTGTTACAAACATTTTTTTTTTAAAGCGCGGCGGCTGCGCTTGCACGCACGGTTCTTCTCCCACCCGTGATGCACCAAGGGCTTTGGCTCGGGCGTCCGCATGAAGTGAACAATGTTAGTGGGCGAAAGTTATGGATTTGTTTCAGTTTGAGGTCCACCAGTTTTAAAGATTCCTACGTGCCTGCCTGTAATAAACTCTCTCCTCCGAGCAGTTTAAATATAGACGTCCCACAGGGGAAGCCCTGGCCTCTCCAGCATCTAGAGGTGAGCGAGAGACGCCGTCTTTCTTCCAGGGCCAGACTGGCCGTTGCGGGCATCGGACATTTCCTCGGGAGACTGGAAGGGTGTGGGCCTATTTTGCAGTGGTGGGGGCCGATTTTGTTACTAGGGGGCGGTTTTGCTGCTGTATCGGCCCCAGTAACAAAAGCAGCATGGGGGGGGGGGGGGCTGGTCTGTCAACATTGCCAGGGCTGCTTTGTGTTCCCAGTCCGGCCCTGCTTTCTTCTCCAACCGGCTTAGCTCCAAGCGTGTCCCTACTACTCCAGTAGTACCACGTCCCTCCCCCCATGAGCGTATTGGTTCATGGAGGCACCATACTCCGTGAGGGCCAGAAACAGAGCCTGCTTGTACTTCGCAAAAGTATATGCATGTTGTAAGCGCAGTGGGATAGGCATTGAAGCTGACACATCGGAAAGTCTTTACAGCCGCCTCTAGTGATGCCTCAGTCCTCAGCACAAGTTTGCTCTCACACTTGCAGAGGAGACCATAATGTTAGGGACCAGCAGTAGTATAAGCGGATACCATTCATCCCCATTCATGTCCTTAAAAGTGACAGGTCCCCCTCCGGTCCCCCGCCCCTCGCTGTGTCCCCAAAAGTGACGTGTGTCCTTAAAAGGGACAGGTCCCCCTCCCTCGATGTGTCCTTAAAAGTGACGCGTGTCCTTAAAAGTGACAGGTCCTCCCTCCCCTTGCTGTGTCCTTAAAAGTGACGTGTGTCCTTAAATGTGACAGGTCCCCCCCCTCCCTTCGCTGTGTCCTTAAAAGTGACATGTGTGTCCCCAAAAGTGACATGTGTGTGTGTCTGTTTAAAACAGAGGGCTGCGGTGCTGGCAGTTGGCGACTGAGCAGGCATCCCTAAGCCCCCACCAGCCCCGGGACATCTGGGGCTGTCTAACACAAGGGTTTACGGTGCAGAGTTTTTTAAAAGGGTCTTTCTTTAGAAGCAGATGCTGCATTTTGAAACGTATCCCCAGCCGTAGCTGGGGGCAGAAAACTACCCATTAGGCTCACAAGTCACAACGTGAAAGCACAAGAACAAAAGGCCAGTTACCCTGCCAGAGCACCGTTGAGAACAGGCAAAACTAATCAGCCAGTCCCAAGCATCTTAATTTGTATAGTACAGGGGTTCTTTATGAAACATCCGTCCATCCTTCCCAGGAGCGCATCCCCCAACAGGCCCTAGGTTTAATTATCAGATATCAAAGTTCAAAGAGCCATCTAACAAAGCAGTGCTATGGTCAGAAAACGGTCCCAATATTGACCCTCACTACAATGCTCTATTACCAATAATGACACGTACTACAAGATTCTAAACACTCCCCTCCATAAAGGGTCCTCCTTCCAATTATCATGCCCTGCCAGGTATAAAAAGCATACTTTAGAACACCGACACAAGCAGCCATTCAAAAACCCATTAGGAGCGACCTGCTGGGATTGTCTTTGCTGCACAGTCCCACCAGCCCCAGAAGTTTAAAGCCAACAAGGGACCAGAGCAGCTTCTCCCAGATTCACGCTGCCTGCTACACATTAATGGAGGTACGTAAATAAGGGGCTGTGTTACAGGCTTAAGAATGTATGGGCTTATTTAATATGTTGATGCCTGTATATAAATGAACAGCGTTGCATTTTTAAAGGGTGTTTAACGCAAGGCATGAAGGTGTTTACAATGTTTTAAGTAGGGATTAAGGAGGTCTTGGGGCAGGCTGCTTAAGGTGAATAATGAGGGATGTAAAATATAGGTGTAATTTTAAAGTTTAACAATGCCTAGAAGTATTTTTACAATGTTACATACGTGTTTAGAGTCCCCAGAGATCGCAAAATTAACCCCAAACAATTTAACAATAAATAAAAACTGTTTAAGTACTCACCCATGGGTCGATCCTTGTGGCACTGCTGGTGAAGGGTCTGTTGATAGCTGACCAGGGCCATTATGTGCGAGGCCCCAAAAATGTCGCAAGTCCGCGATGGGGTCATGGTCCCCTAATGGCTGGAGTGATGTTGAGGGTTGGGGCTGTGGTGTTGATGTTGACCGGGAGGTTTTTAAAAAATAAATAAATAAAATAAATGTCCCCGAGCCCCCTTATGGTAGGCGCTGCTATGGGGCTGTGGTAGGGCCATGCACTGCTGAAGCCCAGAGCCATCGCTGGGCTCGTGAGGGCTCTGGGGGTTGGTGGCGCCCGTGTGCAGGGGCTTGAGGCCCCGTTTTTAAGCAATTAAAGGCCCCGGAGCCCGCTTGTCATGGGCGCTGCTCCGGGGATCTGGTGCGGGTGGGGGCGAGGGTCCGTGTGGGCGCTTGGCCCATTTTGTTAAAATTAAAAGGCCCTGTTTTTTAAATTAAAGGCCCCGGAGCCCACTGAGCTCCATGCGGCGCTCCGGGGTGAATGCACAGCTGAGGTAGCTGCTCCGGTGGCGCCAAGGTGCGCAGGGGCTTGAGGCCCGTTTCTTAAAAATAAAGGCCCCAGGAGCCCGCTTGCAAAGGTCGGGGCTCCGGGGATCTGGTGCGGGCGGGGGCGAGGGACCGTGTGGGCACGAGGCCCGTTTCTTAAAAATGAAAGGCCCCGGAGACCGCTGCGCTCCATGCGGTGCTCCGGGGATCTGGTGCGGGCGGGGGCGAGGGACCGTGTGGGCACGAGGCCCTGTTTTAAAAAATGAAAGGCCCCGGAGACCGCTGTGCTTCATGCGGGGCTCCGGGGCTGTTTGTGTTGTTGGCGGTGGGGTAGGGATGGCGCCTGGGGGCTCGGGGGGCTTGAGGCCCCGTTTTTAAAAATGAAAGGCCCCGGAGCTCGCTTGTCATGGGCGCTGCTCCGGGGATCTGGTGCGGTCGGGGGCGAGGGACCGTGTGGGCTTGAGGCCCTGTATGCGGCGCTCCGGGGTTGTTGGGCGGTAGGGGTTGGGGACAAGGATGGCGCCGGTGGCCGTTAGGCCCCTTTTTTAAAAATAAAGGCCCCGGAGCCCACTATGCGACATGTGGGGCTCCGGGGTTTTGTGCTGCAGGGTGGGGGGCCCTGAGGCCTAGGGCTCCGTTTGGGCACGAGGCCCCGTTTAAAAAAAATAAAGGCCCCGGAGCCCGCGCTACACCAGGCGGAGCTCCGGGTGCATGGGTGAGGGTCCTGCGGCCTTGGGGCTCCGTGTGTGGCGCTCGGCCCCATTTTTTAAAAATATAGGCCCCGGAGCCCGCTGAGCTCCACGCAGTGCTCCGGGGTTTGTGCTGCAGGTTGAGGGCCCTGAGACCTAGGGCTCCGTGTGGGCGCGAGGCCGCGATGTTTTGAAATTAAAGGCCCCGGAGCCCGCTTGCCATGGGCGCTGCTCCGGGGGTATTGTGTGGGGTGGGGGCCCTGAGGCCTAGGGCTCCATGTGTCCGCTTACCGCCGGCGCTGCTCGGGGTCTGTTGGAGGCGGTGTTACAGGGTCCCCCACGAGGCTCGTGATGGTGGCAGCATCATGGCTGCCAGGAGCTTCCCCTCAGCGTTTCACGAAGGAAGGCCCTCCCCTCTGTGATGACATCACGGTTGTGGAGGGCCTTCCTTCGTGAAACACTGAGGGGGAGTTCCCTGTAGGTATTCCCCCCAAGGAAGTGCCTCCTAAGGGTGTGCAACAATGCATTAAGCAGCCGCATTGTAGGGTGTCACCAGGGCTTTAAATGGAAGCTTTTTCAATATTATATACACATCATAGTTGCTGCTTATTTATCTTATGCAACTAACAACCAGTGACAAAGCCAATAGACCTGCTGCTGTTACATGCTGGATCATATATCCGGATACAATGTTAGAAACAGGCCATGCAGAAAATGTACACACACATACACATGTACACACACATACACATGTACACACACACACACATGTACACACACACACACATGTACACACACACACACACACACACACACTTATTTTTTGCATGGCCTGTTTCTAACATTGTATCCGGATATATGATCCAGCATGTAACAGCAGCAGGTCTATTGGCTACACGGTCCCTCGCCCCCGACCGCACCAGATCCCCGGAGCAGCGCCCATGACAAGCGAGCTCCGGGGCCTTTCATTTTTAAAAACGGGGCCTCAAGCCCCCCGAGCCCCCAGGCGCCATCCCTACCCCACCGCCAACAACACAAACAGCCCCGGAGCCCCGCATGAAGCACAGCGGTCTCCGGGGCCTTTCATTTTTTAAAACAGGGCCTCGTGCCCACACGGTCCCTCGCCCCCGCCCGCACCAGATCCCCGGAGCGCCGCATGGAGCGCAGCGGTCTCCGGGGCCTTTCATTTTAAGAAACGGGCCTCGCGCCCACACGGTCCCTCGCCCCCGCCCGCACCAGATCCCCGGAGCCCCGACCTTGCAAGCGGGCTCCTGGGGCCTTTATTTTTAAGAAACGGGCCTCAAGCCCCTGCGCACCTTGGCGCCACCGGAGCAGCTACCTCAGCCGTGCATTCACCCCGGAGCGCCGCATGGAGCTCAGTGGGCTCCGGGGCCTTTAATTTAAAAAACAGGGCCTTTTCATTTTTAACAAAATGGGCCAAGCGCCCACACGGACCCTCGCCCCCACCCGCACCAGATCCCCGGAGCAGCGCCCATGACAAGCGGGCTCCGGGGCCTTTAATTGCTTAAAACGGGGCCTCAAGCCCCTGCACACGGGCGCCACCAACCCCCAGAGCCCTCACGAGCCCAGCGATGGCTCTGGGCTTCAGCAGTGCATGGCCCTACCACAGCCCCATAGCAGCGCCTACCATAAGGGGGCTCGGGGACATTTATTTTATTTATTTATTTTTAAAAACCTCCCGGTCAACATCAACACCACAGCCCCAACCCTCAACATCACTCCAGCCATTAGGGGACCATGACCCCATCGCGGACTTGCGACATTTTTGGGGCCTCGCACATAATGGCCCTGGTCAGCTATCAACAGACCCTTCACCAGCAGTGCCACAAGGATCGACCCATGGGTGAGTACTTAAACAGTTTTTATTTATTGTTAAATTGTTTGGGGTTAATTTTGCGATCTCTGGGGACTCTAAACACGTATGTAACATTGTAAAAATACTTCTAGGCATTGTTAAACTTTAAAATTACACCTATATTTTACATCCCTCATTATTCACCTTAAGCAGCCTGCCCCAAGACCTCCTTAATCCCTACTTAAAACATTGTAAACACCTTCATGCCTTGCGTTAAACACCCTTTAAAAATGCAACGCTGTTCATTTATATACAGGCATCAACATATTAAATAAGCCCATACATTCTTAAGCCTGTAACACAGCCCCTTATTTACGTACCTCCATTAATGTGTAGCAGGCAGCGTGAATCTGGGAGAAGCTGCTCTGGTCCCTTGTTGGCTTTAAACTTCTGGGGCTGGTGGGCCTGTGCAGCAAAGACAATCCCAGCAGGTCGCTCCTAATGGGTTTTTGAATGGCTGCTTGTGTCGGTGTTCTAAAGTATGCTTTTATACCTGGCAGGGCATGATAATTGGAAGGAGGACCCTTTATGGAGGGGAGTGTTTAGAATCTTGTAGTACGTGTCATTATTGGTAATAGAGCATTGTAGTGAGGGTCAATATTGGGACCGTTTTCTGACCATAGCACTGCTTTGTTAGATGGCTCTTTGAACTTTGATATCTGATAATTAAACCTAGGGCCTGTTGGGGGATGCGCTCCTGGGAAGGATGGACGGATGTTTCATAAAGAACCCCTGTACTATACAAATTAAGATGCTTGGGACTGGCTGATTAGTTTTGCCTGTTCTCAACGGTGCTCTGGCAGGGTAACTGGCCTTTTGTTCTTGTGCTTTCACGTTGTGACTTGTGAGCCTAATGGGTAGTTTTCTGCCCCCAGCTACGGCTGGGGATACGTTTCAAAATGCAGCATCTGCTTCTAAAGAAAGACCCTTTTAAAAAAACTCTGCACCGTAAACCCTTGTGTTAGACAGCCCCAGATGTCCCGGGGCTGGTGGGGGCTTAGGGATGCCTGCTCAGTCGCCAACTGCCAGCACCGCAGCCCTCTGTTTTAAACAGACACACACACACATGTCACTTTTGGGGACACACATGTCACTTTTAAGGACACAGCGAAGGGAGGGGGGACCTGTCACTTTTAAGGACACACGTCACTTTTAAGGACACAGCGAGGGGAGGGAGGACCTGTCACTTTTAAGGACACGCGTCACTTTTAAGGACACATCGAGGGGAGGGGGGACCTGTCACTTTTAAGGACACACGTCACTTTTGGGGACACAGCGAGGGGCGGGGGACCGGAGGGGGACCTGTCACTTTTAAGGACATGAATGGGGATGAATGGTATCCGCTTATACTACTACCAGCGGCGCTATTGGAAGCGAGTGTGAGAGGCTGAGCTCTCAATGCGTGATCAGCCCGAGTTAGCTAAGAAAGGAAGACTGTATATTAAATCTAAACATGTGTCGCAGCTAAATGATGTCCAAGCAAACAGAAGCGAGTATCCCAATTTGATTTATAAAAGGCAAAACACTTATTGTTAAATATGCTGGAAACAAAAGAACAGTGCCCTTTCCAAGGAGGTTCACGGTTTGTTTTGTAATTGGTGAATAAAAAACGTTGTTAGCGCCGCATTCCTTAGGATATTCTGTTCTAGAAGAAAGTTCAGCTGTTCACCTATCACATCTTTAAAACAAGTGGCAAATATTTGAGACCAACATCACACCAACCGTATAAACTTTTTTGTCTTCGAAAAGTACCACCTTTTTAGGTTTTGATTAAGACAGCTTTTGATCTCCTTAACTTTTGTTTCACCAATAAATCATATTTAAAATCTCATAGGTATAAACATACAAACAAGGCTTTTCGTTTTCGTTCTTCATCCATTGGTTTCTTCAAAGTGTCATTCACATTGTGCTTTCACACATCACAGTATGCAGCATTGGACAATATGTCAGCCCACTACACCCATTGCCTATTTTGCATTAGGAGAGAGAATTTTCTCCAATAATATCTGCACTGCACTCTGAACACAAGTGCGCTTTAGTGCCAGGGCTCTGTGCTTGGACTGCTTAGACACTGGTATATTGAGGTAACTTTCATGGCTGCCTCCACCTCCCCATGCGTCCTTGCATCTTTTACTTGCAGTGTTTTGTACATTAACATCACTATTGGCATATAACATTTTGTTCACTTAACACTTACATTACTGGTGCATTCCTTCCTCTGTAGTTCAAAAAACCCTCATAAACAATAGTTTATGGTTTCATGGTTGCCAGCACCTCCCCATGCGGACTTGCATCCTTTACTTGCAGTGTTTTTTTACATTAACCTCACTATTGGCATATACCATTCTGAAGCACTCTGTCACGCATTCGATATGCATACTGTGCAAATGTCACGTCATCACAGTTATGCTGTTAACCTTGCAAGGTTTGGGAAGGCGCATTATTAGATTAAAACTCTAGCGCACGTACCATGTTATGAGATTAAAACTCAAGCGCACATGCTTTTCTATACCACCATTTTAGTTAATGTTCTCAGACGGTTTTCTGTCATCAGGTGCTCTGGGTTACTGTCCTATGCCTAACTTTAACTATTCATTACTTTCATTTGGGTTACTACAATTGATTTAGCTGAAATAAATCAACACTACAAGTACCACAATGCATTGGGTTGGTATTAAAAGCACCAAAAAGTTAACATGTGAGCATGTTAGTGGAAGAAAAAAAATGTTATTGCTTTCTCTAGGGAGTGCGTGCTCTTCTGATGAGGGGTTGTCACGTGGCCGCAGGAGAATCACCTGGAGGAAAACATAGTTCTCTTTTTTTGTTTCTCTGAGCAGAAGACCTTTCCTGCAGCAAACAGCAAGGGCTCAGAGCGCAACTGCAAGGTAAGTACATGTTGTGTACTTCAGGCTAGTGGACTTGGAAATACAATGTAGATAAGAGCTGGATGCAATTTGCCAGGTATTTTACCTTAAAATAGCTGCAAAATGCATACAACTGCCAGCAGGGGTTTTGCATCTTTTACATGCAGTGTTTTGTACATTAACCTTACTATCGGAATATAACATTTCATTCACGTTTGCAATTCCTTCCTCCATAGTTCAAAAAACTCTTAATTTGTACTTTATGAGTTCCAAGGTTTCAGGAACTGCATTATGAAGCACTCTCTCATGCATTCAATATACATACTGTGTAAATGTCACGTTATCCATATTATCAGATTAAAACTCAAGCACACTAAAGCACATTGTCATTTACAAAGCCAATCGCGCTAACTCTATCAAATGCGAGACTTATTGCATTGCAAATGCTTGTTTATCTTTTTCTTCCTTCATCTTCTCGTTCTGCTTCCTGGCTCACCATTACCCCTGTATTTTCCACTTGTCTCAGGAACAGCTTCTCTCTTGTGACTTCCTCTTGACTGCATTGTTGAAGGCTTGGCCTACTTCCGGCTTCTGATGTCATAAGTCACTGTGACGTTCGCAACTTGTTACACCACGGGCCCAATTCTCAATTTACGATTGATATTGAAACGCAAATTGGAAATCACTTAATTACCAATGTGAATCAATATGAGTCGCAGTTTGGGACTAATGGTACTGCATTCCTCTGAAACTGTGCTTTGTTAATTTCGATGACTTATTTGTCACAAAATCCAAAAAACACATTCAAATTTTTATACATTGGGCCTGATGGAGCAGGGTTTTGAGAAAATAAAACCTGCTCGGATTGGACCCTCAGTAACATTCATTAACAGTGTGTTGTGAAAATTTTATTAAAGAATGCTAAAATAAGGGAAATGCTTTTGTGCATGCGTGTACTAATGCATGGAACTAGGCCACAAATTGCTTTGATAAAAAGACTAATGCTGCTTTTGTGCACGTTAATAATATTTAGCTAGGGATAACACGGGTTGTGCATGGGTTAGTGCATGGGTACTCACAAACTTTCTCCCGGGGGCCAAATTTACAGTGTGGTTTGTGGCCGAGGGCCGCACCGGTGGGGGCGGGGCTAGAGCAAAAAACAAAACTGTGACCATGAGGTTGAACACAGGCCCCTGCAGCGGACACCTTCGTCCACTGAACCACCAGACCCGGCATACACACATCTCTCTCTCTCCATCTCTCCCTCCCTCTCTCCATCTCTCCCTCCCTCTCTCCATCTCTCCCTCCCTCTCTCTGTCTCCCTTCCTCTCTCTGTCTCCCTCCCTTTCTCTCTCCTTCCCTGTCTGTCTCCCTCCCTCTCCCTCCCTCTCCCTCCCTCTCCCTCCCTCTGTCGCCCTCTGTCTGTCGCCCTCTGTCTGTCGCCCTCTGTCTGTCGCCCTCTGTCTGTCGCCCTCTGTCTGTCGCCCTCTCTCTGTCTCCCTCTCTCTGTCTCCCTCCCTCTGTCTCCCTCCCTCTGTCTCCCTCCCTCTGTCTCCCTCCCTCTGTCTCCCTCCCTCTGTCTCCCTCCCTCTGTCTCCCTCCCTCTGTCTCTCGCCCTCTGTCTCTCGCCCTCTGTCTCTCGCCCTCTGTCTCTCGCCCTCTGTCTCTCGCCCTCCTCCCTCTGTCTGTCTCCCTCTGTCTGTCTCCTTCCCTCCCTCTGTCTGTCTCCCTCTGTCTGTCGCCCTCTGTCTCCCTCCCTGTCTCCCTCTGTCTCCCTCCCTGTCTCCCTCTGTCTCCCTCCCTGTCCCCCTCTGTCTCCCTCCCTGTCTCCCTCTGTCTCCCTCCCTGTCTCCCTCTGTCTCCCTCCCTGTCTCCCTCTGTCTCCCTCCCTGTCTCCCTCTGTCTCCCTCCCTGTCTCCCTCTGTCTCCCTCCCTGTCTCCCTCTGTCTCCCTCTGTCTGTCTCCCTCTGTCTCCCTCTGTCTGTCTCCCTCTGTCTGTCTCCCTCTGTCTGTCTCCCTCTGTCTGTCTCCCTCTGTCTCCCTCTGTCTGTCTCCCTCTGTCTGTCTCCCTCTGTCTGTCTCCCTCTGTCTCCCTCTGTCTCCCTCTGTCTCCCTGTGTCTCCCTCTCTCTAACTCCCTCTGTCTCCCTCTCTCTAACTCCCTGTGTCTCCCTCTCTCTGTCTCCCTCTCTGTCTCCCTCTGTCTCCCTCTCTGTCTCCCTCTCTGTCTCCCTCTCTGTCTCCCTCTCTGTCTCCCTCTCTGTCTCCCTCTCTGTCTCCCTCTCTGTCTCCCTCTCTGTCTCCCTCTCTGTCTCCCTCTCTGTCTCCCTCTCTGTCTCCCTCTCTGTCTCCCTCTCTGTCTCCCTCTGCCCGTCTCTCTCCCTCTGCCTGTCTCCCTCCCTCTGCCTGTCTCTCTCCCTCTGCCTGTCTCCCTCCCTCTGCCTGTCTCCCTCCCTCTGTCTCCCTCTCTCTCTGTCTCCCTCCCTCTGTCTCCCCGTCTCCCTCCCTCTGTCTCCCCGTCTCCCTCCCTCCATCTCCCTCCGTCTCCCTCCCTCCCTCCGTCTCCCTCCCTCCGTCTCCCTCCATCTGTCTCCCTCCATCTGTCTCCCTCCCTCTATCTCCCTCCCTCTATCTCCCTCCCTCTGTCTCTCGCCCTCCTCCCTCTGTCTGTCTCCCTCTGTCTGTCTCCTTCCGTCCCTCTGTCTGTCTCCCTCTGTCTGTCGCCCTCTGTCTCCCTCCCTGTCTGTCGCCCTCTGTCTCCCTCCCTGTCTCCCTCTGTCTGTCTCCCTCTGTCTGTCTCCCTCTGTCTGTCTCCCTCTGTCTGTCTCCCTCTGTCTGTCTCCCTCTGTCTGTCTCTGTCTCCCTCCCTCTGTCTCCCTCTCTCTAACTCCCTCTGTCTCCCTCTCTCTAACTCCCTGTGTCTCCCTCTCTCTCTGTCTCCCTCCCTCTCTGTCTCCCTCTCTGTCTCCCTCTCTGTCTCCCTCTCTGTCTCCCTCTCTGTCTCTCTGCCTGTCTCTCTGCCTGTCTCCCTCCCTCTCTCTGTCTCCCTCTCTCTGTCTCTCTCCCTCTCTCTGTCTCTCTCCCTCTCTCTGTCTCTCTCCCTCTCTCTGTCTCTCTCCCTCTGCCTGTCTCTCTCCCTGTCTCTCTCCCTCTCCCTGTCTCCCTCCCTCTGTCTCCCTCTCTCTCTGTCTCCCTCCCTCTGTCTCCCCGTCTCCCTCCCTCCGTCTCCCTCCCTCCGTCTCCCTCCCTCCGTCTCCCTCTCCATCTCTGCCTCTTCTCTGCCTCGATCTGTCTGTCCCTGTCCTTGTCTCTGCCTCTATCTGTCTCTGTCTGTCCCTGTCTCTGTCTCCCTCTCTCGGTCTCTGCCTCTATCTGTCTGCCCCTGTCCCTGTCTCTGCCTCTATCTGTCTCTGCCTCTATCTGTCCCTGCCTCTATCTGTCCCTGACTCTATCTGTCCCTGCCTCTGTCTCTCTGTCTCTATCGCTGTCTGTCTCTGCCTCTATCTGTCTCTGCCTCTATCTCTCCCTCTGTCTCTCTCTCTGTCTCTATTGCTGTCTGTCTCTACCTCGATCTGTCTCTACCTCGATCTGTCTCTACCTCGATCTGTCTCTACCTCGATCTGTCTCTACCTCGATCTGTCTCTGCCTCGATCTGTCTCTGCCTCGATCTGTCTGTCCCTGTCTCTGCCTCTATCTAGCTCTGTCTGCCCCTATCTGTCTCTGCCTCTATCTGTCTCTGCCTCTAACTGTCTCTGCCTCTATCTGTCTCTGCCTCTATCTGTCTCTGTTTATATGTCTCTGTCTCTATATGTCTCTATCTGTCTCTGCCTCTATCTATCTCTGCCTCTATCTGTCTCTGCCTCTATCTGTCTCTGCCTCTATCTGTCTCTGCCTCTATCTGTCTCTGCCTCTATCTGTCTCTGCCTCTATCTGTCTCTGCCTCTATCTGTCAGTCTGTCCCTGTCTGTCTCTGTCTATCTCTGTCTCTATCTCTATCTGTCTCTGTCTGTTTCTGTCTCCATCTGTCTCTGTGCCTCGGGCAGTGCACACGTACTGTGTCTACACGTCCCCGTCACCAGCCCAGAGACAGCCCCCCACTCCCCCCTCTCCCTGTGTAATGTAAAAGCCAGCTTGTTTTCTCCTGGAAAAGACCACTATCGCGTGGCAAGTGTGAGTCGTGTGACAGGTGTGACAATAAAAGGCTGGGGGTGGTATGGTTCAGATTCTGTCACATCCGTCTGGTGAACGAATGATAAGTAGCACTGGACCCCAGGCGCGCAACGCCCATTGGGCTCAAAGGGCTTCAGCCTCCCCCCCCCCGTCGTGTGTGTCAGCCCGGGCTGAGACAGCTTCCCGGGCACACACACAGCCGCACCCGAGTACTTCACAGGTCTTTAAAAGACCATTTACTTGTTAATGAGGCTTTGTTGTATTTCACCTCTTCTTAGCGCCCCTGCATCTCCACTTTGACTATCCTGGAATCGCCCGGCCCCCATAGAGCAGAGTCTCTCGGAGTCCGCGCTGCAAACACAGGTACGATGTCTGCAAGGTCCGCGGGCCGCCAAGGAAGGCTTGCCAGGCCGCTGGCGGCCCGCGGGCCGTACTATGAGTACCCGTGGGTTAGTGCAAGGCTGGGATGGTGTACAATGAAATTACATTTCATGAAAATAATAAATGTTTGTTTTCTGTAGAAAAGCAAGCATGGGCCTACACTTCTGCATGTCAGTTTGGGGTTAATATTTGGCTGAAAATTAAAATGTCCAAAAGAAAGATTCGAATGAGAAGAGGGAGAACTCAAAAGTTGTACATGACCTTCATGGTGTACTGAATGTCTGCCAAGCTGCGGAAAAGAAAATAAGATTACAAAGTGGAATTGAACAGTTTCCTTCATGAGATGGCAGAGGCGAACAATAGAGGCGTAGAGATTTGCAACATGCAAAAGAACTGCAGGAAATATTTACTACGATTGTGTTCAAAGTTGCTTCCTGGGATGAATCTGTCGTAATGCTGAATGTTTAAAACAAAGAGACATTTAATAAAATGGTCATGATGAGTGGTGTGACAGAACACCCCCATCCTTAGCAGATGGATTTCGTTCTCATATTGAAACATATGTGGGTTGGCCATTTAGGTTTTGGGGTATAATTGAAAGACCCCGGTGGGTGTGTTTTGGGAAGGTGGTTCTGCTGGTGTTAGCTAGCGGGAGATCGTCGCTGTCATCAGTTTGCTGTTTCCAGATAGAGGCCTACCTGTTTCCTGATTCCTGACTTAATCTTTGCCACTCGACCCTACTTGTGTGGCCTTGCTGCCCTTGGTTAGTATAGATAATCTCCTAAATTTGCATATTCATTTGCAAATGTATTTTGTCTCTGAAACTTTTCTCTTTTCGCCTATCCACTCCTTCAATGCATTGTTTATTTGATATGAGTTTGTTTCTATACATTGCTAATACTTTTCCTCTGTGATGATTATTTGCTTTGTATGACTGTACTTGACGAGCATTTATTTTCACATTATTTATGATAAATAACAAATTACACACCGAGTGTTATTATTTAGTAGTATAGATAAGTACATAATTATTGCTATCAACTTCTCAACTATAGATTCGTCGCCACAAATATTACATAATACGAAGAGAAATGCAGGTTCTATTGAGTATTTGGTAAACTAGGCACAAACTTGCATCACACTGAACCCAGCGTGAAGGGATTAGTTGGGTAAAGTAAATGGGCCTGTGTTTGTGTAAAATTATTGATCCCTGATCGCTGGATCAGTTTTGGTAGCAGAGGATGTTTAATTATTGATTAGTTTGGCAATAATTATTGATTATTGATTTATTGATTATTAATATGAAAAGTTAGTGTCTTTGTTTTATGTTGTTTGAAAGTACGGGTACGGAGTTACCTAAGATCCTAGGATGATGGTATTTTAGCGTAAGTGGCAGAGGAATAGTGTGGAAAAGGTATCACACTGCAGAAGTACTTTTTCTGTTGTCGTAATATTGAACAGCGAAAGGCTGTTGATGTTATTTAGGGATTTATTCGAGTGAAAGAAGATTGCATGAAATAGTGAAAGGTCCGCTTCCGAAACTCTGGACTTACATCCCCAAAGGAGTACCAAGACCTCATTCTGAAAGGAAAGTCCTCTTCCGAAATTTTGGCTAGTATCCCCAGAGGAGTACCAAGACCTCCTTTAACTTGATTGAGAGTAGAGTAGCGCTGGTCGTTATTTTACTAGAAGTAAAAGAAAAACTCTTCGAATGAATCGAACTATCTCTTTTATTAGTGGAACAGACAAAGTAGCATTGTTTTGTGTTGTTTCTAACGAGAATTTAGTTAAGAAAACCTAGAAATACATTGCCGTATTATTTTGTAAAGGGAGGGTCAGTAGCAGGAGTAATACTGACGTCACAAAAATTCACGCTTGCATTGGTCAGGCAGCGGGCGTGTAGTAAGCCGTGATTGGTTGGTTGGTGTGAGTCGCGCTGGTATTGGTTGAGAATTAGCGAATAGAGTGTGAGGATTTACGGAAGTTTCCTTGTTGGTTTTTGGTGTATTTAGCGAGAAAAAGAGTGTTTTAAAATGAAAATGGTAAAAAGAATAAAAGATTTATTTAGAAAAGACAAGCCGATAGTTACTAGAGAGGGACTTCCTATACCTCCTCCAAGAACGCCTGCTTCTTTTATGATGTTGGAACGTGGGTATCATACGTGTACAGGGTTAGAGAACTGGATGAGTTATACGGAAGATGATGGAGTTTTAGCTTTTCCAGAACATGGTACATTTAATGTAAGGATTTTGGAGAACTTGAGAGGACGAATGAATTCATTAAAGCCAAGTCCTAGACCTACGCAGTATGAAGCGCTTGAGGAATGGGAACATGAGGCTTATAAAAGAGAGAGGGACAGGAATGGAATTAAATACAGGAATATAATAACAAGGTATTCTGAGGCTAGATGGGATGATCAAAAGAAAAGATGGAGGAGAGATGTAATTGCAGATGGATTATATCCAGTAATAGTTGCTGAAGATCAGACTGAAGGCAAAAGTAAAGAGAAAAAGAATAATTTAGAGACTTCGGAACTAGATAATGATTTGGATGAGATTGTTAAATGAAATACTATTAAAGAGACCTCCACCATATCAGGAAAGTTCAGGGGAAACAATTCCAAATTCACCACTAATTGAAATACAAGTTCCTCTGGTTCCACAAGCTCTACAAACTCCACAAGTTTCACAGGTTCCGGTAGCTTCACAAGTTTCATCAGGTACTCGAGTGTTGCAGGAGAATGAGATTGACATGTCGAATAACTCGAGAGAGGAGTTAACTCAGAGAATTAGCCAGATGAGTCTGAATGCAGAAGCATTATCGGTACCAGTAACAATTGGTCCTATAGTTCCATTGTATGGTAAGAGCCAGAATATATCGAGAGTACATGCATTGATAATTCCCGTGAATAATGCCAGGAATGTTAGTGGATCAGAACAAGTTGAGATGAGTACTTCATTGATTGATCTTCCAGTGAGTGAAAACGTAACTGAAACACCAAAGAGAAGTGTACAGATGGAACCTAGAAAAATAGTGCAGAATGTCAGAGGAACAACTCCAGTGTCAGGGAGTTCGATGGGTCCTTCGCCAGAGGAGATAGATGACTGGATAAGAGGAATGGAAAAGAATAAATCACAATCGAGTATAGATGTAGCTAGATTGAGAGTGGATCTGGAAGAAATGATTATTGGTACAATAAGTCCAGAAAGATTGAGTAAGTACTGAGATGACGAATTATTATTTTTGTGTAAGAATATTACATGGAAAGCAAGGAATCTACATGAGAGGTTGGCAGAAGCTGCACAAGAATATGGAGTAGACATAGAAAAGTCTAAAGTTTTGCAAAAAATTTATAGATTGGATTTTACTGATAAAGATTTGGAGAGTTTGAATATGTCTTGTAAACGATTGCAAATAAAAGAATTAATGAATACTTTGAAGAAATGGGGTTATTTAGAATGGTGGAAAGGTAGGTGGGCGAAAAAGGAGGAAGAAATACTTGCAAGTAAAAATGCGTCTTTATTTCCATTAAGGGAAACAGATCAGGCTGAAATGGTATGCCCAATGAGAGAAGTTCCAGGTGGTGGATATGTTCACTTTCCCTGGTCAAGACAGGATATATTATCCTTTACAAATGATTTTCCCAGGTTGAGCGAAAAACCTGTTGAGTGGTACAAACAGGTAGAGAGGTTTGTAAAAGTTTCGAAAGTTCTGTTAAAAGATTTAGATGGCTGGTTTGAGATTGTAGTTCCAGCTGATTTATGGACTGAGTGTAAAATTACTGTTGACTGGCCAAAAGAAGAATATCCTAGAGATGTGAAAACAGGAGCACCTTCAGAAGAAGTGATGAAAAAATATAATCAAGTAATTACTTTCTTGAAAAGTAAAATTTCTCCAAAAGAAACAGATTGGGTTAAATTGACAGGACAACACAGGAACCCAAAGAATCGGTACATGCTTATTATGAGAGGTTGTTACAGGTGTTTAAACAGTATAGTGGTTTTGAAAGTATAGGTGATAAAGATATGGGACATTTTGTATATAGGTTTGTTTTTGGATTAAAACCCAAAATTAGTAACATGATTCAACAACATTTGATTTGTTGGCAGAGTAAAACAGTCGATGAGATTCTGAGATATGCCAAATATTGTAGTGATGATATTGAGTCAAGGCATAAAAAGCTGAAAGAGAAAATGATGTGGGCACAGGTGAAAGTGGCAGAACAGAAAGATGGAAATAATGGTTCTCAAACAGGATTTCAGATGAGAGGACAAAATCAAAATTCCCAGAATGATCAGGTACCAAATGGAGGTAGAGGTACAATGAATAGAGAAGAATTGAAAAAGAAATTTCCTTGTCATGCGTGCGGAAAATGTGGACATTGGAGGAATGAGTGTAGATCTTTACTGAAGAATAATGGAATGAATCAAAATTTCAATCCGCAGATGCAGAATGAGGTGGTTGTGAATCAACAACAGCAACAACAGCAGCAGCAGGTAGTTACACCACAGACACAAGTACAGGTGCCTGAAGCTCCTATGCCAAATAATGTGAATGCTCAAGTACAGAGATACAGTGCAAATTCTGGATTTCACGCAGGTGAACAAGTTGGTAAGAATCAAAATGTACAAGTGGTTTCACAGTATTTATTGCAATGTTCAGAGAGTGACTCAGACTCATCTCAATGACGGTGCCTGAGGGGGGAGGAAGAGTGCTTGCTTGGCGCATCTCTAGAGGTAGATCAATCAGGTCCTTTTGTTGATGGAAAAGTGGAAGGTAATGATATTACATTCCTTGTGGACACTGGTGCTACCCGTTCTACTGTGAGAGCAGCAGAAATCCCAAACCTACCCCTCTCTGGAGAAACTATCTAAGTTGTGGGAGTCTCAAATAAACATATTAAGACTCCAATAACAAGCCCAATAGAAGTTCATAATGGAAGATTCAGAGACATGCATCGGTTTGTGGTATGTGATACTAGTCCGGTGAACCTTTTAGGTAGGGACTTGTTATGCAAGATGAATTGCACCATCTATTGTACGCCAGATGGTATTGCTTTTCAAACACCAGATGAGGATGTTGCTTTTAAAATGATGTTAGCAAAGCAAGGGACCGCAGTGAATAACTTGTATTCATTGCTTACAGAAGAGGATTTACCTGAAGAGTTGAAAAATGCAGTAAGATCTGATGTATGGGATTTTACAGGAAAAGACATTGGTTTGATGAAGGGTGTGGATCCTATTCAGGTTACAGTTAAACCAGGTGCAGTATATCCAAACACACCTCAGCACAAGATGAGTCCTGAGATCACAGCAGGAGTAATTCCTGTAATTGATCAAATGATTGAGCAAGGTATTCTAAAAGAAATACTAAGTAGTCCTTGTAATTCACCTATTATGGGGATTAAGAAACCAAGTGGAAAATATAGAATAGTTCAGGATTTTAGAAAGATTAATAAGATCGTGGTACCTTGCTGTCCAATAGTGCCAAACCCAGCAGTGATTATCAAATTCCTTGTGATGCAGAATAGTACACAGTAATTGATCTGTGTCAAGCATTTTTCTCGATACCTTTACATCCGGATAGCCAATATCTTTTTGCTTTCCGGTTCGGAAACCGTGTTTTGGCATGGTGCTGAGTTCCTCAAGGGTATACAGAGAGTCCTTCGATTTTTAATCAGATTTTGAAAAAATGTCTGGAGTCATTGATCATGCCAGAAAATTCAGTGTTAGTGCAGTACATTGATGACCTACTGGTGGCATCAAAAACACGAGAAGCCTGTGTGACAGATACAATTGCTTTACTGAATCATTTGGCAGAAGGTGGGCATAAAGTGTCACCAGCAAAATTAAAGTTTTTTTCAAAAAGAGGTTCAGTATTTGGGACACAAAATTGAGAAAGGAGTTAGAAAAGTAATGCAGGACCGAATCAATGTGATTTTGCAGATGGGTCCTCCTAAAACTCAAAAAGAAGTTCGAATGTTTTTGGGAATGGTTGGATACTGTAGACAATGGATCAGTGGGTTTTCACTGATTGCAAAATCTTTACAGAGGTTGACACAAAGATGTGGTTGATCCGATTGATTTGGATGAAGAGTGTATGAAAGCTTTTATTGAATTGCGAGATAGTCTTTGTCGAGCACCTGCCTTGGGAATGCCAGATTACACAAAAGATTTTGCATTATTCTGTTGTGAGAGAGATGGGTGTGCACTCTCAGTCCTAACACAAAATCATGGAATGGCACGTCGTCCAGTGGCATATTTTTCTGCTACTTTGGATTCAGTGGCTGCCGCATTACCAGGTTGTTTAAAAGCAGTGGCTGCTACTTGTGTGAGTCTAGAGCAGAGCGAAACAATTGTTATGGGACATCCAGTGAAAGTATACGTGCCACATTCTGTTGAGATCCTTTTAACAAGGACTCGGACTCAGCATATGACGTTTAGTAGGCTGACTAGGTATGAAAGAGTGATTTTGGGAGCTGAAAATGTGACAGTGACAGATGTACAACATTGAACTCAGCAACATTGTTGCCAAGTTCAAGTTGTGAAGAAGTGAAAGATGAAGCAGATCATGATTGTTTGAATGTGGCAGAATGGTGCACGAAACCAAGACCTGACAAAGGATGCACCATGAGAAGAGTCAGATAGTGTGATGTTTGTGGATGGATCTTGTTTGAAAGATGAAAAAGGTGCATTGAGATGCTGCCTATGCAGTATGTACCGTGTGTATGGTTCTTGAAGCATCCTGTCTAAAGGGGATAAATTCTGCTCAAATTTCTGAACTGATTGCTTTGACTAGAGCATGTATAATTGGTAAAAATCTGAGAGTAACCATATTCACTGATAGTCAATATGGTTTTGGGGTGGTGCATGATTTTGGTCAGTTGTGGATGCAAAGAGGATTTCTGACCTCTTCAGGATCCCCGATCCGGAACAGTAAAAATGCGAAGGATCTATTGAATGTATTACAAATGCCCAAAACGATTGCTGTGGTAAAATGTTCAGCACACAAGTCAGGAAATGACTATGTGACAAATGGAAACAGATACGCAGACCAAGTGGCTCGTTTCTGTACACAAAATTCAATTTCAATCAACAGAGGGATGGAGAAAAAACATACAAATTGCCACTTGATGTTTTCTTCTTTGGAAACATGGGAAGAAATTAGACAGTTACAGGAAGAAGCAAATGAGGAAGAAAAAGAAATCTGGATAAAATCAGGTTGTAAAAAGAGAGCAGAAGATGAAGTGTGGGTGTAATTTGATGGAAGACCAGTAATGCCAGATAGTTTACTTTCACAGATGGCAAGGATGTACCATGGAATTGCACATGTGGGAAGAGATGCTATGATCAGGCTCTTCAAGCAGTCATGGTACAACCCAAAGTTTAGGGTCATTGCAGAGAGTCTATGCCAGAGGTGTATAGTCTGCCAGCAGCAAAATACAGGTAGAAAGACAGTTGTTAGTTGGGGTCAAATTGGAAAGGCAGCAGGACCATTTACCAGACTACAGTTAGACTATCAAACTTCCCCCTTGTAATGGACTGAAATATGTGTTGGTGGTTGTTTGTTTTCTCACTGTGTAGAAGCTTATCCAACAAGAGGAAATGACAGCCTGACTGTTGCTAAATTGCTTTTAAGAGAGATCATTCCCAGATTTGGATTTCCAGTCTCTTTAGAAACAGATAGAGGAACTCATTTTAATAATGAAATAATTTGAATGATTTGTGCAGCATTACAAATTGAGCAAAAACTGCATTGTGCCTATCGACCTGAAGCATCAGGAGTGGTCGAACAAATTAATGGCACTATTAAGTTCAGACTATCAAAGGTGTGTGCGTCTACAACACTGAAATGGCCAGACGCTTTACCCCTGGTAATAATGAGTCTTAGAAGTATTCCTGATAAAAAGACTGGATTAAGTCTTCACAAAATTTTGATGGGGAGAGCCATGAGACAAGCAATTGTACCATCAAACAAACAGATGAATATTACTGATGATCTAGTGCTTGATTATTACAAAGGATTGGCTGATCTGGTGCGTTCTGTGTCTCATCAGGTTGGAAAAATTGCAACCACAACAAAGCCGGATCAAGCACATGATTTGAGTCCAGGAGAGTGGGTTCTAGTCAAGAAATACGTGAGGAAGTCGTGTTTAGAACCCAAGTGGAATGGACCATACCAAATAATATTGGTAACAACGACAGCAGTAAAGTGTGGTGGCTTGCCAAATTGGGTTCATGCATGTCATACAAGAAGAGTCCCAAGTCCACTTGTAAGACAAGAAGAACAGCAACTAGTAAAGCAAAGAAAAGAACCAGAAGCTGAAGAACAAGAAGCTATAGAATCTAGTGTTGCAGATTCTGAAAAGGCTGAACAAGAGGAAGAACCAAGTACAAGTCGAATAAAGTGGGCACCAGCTACTGGGTCTCAAGAGACTGCTGTTGAGAAAGAAAAAGAGAAAGTGACTGATGAAAATCAAGAGCAAGTACAACAAAGAAAAGAACTGAATAAAAGAACTTGCGAACTTGACAACAAAGGTAAAGAAGCAGTTCAAGTTAAGAAAGCAATAAAAGGTGATGTGTGGCCAAAAGGAGTGAAAAGACTGAAATACACTCTAGAAAAGAAAAGGCCAGATCAAATAAATGAAATATCAAGTCAAACTGGACAAAGTGATTCAGAAGAAGAATTGATATGAAAAACAAGAAGAATAAGAATTCCGAGTAAGAAATACACAGCTCCAGAATGGACATAAGTGGTGTTGGAAGAGATTGAGAACACAAATCAGAAAAAAGAAGAAGCAAGTACTGATCAAAGTGATCAAAGCAAACTGAAACCACCTTAAAAGAGAACTGTGAAAATAAAGATGCAACAATTTCAACGAAGAGTATTCTGAAAATTCCAAAAGAATTGAAGAAAAAGAAGATATAAAAAAAAATAAAGAAAAAGAGGGGGTAAAGAAGAGAGGCATAAGGTGTAAGGATACACTACTCTAGATGGTTTTTGGATAAGTTATTATTTTTTTTCTCAAAAGTTTTAAAAGATTTTTAGGTTTTTTCTTAGATTTTTAATTTTTTTATATAGTGTATAAAATGGCAACGGTAACAGAGACTGGATATCAAAATCATAGTTTTAAATGTAGATGTATTAATGCTTGCTTATGTAGTGTTTTATTATTAACGTTGATGTGGTTAACACTGATTGTTATTGTCCCTGTTCTAATGGTGACTAATCACAAAAATAATACTAATGATGTGGGAAGTGAGAGAATTGATTCTAATACTAGAGAAGATTTAAATACTAATATAGAAAAGATAGAAGATGATAGCGTTTATCATCATGATAAATCAATTAATGATTTTTCGTTAAATGTTTTTACTAAATTGTTGTATGAATACGTTAACACAATGAATGCGAGAGATTGTTATGTGTGCATGCAATTACCGTCGTCTGCCTCAGAGGGGGTGACTTATCATCACCTACCTTTAACATATGGTGTGTCTTGTAGTGTCTTAACCAGTTTGTTTTATGAGCGGGAAGGATTAGAGTATTATTACTCTAATTTTGATTTAATATTTTCTGAAATTCCTATTGGAAGAGATTTAAAAATTGTTTATGGTCCTGTTTATGGAGCTTACATGGGAGATTTTTTCATTAGTAACAAACCGATGCACATAGAAATAACTTGTAAACTACGACATGAAGAAATAGAATTTATGAATATGGTGGAAGATAGAAGACGGAATTTCAAAAAGAAAGCTGGTGAGCAAAAGTCTCATGTACCTCCATGGGCTTTCAGAGAGGGTGATTACAAAAAGGGTGAGACTTACGCTGCCATGACTCTAGATTTTCAACATAGAGGAAAGCTTTGTGTATTTAGAGAAAAGACTGAACATAATAGTTACTTCATTGGTTCTAGTGAATGTGAGCATACTTTCTTGATAAAAGGAAATTGTGGACTGAAAGGAGGGACTGATCCTGTTTTTCCAGGAATTTATTTTGTGTGTGGTAAGAATGCCTATTATAGGTTACCTACAGGTTGGTATGGATGTTATTTAGGCATAGTATTTCCAAAAGTATACCATGTAGATAAGAATAATAGAGTTAATGAAATTAAACAAGGATTAACACGTAATAAGAGAGGAGCGAGTTATTCTGAAATAATTGGGGATATTTTTGGAGCACCGATACCTTCAGTTGGAGTTATTCTGAATTCACATAAAATTATAAAATTGTCCACAGTGGTTGATCGTTTATCAACAGATACTGCTGGTGGGTTCTTGATGATTGATACTGAAATGGTTGCAATTAGATCAATGGTTTTGCAATATCGGCTTGCCCTCGATATATTATTGGCAAAGAGGGTGGAGTCTGTAGCATGTTGAAAATACAATGCTGTACTTACAACAATGCTGTACCTATATCCCTGACAAAAGTAAAAATCTTGAGGGCTATATTAAAAATATTACAGAACTTCATGAAGATTTGACTGAACTAAAAGTTGACGGTGCATGGGAGAAACTTGGTAAGAGTTTTTCCTCAGTGGGAAATTGGTTTTCTACCTTAGGGAGTAGTTTGTTAGGAAAAATATTTATACCTGTTACTTCAGCAGTTACAGTAATATTAATGATTATTATGAATTGCAAATGTTGCAAATGCAAGTGTAAAAAGAAAGCGACATCAGATCTTAAACGTAGAGCTAGAAAGAGAAAGAGAGAAGAGATAGAATTAGAAGATATAAGAGGAAATTATTATGAGATCATGAAAGACTTAGATGGGAGAATGATAAAGCGAGAAAGAAGTACAGTATTTTAAATAAGTGGCAACTTGTATGTGATGGGTATTTTGATGATGGCTTAAAAACGCCATCAAAGGGGGATTGATGGAGCAGGGTTTTGAGAAAATAAAACCTGCTTGGATTGAACCCTCAGTAACATTCATTAACAGTGTGTTGTGAAAATTGTATTAAAGAACGCTAAAATAAGGGAAATGCTTTTGCGCATGCGTGTACTAATGCATGGAACTAGGCCACAAATTGCTTTGATAAAAAGACTAATGCTGCTTTTGTGCACGTTAATAATATTTTGCTAGGGATAACACTGGTTGTGCATGGGTTAGTGCAATGCTGGGATGGTGTACAATGAAATTACATTTCATGAAAATAATAAATGTTTGTGTTTGTTTTCTGTAGAAAAACAAACACTTCTGCATGTCAGTTTGGGGTTAATATTTGGCTGAAAATTAAAATGTCCAAAAAAAAGATTCGAATGAGAAGAGGGAGAACGCAAAAGTTGTACATGACCTTCATGGTGTACTGAATGTCTGCCAAGCTGCGGAAAAGAAAATAAGATTACAAAGTGGAAGTGAACAGTTTCCTTCATGAGATGGCAGAGGCGAACAATAGAGGCGTAGAGATTTGCAACATGCAAAAGAACTGCAGGAAATATTTACTACGATTGTGTTCAAAGTTGTTTCCTGGGATGAATCTGTCGTAATGCTGAATGTTTAAAACAAAGAGACATTTAATAAAATGGTCATGATGAGAGTGGTGTGACAGAACACCCCCATCCTTAGCTAATGGGAGATGGATTTCGTTCTCATATTGAAACATATGTGGGTTGGTCATTTAGGTTTTGGGGTATAATTGAAAGACCCCGGTGGGTGTGTTTTGGGAAGGTGGTTCTGCTGGTGTTAGCTAGCGGGAGATCGTCGCTGTCGTCGGTTTGCTGTTTCCAAATAGAGGCCTACCTGTTTCCTGATTCCTGACTTAATCTTTGCCACTCGACCCTACTTGTGTGGCCTTGCTGCCCTTTTTGGCCAGAGGGTAGATTTCCCTGATTCTTACTTGGTTAGTATAGATAATCTCCTAAATTTGCATATTCATTTGCAACTGTATTTTGTCTCAAACTTTTCTCTTTTCACCTATCCACTCCTTCAATGCATTGTTTATTTGATATGTGTTTGTTTCTATACATTGCTAATACTTTCCCTCTGTGATGATTATTATTTGCTTTGTATGACTGTACTTGACGAGCATTTATTTTCACATTATTTACGATAAATAACAAATTACACACTGAGTCTGTTATTATTTAGTAGTATAGATAAGTACATAATTATTGCTATCAACTTCTCAACTATAGATTCGTCGCCACAAATATTACATAATATGAAGAGAAATGCAGGTTCTATTGAGTATTTGGTAAACTAGGCATAAACTTGCATCACACTGAACCCAGCGTGAAGGGATTAGTTGGGTAAAGTAAATGGGCCTGTGTTTGTGTAAAATTATTGATCCCTGATCGCTGGATCAAGCCCAAAGTTCACAAGCAAATGAAAATAATCACAGAGGGGCTGTCATCTGCCCCAAGCCTCTCCTTTTTATTTACGAGAGACAACTTCCGTTAGTGCAATTATGCATCCCCAAAATATAAATATGTGACCCCTAGAGAGCCTGTGAAGTAAGTTTAAAGGAGGCTATAACCTTAAATCTACAAGGAGGGGAAAACATTTGAGGACCTCCACTCTCAGGTTAGACCATCAGAGTGTCTGTGAGTAGCACCAAGTTGTAATCTGAAGGGTCATTCAGGATCAGTGTCCCCCAAATTGTTGCCAAAAAGAAACAAGCATTGGCAAAGCCAATAGGTCTCGCCTACGTTACATCTATTGGCTTTGTCAATGTTTTTTATTCATGATGTACAGCAGGGCAACTGGTCTGCAGCAAGAGCGAAAGTAGAAAAAAAAGGGATATGATGCGGTCAACGCCTGCCATGTCATAGCCCTTTTTTATTTTTGCTTTTAAACATGCTGCACAGCAGCCGCATTGCTCTACAATGTGGCTTGAAAAAAACTTTGACAAAGTCAAATAGTGGAGCTATTTGGCTTTGTCAATTTTTTTGCAATTATATCATAAAACATAGGGCCTGATTTAGATGTTGGACAGGTTTTTCCGCCACAGCGGTGACGGATGTCCCGTCCGCCGAAATATAAATCCCATAGGATATAATGGGATTTATATTTCAGCAAACGGGATATCCGTCACTGTTGTGACGGAGTACCCATCCACCAAGATCTAAATCAGGCCCATAGTAAAGAACACATGGTGAAAATTGATCACTGAAAGGTAACACCCTAAACAATACACTCAGGTATTTCACTAATCTCTTTTAGAACACGCAGCACTAGTCTTTATGCATCCAAAACAGCACATCAAATTCCATGAACCAATCATCACAGTAAAATTATACAAAAAGCTCACTGGATTGTCTATGCAAGAGGGCATGTTGGACAAACATGTAACGCATAACAGCAGAACAGAGAAAGAGACAAAACCCTCGAATAGTTTACTTAAGGTAGGTCATTACCAAGGAATAGAAGGGGCTGCTAAATATCTCAGTTATGGATAATCTGGGCCACCCCCTAACCCTGCAGGGATTAGGGTGCACATGCAGATCTCCTGATCCTCCACCTAAACTCAGCTGTGAAAGTGTGGTCTGTTACTTGAGGTCTCTCATAAGCCTGTGATGCATGTTGTGGTTATGGCCGTAGCTATGGGGGGGGCGAACGGTTCCGAGCCAGCCTATATTTCTGTGTGGCCCCCTAAAAAGTACAAGCTATGCCTTTGTTTTTCGGTTTTTGCCACAATATTATTGTAATTTGAGACTGTTTTTAGAATGCTCTGCATATCACAGTACACTCTCAGCCTTGACTAAAGCATTCAAGGCTGGGCGGGGACTCGTCCACAAGGAGAGTAGAGGGTCGGTGCAGTCACACACGTGGCATTTCCTTCTGGGCCCAAATCGAAAATAAGCTGACAAGAGAAACAGAGTAGGACCCAGGGCTATGGGGCGTGCCCTTCCTTCCCCTTGCTTGACTCTTTCAGCAGTTCCCGGGTGTCTGTGCATGTGCACTGCACAGCTCAGGGAACAGCTTTAATTACTTTCACATGTAGTGCAGGACCCATTCATGTTGCTGCTTGCAATGCACCTGCTGCCTGGCCAACATTTTCAGCATGCACCAGCCTGCCAGTGCCAGAGCTGCCTTCCCACATAGTATGTGCCATCACAGGATTGCCTTCCGCTGGCGCAAACAGAGCTTCAGAGCAGCCCATTTCGGAGCATGAGGCTCCTTATTGCTACATCAGCTGGCATATTGGCAGCACCCTGCTCTCCACCTGCATGGTACTGTTTGCTGCACCAGTGACCAGGATAGCTATGGGTTCTCCAGCCAGACAAGGAATCAGCATCCCTCAGTACTGTACAAGTGAGTGAGTAAGGGTCATCTGCTGCACTGCAAGTAAGTTGTATACATAAAAGAGAAAGGACACCTTTCTCATAAGAGGTAGGTGAGCCAATAAATTACTAAGGGGGGGGTCAGGCTTGGCTCTAACAAGCAAGTGCACGAGCCAAGGGTCATGAAAATATCTGGCACGTAAATTAAGCAGCAATGTAAAAATATGATAAAATCTCTTCAAGATACAAAAGCATTTTCAAAAAGTGTTTCACCATAAAATATCAGATATCACTGCATTGAAAGACATTTAGTACAACTGATGGTTTTAAACCCACCCAAAAGACAATTGCATTAGTGAACACGAAGTGTTAAGTCAGCCATTTGTGCCCTATATATGCCCTAGATTCTTATTATACATGGAGCAACATCACACCCTATTAAATCAAACACAAGAGATGTTTGCACAATAGGATGTGCACATTCTAAACTCACATATTTGAAGGTGTTCTCATATGGGACAATGAGAGCAATTTTTTGACATCTCGTGTAGTTATAAATATTAGGTTTGTCCAATGCTGTCCAGAAAATGTCATCCACTGAGTGGTGTTTCTCTAGGTAGTGCGTGGTAAATGTTGTGTTGTTTTTTTGGCACTGTATGTTGCTTCTGAGCTCCATGATACGTATCTTCACTTTACGTGTCGTCATGCCTATGTATCGCTTCTTGCATGAGCATTTGATCAAGTATATGACGTTTTCTGAGTTGCAATTTGTGTGAATTTGCACCCACGGGTAAGTCAGACCCACGTCTATACTTTTTGAGTCCCTGGTCAAATTACACACATCGCACAAGCCACATCTAGTGTGGCCTGTCACAGGGGTGTTTCCCCATGGGCCCTGAACTCTCTCTTGCACTGTGGTGTAGGGTCGTGTGTGCACCAACAGGTCTTTCAAGTTGGCGCTCCTCCTATAGGAGAACAATTCAATATGCGCCAGTTTGTTAATATAAGGCATCTTATGTGATGTGAGGCTGTATTGAAGGTTGTGGCACAGACCCTATGCGTAACAGCGGGTTTTTCCACTTTTTCCAAGAGACTTTCCCTGTTCACGTTCATGGCTCTTTTCCTAGCCCTCTTCACGACTCTTTCTGGATATTGTCTTTCATGGAGTTTCCTTGTCAGAAGAGATGATTCCTCCAAGAAGTCTGTTTTATATGTACAGTTTCTCCCGAGCCGGAAAAAATTGTCCCACCGGCAGGTTCTGCTTTAGAGATCTGGGATGAAAGGTCTTGAACGACAGTAGGGCATCCTTATCTGTTGGTTTGTGGTAAACCCGGGTGAACAAAGTTCCTTCTTTAGGTTCAATAATCAGATCCAAAAAAGGCAGTTCCATCCGTTTAATGGTTGAAGTGAAGTGCAGTAATGGATTACGGCCATTGAGCCAATGTAGGAAGTCCCATACTGATAGTTCATCTCCCCTCCAAATTACCAGGACATCATCAATGAACCTTCGCCACAGTCTGATGTGGTGGAACCAGGGGCCCTCTTGGTTATGGATGTATTCCTTCTCAAAGGCCTGACATACAGACCTGCCAGACTGGGGGCAAAGGTACACTGTTTGCATAGAAGTACCATGGGTCTGTAAATAGATGGTTCCTTCGAATTCAAAGTAGCTTCTGGTCACGGCGATCTCTGCTAGGCTCAGGATGAAGGCTCTCTGTGTTTTACATGCCCATTCCTCTGCATACAAGAGATCCTCCACAACCCTCAAGGTTTCGCTTTGTGGGATATTGGTGTAGAGCGATTCGATGTCTAAGCCGATGTCTAAGCCCACTATTTATTAACTAGAGAGGTCAATTTCCATTCCCTTGATTAGGTTCAGTATATCCCGTATGTCCTGTAAAATACTTTCATCTTCTGTACCAGAGGCTTGAAGTAAAAATCACAAAATTGTGGCAAAGGTTCTAGTATAGAGCCAATCCCCGAGACAATGAGTTTCCCTGGTGGTGGTCTTGTAGGTTTATGAATTTCGGGGAGTGTGTAGAAATACGGTGTCACAGGGTGATCCTTGCAAAGGAAGAGAGCTTCTTGTTGCGAGATCCAATCATTGGCTAGTCCTTCTTCCACTAAGGAACCTATCGCCCTTCTTATTTCGGCCGTGGGGTCCCTCTGGAGGATGCTATAGTTCCTCTGTTCTGACAGTAGTCTCAAACAGTGAGCAAAGAGGGTATGATGTTCCTCAGGGTCTGAGTGGAAGAACGTGGGAGTGCAGGTGGGAGTGACACCAAGGATTGGTCGTCCCACCTGGAGTAGAAAACAAGGGGGAAATTCCCTTGCCGGAACTAGGGCTCTCACACACCTAGCAAGCTAGGTGTCGTGCTTCATCATATGAGCCTGCCCCTCGTCAGGTCGGCGCTGCAATACCTGACGGGCACCCAGTACGGGGCTCTTTGGCGGGGATCTTTTGTTCCTGCCGTTGGGTGCAGTGGGGGTGAGGGGCCTAGTGTGTGTAGATGTGCAGTGGGTGGATTAAAACAGATCAGTTAGTCCCAATAGTGTTTTATTCTGGGAGGTAAACTGCCTGAGTAAAAACAGGAAGAGTGGCAGTAAACTAGATATGAGGTTTCTAGCTGTATATGCTCTACTCTCTAAAGGTCAACATGTTTCGTGCTCTATGCGTCAGGAGGATCAAGGCACTTCATCAGGACCAAAATAACTATCTACATGACATGATAAGTGAAAAGCCTAAATAACATGTTATCAGGTAGGTACCCTAAATGTGGGGACAAAAGATACGTAGTTACGATTATTTACTCAACATCACGTTCAATATACTCAGAAAAGGTGTGTAGGTGTATTAGTGCATATACACCCATGCTCTACACATTGCTTATGGTGTAGTGAACAGAGAAAAAATTCTTGCGACAATCGTAAAATGGAAATCCCAGCTATACATGATAGGCACATGATAATAAAAACATTAAAAATGGAGGACACTCAAGATGAAAAACTTATTTAGCAAAAACAGATATGCTAGAACACAGCTCACCAAAGTTGCTGACTAAGGTTGCCTGCAACGGAGTCCGGCGGTCATTATGGACACCAATGTGTGTCCTAAGGGATAAGGTAGGGAAACAGGAGGCTGAATGTAGTCATAAGATAAACCAACTCTGTCAATGTGAGACACAAGGGGGCTCTGGCGGCAGAAACATACAAGGGGCAATCAACAGTAATGGGGTGCCCGGGGTCCGCTACCGACTCCCATGTCCATGATAACATGGTATGTAGGCTTTTCACTTATCAGGTCGTGTAGATAGTTATTTTGGTCCTGATGAAGTGCCTTGATCCTCCTGACGCATAGAGCACGAAACATGTTGACCTTTAGAGAGTAGAGCATATACAGCTAGAAACCTCATATCTAGTTTACTGCCACTCTTCCTGTTTTTACTCAGGCAGTTTACCTCCCAGAATAAAACACTACTAGGACTAACTGATCTGTTTTAATCCACGCACTGCACATCTACACACACTAGGCCCCTCACCCCCACTGCACCCAACGGCAGGAACAAAAGATCCCCGCCAAAGAGACCCGTACTGGGTGCCCGTAAGGTATTGCAGCGCCGACCTGACGAGGGGCAGGCTCATATGATGAAGCATGACACCTAGCTTGCTAGGTGTGTGAGAGCCCTAGTTCCGACAAGGGAATTTCCCCCTTGTTTTCTACTCCAGGTGGGACGACCAATCCTTGGTGTCACTCCCACCTGCACTCCCACGTTCTTCCACTCAGACCCTGAGGAACTTCATACCCTCTTTGCTCACTGTCTCTGTGGGGCATGTATGCTGGACCTCTTTAAACTTGCCCCTCTGTCCCTTCTGTTTGGTACATAATCAGCACGGGCTACCCCCGTGGGACTCTTTCATAGGTTACCAGGGATAACTTTTGTATCCCAATTGGCCCATATCTTGACATTCTCTCAACAATCATGGACAACCACCAGGGCCTCAGCTTCGGTGACGAAGCAGTATCAGACATTCTAGACAGGACACCATCTTTATTGGGAGCCGATGGCACCACTGCCTCCGGCTCATTATTGGATGACTGGAATTCTCTAACCACCCTGAAAAAGGAGTGGCTTAAAATAACGCTCCATGGCACCCTTATGACAGAATACTTACGAGCTAATATTGCCCCTTCCGGCCTGATTGTGAGCAACTTCCCAAGACTCTTTTTGGACGATGCCACCTTAAAAAAAGAGTGGTCCCTAGTTGCATGGAAATGCACTAGGGACTGGCTCGTGTTAATCATTAACACAGCCAGAAGGCTTGCAGATGCACTTCTAGTGAGGATTCAAATTGCAGAAGGGGCACTGAAAACAACTGTGCAGATTACAGCGTATAAAACTCGACTAGCAGAAATCAATGCCGAGATTTCTGATAACAAGGATTATTTGATGAAACAGAAGATATCCAAACTGCAAAAAGATTTGCAGAAGTTTGAAAAAGAGAAAGTCTACCCATACCTCAAAGCTGACTATACGTCTGCCAAAACTAGTTATTCATCGGACGACAACTCAGATAGGAGAAGCTCGGCAGACAGTGACTCCAGTGCAGGGAGTTGGGGTAGCAATAATTCAAGGAGGGCACATCTCCCCAATCAGTACTATGGTGCACCGCCATACCAGGGCCCAGCAGTCTACCAGGGCCCCCCCCCCTCCATTCTGGCAGTACCCACCATACCAACATGGGCCACCTCAGTTCTTCCAGAATAGCAACCCCCCTTTTTTAGACAGAGGCTGGGGCAGAGGAAGAGGGCGCAACAGAAGAGGATCTCAAAAACAGGTTCAGTGGGAAGACCAATCAACATACAACATAGAGACAAGGAGCAGAACACAAGGCAAGAGAGACTAGTGGTAAACCTCTCTCACCGTCCACTAACGGACCAGGAGCAGACAGTGTTGGAGAAAGGTTTGGGTTTTGTTCCCACCCCCCCGGGTTGATTCATTCAGAGACCTATGCGAGGTCCAGAACTTGTTCAGAAAGGTACGGCTCAAAACCTTCTTTCAAGACCGTCCATCTAATGAATCGGAGGACTCAGGACTGAGAAACCCTTCGACCTTTACCCCCAACAATAGCATGGTCCCTGTGGAAGTTCTAGCATTTGAGAAAGCTGTTCTCAAGGAACTAGCCCTTCCCCATAACAAAACTCCTTTCCACAACCTATCCAACGCCGAATTGAACGCGGCAAACAGCCTTGCTGAGGACACAACCATTACAATCAAGCAGGCAGACAAGGGTGGGGCCACTGTAATCCAAAGTACTGTCAATTACGATGCAGAATGCAGTCGTCAACTTCTTAACGACAGATAGACACACCGATAACAGTGGACCCCGCCACCCGCCTCACCACCATGATCTCCACATTGGTCTTCGAGGCTGAAACCAATGGTTGGATCAGCCAGAGGGAGGCGGCCTTCTTGGTAACCAAGGAACCGAGGGTACCATACTTTTACACCTTACCCAAAATTCATAAGGGTAATACCCCGGTTGCAGGCCGCCCAATAGTCTCTGGTATTGACTCAATATTGGAACCCCTCTCTAAATTTTGCGACTACTTTCTCCAACCCATTGTGAGACAGACCCCCTCTTACGTCCGGGACACCACAGACATACTCAGGATTATTGAGGAGACAGACAACACCAACGAAATAGACCTGCTTGTCACTCTAGACGTGGAGGCTCTATATACAAACATACCCCAGAGAGCCACACTATCAGTCATAGAGACCGCGCTAAACGGACTGGAGTGGACCTCACCCACCCCTGTATCGTTTATCATGGAATGCGCAACCCTGGCTTTGACTGAAAATGTCTTTGAATACAAGAAACAGCTATACCATCAAAGCCAGGGGACTTCGATGGGCAGTACTTTTGCCCCCAGTTTAGCCTGCTTGTATATGGCAGCTTTTGAAAGAGACATCATCCACAACACTAACAACCCATATCTCAATAACTTGAAACTGTGGAGACGTTTCATAGACTATATCCTCATTTTCTGGAGAGGGGATCGCTCTACATGTGAGGAGTTTGTCACTTGGGTTAATGATCAAAACGAATTTCTAACATTTACTCACACCATCTCGGAGACCGATATCCCTTTCCTAGACCTGAGAATCCTACTGACGGGCGGGTCACTCAGCACCACACTGTATAGAAAACCCACTGACCGCAAAAGCTTATTGCTATATAACAGTCACCATCCTAGAGCGCTGAGACACAACCTCCCCTTCGGGCAGTTCTTACGCATCAGGCGTAACTGTACTAAGACCTCTGATTACAAAACAGAAGCCAGTGCTCTGGCTGCCAACCTCAGGGCAAGAGGTTACCCAGAATGCAGAATCAGGGACTCCATGAAACGGGCTAGGAACAACCCTAGGGAGGCCCTCCTCGAGGTACACCCCAAACCCACGACAGACACCCTAACGTGCGTCACATCATTCACCCCAGATTCCGCCCGCATTAAGAAAATCATCTTAAAACATTGGGCTATCTTAGGTACAGGTGACCTACGCATCCCTAGGCCAAGGTTTGCATACAAACGGACACGTAATCTCAAAGATATTCTGATACACACTAGACCTAAACAAATCAGACAAACCACACAGCAGACCCTGTGGGGACTCCCTCCAGTAACAGGGCATCACCCGTGTGGTTCTTGCGCAGTGTGCAAGCAGACTAATGTGACCAAGGAGATCTGTTTCTCCGCCAGTTTCAAGTGGACCCTTACCCGCCATACAAATTGCAACACGACACAATGCATCTATATGGTAACCTGTCCATGCGGCCTGAGGTACATAGGCATGACAATGCGTACAGTCAAGACCCGGATAACTGAACACAAAAGCAACATTAGATGTCAAATGGTCACAACCAGACTGTACATGCACTTTAAAGACACCAAACATCACCCTGACTCCCTCCGGTGGGTGATCCTGGAAGCCCACAACCAGATTTCACAGCCAACGCTTTTCAGGATTGAACAGAGATGGGTCCATAGACTCTCTACACACCGTGTAGGGCTCAATGATGACATCCCATGGGGCTCACTAATTTAACTGTATTCATACCCCGAGTTCTTTATAAGTGAGTACATCATCCGGTGATATCTGCTCTGTGGCAATGACCATTGCCTTTCAGTGTTGTGCCTCTTGACACTAGGACTAACGGATATGATCGACCTATCTACACCTTTGGGTATGCTGTCCCCACTGACACATCATTCTTGATCCAACAGCCCACGCCTTCGTCTGTCTCACACTGTTTGACTGACCTTGGTACAACTTAGACATTGTCAACCCCAACTGACACCATTACACCCATGGCAAGCTCGCTTCACGCTGCCTTCATTACACCACCACGTACCTTCGCTCACACGGCTTCTGCCTCTGATTGTCAACCTCATAGGCGGCCACTACTAAAACTGCGATGAGACACTGATGACACTTGACCTATGTACAACATTGACATACACCTCTCAGGTACTTTTCTCAGGTACTTTTCCAAGATGGCCGCTCCATTCACTAGCATCCCGTCAGACTTTCCACCATGGCCCCTAGTCCCGCGAGATTTCCCCTGAACCGCGGGAAGACTCGCGGGCTTTGGTTTGACCAGGAGTATTTCTGACACCATTACACCCTTGGCAAGCTCGCTTCACGCTGCCTTCATTACACCACCACGTACATTGACACACCCCATCGCTACACGGCTTCTGCCTCCGATTGTCAACCTCGTAGGCGGCCACTACTAATACTGCGATGAGACACTGATGACACTTGACCTATGTACAACATCGACATACACCTCTCAGGTACCTCTCCAAGATGGCCGCTTCATTCACTAGCATCCCATCAGACCTTCCACCATGGCTCCTAGTCTCGCGAGATCTCCCCTGAACCGTGGGAAGACTCGCGGGCTTTGGATTGACCAGGAGTATTTCTACCGCCCGGACCAGGCTTACTTCACCATCCCGGTTCCGGCAGCAGGGTAGGTCAGGAAACGAGCGTTCACCGAGCGTGGGTAAGTGGATTTTTCTCTACCCGGATCGCCTCGACGCCTTAACTAGCATGTGGGTAAGTGACTCTATCGGGGACGCTCTGAGTTGACGCCTCCCACCCTCCCATTCCCCCTTGGGGGCATCCAACCCGTGCCGCCCATCCCTGGATGGTGGAACCCCTGTGGGGTGGGTACCATGGTGATCTATACTCGGTACTGGACCCTGCCAGCACGCACACCACTGTGAGCAACTACGGCCCCGGGACCGCCACTATCCGGGATGCACGGGCTTACGATTGCCTCCCTAGGACATGGGAGTCGGTAGCGGACCCCGGGCACCCCATTACTGTTGATTGCCCCTTGTATGTTTCTGCCGCCAGAGCCCCCTTGTGTCTCACATTGACAGAGTTGGTTTATCTTATGACTACATTCAGCCTCCTGTTTCCCTACCTTATCCCTTAGGACACACATTGGTGTCCATAATGACCGCCGGACTCCGTTGCAGGCAACCTTAGTTAGCAACTTTGGTGAGCCATGTTCTAGCATATCTGTTTTTGCTAAATAAGTTTTTCATCTTGAGTGTCCTCCATTTTTAATGTTTTTATTATCATGTGCCTATCATGTATAGCTGGGATTTCCATTTTACGATTGTCGCAAGAATTTTTTCTCTGTTCACTACACCATAAGCACGGTGTAGAGCATGGGTGTATATGCACTAATACACCTACACACCTTTTCTGAGTATATTGAACGTGATGTTGAGTAAATAATCGTAAATACGTATCTTTTGTCCCCACATTTAGGGTACCTACCTGATAACATGGTATGTAGGCTTTTCACTTATGTTGTGTAGATAGTTATTTTGGTCCTGATGAAGTGCCTTGATCCTCCTGACGCATAGAGCATGAAACATGTTGACCTTTAGAGAGTAGAGCATATACAGCTAGAAACCTCATATCTAGTTTACTGCCACTCTTCCTGTTTTTACTCCGGCAGTTTACCTCCCAGAATAAAACACTATTAGGACTAACTGATCTGTTTTAATCCACGCACTGCACATCTACACACACTAGGCCCCTCACCCCCACTGCACCCAACGGCAGGAAAAAAAGATCCCCGCCAAAGAGCCCCGTACTGGGTGCCCGTCGGGTATTGCAGCGCCGACCTGACGAGGGGCAGGCTCATATGATGAAGCATGACACCTAGCTTGCTAGGTGTGTGAGAGCCCTAGTTCCGACAAGGGAATTTCCCCCTTGTTTTCTACTCCAGGTGGGACGACCAATCCTTGGTGTCACTCCCACCTGCACTCCCACGTTCTTCCACTCAGACCCTGAGGAACTTCATACCCTCTTTGCTCACTGTCTCTGTGGGGCATGTATGCTGGACCTCTTTAAACTTGCCCCTCTGTCTCTTCTGTTTGGTAAGTAGTCTCAAACACTCATCTGTATTAGCTTTTTTGTTTTGGATAGCTATTGCTGCCCCTTTGTCAGCCGGTTTTATAACCAGGTCAGGGTTTTTTCTCAATTGTTCCAGGGCTTCCTTTTCCTCTCTGTTCAAATTCTTAAAGATGAACATTGTGTCTTGCTGAGATCCTCCATATCATGGATCACAGCCTGTTCAAATGTTGGTACCTCTGAGGGTAAGGTAAAGATGGGTGGGGTGAATTTAGATTTGGGCGCAGCGTTGTATCCCCTGTTGGTGTTCTATTATCCTCCTTTCCTTCAAAGAAAATTCTTTATCTGATATTCCTGAAGAATTCTGCTAGTAATTGAAAGCTGTTCAATACATTCGTGGGCACAAACCCTAGTCCCTTGTTCAGGAGGTTTTCTTTGGGTGTGGATAGTGGCATGTCTGTGAGGTTGACCACTAGTGTCCCTCCCTGCTCGTCCCGGGGCCCTGGTCAAGTGACATGCTCCTGGTTACCCGCTGGTTCAGGTCCTCCCAGAGTACCCTCTGCTGCCCTTTCTGTCTCCCCCTGCCCCTTCCTCTTCCTCTGCCTAAAAAAGGGTTCTGTGGTTGTGGGAACTGGGGGCTCTGGAATCCCTGCATCTGTGGAGGCATCAACGTTTGCCACCCAAACCCTTGATTTATGTAGCCTTGGTAAGGGATTGTATACATCGGGCTTGGCCCCCGTTGGAAAACTCGTCCACTCCCCCTCCTCCATGGGTGAACATCATAGTCGCTGCCATCACTGCTGCTACTCTGTGGGTCTATCTCTCTTCTTCCTTTTGGGGACCCCTTCTCATGTCAGCTTGTTTCTGTTGGACATATTCATCTCTTATATAGGGGTAGACCTTTTTTGGGAAAACCGTTTCAAATCCTTTTGCAGTTTAGTAATTTTAGATTGCATCAAGTACTCTTTGTATTCACCCAATTTACAGTTGATTTCCTCTAATTTCCGTTTGTATGTACCTATTACCACACTTGTCTTCAGACCCTGTTCGTTAGCCTGTATCTGGATGATTAGTGTGTCAGCAATCCTTTTTGCCATGTTAATTATAAGGATTAACCAATCCCTCGTGCACTTCCAGGCAATAAGTGCCCAGTCTTTCCGGAAGGCAGCATCTTCAAGGAAGATCAAAGGTTCATTCGTTACAAGTAACCCACACGGCGCTGCATTTCCCCTAAGATAATCTGTCAGGGATCGCTCCATGTAAGATGGTCTTGACGTGTGTTTTTTTCAATTCTAAGAGGGTGTCCCACCCTTCTCCCTGTGTGAGGACCTGGTTGATAGTTGTGTTAACCCAGTAGAGAGGCAAGAAATTCACGGTATACACACGGGGATGAGAAATACTCACACGTGTTTGTTACTACTGAGAAGGGAAACTTCAATAAAAACGACTGCCGACAAGGGTGGGGGTTGCCCAGTTTACCACAATCTCCATAGTATTCAGGGAGATGATTTCACGGATTAGCGAACAGCCTCAGTTAAAGAGATACATAACTAATTTACACAAGATGAGTAACCGGAGACTAACATCTCTATTTTCTATACAGTGTGCGACTACAGGGAGCCGCTCCTACTCCCACTCAATTTCGAGTTCACTTACTGATGGAACTCAGTAAGTGACAGGGGCCTTGTGATTACATCGCCATACTAAGAAATGGATGGGCATGAGTATATGATGAGGGCTATTACCAGTGCTTGGAATTTTGAATAGATGCATGGGCAATATATGCCATACTTTCCAGTTGTTGTGACCGAAGAGATCGGTAGTTTGATTCAAGGACCAATGAGGTCCTAGCATGATGGCCATGAAAATGGGGTGTGTGAGGTGTAATAATACACCAGCGCAAAGGGTTTGCGTGCTCTTATGATGATGAATCAAATGAGAGTTTTTGATTGAGTGACTCCTCTCTTCCACAGATCCTTCAGGAGTGTGAGTTACGCAACCCCTTGCTAAGAGGGAACTACCCAGTAAAATTCAAAATAGGACTGGAGAGTTTTTGAAGGGGATCCAGATGGTCCTGATGAATGCCGTAGTGACCCAACACTGAAGGCGCAGTAAAATCGACAGAAACATGTCGACACTTTTGCAGTTAGGATAGGTGAAATGATCCTAGTTTTCTCCTTTCACCACTATCCTTCATGTTTTTAATCCTGGCCGGGTGGTACAGGTGTCATTTAGCAAGCCCGATGATGAAGCATGTCACAATTTGTGAGTGAGGGCAGTCTTTTTGCACAGAGCACATGCCACATACAATCAACAATTGAACCATAGCACACATTCCTACCTCTCTACTGTGTGAATTATTTTTTTAAACATGACCCAATCACCAACAACAAAATCTTTCATACCAGTTTTATGCTTTGACTCAAAAAATTTCTTCCGGACATCCTGTCACTCTAAAACAGTGACCTTCATTTTTTTTTGTCAGTGCAAGCAACACAAGGTGTCTTTCTTGCTTTTAAATCTTTCAACCAATCTTGATACAGATTACCCCTTGGTTCGCTTTTCCTCAATAGGCGAAAAGGGGAAATCCCTGTGGTGGAATGTGGTTTGGTTAGATAAGAGCAGAAATTTTTGCGCAAAAATTAATTCTTTCGACAAGACCATTGGAAAAAGGGGAGTGCAAAGCAACCTTAAGATGCTTAATTTGATATGAATCTAGAAAATCCCTCATTTTAGCTGAGGCAAAATTTGTGCCATTGTCTGTGACTAACTCTTTAAGACTACCTTCTGAATAAAAAATTCTAGTAAAAAATGTTATTACAGACATAGTACTGGGAGAGGATGTGAATTCATACTTCACCCATTTAGAGTAATAATCAATACAATGATGTACTTTTTATTTGTCGGCAAAAGCTCAAAGGGACCAGCGAAATCCAATGCTAACTTGAACCAAGCTTCCTCAGGAACTGGAACTACGACAGACAACAGACAAGTTTGACAATTACTGATTAAGTGTGATACATCCTTATCCATGCCAGGCCACTAAAAGTGTTCTTTCAATTTTCTGCATGTTCAGCCAACCCCTAAATGTCCCTCATGAGCAATTTCAATTGATCTCTTGTGCAACAAAAGAGGAGGAATATATACATCTGACTTTACTAGCATGTCATCATATATAGATAAATCAATTGAAACCTGAGCAACCGGTTTCAGTGAAGCGGGAAGGGACCGTTCTTTGGGCCAGCAATTTACGACCATGTTTTTGGCAGCTACAAGAGTTTCATTTTTAACCATGATATCCATCCAATCTTTGTGAGAACAAATACCTTGAGAGGTGAATATATCCTCTATGTTGGCTACCACACATTCAACTTCATCATCCAAATCATCAGCAAGATCTCTGGGCAAAGAAAGTCTAGAGAGGCAATCTGCCCAAACATTGGGACCATCAGGAATGTACTTGATCACAGAATTATATTCATGCAAGTGGGATAAAATGCGAACTAATCTGGCTGAAGCTTTCCCTGTACCATTACCATTGAGGAGGTGCACAGGGGTTTATGGTCTGTAAAAATGTCAAAATGGGTACCCCATGAAAAGGTCTTACATTTTTCAACCGCCCAGGAACAGGCAAATGCCTCTCTCTCTATGGTGCTGCAATGAGATTCAGCTTGGTTGAGTGCTCTAGAAGAAAAACCAATGGTATGTTCCTTACCATCTATCCATTGGGATAATACAGCACCGAAGCCATATTGGCAGGCATCTACTGTCAGAATTTTTTTTTGCCCAGATGTGTAAAGAGGTAAGAACGAAGGCATTGACAATTACATATTTTATCTCCTGGAATGCTTGGTTGGCATTTTTATGCCAACTGAAGGATGAGCCCTTTTTGAATGAAGAACGCATTGGTTGCACTACTATTGCAAATCCTCGGACAAATCTTGAGTAATATTCGGTCATGCCCAAAAAAGATTTCAAAATGTCCTTGTCCTTAGGTGTTGGTACCTCAGAAATTACTTGTGACAGGGACAACTTTGGTTTAATGCCCGAGGCAGAGATAGTGTGACCTAAATACTCAAGACTGTCTCTGAGAAATTTGCATTTGTTTAAACCCAAAGTGACTCCAGCACTCTTTAAGATGCACAACATCTTTTCCAATAATGATAAATGTTCGGCTCTTGATTTGGAAAATATAAGCACATCATCTTGATAGGCCTGTACTCCAGTGATTCCAGCAAGTAAGTGATCCATAAACTTCTGAAATACACTTGCCGCAGAGGCCAAGCCGAAAGGCAACCTCAAAAATGTATACTCTTCAAATGGAGTGACAAAAGCTGTGAGGTCTAAGGTTTCATGAGCCAAAGGAATTTGGTGATACGCAGATCGTAAATCTAAAAGACTAAAGAACTGAGCACCACCAATATTTGCCAACAAATCTTGAATTTTTGGTAGTGGATGACAATCCACTAATATATTTGTATTTAAAGTGCGCAAATCTGCACACAAACAAATGTCCCCAGTCCTTTTGCATAACACCTTCAGAGACCAATTTATCAAGCAAGTTCTTAAGATCATCCCTTATACTTAAAGGGGTAGGTCTGAGCTTATGGGCAACAGGAACAGCTTTGGCTTTCAATTTAATCAAATGTTCAAAATTGGTTATTTTACCAATATTGTTATTAAATACCTTGCGTAGTGTGGCCAGACGAGGATTCGCACTCACGCAATACGGATTCAGGTAATGGACAAGGGGAACAAACATCCCTATATTGACTGAACAATTAGGATTGGAATTGATTATAACAAAGCAAAAAATATAGAGAATTAACGAAAAATAAATCAGAATTAGATGCTCATCTACATATAAATATAAGCCCTGATGAAGTTCAAGAGAGCTTGAGCGTAACGCGTTGGCTGGATGTTTTTTAACCATTGGATTTTACAACTTTGAATATTGAATAAAGCAGGAATTTTTCTAATGGACTCAAAGGCCTATTGTTTTATTGATTTATGGGTGCACCATTCCATCATTTGTCTTTTCAAGATTATCTCTGCTCTGCAGTAATACCATACAACGGCTGGTATTGGGAGAGAAGTGCACCGTGTTGTACTAATTGAACTACATGTAAGGTGCAGTGGAGAGGTCCGCCGTTGACGGTCTGTTCTCTTTGCTTCTGTAAAGAAGGTGGACAGTGTCAGGAACTTTTGGAATCTACGGAAAGGCAGATGGAATTCCTGTTGGATAATGCCTTTGATTCAGTCTGGTCATCAGCTTTATCCTGTGTGGCCTCTGTTGCAGTCAGACAGAATTATTTCTAAAAGGTTGGAATACCGGTTCCGCACAATGTTCAGTAGTGTTGAGGATACTATTTACATGCTCATACCTATTTGGGAAAGATCTTGAGGACAAACTATATAAAGTTTAAAAAAAAATAAAGCATTCTTTTTCATTCCAGAAACGGCAACAGAATAAATGATCTTTCTTCTCATCATAATCCAATTCATTTAGTCAACTATCACGACATCAATAGAACCCGTACGGAGGTCAAAAGTTCCATGAGAAAGGTTTCCAGGGAAACGTTCCAAAAGAAACACGAACAAGATCCAGAGATATCAACCAGCGTACCTGACTATGCCGCCAAAGACTCAGCTGGAGAGACATTAGAGGTTGGTGGGAGATTCCATCACTTTCTGGAGAACTAGCTTATCAAGACAACCGACAAGTGGATGTTGAACATCCTGGCAAGGGATACAGAATTGAGTTCTTGTCCCTCCCACCATCATCACGGACCATGCAGACACTACTACTGAGGGAAACACTCAAGCGGAAGGCCTTGAAAAAAGGGATTTAGTCTCTTCTCCTGAAAAAGGCGATTGCTATAGTTACCAAGACACAGCATGGAGAAGGGGTCTATTCAATCATATTGCGGGTCCCGAAGGTGACTGGTAGTTTCCGTATAGTGATCAACCTCAGGTCTTTGAACAATTTGTTCAGATAATACTGTTCAAAATGGAGACTTTACAATTCATTATTCCGTTGATCCAGGCCGGATAGGTGATGACGACACTGGATCTCAGGGATGCATATCTTCATATCCCTGTGGCACCAGAGTTTCATCAGCATCTACAGTTCTCTGTGCAGGGGCACCATTGGCAACATTGTGTCCTGTCATTCGGCCTACGGTCATCGCCCAGGGTGTTCACAAAAGTGGTGCCTCCCTTAGTGGCTCACCTGAATCCTCAGGGAATTTCAGTCTTCACATACCTGGACGATTGGCTACTCCAGACTCCACCTGCCCAACTGATGCAGCAACATTTGGCTTAGACAATTCTTGTGCTAGAAAGTCATGGTTTCTACTGAACATCCCAAAGTGCAGTCTCCAGCCTGCAACTTTGAGGACTTTCACAGGGGCAGAATTCGACTCTCTTCTGGGCAGAGTCTTTCTTCCGCAGACCAGGATCTAGCACCTACAATCACTTCTGGCATTGCTATTATCTTAGGAGTTAGGAGACTGCCACACCGGGTCAGTGGCTAGAAGTACAGGGTTATATGGAGGTCTCTGTCTTCACAGTCCAATTGCCTAGGCTACATCTAAGGCCATTACTGTGGCACTTCCACAAATGTGACCTTTTTCGTTCAGAACATGAACTTGGGGATTCCAGTGTTTCAAGACTTTGTTTACAATCTACAGTGGTGTTGGACTCATCCAGTTTCAACAAGGGGATGATGATGCATCCTTCCCCCCCATAGTGGTGACAACAGATGCCAGTGACCTGGGATGGGGGCCACAATGAATCAAGTATCAGTCCCGGCTCGATGGCTAAAAAAAAAAAAAAATGTAAATCCGTATTTGTAAAGCGCGAACTACTCACCCTTACGGGTCTCAAGGTGCTGGGGGCCGTCGTGGAAATTAAGTGAGCTATTGCCCAGAGTCACACGGTGCTGAGCTGAGCTGCCGCCGGAGCCGGGGATCGAACCGTGAGCCCTGTGCGCCGAAGTCAGCTGCCCTGGCCGCTGCACCACACCTCTCCGACCAGAGAACAAGCAAACATCCAACTGGAAGGAATTGTTGGTAGTGGAGAGATCCCTCTGTTATTTTGAGCCCCATTTGTTGAATTGGAATGGGCTGAAAAGCAGTGACGGTGGCTTATATCAACCATCAAGGCAGCACCCACAGCCAGTCACTCAATCAGGTGGCCTGTTCAATAGTGTATTGGACAGAACTCCATCTCAAGTCCATCTCTGCTCTGCACATCAGAGGAATGGACAATGTAGTGGTGGATGCCCTGAGCCGTAAGTTTCTGTCCCCTCAGGATCGGAAACTCTCCAGCCGGATGTTTCATTTGATATGCAGGAAGTTCGGCAATCGAGAGGTGGACCTCTTTGCTTCTAGAGCAAATATGCTGCTACCAAATTTCTGTTCCAGGACTCTGGAAATACGGGCTTGGGGAGTGGATGCCTTGTCAATTCCTTGACCTCCAGGTTTGCTTTATGCATTCCCTCCCTTTCCCCTCATTCAGTCAGTACTCATGAAGATCCAGAGAACAGAGACACAAGTAGTGGCAGTAATTCAGTTTTGGCCTCGGAGGTCATGGTTCCCATGTTGCAGAGCATGGCCAATCTTCCTCCATGGATCCTTCCTTGGATCTCATCTCCCTTGAGGTCTCTCAGTCCTCAATTGCCAGAAGCTCTAACTCTTGTGGTATGGAGGTTGAACGGAGGACTTTAAAGAGACAAGGTTTGCATAAACCTTATTTCTGTGGTGCAAGGCTCACAAAGGAATTCTACACTATCTTCTTATTCCAAACACTGGGCTAATTTTAACACCTGGTATTCTCTTCTTAATCTTTCTCCTATTACCTGTACTACCTCATCTATTCTACATTTTTTCTGGATGGATTTGAGAAAGGATATGCTCTGGCTTCTTTGAAGGGCCAGTGGGCAGCTATAAGAGCATTTAGGCACTCAGTTTCATTTTCCACAAATTCTGAGCATCTAGAATCAATATTGTTTTGCAGTTTTTCTTTAAGTACATCTTCGGTGAAAACGCCTGTACCTTCTTGGGATCTGTCATTGGTTCTTCACGCTCTGCAATTTCCTCCTTTTGAAACTTTACGTTTGGTGGATATGAACTTTCTTTTCTTTAAAGTTGCATATTGTATTAGCTATCACATTAGCCAGACGCTTGGGGGAATTATCTGCTTTATGGAGTTCATCTCCATTTTTACGTTTCATAGAGGATGCAGTGGTTTTGAAATTAGATTCTGGATTTATTCCTAAAATTCATTCTAAATGAAATTCTTCACAAGAATTTATCCTACCCTGTCTCTGCCCTTCTCCTTCATATCCAGAAGAACAGTTGTTCCATATATTGGATGTTAAATGTGCTTTAACTGTGTATTTTGACAGATCTGCAGCTTTCAGGACTTCTTATAGTCTCTTTTGGTGGTTCAGGATGTGGACAAGCAGCGTCTAAGGTGACTGAGTTGTTGGATTAAGGACACCATCTCTTTGGCATATCGGGGCTCTGATTTGCCTTGTCCGTCTAATAAGCATGCAAGATCCCCTAGAGGACATTCTACTTCCTGGGCTTCTTTTTCAAGGAGTTTCCTTGGATGAGACTTGCTGAGCTTTCATTTGGGCATCAAAACGCACTTTATTAGACATTATTGTTTAAATTGTACTCAATCAAGTCACCAGAATTTAGAGAGTGGGGTGTTAGAGGCCTTGGAAGGATCTGCTCCTATGTAATCTGTTATTTTGGTTGGATATGGCATTAACTCTCTTGGGTGTGCTTATATCCTTGTTGGTGTCTTCTTTCAGGTTTTGACATTGATATAGTCCCTCATCTTTCGGGGCATGCTTTGGTATGCCTCATTAGTAATGACTGGGTCGAGGACAAGGGACGTAGAGGTAATGTCCAGATTAGTTACCAGTAATCCTCATCACTCATTAGTAATGACTGGGTCGAGGATGAAAAGGACTAAGAGTAATGAGGATTACTGGTAAGTAATCAGGACATTACCTTGCAGTTAAATGATTGAGAGGGTTGCGCTTCAATGTTGTTCTTCAGTTATTTAATTTGCACAATGTGTGGCCATGCACAAATCTAATTTGTCTGATCTTGCTGAACCATACATATTCTTACCCTTCTAAACAAGTATTTCAGTTCTGCCGAATTCCAAAATATTTTGGTTTTAAAAGAAATTGTATGTGTCTTGTTTTACGCCTTTTGCGTTAATATACCTAAAAAGCAATTCACGCTTAAATGTGTTTTTGAACAGAGTTTGATTGGGAACTTCTATATCTCTATGTGTTGCAAATAATATTGAATAGATGGAAAGCTGTTTAAAACTTTCTAGGATTCCTACTCGTGACCTAAGTATCACTGCATATTTCAGCCATAAGCATTTAACTTAAAGCTAAGCCCGGGCGGGTAACTACGCTCCGCCAGCGCAGTTTATGTAGTTTTGCATACTACGCGCTCCGTTGCGAATGCAGAGTTTAGGCAAAACTACAACTCCGCGGCGGAGCGCAGTTAGCCGGCCCCTCCAAGATGCAAGACATACAACGTAGGGGTTATTGTTGAAATGAAAATGCTTTGCTTGCACATTGCTCTATGTAAGTTAGCATTCGCGGAACCATTTTGTGTCCAGACGCCATTTTGAATCATGATCAAAACTAATCCTTTGCTCTTTCCCAGAAACGGCATCTGCTGAGTATCATTTCTCAAAGGTTGGGTTTCGCTGTACTAATGAATAACTTGTTCTCATTAGCGCATATCTTTCTCTCTAGATAAAGGCCTTCTCCCACTAGTCTGAAGACGGGCCCACCTGCAGTGGCCTTGGACTCTGCAACTTTGTAAGATATGAGCACTGAGATTGTGTTTTTTCTCTCGCTTGCATGGCTTTACAGCACCTGCCTGGAAAATTCCACTATGGGCGTGTTCTAGCCTAGTTACAATTTGTACTAAATGTATCTCTATGCTTGTGAACTTCAGTACCTCTGCAGCACTCCCTAGAGACTGGGCAGACCGGGCTCCACTCTGAGTGTACTCTGAATAAACAGATATTGGTTTGTATTCTCTACTGTCTGACCGACTCTTCATTTGGTGTGGAAGGCTGAGTGGTGGTCTTTAGTGACCCCAGTGACCCGAATCGGGCCACTTCCTTCAGTTGGCGCCCAAACAGGGACTCCTTCAGGCGAGTGACCCTTCCCCTTCCGCGGACGGTGGGGGAGGTCGAGGCCATCGTCGGGTCGGACTGATGGATCAGGGATCCCTGTAAGAGGAGCATTGATTGCTCGCAGCTGCCCCTTCTGTCCTGCCGGACGGTGCCTCGCCCAGCGGTCATCCCGACTGGAGTACTAAATGGCGAAACCCTTGGATCTGACCGTTTGGTCTGAAGAGTCGGCAGTGGAAAATTAGTTCGCTTGACCTGCTTATATCAGGTGAGTTTGTTTTGGTTCTTTGTGGATATGGTACCATTTTGGTTTGCATTTGGTGTGGTCTAAGGACCGTCTTTGGGACAAAAGCATTTGCAATTGCTTTGCCGGGCATAAATAGTGAACTTGTTTTCTTTTAAGGATAACTGGTGCCAGTAAGTTGTTTTGTTTGTGCTGTCGCTGTTGTTCTGCAGATGCTCGATTGGAAGAAGCTCAGCCAGTGCCTCTAGAAGGCACTCCCAACTTCGATATGTATGTGAAGCATGGTCTTGGCCCTATTATGTTTAGTACGCTGTGGCAAAAATATACGAGGGACAATACCGAGTTGCAGTGGCCGTTGACGGGCACATTTGATGAACAAAAGATTGGGTTCTTACAGGAACAGTTATTTAAGAGACGGAGTAGACAGTCTATTTTTGATTCCCTCAGAACATGGCAGAAAGAAGCTAAACAGAGACGATTGAAGGTGGAGAAGGATGCACGAAAGGGGAGAATGCAGACCTTGACTCAGAAAGCTGTAGCATATGATAAAGAGAAACAGGAGAAGGGAATCTAATGTGAAGATAGGAGATTTTGATTGCATGTTGATAAATTCTATTTGGCTCAAGAGGAAAATGATAATTTTTTGGAAGAATTGTTAGACACCCGACCCCCGCCCCCATATGCCCCGCAGTGGATATATCCCACTGTCCCTACGCCATCACAGCTGCCCGTTACAGCTGTTTCTTCTGTCCCTGTATCTACTGCTGTCATTTCAATGGCCGCGGCTTCGGCTCCTCCTCCTCCTTCTTTGCCTTCGCCGTCTGTGGCAACGGTGACAGTTAGCGCATCAAGTACACCCGTTGTTTCGGCATCCCTATCTCCAGCTTTCTCTCCACCGGCACACCTGCATGCGACTCTTCTACCCAGTACTTTCGTTGCTTCTCCATCTTTAATGGTTCATCTCCCAGCATTATTGGGTGCTGAGACACCAACACGTGGATTCGAGGATAGAGATTTAGCAAAATTTAAGGAGCGTATGGGCCCTTCTGTACTATCTGCAGTAGGGGATGAGGAGAAGAAGGTGGTAGCCGATCAGGCTGCGCAGTGGGGTCGTAATCCTATTTATAGTGTGGAGGATGTTTGGGACGTGATGAAAGATTATGAGCCCTTTGTACAGCAGCATGCTTTAAAACATATGTCTTCTATGTTGATTAGCTTCTGGCAGCAACACTTTGGGAATGATGCGCCACAAATTTTATTTGATATTAGAGATCGTGTGTATGCCAGTGGTTTGGATCCAGGACAAGTTTTTGGGAGCATCACTACATTGGTTGCTTATAGAGGCAGGTTGCATGATAAGAGTCCTACCACGGTATCTCAGTTTCCGATGAGCGCTTCATCCTATATTTCACCCAGAGATACCAGAGTTAACAGACCAGCGTGGTAATGTTACTCGAGCTGGTGTAGCGGCCCGTTTTCAAGAACAATGGGTTTATACTCCATGGAAGAGAAGTGAGGTTTTATCCCTTAAGACTCATTTGCCCGATCCCAGGAAAAATCCTACTGCTTATTATAAGGAACTGACTGAAGCCGCCTCTTCGACGGTAATGACCCTTGCTGATATTGAAATGTTTTTTGGTCTTCTCGCCCCGGTTGATATTTGGAGGCAGGTTCATACTCAGGATCATGTTGCGGAGTTGGGTGGTACATGGGATCAAATTAAAGCATGGGACCAGGAAAGAAAGCCAGGTGAGAAGCCTCGGGCAGAGATACTTGGTTTGCCAGGCCGCATCATCACATATATGCATTCTCTTATTCCGCCGAGGAAAGTCGATTGGGACAAGTTAACGGCTTGTCGGCAAAAGAAAGATGAGTGTGTCTGATTTCTTTACTCGGTTTGAAGATACATTTTTAGATTACAGTGGGCAGGATCTGTCTATTGAGGGGGGTGTTTGGTTGTTTGTCAATAGGTTAGTCTCTAATCTACTTCCCGAAATTGCGGCTCGTTTGCAGACTTCCGAAAGTACTTGGTCCATCTCTTCCCCTTCCGTTATTTTGAATATGGCTCAGTATTATGAACATCGGGACAATGAGGAGAAAGAGAGAGTGGAGAAAAAAACATAAGGATTTAAAGACTAAGGTATTGTTGCAACAAGCATTTAGAGGAAATGGTAGAGGACGTGGTGGTCCTGCCCGACAGCTTCCACGCACTATTAGGCAGCCGAATACGACACCTTTGGGGCCGAATCAGTGTGCATATTGTTAGCAGGAGGGTCACTGGCGTAGCGAGTGTCCCGTCCTTTTGCAGAAGGTGGCGGTCCCTAGAGGGTGTGGTTCTCGTGGACGGGCTGGTGGGGCTGGTGGGGCTGATAGGGCTGATAGGGCTGATAGGGTTCAGAACGCTGCAGCCTCGCAGGGTCATTCAGATAATTATTTTGATGACCCTTGCGAAGGGCAGTATTACCATGATGACTATGATATGGATGAAGTGACAGGAGTGTCTTATAGCTAGGATTGCCAAGGACAGAGTGGGGGACCAGTTCCGATACCTGTAGACCAGCGTGGGCCTTATGTGAAAGCGGAACTACAAGGTTCGACTAAGGAATTTTTGGTGGACACAGGTGCGACGAAAAGTTCTGTTTCTCGAAATATGGTCCCTGGGGCTGCTCTGTCTGGCCATAATAATGTTTCGGTAGGTTTTTCAGGTGTACCGGTTGTGAGCCCCATTTCAAGACCCCTTGCATTGACTGTTGGTCCTTACACTGTAGATTCTCCGTTTTTGTTGACATCTAATTGTGGTGAAAATTTGATGGACTTGGATTTGTTGAAAAAATTGCATGCCACTATTTATTGTTCTCCGGACGGTGTTTATATGACGATGGGCCCCAATGTAAGTACCAAACAGTGTCTGTCTCTCCCCCTTCCTGCTGAGTTTGCAGACGTGCCGCCCACTCTTTGGGCGACAGGTGATACAGACGTGGGGTTGTTGCATATACCACCGGTTTCGATACAGGTCAAAGATAATGCTGTTTTGACTCGTATTCCCCAGTATAAAATTAGGTGCGGGCGGAGAACTCCGCTCCGCCAGTGGAGTCTGCTGAGATTTTCCTACTCCGTGCTCCGCTGAGAACGCGCAGTAGGGAAAAAAACTCCGACTCCGCAGCGGACGGAGTTAGCCAGCCCCCCCACTAAATTGGCCCTCCGCCTCCTCCCCAACTAATATACTACTGACAACATAATTTAAAAAGAATAAAAGTCACTTACCTGTATTGCGGCGTCCCCGGGCTGCCTTCCTCCTTGCCGTACATCTTGCACAAACTGCGCATGCGCGCGTGTGCATGCGCATTTTTTTGTGAGAAATGCGCATGCGCAGTTCGTGCAAGATGTACGGCGAGGAGGAGGAGGGCAGCCCGGGGACGCCGCAATAAGGTAAGTGACTTTTATTCTTTTTAAATTATGTTGTCAGTAGTATTTTAATTTAGGCGGGTAGCGGAGCGGAGTGGAGTTCCAGGGAGTTTCCCCCAAACTCCGTGGACCTCCGCGTAGATGCACTCCGCAAGCTCCGCCCGGGGTTATATAAAATACCACAGGCAGGAGAACGAGCCTTGTTGCGAATTATTCAGGGTTTAATAGAAAAAGGGGTAGTTGAGGAGACGTCTGAAAATTTTTGTAATAGCCCGATTCTTAAAAGGACACCCTCAGGATCCTCTGATGATCATGAAGATGTTTATCGTTTTGTGATTGATTTGCGCGTAGTTAATAAAATAGTGGTTCCTCAGTTTCCAGTAGTTCCAGATATTACCACGCTTTTAACGATGATTCCTTCAACAGCTAAATTCTTTTCTGTCATTGATTTGAAAAATGCTTTCTTTAGTATCCCTGTCCATCCAGATAGTAGATATCTGTTTGGGTTCACCCTCGCTGGCAGGAGCTTTAGATTCTGTCAAGCTCCTCAGGGCTATACAGAGAGTCCGAGCATTTATAGTCAGGCATTGAAAGGTCAGTTGGATTCCTTGTCACTTCCACCAGGTAATGTATTGGTGCAGTATGTTGACGATCTCCTTATAGCTTCCGATACGGAGCAAGGTTGTAAAAACAGTACTGTGACCTTGTTGCTGCATTTAGCTTCTCATGGACATAAGGTTTCCCTTTCTATATTTCAGTATTGTTGACAGGAGGTCACCTATTTAGGTCACCTACTGTCGAAGGAGGGTAGGAGGTTGACCCCTGAGCGTATCAGTATCATTGTCAAGATGCCTATTCCACAGACTCAAAAAGATGTGCGCGCTTTTATAGGTATTACTTCCTACTGTCGGCAGTGGATACCCAAGTATTCCCTACTAATCAACCCCTTGCTTGCACTAACAACGAAAGAAGTGCATGAGCCTTTGCCTTGGATGCCTGAATGTCAGCAGTCTTTTGAGCAATTGAAAACTGCGCTTTGTTCGGCTCCAGTACTCGGCACACCCAATTATAATAAACCATTTGTGTTGTATGTCCATGAGATGGCTGGTTGCACGCTTTCTGTCTTAACACAAAAATTTGGAGATAAGCAACAGCCGTGTGCTCCTTTCTCTGCTGTTCTTGATCCAGTTGCGAGAGGCCTCCTGAGTTGTCGAAGAGCGGTCGCGGCTGTGGCCACTTCGATCAGTCAATCGGCTGGACTCGTGCTTAATACTGACTTCACAGTTATGGTACCCCATGCTGTGGATACGCTTTTGAATAAAACAAAGACACAGCACCTCACCAGTGCGCGTCTTACTTGCTATGAATTGACATTGTTTGCGAAGCATATTACGATTAAAAGATGGGCCACTCTGAATCCAGCCACGTTACTACCCCTCCCTTCTGAGAGTGATGAAATTGACAAACATGATTGTATCTTCCGGACGAAGAAGAGACGAAAGGACGGGTAGACCTGACTGATGTTCCCTTATCTGATCCACAAGGGGAACTATATGTTGATGGTTCTTGCTTTAAATTACCAGATGGCACCACCACTGCAGCGTATGCTATTACCACACTGTGTACAGTGGTAGAGACATCCTGAGTCCCTTATCAGTCAGCCCAAGCTGCTGAGTTAGCTGCCCTTATTCGAGCTTGTGAATTAAGTGAGGGACTGGTTGTCAATATTTATACTGACAGGCAGTATGCCTTCGGGATTGCCCATAATTTTGGGCGACTCTGGGCAGAGAGGGGGTTCCTTACTTCCCATGGCACCAAAATCCAGCATGGGCACCTTATATTGAGACTTTTATCTGCTTTGACACTCCCCAAGAAGTTGGCCATAGTAAAGTGTAGCACCCACTGGAAGGTCACCGATAATGTAGGTAGAGGAAATGCCTTTGCAGATCAGACAGCTAAGGAGATGGCCCGGACAAAAATGAAAAGAATGTTTGCGGCAGGTCCCGCTAGGTGGGTCCCTGAAGTTGTTATGTTTGAAGACACTCTTGAAAATGTGAAAGAGATACAAAGTGAGGCCACGATAGAAGAATTAGCAGTGTGGCAGGGAAGTACAGCAAAAGTAATTTATATTCACTGCCTTAGTTCTCTAGGAAATGTAACCACAAATGAGCTGATCCAACTGCAGCCTTTATGCACCGCTTGCAGTTGTGCAAAGTAAGCACATTCAGTGCAGCTAAAGGCAGCAGTCAGTTTGCCATCTGAAAACATATCCATCTCAAACAATTAGCAAAGCCAAATACCCCAGGACTCGTGAACACAGAGATACGAGCTTTCATTAAGAAATGAATTCAAGCTATGAACAATGGTTCTTAATTAACAGGGACCAGGGTGCCTATATTTATCTACACCAATATGGATAGTGGGAGGATGGGGATGAGAGGGAAGACAGCGGGAGGGTGGTCTCGTGTGGGGGCCCACTGGTGATGGTGGGCCTGGCAGGCTAAACAGACCCAAACACGGAGACAGCAGTTCTGGTTGATTTGCTGACCACGCCTAATGCGCCACAAGCCTATTTATTAACCCCTGCATGTCATTGCGTCAGACTGTACTATAGTCTGGACGCCCGCAGGGTATGTGGGAACAAACCTCCTGATGACAAAACTATAAACCCATTGTACAATGGTATGCACCCACAAGGGTATGTCATTTTCCCAAATCACACAACACTACATCCCTCCCTTATTTTAGGATAACGAAAATGTGAAAACAAAGTATTTTTCATGCCTACAAATTCAACTATTACTTAACACTGGATAACAGCACAGTTCGCACAGTTTACTCTGGAGTGTGATTACGAAGCCAACACAAAGTCTCTAAGCTTCTGGCATGGTGCCAGATTGGCTCAGAGATGGTATCGCCCAGCTCCTTCTCGCTCAGTTACACTGGGAGACATCCTTTGACCCCCATACAGGGCCTCTGCTTGAGGGTGAGATGCTGGTTGAGGAGAGAGTGGTCCTACTCCTGACATGAGGAAGACTGGGCTGCTGGCATTGCTCTGAGCCATAGCAGTCAGGTCAGAAAATATGTATGACCCTTCTGTCTGGCTATCTTTTGGAGAACTGTGATATAACTGATTACCCCTCAAAGTTCTCTGCACCTTTTTGAAATGAGAAATGCTCCGAGTGACCGTTTCAGCTACTCTGCTGGGAATGCTCATGGTCCCCTTTACCCCTTTGAGCACCCACTGTGACGGTACAAAAGGTAAATGGAATTTTCCAGCTGGGTATCTTTCTCGCACCAACACGAGGTCTCCTTGCTGGATGAGCCGTGGTGTTGCTTGTCTCCTTTTTGAGGCATACTCATTGTTGTAGGCTCAACAAATTGGGGGAGGGAGGTGCTCGACCAACATTTGGTAATGGGGTATCGTGATGTTGATCGTGCGGCCTAGACATAGCCTACTAGGGGATAGGCCAGTGTGTGATCACTCGATACTCTCGCAGGAATGAGCAGATGGCACCCTCCACATTCCTGCCTTCAGAGGTCACAATCCTGATGATTTTTGTTTTAGGCCCTGCAAATCTTTCCACCTCTTCGTTGGCTTGAGGCCAGGATGGGGTAATGCACCAGTGTTTTGTGTTGCGGGACTGAAGGTATTTTGTCCACTCACAGCTGTTGAATGGGGCCCATTGTCTGTGCGAAGTTCCCCAATCAAACCATGGGTAGCTCTGATTTTTGCTATCTTCAGCATTACCTTTGAGGCCAAGTGAAGGCTACAATTTCTTCCTCCGGATAGCGGGAGAAGCCATCGATCATGATGGACAAGTGTGTGCCATCGGGCAAACTCCCAGAGTCCACACTTGCTCGCTGCCATGGGGCCGTGTGCTCTTCTTCCGTGATAACTGGAGTGAGGGTGTATGCTGGATTGCTCACTTGGCAGTCTGCGCAGTCTCTCACGGCCACTTCAATACTGGGATCTAACACAGGAACCAGACTTTGCTGGTGTGCCCCATGAGCCTGAGAGATAGGACAAGCCGGGGACCTTGCACCAAACAGCCTTCTGTGGTTAGTAAGAGTTCTTTCTGCACTTAGTGCAGGGCTTGTAGGGTCGATCTGGCTTCCATGGTTCGTTGGGCAGAGTGGGAAAGCAGAGTCTTCCAGTCGCTGGATTGGACTGCGGTAATTGCCAGCTGGAGGCAGTCGTCTTGCTCGTTGACAGATACTACCTGTGCCAAGGACATGGGTAGCGGCTTGGACCTTCCTTCCACTGATCAAATCCACTTTTCCGTACCATGTGCTTTTTTGGCTTCCATCTGAGTGACTGGCCTAGGCATGCCGTGATATAAAGTATGCTGGGTACGGGTGCCTGGTCTGTACACCACGGAGAAGTTGAATTCTTGCAGTTGCAAGATGCAGTTTTCGATCCACAGGGGTGGCTTGGACACCTATACTTTTAAGAGTGGAACTAAAGGTTTGTGATCCGAATACGCACAAATAGATGTACATAGAGATAGACATAGAAATGGCGAGTGAACCGCGTTGAGCTCTCTCTCTATTTTTGAGTATCGCTGCTCCGTGGGTGTCAGAGTCCGCATCCACTGATGGTTCGGACTCCTTCTTTGGTTCGAAGTATGCCAGTGTTGTGTTGGCAGACAGAACATCTTTGGTGTTCTTAAAGGGAAGCTCTTTCTCCTCACCCCACACCCAGGAATTAGAGGCCTGTGTGAGCTCATGCAGGGGCCCAGTGAGGTCAGGCAGGTTTTGCATAAAACAGCCACAGTATGTCGCCATGAATAAAATACTTCAGACTCCTGATACTGAAGTAGGGACAGGTGCATCCTGAATGTCCTGGACCTTTGATGAATTTGGCCCGATGCCCTGCCCTGAAAATTGGTAGCCAAATAAACTGATGTTGCATTGCAGGAAGTCACATTTTTCCTTATGTTAAGTCAGGCCTTTGTCTCGGAGTCTCTGAAAACACTGTACGGAGGCGTGTGGGGTGACTGTCTAGAGTTGGTGCATGCACCAGAATATCATCATTCATGTTTAGGATGCCAGGTAGGCCGACAAGTACATTACATATGATGTTTTGGAGTACTTCAGTGGCACTTGAGATGCCAAAGTTCAGCCTAGTGTACCGCCAGAGGCCAACATGCATTGAGAATGCTATAATGGGTTGTGAGACCTGATGAGGTGGAATTTGATGGCACCCCAGCCTCAGATTCGTCTTGGAACACCACTGTGACCCTGCTAGCTCCTCAATTATGTTATCTATCTTGGGTGTGAGGTGGCGTTCTCGCTTGATGGTCACATTCGGCACCCTCATGTCTACGCAGATTCACACTGCGTCTGGCTGCCAGGGATTTTTAGTGACCACGATTGGAGAGACCCATGGGGTGGGTCTGGCAACTCATTCAATTATGTTGGCTTGTTATAGGTGTCGCAGTTCTTGTTCTACCTTGGGACAGAGGTGGAATACCACTCACCAGTGGTGGAGTGCCACATGTTTGATTGGCTTGTCAATATGAAGCATGACTGCTGGGCCCTTTAAGCATCCAGTGTCGTCAAACAAGGGGGAAACTCTTGCAGCAGGCTGTCTATTCCACTGTCACAGACGTTAAATGCATACCGCACTAAGCCAAGTTCTTGGGCTGTTCAACAGCTAAGCAGAAACCCACTGCTGTCATTGGACACGTAAACCTTTGCTGTCGTGGTGGTGTCCAGGTAATTGAAAGAGATGTGGAAAACTCCCACCAGACTTAGAGGTGTGCGATTGCCAAATGCGTAAACTTTGACTCTTGTAGGGTTCAGTTTGGGTGGTGTGGGCAGTTTGTGATAGATATCAGCGGAAATGAGATTGATAAAGGCACCTGTGTCAATCAGGGCCGATATAGCTTGATGTCGGATTGTTACATCACACTTGGGGGACATGTCGGCCAAGAAACTATGAGTCTATTGTGTGCTCCACATGGACGGTTTCCTGATCATTATTGTCCATGTCTCTCCTTTCAGCCACCTCAGATTGAGCATTGGTGGCGCATACAGTTCCTGTGTCCCAGGAGTTGGGTGGCTTCGAAGTTGACCAGCAGAATTTGGCAAAGTGATTGAGTTTACCAGAGACCCCACACTTTTTCCCTCATGTCGGACAGTCACCTTCATGGGGTAGCAGCCCCCGCACCACCTGCAGGGTCGGTTGGGCAACTTGGTAGTGGGGGCTTCAGACTTTGTACTGCGAGTTTCTTTGCTGATGGCATTAACCGGCTCTGTCTTTATGGGTAGTTGCAGAATAGCATCCATATGTGCTGCTCATGCCTTGGACAGCTCCTTGGACCACCCTAGGGTGAGAATGTCTCTCATTGACATGTTGACATCTTGCAGGATTTGCTCACACAGTTTTACTGAGGGGCATCCTTGTATGAATTGCGCCCAAACTTCGCCATCCTTTTTGGGTAGGGTACACGTTCTTGCCAGTTCCCTCAGCCTAACATAGAAAAAATACATAGATACATCGGGCTTCTGACCGGCCTGGTGTAGAGGGAAAATTCAAAGTCCAGGTTTGCGAATGGTTCAAATGGGCAGTAATGACATTCTTAAGTGTTGTGTATGTGCCCGGTGGACCCGCTTCTACTACTGTTTTAGAGATCTTGTGTACATCAGCCCCTCCTTGGTGGTGAAGTAGCAGGCATTTCCTCTTGTCTGCCGTGCCCACCACTAGGAAGTACATCTCTAGGCATTCGACCCACGCCTTCCACCTGGCAGCTTGGGTAGGGGTGGCCTCGTCACTGCGAAGGGCTCTAATGCTTGGTTGGATGCCATTATTGCAGGCGCACTGGTGCTCTGGGTGAGCAGTGGTCGCAGGATCTCCAGTTTGTGCTCCCCAGTATGGGCAAGTGGCTGTGGGATAGCACCTAATGAAGATGTTCTGGGGCCTCAATGAGCAAAACACAGCCAAGTTGCCACTCACTGAACTACACCACTTGCTGTCGCAGGAGATTGGAGGCAAGAGGATTTCAGTTCTATACACCTCTGGTGGGGGCAGGTCAATTATCCTCATTGAGGGACTTCACCAGCAGATGGAGGAGTAAGCCATCTGGGCTGGAGCCGGAGTTGTGACCCCCCAGGGGTTGGGATGATTTGTATGTCTCCCTCAGCCGGGCAGAATGGAACCGCTGCAATGCAGGGGCTGATCGGACCCAGCTGGTCCCACGTGCCAAAAGCTGGAGTGGCCTGTCGGTGCAGCTGCTGAGCACAGGGGAGGAGCCTCTACCACAGGGTCTTCCGCCCAAGCCTCCACTCTAGTTCACAGCTGGAGACTGGAGGCACACTGCCTCAGTAGGGCCTCTGACCACACGCTGGTGTGCGGTGAGGATGTAGCAGGCCGGGTAGACGGCATTGAATCACACGCCCTCAGGGATTCGGGCACAGTGTGCACAGCTATGCAGGGCAGCTCCCAGCACGACGAGGGCAGCTGCCGACAGGCGGGGCTCAGCCTGCCTCGTCGCCAATGTCGTGTGGGGGCCCAGTAGTGATGGCGGGCCTGGCGGGCTGAACGGAACCGACACGGAGACAACAGTTCTGGTTAACTTACTGACCATGCCTAACGCACCTCCAGGCTATTTATCAACACCTGCATGTCAGCGTGTCAGACTATTTTATAGTCTGGATGCCCGCAGGGTATGTGGTAACAAACTCCTGAGGCAATTCTATAAACCCTTTGTACAATGGTATGCACCCACAATGGTGTGTTCTTTCCCCAAAACACACAAAACTACACGTGGTTTTGGAAGAAAAAAGCGACCTAAACAATGAGAGGGTGAGAGATGTAAGGGAGGCAAGGAAAAAAGGGGAAGAATAAAAAAAAAAAAAAGAAAAAGTGCAAGCACTATGGAGAAATAGTACTTCAATCATGTTGGGAGCAGTGAATGGGCACGAATTAGCTTCAATCAATCTGTGCTTGGTACCTGCTCCACAGACATGACCGGAAATGACATTTCATAGGCACTGGCCAGTTAAGGAGCCTGTAAAGAAGAGTGACGTGTGGCCAACAAATTGTAAGCAATGGGTGGGCTCCAAGCCCTTTTCTGTACACAATAGTGTCTCACAAGAGAGACGCATGCGCTAGCGCCCGCTTAACCATAAGAAGACAATGGAACTTATAGGGGGAAAAATATGGTAGGATGGCACTTTGTTGTAGATTTTCAGACTAACACTGGCCATTCCAACAACCATTCCAACAACGTACATATATCAACAGAAGAAAAACAATTATCTCCACCCATGGAATGTCACATTAGCGAGAAAGCACTTTCTAATGTCGTTCCCAATCAGTGAGTAAAGACAACATTTTTGATGTCACTGTCTTGCCCACCTCCACAAAATGAACTTATCTTTAAAAATATAATGTGTAACATTGTTGGTTTTCTCCTTTGTATATCAATATTGCAGCCCAAAAAATTATTTTGACCGCATGTTTATATCTCCTTTATTCTACCCAAGGCAAGTTTCTTCACATTTAAGTTGTTAAAGAAAAAAAAACAATTCAAATTGTAAACATCATCTAACCCATAGGGATATATAATATTTAGTACAAAAACTGGACATAAAAAGTCATCAGCATAAATAACATTTTTGCCACGCTTATACAAAGGCACAAAAATCAGGACTTAGGCATTCACCACTTTTTACACTTTATTTTCAGATTTCCATTTTGCTTAATTAGGTGCCGCTAGCTTGTGTGTGTGTGTGTGTGTATGTATTAGTGCCTTTATATTTATTGGTCTGTGCGCCAAGCGTGTCTACGTTGTTCTTCTACATGGCCTGACAGTGTGTACACAAGTTGGTATGTGTATTTATGGGTCTGCACTATACAAAATGCAAAGCTATCGACTTTCTCTATGCTTGTTTCAAAAGTGTCAATGATTGACACTGGTGAAATACCATTAGTCTTGTTAAGTTGCTATCTGTGACACATGTATAGCAAGATACTTCCATAAGTAATGGAATGAGACAGATTTCACTCGCCAGACATGAAAACACCTGTCTAAACCGGTCTGAAACTTGACAGGCAGCCCTGAAGTCATGTAGGGAAATGACAGCATACTTTGTTTTCAGCCCTTAAAGATAACATAGATGAGAGCACGCCAAGAAGCCTCTGTGTGGCTCAATGTCAGTAGAAAAGCAATAGTTTATTTTAAATTGTTCTAATTGCTTGAATGAGTTTTTTGCAGTTACCAGACACATTTACCCAGTGGATACATGGTGAGTTATTTTAGGCAACGGAAGAATCCGAGCGCATTTGTAATTCGATATTGCATTTAAATGTTGCTGCATTTCAAGATTCTGTCTTCCTGGTTGTCCAGCTCTTCGCACATCACTGCCTCGGAGTCTGTCCATCAACTGGGGAGACCATAGCAGTCTTTCACCGGTAGAGTAATAATGAATTTCTATAAAATCAAATCTGCATTTTATTTTTGTATTACGTCATCAGATAAACTGTGATACTATTAATTACTTATCGTGGTCTGTTGATCTATACATCCCGATTACATTCATATTAAAGAAGTTACTGAGCAACAAAGGTCTCTATAAATTTCTAATTTAGATAAAGTTGGATTGCTTTTTGTTTGTCGTTGATGAAATGCTGTTTTAATGTACTGTTTTGTAGATTTTTCGGTTCTCATATATTGTTTGCAGGTTGTTTTCAAGCAGACTGATGATATATAAACCTGGTGACCAAACCCCCTCCAGGCGGCGAGTCGTCCCGCCCCTCTCCCTTCCGTTGTTACCCAACAATACTGCACGCTTTTACCTTAAATTACTACTGACAACATTCTTTGGTGCCTGAAAAGGTCGCAGTTTATTCATCACATAAAATTCTTACAAAATTGTTATGCATTTCCAATGTTCATGGTCATACTGTATTCAATGTCCATGTTCTACCTTTACATCTATTGCTCATTGCAATTCCTTTTCTTGCATTATGGACCCAGCCTCCTCAATTTCCTGGGAGGGGAGGGGCCCCCTTTTTGGGCCTCTGAATCACGGGTCTAGGCTTCAGCTTGCTACCGATTTTGGAGGGTGTCCGTCTGGACCTGCCCGGGCTGCAAGTGCCGTCCCGCTCGCCCTGTACCCTTTCGTGGGCCCTCCGTTCTCCCAGGGGTCCCTGCCGTGCGGCATCCCAAGGACCTTACTTGAGCATCTACTCTACCTTTCTTGAGGCTGAGTCCTTCCATCTTCTCCCTCGGTACCCCTGCCGTGAGGCATCCCAAGGGTCCTGCGGGAGCATCACATCTATTTTCTTATGGCGGCACGCCGCCCCTTGGCTCCCTCAGTGCCTCTGCCATGAGGCATCCCAAGGACACTCTGGGAGCCCTCCATCTACCTTCTAGTATATCACTCTTTCTACTAGCTTCCTTGTGTTTGTTCCGCCACACTTCCTATGGTTTCTCGATCGGAGGGAGCTCCCCCCTATTCCGGGCTCTCCCTTTTTTCCTAGTTGAAACCCCTTTGCTCCAGGATCCCCATAATGTTCAGCAGGAACATGTCCATTCCCACCCCGGTGAGGTGTACCCCGTCGTCCAGGTGGTACCCTGGGGACCTCAAGTTTATAAAGCTGTGCCTCACGAAACCCCATCCATTGGCCTTGCACACTTTGGCCATGGTGATATTCAGTTTCCTTCTGGATTTCTCCACTGCCCCCAGGTCTACCGCCCCCCGCCAGGCCCTCCTCACTATGATCTCTGAGAAGATTACCTCTGCAGGCGGATCAGGCGTGCCAAAGCTGTTAGGCTTTTCTGCATGTCCTCTAATAGCACCCGCCTTCCTACTTTTGCTAAGTCATTCCCCCCTAGGTGGACCACTACCGTGTCTGGCCTGCCATCTCGTCTCAATGCTTCCTGCGCCGCGGGTAGCAGTTGGTCCCATGTCATTCCCGGGCGCCCCCACCATTCAATTTCGGTTTTCCGTAGCCATATCCCGCCGAATTCGTGTCTGGCCGCCGCCCACTTCTGTACCCGCGTCACGTAGGAGTGTCCCATGATCCACGCCCTCTTTCGCGGATTTCCAGGACCTGGAAGGGGCGGGAGAATTCGGACTCAGTACGCTGTTGGGCGTATGTGGCGTTTGAATGCGCTGGATGTCCAGCGCCCTATTCCCTTGATCAGTCCCGCCTCCAAACCTAGCCCTGCTGCCGTCGTGGCCGCCCCTATTCTGAAAGAGTGGGAGCCATATGCGTGCGCGGGGAGACCCATTGTCTCCAGGGTTTTTCTCATTACTGCTATGAATTGGAAACGGCTGAGGAATGCCCCGTCCCTATGCCTGAACAGTGGCCCCTGGCTCGGTGCCCTGTGCCCTAGGTGCTCCTTCAATAGGCACACCGGGCAGCAGGTCGCATCCTTGATGCAGTGTATTTTGGTCAACTTTCCCTTGCCTGTCTGGTCTGTCTTGTACCGCCGGAGCCGTACGGTCAAGTGACCTTCGCCTATTTCTACATCTTTTATGTGGATGCATGCTGCCCCAGGATCCTTAACTGATGGGGCTACAAGCTCGCTGACCCTGTAAGCCCCAAAAATGCCACCGCGAAGCTGCGCGAAAGAGTGCTCTCTCCTGCTTAGAGGAGCACACTTCTGCCAGTGCCCCCAGCATCCCTTGCAGCATGTTAAAGTGTATAGGTCGCCTTGCGTCTTTCTTCGGCTGTTGCAACCTGCCCCATCCCTTCATTGCCATTCTGCATTTGAACGCCCTGCTTGGGTCTGCCTGCTCTCCCAATTTTGAGTAGTATGCTACTGCATTCAAATGTGCCTGGGCCCAGGTTTTTGTCTTCCCTGCTACAAACGCCCAGTCAATGAAATCCAGGACCTCCTCCTGAGAGGCCCACTGGTTCCCTTCTAGTCCTGTCCTGGCCCTGAACGTATCCCAGCACTTACTGTATCGGTTGCTTGTTTTTGGGGCCAGTGCATTGTTCAGCAGTGTCTTCAAACCCTGTCCACCCAAGCCCACGCTATCTCTGGCATGGGGGTCATCTCTCTGTCTGCTGTTGGGGCGAGTGTTCTGAATTTCTCCCACTGAAAACGAGAAATGGCATCCGCGACTGAGTTGTCTATTCCTGGGATGTGTCTCGCCCTAAGCGCTATGTTGCCTTTTAATTGATAGCCAACTAGTTTGCGCAGCAGGGTTGCCACTGCAGGGCATTTTGCCGCCCCGGTGTTGATAGCTTGTACCACTGCGTGGTTGTCTGACCACAGCGTAATCTGCCTATTTGCCAACTGCTGGGCCCAGATGTGGAAAGCCACCACTCTGGGGAATAATTCTAGCAGGGATATATTATTTGTCATTCCGGCGCCGTGCCAGGCTTCTGGCCACTCCCCTGCTGACCATGCGGTCCCTAGGATTGCCCCAAAACCATAACCCCCTGCTGCGTCAGTGTAGAGTTCCAATTCGCTAGCTTGTATCCAGGGGTCTCGCCATATCAGGGTGCCATTAAAATCCGCCAGAAAGCTGTCCCACTGCTCCAGGTCGTCCTTCACCCCTTGTGTGATGCGGACCCTGTGGTGCTTGTGTGTCTTTTTATTTATTTTTTATTTATTTTATTTTAAAAGTTTTATATAGCGCTGGCTAGACCCAGAGGTATCAGTGCGCTTTACATGAGAAGATAATATAAAGCAAACATGGCATACAAGTAGATAAAAAGATAATGAAACAACGTATGAAATATACAAAACAAAATAAATATACAGGTGCAAGAGCTATACACTTCAAGTAACTAGGTATATGATGTTCGCGAAATGGACAGATAATACTGGACAGAATGTAACATGGTGATTGGAGATCAGGTGCAGGTCACAGGTTAGGACCCCCAATAATAATTGGGCCAAACATGGCGTATAAGTAGATAAAAGATAATGACAACAACATGTGAAATATACAAATCAAATAGATAAACAAATCAAACAAATAGATAAACGAATCAAATAGATAAACGGGCAGGAGCTATACATATCAAGTAATTAGGCCGATGATGTTCATGAAATGGACAAGTATTACTGGACTAATATAACATGGTGAAATTGGAGATCGAGTGCAGGTCACAGGTTAGGATCCCCAACATAATTGAGGAGGTGGATTTTGAGGTCTTTTTGAAGCTGAAATAGGAGGGGTTGCAGCGCAGGTTTTTGGGAGGGCATTCCAGATGATAAGGGCATTACCAGAGAAGGAGCGTGATTGTGTGGCTTTCTTTTTATGCAGTGGTGGTATAAGGAGGAGGGAGTTGGTGCTTCTCAGGGGTCGTGTGGTGCCCGCAATGAGGAGTTTCTTGGAGAGGTACTGCGGAGTGTTTTGGTGGAGGACTTTATGAGTGATGCAGGCAGTTTTGTAGGCAGATCTGCCTTCAATAGGGAGCCATTTAAGAGATTTGAGAGCCGGGGATATGTGATCGAAGCGTTTGCAGTCTGTAATGAGCCTGGCTGCAAGGTTGAGCACTGCTTTGATTGGAGCAAGGTGGACCTTGGGGATTCCGTTGAGGATGGCGTTACCATAATCAATACGTGAAAGAACAAGTGACTGAACTACAAGTTTAAAATCATCGGTGGGTATAAAGGGTTTGATTTTCTTGAGGTGACGGAGAGTGAAGAGGGCTCCTTTAGCAGAGTTTTTGATGTGGACGTTAAGGGTCAGGGTGTTGTCGATAGAAATACCAAGAGATTTGACGGAGTTGGACAGGGTGAGTGAGCAGTTGAGTGCGTTAAGGTCAGAGATCCATGATTGAACGGGAGAGGGTTGTTTTTAGGGGAGAAGAGAATGATTTCAGTTTTATTAGGGTTAAGTTTGAGATGATTGGAGTGGAACCAGGTTTGGATCTTGGTGAGGGTGTTGTTCAGGTGTAAGATGTCGGCATGAGTTTTAATCTTGTAATAGATTTGGGTGTCATCTGGCGTAGAGGTGGTAGTTGATGCCTGCTTGTTTAAGAATGAGGGTGAGGGGTTCCATAAAGAGGTTAAAGAGGGAGGGAGAGAGAATAGACCCTTGGGGGACTCCAAGGGAGACAGGAGTGGGTTTAGAAAGACAGTTTTGAATTTTGATTTGCAGAGTTCTGTGTTGTAGGTAGGAGACGAACCATTTGTAGGCAGTATCATTGAGGCCGAAACGGGTCCTAAGCACATTAAGTAGGGCTGAATGGTTGACTGTATCGAACGCTGCGGAGAGATCAAGAGGATAATGCCTGTGTCATGCCCCTGGTTAGCCATGCTAAACGCCTTGCGAATGTGCGCCCAGCTGGGATCACCCTTGTGGCGAAGTTTAGCTTCCCTAGTACTTGTTGCATCTCGCCAAGTGTTACCTTTCTTTGCTGCCTCAACTTTTGTATGGTGCCGCGCAGGTCCGCCACCTTCTCCGGTGGTAACCTGCATGTCCCTGCTACTGAGTCCAACTCAATTCCCAGGAAGGATATTTTTGTGGTAGGGCCTTCCGTTTTGTCCTGCGCCAGGGGTATACCTAGCTCCTGCGCCATCTGTATAAATGTGCCTAGCAGTGTCTCACAATCCCTTGTGCCTGCTTTTCCAATAAACAGGAAGTCATCTAAGTAGTGGACCTGCCCGCCTCATGGCACTCTGGCACCCAGCTCCCACTCCAGGAAACTACTGAAAGCCTCGAAATATGCGCATGATATCGAGCACCCCATGGGTAGGCATTTGTCGTAGTAGTATTGGCCCTCTAGCTTGAAGCCTAACAGGTGGTAGCTGTCAGGGTGTACTGGCAATAACCTAAAGGCCGCCTCTATGTCAGATTTCGCCATCAGGGTGCCCATTCCTTCTTGTCTGATTAAGTTGACTGCATCATCTACTGACACGTATGCCACCGTGCAAGCGCCTTGGTCCAACCAATCATTGATGGATTCCCCATCTGGGTGGGACAGGTGATGGATCAGCCAGAATTTTCCTGGATCCTTTTTGGGACTACCCCGAGTGGAGACACCACCAGGTTTTTTAGGGGGGTGCATGGAAAGGGCCGGCCACCCGCCCCAGTTGTACTTCCTTCTCCACCTTCCCTTTTGCCACCCCGGGGTTGTCCCTCACTGACTTTAAGTTCAGACTTTCCCGCGCGCCCTCGGGTCCTTTGTAAGGGATGGGGAAACCTTGCGTGAACCCTTCTGCCAATAGTTGTCTATCTGTTGGTTTGTGGTAACCTTGTAATAAGTGCAGTAATCTGCCTGTCCTGATGGGTGTTGGTAGCGTCTGTCCTCCTCCCCTTTCCCTGCTGCCCCTGCCTAGCGGGGCCTGCGCCTCACTTCTTTGTATTGGTCTTATCCTTGCCGGCCCCTGGCCCTGTGTTCCGTCTGCAGCGTATGGTGGGGTGGTTTCCCCCGCATGACCCACAAGCGTGTTTGAACCTGCATGACGCTCCCCATTTGCATTCATCTTTATCGAATTTCCAACACGTTTTATTCGACTTGTGCCCTGCCTGGTTCTTGCCCTTGAAGTCTTTCCCTTGGCCCTCAAATTTGCCCTTACTCCCATAGGGACAAAAACTGTTCTCTTTGGTGCCAACACCTTCCCTGGCTGCCACCATGTGTTTTGAGAACCCTTCCATGTCTTGGCAGGCCCACTCCATTAATGGCCATACTTGCATTTTTTCCCTAAAACCCTCGTCGTATTGTAGCTATGCCTCGCCCTGATACTGCTGCTGTGCTTCATGCACCTTCTGCTCATACAAGAACAGCGCCGCCACGCTCTTTGGGAATTTCTCAATAAAAACGCCTGCTAGTGTTCTGAATGCCCTCAACCAGTTCTCCATCGATCTCTCCACTCTGGGCTTTCTGGGTGCCCTCCTATCGTCGTCCTTTTTATCCTGTGCTGTCAGGTCTAGCCCAACTTGTCGCACTTCTAGTAATGTAAAGATGTCTATAAATTCTTTCCTCCAAATCCTCTCCTTCACAGTAAGTGGGATGAGGTTGGCCATCCCTATCAATTTTGTTGTTGTGGGCGGGTCGCTCGGGGAGGGGCGCAGGTACTCACTGGCTGGCTTTCCGTTACCATCCTGCCCTTCTCCGCCCTTGTTTGTACTTGGGTTGCCCCCCTACGCAGGTCCCTGTGCTCCCCTGTGGGGCTACCTCGGTTCCTGCTGTCTCTCCCTGTTGCGCCTGGGTTGGCGCGTCTGCCTCCTTGTCTGGTGCTCCCCCTGTTGGGCCTCCCTTTTCCACCCTGGGTTAGGGTGCCGGGCTGCTGCCCCATGCGGGGGACCCAGGAAATGGGGCCATGCCTGGCCATTGCACCAGGGCATCCAGGGTGCTGTCTGTGCTGCCCCCCTGGCCCAGGATTCCCCTTGAAATTCCGGTTGCCCTTGGCCTAGCCCTGCCTTCCACGGGGGGTTGCATGGGCCATGACCCTGGCATGGCTAAGTTATTTACCCCTAAATGTGTTCCCCTATACATGTTCCGCCCTATGCCGCTCTGCGCTCTCCGACCTTCCCTGAGCCCTTGCGCGCTTTCAGGTGCGTCATGCTTACCACTTACCCTGCTGCTTCTGTCCTCATTTCGCATGTGTCTCTCCCGAGGGGCCGCCGTGCTGGCTACAGACCCCTCCTCCTCGCTGCTCTCCTCCGATTCCGAGCTATACACCAGCTCTGGGGTTGCCGCCCTTTTGCTTCTTGCTCGTGGGTTGTTCCTTCCCTTGTTGTCATGTTCTTTGTTGCTTTTCTCAGGGGCCGCCGATCTGGCTGCATGCCCCTTTGACGCCGCCTTCCTCGGGCTTTTCTCAGGGGCCGCTGTTTTGGCTGCCTGCCCCTTTGTTGCTGCTTTCTTCTGGCTTTTCTCCTGGGCCGCCGTTTTGGCTGCCTGCCCCTTTGTTGCTGCTTTCTTCTGGCTTTTCTCCTGGGCCGCCGTTTTCGCTGCATGCCCCCTTGTCGCTGCCTTCTTCGTAGGCGGTCGTGCTGGGGATGCCTGGCGCGGCCTTTTCCCGCTTCGCTGGGTCCCGTCCTTGATTTGCTGGTCCACCCAGCTCCGTCCTTTTAGTGCCACCAGGGCCCTGGTTTGCTCCAGCATGGCTTGGAGGTCCTCGTCTTGGTCTGGTCCAGTTCCCCCGTCACGTCTCGTTGGGGCTTTCTTTGGTGGTGCTGGCGTCTCTCGTTGCTCTCTGAACCGGGCTGGGGGCTGTGTCTTCCTCCCTGGCGCAGTTTTCCCGCTTGCCATCTCCGTTTCCTCGTTGACCCCTCTCTTAGGTCCTGTTGATTGCTTGACCCTTCTTGTGTTGGGGGTTGCCCTGGAATATCATTGTTGCACTTTGCACTGCTTTTTGAGGGTGTGGGCCGTCTCCCCAAGCCTTGCCCCACAATGCAAAATTTTACTTTCTGCACCCCTTTTTGCTTTGTCCGTTTCCAGTTACAGACAGGCCCTGTTGCTGTTTAGATTACTCTTCCCTGCCTTTGCCAGGTTTCCCGGGTGCAGGCAGCTTCCCACTTCTTGCCGCAAGCCAAGCCTCAAACCCGGTAATTACCGGTGTGTGTCTCTTTAAGGCCTCCGCCTCCTCGCCGGCGATCAGCTGGCTTCCCACGTGCTCCTCCGAGGGTGGAGGCTCGAGCCGGTCACTTGGTCACTGCGTTGTTCGTCTGCGGCGGGAGTGAAGGCTCAGTTCACGCTGCTCCCGCCGCTTTCTGTCGACTTCAACTCGCCGGCCGCTCCCGTCAAGCACGGTATTGATTTGCCGAAAATGGGCGCGAAACCCGCCCGATCGCGGCTGACGCCCGCTCCTGCCCTGCCGTATCTCGCAGTTGTGAGCAGGCGGGGGTTGCTCCGACACGCTGTTCCCGCCGGTCCTGGCCGCCGCCTAGTTGTATCCAGCGCCTGCCTCTCGGTGCAGCGGACCCCGGCGGGGGTGGAGGCTCTTGTTCACGCTGCTCCCGCCGACCACGAGACCCAGGCTGCCTTCGGTGACGATGGTGGGGGTGGAGGCTCCGGTCACGCTGCTCCCACCGCTGACCTTCGTGGCGACCCTGGGGGAGACAGGGGGCTTGGCAAAGGCTCGTCCTCCGTACTGCCGCTCCAGCGTCGATGCAGTCCAGTAGCCAGCGACGCCGTCCAGCAGCCAGTGATCGGTAATTCTTCTCTACTTCCTGCGATGGGGGGAGGAATGTGCCTGCTCCTGGCCGTTGGCCCCTCTTATCCCCCCACTCGCTATCCTGGTCGCCCCCCTGATTGGGTGGGGGCTCCCTTTTGTTCCGGGGGCCAATCCTGACCCCCGCCGGCCTAGCCGGTATGCTAATAGGGGTGGGGGGAGGAACCCCGCCTCCGGAGGGCGTTCTACCCGGGCCCCCATTTGGTCCGGCTTTGCCTCCCCGGCCCGGGCCTCGACATGATGTTGAGGCAAGACACTGCAGGCTGATCTGTACATGTAATTCTTCTCCAAATGTATTGGCAGTGTACACAATGTTATAATGCACGTTGGCGTTCAGCATATTGTAGCACTTTGGCAGTGTGCTGCCTTTTAGCTGCAAGGGCTGGTTTATAGAAGGACCTTGTGGGTGTAGTGGGCATTTGCACTGGTGTAAACGAGATGCGAGGAAGTTGGTGCAAGAGAGAGTGAAAAGATGGTGCTGAAGAGGAAAGACGTGAGATATGCAGATAGAGGTTTCAGATATGAGGAGAAAAAGGGCGTACGTGTCTAACCAAGAGACTGCAGTAGATAGGGGTGTGAAGAGGAGAACTGTAGTGATTGAGACATTCTGTAGACCAATGCCCTGTCCACAGTCCTTAGTAATGTGTAATTTATAGTCTGCTTAAAGTGTTTAAATGACCCAGTGGCTGTCACTACTGGGTAGTTACAGGTAGGACCATGTTTCCGTAGAAAAAAGATTTTTGGTTTGCAAATAACTTTAGCGCAGTTTGGCGAATTTATACGAAACTTTCCAAAAAAGTCTCGTCCTCCTCAGCTTTTTCCTGGAAAGATTTGGGTTGATCCATCAAGTGGGGGACAAGAAACAGGGGGGTCCTAAAACGTGTTTTCCCCATTAAATTTTGTATAGGAAGATTGAACAGCAGAAAGCTAGATCTGCACTCAGGAAGTGTACTTTGTGTGATTTGGTGTAAATCCGTTCAGTCGTTTTTGAGTTATACATTTTTTCAAAATGTACGTCTATTTCAGGACGCGGTACCACTGCAGCTCCACTGTGGAGTTCCGTGGTGCCACAAACTTAAACTATGCAATCTGATTGGCTGGGCTGCAAACTGAAGAAAAGTTGTGCCATTCATGGTAGGACTCGGGTACTCGATCCCTGTGTCATAAAAAACAAATAAAAAAAAGCATAAAAGGTCAGGGTAGGGGTGCTCCCCCTGAGCACCAAATAAAAAATAATGTTTTATTTAGCGGCACTGCGGATCCGCCGAGGAGCTCAGTGCGGCCCACGCGTGATTCTGTGGTGAAGCTGCAGACCCACAGCGCAGTGAAAAAAAGGGAGTTATAGGGCCCTCACAGGGTGTTGGGCCCTGCACTCCACTCTAGGCTGCGCAGTGGCTGAAGGCTGTACCCAGCACAGGATTAGCCGATCACAGAAGGCTGGGGACAGGGCCTGGCCTATGGCATCGGGTTGGCTGTCCCCGAGGGGGTGCAATGCCTGCCCACAAGCCAGAACCAGCACTCATTCCCCAGCCATCTCGACAATGGTACATGTCTGGCGCTAGGTTGGCCGATCACAGGGTTTAGGCGTGGGCCTGGCCTGCCCAACTTCATGGCCAAAAAAGTTACAACTCACACTCTTGCTATGCACTCCTTATACCCTCAAATATTACATCACTCATGACATGTTCAATGACATCATTAATAACATCACGGACATCTGAAATGACAACATTTATGACAACACTATGCGTGGTGAGGGTGCAAGTTATAGTTACATCATGGTGCAAATTATCATTACTACAATAAACTATAACTGGTGAACTTCAGTGTTTTTTAGTTTATAATGTTATCTTGTAACTGACATTTTCATCTAATTATCGCCACTTTAACCTTTGGTTTTTTTCAGTGAATATATACACACAAACACACATATGTACTCACTGAAAGAACAAAGGTTAAAGTGCCTTATAGTTAGTTGGTGAAATAAGAAAAATTAACATGTAAAGACTGAAAGAAACAGTGGAATTCACCAGTTATAGTTTACTGAGCTAACTATAACTAGAGGTGTGTGAAATTCACTAAATTTGCTTTCATATAATTACAGTAAAACGCTGCAAATTCTGCATAATTATGCATAATGCAAATCCGTCATTTCATACCATATGTTAGCAAAAATACGTCTTCGCCTCAATTTTTGGTGCAAGGACGCATTTCAACAAAAGCTACTTTTCTTTTTTATTTATTCTGTTATTTATTGTTTTTTTCATAATCAACATCTTATTTGGTTGCACACACTTCCAGATTTCAACAAGTTACATCTCCACGTGCTCAATGATACATAACTTTTGCTGTTACAATGACATCCTTCGGACAGTTACATGATTAGATATTACGTATTCAGTTATCCCATCCTCCCCTTGTTCGCATTCAATATTCCCTAGGTAGTGTCTTATGTGGGAGTTGCCATACAATGTGATCCCGCTATAACAAGACTTAGAGCTCAATTCTTATTTATATTTTGCTGGGCATTAAATGGGTAGTCCTTTAGGGGATCCCATATATCTTTGGGTCTGGCTGTTACTGACAGGAGTTCCGTATACATGGTTATTTGTTCCTGACAGTAAACCAGATCCTGTAGCCATTCCTTGAACTTAGGAGCTATTCCCCATCCCCATCTACACGCAACCCTGCTTTTGGCTAGCAATAACCCAAGGGCTACCAAGCACCTCACTGAGGCTTCTACATGCTCCGTGTGCCCGAGTAGTGCAATGAGTGGAGTAAGACTTATCTGTGCACCCGTCATCAGAGACAAGGCCTCCCCCACCTCTCCCCAGTATTTCGAAATTGCTCTGCATGCCCAGGCTAGGTGTAGAAATCTGCCCCTTCCTCCCCACATCTGTTGCATTTATCAGTGGTTCTTAAGTTGTATAGCTGTAGCCTTGCCAGGGTATAGTACAACCTATGCAGAAACTTAAAGTGAATAATTCGTAATCTACTGCTGGCCATTATCTTCTCAGTTTGCTGGCAGCAGTATGTCCATTGTGTATCCTCTATTGGGGCGCCTAATTCGGTTTCCCATCCCTCTCTTGTGCTACATAGAGTCTCCCCTTGCGATGTGAGTGTCTCGATACAGTCGCGCCACTGCGTGCGATGTGTTGTTTGCTTGGAGCATATTGTGTAGCGGTGTCAGTGTGGGTGGTTCTACAGGGAAGTCTAGGGTGGAAGCCTTGACATCCTGATTTAGCCTAATGTACAGGAATAATTCTAAAGGGGAGGGAGGTTCTCTCCAAAGAACTCCTCCTTATTACGAAAACATCCCTCTGCATACAGATTCCCCCAGGTGCGGATATTATAGCAATGGAGCATATTGCGACAGATTCCTTCTTGGGTCACTGGAACATCTGAATGATAGGCTAGAGGTAGTGTAGGAGAGTACATCATAGGTGCATGTAGCCGCTTGGCAATGTTTTTCTAGGCTGCATTTGTACATGATACTGTAGAGTCACCCCCTCCAGCTGTCTCTTTGTCAATGCCAAGGAAGCCCTTCAATGGTATGGGTGTCATGTATCCCTGTTCCACTGCGATATGTGGCATGAATGGCGGGGGTGATACCAATACGCCGCATAGTGTGCCTGCGTGTTCAAAAAAATAAAGTTCCAGATCTGATGCTTCAAATTCCCCCTTCACGAAAGGCAGTGTAAGAGTGTCCCAGCGGAATCTGTAGTGTTTCCCCTCCTCAAGCAAGTCGAATAAGCTGAGTTCTCATGCTTCAGAAAAATGTGCGTCCCAGTGTGTAAGGGATGTTTATGAATAGATATAGCAGCTTAGGTAGGATTACCATTTTCATAAGCGCTATGCGTCCTGCCAATGAGAGTGGCATGGCGATGCATCGGGTGATGAATTGTGAAATGGAGTTCAAAGCTCTGCCATAGTTTGCTCTCAGCAGTTCCTCTCTAACCCTGGTGATTACTATGCCCAGATATTTGAGCTCCAACTCATACCTTCCCAGAGGGTATTCAGAGGCGAAGGGGGGGTGTTCGGAGTGAGGCGGAACATCTGGGATTTTTCCTAATTGATGTGTATGCCGGAGAGTTCTCCAAACCTGTATCGCATTCAGACTGATCTGGGGTCTCTGATATACAGCGTAATATCGTCTGCATATAGCAATACCATCACATGTCTGGAGGGGTATTCCCCATGGTGTTGTGTAATCATTGCCGCCAATTGTTCTATTGCGAGGGTGAAAAGAAGGGGTGAAAGGGGGCTGCCCTGCCTGGTTCCTTGAGTAATGGCAAAAGCAGGGGAGTGCACTCCATTAATAAGCAGCTTGGTCAGTGGATTGTGATATAATAGGTGCACCCATTTTCTGAATTGCGGGGGGGAGCCCATGCGTTGTAGTACGGACATTAAGAAATCCCACACAAGTGCGTCGAAAGCTTTCGTGGCATCTAGGAAGACCGCACCACGCTGAGTTCCGGGTCTATGTCCTGCATTATCGAGAATAGTGTTCGTAAGTTATATGAGATGGCTCTGCCCAGGATAAACCCAGCCTGATCTGGACGTATTAATCCGTCCATTAACAAGTTGAGGTGGTTCGCCAGCACTTTGGCTAGCATCACAATTTATTAAATACAGCGGCCTGTAGGATTCACTATTATCTGGTGGCTTGCCTGGCTTCGGGATGGAGATGATCAGGGCTTCAAATGGTGGTGTGGGGCATGGTGCCTAATTGTAGTGCCTCCTCATACAGTTTTTTAAGGATAGGAGCCAGAGTGTTTATGTCTGCTTTATAAAACTCTGCTGGGAGCCCATCTGGCCCGGAGGCCTTTTCCTGACTCCAGCTGCATAATAGCCACTCGGATTTCATCTTCCTCAAAGTCCGCTGCAAGGAACTCTCGCTGTGTGTCACTCAGCCACCCAAGCTCTACAGCTTCTAGATGGGGGCTTGCATTTATAGCGGCAGACCTTCGAGTGGAGTATAGCGAGGAGTAGAGTTCCGAAAATGTTTGTAGTATTGCCTCTGTATCGTTATGGGGTTGTCCTGCCTTATTGTGGATCCCTAACACATGATAGCACAACCGGGTGTGCGTGTCAGTTCCACTAGTGCCTTTCCCGGATGCTCCCGCTCTCTGTATTTCCCAGCCTTGTGATGTTTTCTGTAGAATAGGCATTCCCTTTCTGCTGTGTCTTGTTATTCAGTGAGCATTTCCCTTATTCTGCCCTGTATCTTACCTTCGTTTGTCACTGCGTATTCCGTCTCTAACTCATGGATACTCTTTTCCAGCTTTCTCAATGTATGTCTAATGTCCCTCAGTATGCCTCCGGCTTTTGCAATGCAGACGCCCGTACGGTCACTTGCAATGCCTCCCATACTGCCCCCATTGTAGGGACGGAATCTATATTATGCTGGAGGAATTCCTCCAACTCCTGGCCCAGGTCCGCCCTAAAGGCTGTGTCTAACAGTGATTGCGCAGGGAGGCGCCAGGACATATAGCGGGAGGAGTCCTCCAGTAGAGACATGAGCATCGGGGAGTAGTCGGAGTACGTGCGCCCCAGATGTTGTGTATTTGTTATCCAGGTTCCGAGTTCTCTGGTCACCAGCCTGAAGTCTAAGCGAGACCAGCTGGAATGTACAGTGGAGTGATATTTCCCCCCTCTATCTGTCGAGTGTGCATCTCGCCATGCATCAATCAGTTGGTGTTCTTCCATTATCTGTTGCAATTGACATTGGGCCTTGTGTGATGGTGTGGCTGGGATCGGTCTAGGGCTGGTTGGACAGTGAGGTTAAAGTCTCCACCCCAGATGACGTGTGCGGACCAAATAGTCCCCATAGTGTGTTGAAAAACCCTTCATCATCGATGTTAGGGCCATAGCAGGCTACCAGCGTGACTGTGTGGGATGCTAGTCTATCTCATGCCATGTTATACCTTCCATGCTGGTCATTTAGGGAGCCTACTGCTACATAGGGGGTGCTTTTCTTTATAAGGTGGAGGTCCCCCTCAAATAGGAAGAGTATGAAGAGAAATATCTGTGTGATGCTCATCGCGCTGCAAAGGTAGTTGGAGTTTGGGGCAGTGTGTGTTTCCTGGAGCATGGCTATTTGTATATTGTGCCTGTCTAGGTAGGCAAGGAGGTGCCACCTTTTACGCGGATCTCCCAATCCCCAGGTGTTCCACGTTAGAAGGTTTAACCCCCTTTGCTTGTTGTTACGTGCCATTTGCTTCCAGCTTGTCTGGGTTTGGTGGAATAACATTCTTCCTGAGATGTTGACTCTGACTGTATGGTTGTGCACAGTGATTCGCCCGCTTGCTTCCTCCGCTTGTGTTGTGCCATTTGATCCCCCCTTTCCTCCCTCCCACAGCGGCTTCCCCAACCTGCCTTGTACAATCTCCCCCTCCCTCCCAAATCCCCTAGAAATCTCAACTGATCCCAATGCTAATAAACATTCCAGTTGAACATCATAAAGACTACGGCAGTGTTCTGGGACACCGGATGCACACTGTGTAGGGGAACTTAGAATTTTAATGGAAATGAGAGGTGCCCTGCTGAGGTGCCGGGCATTAGTATTGGAGAAGAAAGAAAAAAGTAAGAAGTAAGAAATTCAATATGGTCAAAACACTTATAAAGTCCATAAGTAAACAGAGGGAGTTCCCTGCTGGGGGATCACAACTAGGGGGACGAGGCAGATCCTCCCCTAGGTGGTGCAGGTGTAATAGGGGGAGGTGTCCGGGACTTCAGCAATTGTGCACTTCCAGTGCCTTTCCGTTGTTGATGTTATCTACACAGTTTTTTGATCTTCCCTTTTTGTTTCAACAGGCGGGGTGGTGTGCCTTAAAGTTGTAGTTAGCTATTTGTGAGCAGGTATGGAGTAGTATCTAGTATCTATACAGCATTATCTGTGCTGTGCAATGCTTTCTCTTGCCGTGGCTGGGTATTCTGAGAGTCCATCCTTTGCTCTTTCAAATCCATTACTCCAGCTCAGATGTAGGGGCGACCTGCTTCTGAGTGGCGAGTTTTCGGATCTGCGTGAACTTTTTTCTTGATGAACTCCGGTGCTTGCTGTGGAGTCGTGCAGAAGTGTTGTTTTCCCTGATGCGTAATCCGCAAGCACGCTGGGTATAGCATCGCATATGTGATGTTGGCCTGTTGTAGTTTTTTCTTTGCCATCTGAAACTTCTTTCTGGCTTCCTGGACCGCGATCGTGAAGTCTGGGTACAGGGCGACACTATGTCCCTCGAACACCAGCGATTGTTGTTCCCTTGCTTTGCGTAGCGCCGTCGCGATCCCGATAGTTAAGTAGTTGGGCCACTATAGGTCTGGGGGGTAACCCAGGGACTGGTATGCAGCCAGTGTACGGTGCGCTCGCTCCACCACATACAACGGTGAGAAGGAGTCTTTCCTGAAGCTAGCGACCAGCATGCACTGAACAAATTCCTCCATCTTCCTGGTGTTGGCGGATTCGGGTATTCCCAGGATTCTTATGTTGTTCCTTTTGGACCGGGCCTCCAGGTCTTCATTCTTAGCTGCTATTATTTTCAGAAGGCGGTCCATTTCTTTTGTTTGCTAGCTGCTTTGAGAGGTGGTATCTTTCAATTCCGAGATTCTGTGCTCTGCTTCCCCTATCTGTCCATCTTGCTTCTCTAATTTTTATCCATGCGTGTGCACATAAAGTCCATTTTGGATTCAACTGAGGTTAGGCTGTGTTTTACTGTCATCAGCAGAGATTTCATGTCTTCCTCTTCCAATGGTTAATTAGTTTCCCCCCTTTCCGCAGCTGGGTCTCATTCATGCCTCTGGCTGATTTACGGGGCTCAAATGTCAGTTTTGGTTGTCTGCTTCAGTTTTACCCATTTTAGCGTTTGTCATTTCTTGCCAAAGCCGTACGTTGCCTCAGTGTTTGTATAGGCCTTCAGGCGTCTGGTCTCCAAGCCTAGCTCTCAGCGGCAGGGTGTGCAGCGCACTCCTATTATTTATCTGCTCAATTAAAGTACCTCTGCTATCCTCCTGTGCTTGCTCCAGCCCTCTATCTCGGAGGACGGCCCTCTCCCTCCACTTATCTTGTCATTGAGTCAATTTGTGCTGTGGACTCTTTGGGGGGGGGGGCCTCCATTCTCAGTTATGTGTACCGTCTGTCTCCGTGGACCAGAGGCCTTCTTGCGCTCTCCTCCACGTGTTTGAGCCTCTTGTTGTTGTAGTGTGCTCAAGCGCACTGAAAGCTTCAGCGTTTCCTAACTGTCCCAAGATGGTGGCCTTTCCCCCACTCCGGGGGCCGATCGCAGAGCCTTTCTGTTTGGGCTTATCGCACGTCGCCGCTGTTCACTCCTGCGGCTCCGGTTATGGCTTCCAGCGGGGGGGACTCCCAAGTGTCGGAGGCAAGGGTTTCAGTTTCCGCCAATGCCCCAGCCACTTTTCCAGCCACGCTCGTCTCCCTCCCTTACTTTTGCGTTTCTGCAGTGATGGCTTTCTGCCAATGTGCTATCCGCTCCAATATGCGCTTTTGCCTTCCCGGCCTACCCTTCCACGTCTTCTGTCTGCACAGATGGAAGGCGGCTGCTTCGCTCAGCTCGCCTTCTGTGCGGGCTTTGCCTCTCGCTCATAGCGGGTCGATGTGGTTCACCTCTCTTCATCCGCAGGCCCCATCCTCTGTTTGCCGTTCCTAGTGCATTGTCGCTTATTTCGGTGGAGTCTTACCAAGCCGTGACGGTTACTGCAATGTTACCTCCCAGTTCCACTGCTTTTGGACATTGGACAGAGGCTCTTAGTGCAGGATATTGCTGTTTTTTACATCTCGGACTGCAGGAGCCTCACAAGTGTGCAGCCATCTTGCTAGCCCGCTCTCTAGCTCCCGCAACAAAAGCTTACTTACTTCTTCCTTCCCATTATGCTGACAGGCATGTAGGACATCAATGAAAGACCTCCACTTCTGTCTGTCTTGGGCAAGTTTCTGCACATTTCATACAGAAACTTGCCCAATTTAAACAAAAGCACTGTGAAAAAAAGCCACTTATGTTCTGTTGTTACGATGCCGTAAGTGCATGTTCACTGTCATTTTTACTGTGGATGGTACGTAATGACGCAAAGTGGCATATTGGTATAATTTTTGGAATTTCACCTAACAAGCATGAAATTATGCACATTACTTTGGTGTAATTTCAATTTCACCCATCCCTAACTATGACTTACGTCACTCAATGCATGTTAAATGGCATCATTGATGATAACTCAGCCTTCAGCCATGCGCAGCTGGAAGTTAGTCACAAGGTCTGTCATCTGGCCAGGGCTGCACACAACCTTGCGATGAGAGGCCAACCCCCGCTGCACAGGGCCTTCAGTTCTGTTAAAAAACAGCTAAAATAGCTACTTGATCCATAATGGGGAGGGAGTACATTGCTTTATATACCAGCTGACCAGTGCTTAATTTGAGCTGGTGGTTGCTGGTGGGGGGCACCAGCACTTATGTTTTGGCGACCAGCACTTATTTTGCCACATCAGACATTTCCAGAGGCCAACAGAGGGAAGAGCAAACAAAACGAAAAGACGTAGGAAAAGAAACACAGAAAATCCTTCACCAAGGGAGAAAACAGGCACCTTTAAGAGTGAGATAACATGGCAGGGAGTGACTGGCAGTGAATTGCTATTCGAACTCTGACATTTTATAGCGCCAGCCGCGGGTGTCTGAGCAGCACTTGAGCACCGGCACCTATTATTTCACAAATAAAGTACTGCTGCGCACAATTTGCCCAGATGCATGGTGGTAAATGCAGTGCATAATAACGCTCATTTTAGTTGAAAGTCTTTAGGATTCATCCTTGTTGGTGCAGCCTCTAGACATGTGTTTCAGTATATTTGTCCTTCTTCGGTAGAGAGTAATAAATTCAATTTGGGGGTGCTGGCATACTACTCACAGTCTTCTCAGGTTTCTGTACCACTCCCAGAGCGCACGTGGATCCCAGAGCTCATCAGCCCAACAACTCAACAGGGATCCAATCACAAAAGGGGGAGCACCTAGATTGCCGAGAAGCATTGTGATAAATGCAGTGCATAATAACACTCACTTTAGTTGAAAGTTTTTGGTATTCACCATTTTTTGGTGCAGCCAGTGCTGTGTATCTCTAGATACATTTTTTCAGGATATTTGTCCTTCAGTAGAAAGTAACAGTTTACATTTGGGGGTGCTGGCAATGCTGTTCACTGTCATCTCAGGTTTCGGTACCACTCCAAAAGCGCAGGCGCAGCCCAGAGCCCCCTGTTATAATGGTGCAACTGCCTCATGATTTTAGCCACACCTCTTAGCTTTGGCAGTCTTAAAAAATAACATGCAGGCGTGTCCGAGCAGGAGGCAAGTCTATGGCACACCTTCACAAGCCCATCTGCGCCTGTCCACGCATGGACCACACTCAGCACAGGATCCTGTGCCAAATTGATAGAATAATTGTGCATTCCAGTTTCTTCACACACTACAGACCTCAAGTAAGATCACTAAAACTGCACCCGGTTTAACCTGACTTAACACTCCAATCATTCTTGCAAAGGATGCAGGTTTTTCTGTCCAGACTCCAGTCTGAGCCCCCACATAACGTCTGACATCTCCCCCCCCTCCTTCAGGACTGAGTACTACTTGTTTTGATCATGATACCACAAGGATAGCAGCTAAAAATATATAAAATAAAACTCCTGCATGCCTTTAACTGAATGTGAGATCTTTTAGGAAGCATAAATGTGAAATTTTCAATTTAATTAAAATTCTCTCGCCTTATTGTTTTTATTGCTGAAACTTAGTAGAAACCCCACTTCAGGCCCCGATATTGAAATAGCGATTATGCCAGAATACCACCTTATTTGAAAAGACAACTCTGATAAAATTGGCAGGAGAGTTGCTTTGGGGCAGGAAGCTATCTACTCTTGCCCTGTCTTAGAATCTACCTGGCTGGATACTGAGGTGCTTTTATCTACCATTAAAGCCAGTCCTACTATTCTCTCTCGTTTGCAAAAACCCTAAAACTGGCTTTCGCAAAGAAAGTTGGAGCCCTTTTAGCCCCCTAGGTCATCTAACTTCATAGTCCCAATACCGGCAACATCCCCCCACTTCCCATAGGTGAACATGCATAATAAACCACAAGACACTTTGTTTATGGGAAAAACTGTCGCAGGTTTATTCCATACAAGAGTATGCAATAAGGTGGGTTATCTTACGGGCGATCCATGGGCAGGCAGCCGTCCAACCTATGCTGCCCCTGCCCGCCTGATGAGCCAGCACTGTGGGATGTATGCCCGGTCAGCGCTACCTTTGTTGATCCACCACTGGATCCCGTGTCCCTTGTTACCATCTACTCACGCCCCTTTCAGGGCGGAGCGTATCAGGGCAAACCCCCGGTTGGTCAGGCCCCCAACCGCCCGAAGGACTAACGGGGCGCCGTCGCGGTTCTCCATGACCCTGCCCTGAGGATCCTGGTCTTTGGCTCTGGCACCCCTATTGTGCCGTGCAGAGGTACCCTTACTGTACCCGTCTGCCGCAGTGGTACCATTACTGTACCGGACTGCTTCCAGATCGCCCTGTAACTCCGCCACAGCCCTGGGGGCGGCCACCGTCGCAGCCAGGGCCCCCCACCACTGCACCTCCTCTTACCTGCAACCTGCCCTTTCCAAACATTCCTGTAAATCCAGGAGAAACAGGTCCATCCCCACCGGGGACAAGTGGACCCCGTCCTCCTCAAAGTACCCTTTAACGTTTGCCTGGATGAGTTCATGCCTGATAAAGCCCAACCCCTCTGCCCCAGGAACTTGCGCATAGCACTGTTGACCCGCTTGCGCGAATGTTCTGCTGCCTCCCTTGACCTGGCGCCGCGCCAATGCAATCGGGGGGTTATTTCCGACCAAAACAGTTCGCAGTGACCCAAACGCCTGCTTAGTTCGCCAAAGTCCGTTTTAATGGCCCTGAGTAATCCCCTCCTCCCCATGGTCATGAGATCATTGCCCCCCAAATGGATCACCAAGACATTGGGCGGGGCTCCGCCCAGGGCCAGGCGTTGCTCGAGCCGGTTTATGATGCTGTTCCATCTCATACCTGGGAAACCCATCCAAATAAATTGAGTGTTGTGAAACCCCCCGCATCCAGTTCCTGCTCTTGGCCCACTTTTCCAACCTGGCCACGTACGAATGGCCGATCACCCATACGCGAACACCTAAAGAAACGAACGCCATTGTTTATCAACTGTTTATTGCTCAGATAATCATATTTGAACATGACACTGCAAAACACGGCACACCAAACTTATTTACATATTGTGCAGTCACGGGCGAATATACCGTTCAAAACAGCGCGACTGCCACCGCCCCACTTTTTTAATGCCTGCTGATTCCATGCCTGCCTTGAATGCAGCCGTGGCCGCCCCAATCCTGAAGGAATGGCTTGAATACTTTTTATCAGGGCTGGCCAGGCCGGCGCGCGCCAAACATGCACCCATAACCCGCTCCACTTGGAATTTAGTCAGGGGGGTCAGGTCTGCATGTACCAGGAAATAACCCTGTGTTGCAGGGCGCACCGCTACGTAGTCCCCTACTCTAGCGACCGGGCAGTACCTGGGATCCCCTAGCGGGTTAAGAATCACCTCAACCCCACGCCCTGCCTGGTCAGTCTTCGACCTTCTTATGCGGAGCACCAGCTGGGCGGCCAGCTTCACGTCTTGCATGCCAAGTGCATCCCCAGACCTATCCGCCTTGGATCTGGCCACCAGTTCGCTCATCCTGAATGCCCCAAAGAATGCTAAACAAAAGGCGGCTGCTAGTAGGCTGGCCTCGTAAGGAGAGTGCGCAACCTGCTGCAGATCATCAAGCATACCCTGGAGCCTGGGGAAATCGATGGCCCCCCTGTTGTCCGGCACCCTCACTTCCTCCCTGGCCCAGCCCTTGAGAGCCGCCCGTAACCGAAAAGACCTGGCCGGATCAGACCCACCCTTTAGCTTCTCGTCGTGGCACACTGCCACCAGGTGGCTGGACACCCAAGAGTGGCTTCTCCCTTGGTCCTTAGCCCATACCACAAAAGCCTCCACCTTCTGTTCCAAAGGAAGGGGGCTGGTGCCCAGAATATCAGAGACGCCCCAGAACGTTGCACAGTGGGCCTTGTACTTCTTCCTGGTTCCTGGAGCCAGGGACCGTTCCCCAATCTCCCTCAGCTGTTGCTCCACTGCAAGATGAGCCACAGATGCGCTGGAAAGGGGGTCATCTCCGCTCTCGCGGCCAGGCCTCCCGGAATAGGAGCCACTGAAAACGAGAGAGAGCGTCAGCGGCAACATTCTTGACCCCCTCAATGTGCCTAGCCCTGAACTCAATGTTGTGGCGCAGGCCGGCACTGACGAGCTCTCTCAGTAGGCAGAGCACTAGTGGGCACCTAGCTGACTGACCATTTATCGCTTGTACAACCGCCATGTTGTCCGACCAGAAGACCACCCTCCTGTTCGCTAGCGCAGAGGGCCATAAATGCAGGGCGATGACGATGGGGAAGAGCTCTAGTACAGTGATCTTGGTTGTGATCTTGCGCCGGTGCCAAGCGTTGGGCCATTTCTGCGCGCACCACTCCTCCCCCATGATGGCTCCAAAACCCTCCCTCCCGGAGGCGTCCGTGAACAGGCACAGCTCAGTGCTGACTGCCCATGGCGCCCTCCAGCTCAGAATTCCGTTGAATTGTACCATGAATTCCGCCCAGGTCGCCAGGTCTGCCTTAATGCCATTTCCCAACCTGACCAAATGATGTTTCCTGCGGACGCCTGCCGTGGCCCTAGCCAGTCTCCTTGCGAACACCCTCCCAGCCGGGATGACTCTAGCTGCGAAATTGAGCTTGCCCATGAGACTCTGGATCTCGCCCAAGGGTGCCTTGTCTCTGCCCAGTAAGCTTTGGATGTCCTTGCGCAACTCCTGCACCTTCCCGGCAGGGAGCCTGGACTCACCCTTGACGGTGTCCAGCTCAATGCCTAGGAACGTGAGAACCTGCGCCGGACCCTCGGTCTTACCCGGCGCCAGGGGGACCCCTAGGCGAGCCGCCAAGTCCTGGAAGCACCGCAATCCCTCGCTGCACTCCCGAGACCCTAATCTCCCGATGAACAAAAAATCATCCAAGTAGTGGGTCACCCCCTCCTGGCCGTGTTCCCAGTGGAGTGCCCACTGCAAGAAGGAGCTAAAGGCCTCGAAATACGCGCAAGACACCGCACAGCCCATGGGCATGCAACAATCAAAGTAAAGTTGACCCTGCCACTTGAAACCCAGCAGGTGCTGGCTGGACGGGTGGACTGGCAGTAGGCGAAAGGCAGATTCTATATCCGCCTTGGCCAACCATGCCCTTTGCCAGCCCTCCGCACCATGTCGATGGCCATGTCCAGCGAGGAATAAGAAACTGAACAAGTGCCCTCCTCCAGCCAGTGATTCACTGAGTCGCCCTCGGGGTATGACAAGTGGTGAATCAGCCTAAAGGCCCCAGGTTCTTTCTTGGGCACTACACCCAGCGGGGATACTATAAAGTTCTCCAGTGGGGGTGAGTTGAAGGGGCCAGCTACCCTGCCTAGTGCCACCTCCTTTCGAATTTTTTCCCCTACCACTCTTGGCAGTTCTTTGGCGGACCTCAAATTATCTGCATCGCGGCTATAGTGCGGCCTCTGGAACGGAATCGTAAAACCTTCGAGGAACCCCTGCGCTAGGAGCAGCCTGTCTTTGGTGTTGTGGTACTGTCGCAGGAGCGGGAGGAGGTTCTGCAGTATGATGGGGGAAGGCCCTTTGTTGGGAAAGTTTGTTTGAGCGGAGACCAGGGCTGGGTGGCAACAGGGGGGGGGCGGCGCCGGGGCGGTGTTCCTGACTGCGTTATTAACTATTCTGTTTACCAAGGGGGGGGGGGGGGACTATCCCGTTTTGCGTTGCATGACACGGCCGGATGTGCGGCCCTACACTTGCTGCAGTTGTGGGCGAATTTGCATCCTTTGCCCCAGGAGCAAGATCCTGCATTGTATAACCGGCAGGTGCCGGATGAGAACCTCTTATTCCCTTGTTGCTGGCCCCCCCCTTGCTGGGTTTGAAAAGGCTGTTTGAAGGAGCGCTTACCTGATTTTTTGGAGGCCCCTTGATTATCACCACCTCTCTGCGCTTTCGCCCCCTTCTCCCTGCACTCTGTGGTTGGTCTACCCATATGTTGGATCCAGAGTTGGATCTCCTTTTGGTCCCACCCTAGTTCCGGGCATAATGACATCCTCTTGCGGAACTCCTGATCATAGTAAAACCATCCTAGCCCACCCGACAATTTAGCCTCCTGTTGGATGGTGTGGGAATACTGCATCAGGGCAGGGCCCTGCTCTGGGTGTCTTTCCATTACTACTGCTGAGAGAATCGTGAAGGCCTCAACCCAATTCTCTATTGTTTTTTCTGGCCAGCGTTGGTACGGCACCTTCTTGTCCTCCTCTTTCCCCCCCATCTTCCTGGTGTCTAAACCTGCCTTGCTGTGCGTGAGTAGGGTCAAGATGTCCACACATTCCCTTCTCCAAATGCCTTCCTTGGCGGCCTGAGGCACCTCCCACGCCAGAGAACAACGCCCTGACGCTAGTGGAGCTACTGTTACCATTGGAGTCGTCGGGGGGCCCAAACTTGCAGTGGACAGACTTGTGAGCAGGTGGGGGGAGATGGTCTTAACCAGCGGTGAAGCGGGCGCAGGGACGGGGAGAGGGGGCAGGAGGAGCCGCTGCTGTGGGAGCGTTGCTGGTAGAAGGCGCTGCCGTCTTGTGCTGTCCCTCCCGCTGGCGGGGACCATATCTTGCCCTGCACTACGCCTAGGTGCCGTCACGTTCATTCCTGCCTCAGGGGCGGTTACCATGCTGCCTGTCTCGCTTGCGGGCAATGCCCCACCAGCCAGCCCGCCCAGACCTGAGTAATTGAAGGTGGCACCCTGGGTGCCAGCGCTGCGTTCACAACTAAAGGGGGCGCCTCCAATCTGTCCAAGCGTGTCTGAAATATATTCATCAAAGCCAACATGTTGTCCATTGCCTTACCAATTTTCACAATGTTCGCGTCGCCCGTTGTGGCAGGGGGCGGGGGGTTAGCAAGAGCAGCCACCGGCGCTGGAGGCTGTTGCGCGGCCACCACCCTGGCCTTGGCCGGGGGGGATCCGCAGGGAAGTCTTTGTTGGTGGGCCGTCGTGACTGCTTTGACCTGAGAGGCACCTGCTCGGTTGGTCCTGCCTGGCTTCCTGACGGTTGGTCTAGTGACACCCCGGAATCCTCCTGCCCACAGGCGTCAAGCATCTCTTGAGCCCATTCCACTCCCTTGGCTTTTGCCATTGCCATAAAGGTCCCCCACACTAAATCCTGGGACGTGCTCGGTTGCGACTCATCCACACAGCTGACTTGCGAGAATAAGTGGGCGGGGGTCCCTTGGCTGTTCATGCTGTACTTTGTCTGGCCGACTGCCCAGCCGTGCCCTAAAACAAAAGACAAAGGTGAGTCCCAGCACTGAGCCAGCAGCAAAATCTCCCAGCCGTAGAGCAGCCGTTCCCATGGGCCCCTTGACCCCGGCGCGTTTACCGCCCGTGCCTCCCAGGTACTTACTTCAACACAGTTCCTGCCCTCGTGACCTGATCGAACGTACTAGTTGTTGCTTTCACCCTTGTCCTGCGGAGACGTCCCAGTGGTCCCCAGGAGGCTGCGAGTACCGTGGATGTCCGGATGAGCTGCAGTGGGGAAATAAAATCGTTTAGCTGAGGCCAGTGCAAGGCCATGCGACCACCTCGATTTGTCTCCCCTGCCTTCCAGCCGCGCATTCGGCTGTAAATTTGGCATGGTGAGTGCGGGATGGGTAAATCTGGTGGCAGGGTGAGGGGGGGGGGTGGTGGGGCGAGGGGGGGCAGAGTATGCGGCTGAGTCCCATTACCTGCACAGCGCCCTTGCCCGGTCCACGACCCAGCGAAGCTGCCCCTCAACGTCAGGGCCCCCTCTACCTGCGAGGTGCCTCTGCACCAAGACTCATCTGGCGTAAGCAGCTGAAACGTCCGGTCCCGACCTGCTTAGAAACAAAACAAGCGTAAGTGAGTGGTCGCCAATTAGTGGTGTTAGCCTTTCAAATTCTAACCCTGTGCTTCTCCATACCGGGCACTCTATAACTATTATGCCTGCCCGTATGCTTGACTTAACTCTTACACCTTGTAGTGCTCTGTCTTATGTAACATTCCCAATATCTATTTACACACGTATGCTTCAATCTCTGCGTACTCTGTGTGTGTTCTTCCGTGCTCTGGCACCCTGCACAGGAAGGCCTGCGCAGGGACTGGGACCAACCTGTGCTGCAACGAACCAACGCATGCATAAACAGGGCCCAAGGCCAGACTGACTTGGGACGAACGGAACCTGCATTTGTGTGCCCTAAAGTGGCTAACCGGCAACGGGACTCTAACATGGTCCCCACCCATCATTGCCGCTTCGACGTGGGCCACTTACCTCCTCCTGAGAGGTCCCATTCTTGCGATGGCATAACATCGAATTCTGCGGAGCAACTAGCTTGAACTGTACTCTACATCAAACCATTGTCAGTGTGGATAAGTGTTGCTCCCCAAGAATGCACCACCTCCCAACACCCACACGCCTTTCGCAAAGCCCATCACTGAAGCGGTAATAAGAAAGAGACCGCTTGCTGATCACCACCCTCCGCGTCCCGCCCTTCCTGAGGGTCCGTGACGCCGACCATTGCCCCAGCTGGCGCTGCCATGGCCCCTACGGAATTGTGCTGTTGATCCCACAAAAGCAATAGCCCCCCATGGGCCCCAGGACCCTAAACGCGCCACGGCGCCCTTGCACCAACGATCGGCTAGCTGGTAGGTCGGTCTCCCCTCACGCACGCAACGCGGGCCGGGACATGGGAAATGTAAACTTATTCCTACCTCAGATCGCAAGCCAGCCCTCGACACCATGACATCCTGCCATCCACCCTGCACCCCCGGTGATATTGCACCCATCCGGTACCGGGGGGGGAAGGGGGGGGTGTGCGCAAGCATGCCGTCAACATCATGGCCCCCCCTGCACGGGCCGATGGTGCAGCGGGCTCTCCCTAACACGTTGCCCTCACAAACCCTGCTGGCGTGCATCTGAGACGAGCACGTACGTCTGCAGCTCCGGCCCGGGACTGAACCACACCGTCAGCACTGCAGCGCTGCAGGCAAACGCAGAGAGCCAATCTCCCCGTCGGAGTCCGCATTGTGATGTGGGTGGGTGGGTAGGGGTGAACCCAGGGCCTTGCGCCGAGTCACACGCCCCGTGTAGCTGCCAAGAAGCCCCGGCGAGATTCTGACCACCGGCCCCTGGTCTACCCTCCCCCTTCAGCATGGCCTCGAAAGACACTGCCAGAAGTAGGATCGAACCCACGCCTCCGGAGAAGACTGCGAGCTCCACGCAGAGCTCCAGACCGCTCGGCCATCCGTGGCTCACTACAAATTCAAACTCCACCGCTCTCATTCCACGCGGCGATACACCACAGTGGCGCGGCATTGCTCGGGCAGCGAGCACCACTGTACCCGTGCCCGCCCCCCAGGGGGCGCTGAGGATCGAACTGCATGGCCCAGACCGCGCTGCCAATCTGTGTGCCCCAGCGACCAGGCAAAGCCCTCCATAAGCAACAATCACGCTTCGGTACACCCCATTGGCTGAGACACTGCCACTGCACAAAGCCGACATGTGAAGGGCGTGATGCACCCAGAGACCGAGCCTGTCTGGTGTGTCGAGGCTCGGCGCTCCAACCGTGATGCTCGGCCCACTCCCGGCAACGTCGCGCCTTGCTGTCCGGCAGGAGGGGGCATCGGTGCTGCCAACACGCCGCCGGGCAAGAGGCGATAAAAGAGGGCTGGCAGCGGTGGGATACGAACCCACGCCATCGACATGACTGGAGCCCAAATCCAGCGCCCTAGACCACTCGGCCACGCTACCGTCGAAGGCCTGCCCAGTAGAAGGGGTGAGCTCTGTACGGGCGGTCCCGCGGTCGAGACCCGCGACTAGGCCCCCTCACCCAAACCCCAGGCCGATCCCACGCTGCACCCCGGCCCCAGCCACCTAGCGGTGCCCAACCGCGAACACACGGGTGGGGGACAACTGTAGCTGGACGGGTTGCCACAATGTGGCCTGCGATTGGGACCGGGGGGTGTAGAGGGGGTCTCGGACGACTGTACTGCAACATCGTCGCCCTCAAACCCTACCGACTTGCCCTGAGCCCTCGAAGGAGCTGTCCTCCCCCCCCTGACTAAGGGGGGGCTGGGGGGGAGGATGTACACTTACTCCAATTTAGTTGGGCAACGGCGACACGGCGGGACCCGGACGACCTTCGAGACGGCGAGGCTGGCGGCAAAGAGGCCGCTGGGAGGGTCAGGGGGGTATACATACCCTCCCTCCCCCCCTGGGCGTACCGGAAGTGACGCCCACACCCCCCACCGAACCGCGGGCTCCAGGCGGAAGCCCTCTGCAGCTAGGACGAGGGGTAGGCTTGTGCCGCAATGGCACTAAAGGGCCGCCCTTTTAGGGGGGCCCCCTTTGGGGGCGGCGGGCAGCCACATTCTTTTGGGAGACTTTAATTTTCACCTAGATGACTCTGGTTGAGCACACTTTTCTAGATTTAAATCTCAAGTATTAGTAGCAAACCACTTGTGCTACTGGTCGACTCTACCGACTCGACCTTGAGTTTTCAGCTGAGAGTGTAATGTGGAAGCTAATCCTCAGATCAACTAGCTTCGAATTACAGTGAAACCCATGTGGCCAACAAAAATGACAGAAAGAGCGAAGGAAAGCCCATGTGTTTAAGACTCTGACTCAAGAATTAAAATTATAAAGTCTCAAGTAAGTGATCGTCAGCATATTCAGGGAAGGAGTCTTCCCCTGTGTAAAGTAATGAAAGGATCTGATCTCTCTATTCCAAGAGCACACAATTAAAACAGCTTGCTTCACCCAAAACTCGTTCCCAATACCTCACTAACTGTGTCTTCTTAGAACAGGTAAACTCCCCTCATTTCCATTGTCGAACAAAGGCAAACACACCTGCACAAACCTGGATGTATCATTGGTCCAAAAAACCTGGTACAGGAGGATCTTTCTCATCTCTACGCATGGTGTAAAGCACAACTAGCTCTTCATTAAAATGATCTGGTCTACCATTTCTACAATAAACAATGAACTACTCTTCTAACTAGCACATGTTATTGTGCACCTGAAACGAGAGGAAAAACGTGAAAACGTTCTTGTTAGAAATGGTATTTCTGGTTGGCTAGGGCATGCGCCAAAGCCAGGCAGAAACCACCACTCTAGTCAGGGCAAGGGAGTTACACGCTGAAGATAACCCCTGCTCACCCCCTTGGTAGCTTGGCACGAGCAGGCAGGCTTATCCCAGAGGCAATGTGTAAAGCGTTTGCGCAACACACACAGCAGTGGCACACTACAAAAGAGACTCCACACACGGTTATATAAAAAATAGCCTTTGTATTATCATAAACACATTAGATCATAACCACACATACACTGTGCCAACTGGCACCAGGTAGTAATTTACAGGGGATTATATACATGACCGGGCCACGGTCAGAACCATTAGAAAGTAATAACACAACCAGTAACTACTGGTAAAATAATGAACTCAGCATTATCACAAGCAACATAAACGCATTATGTCTGCATCACATTAGGCATAAACACATTATGCATAAATCACATTTAGGAGTGCACCGTAGTAGCACTCCCTAGATGCATACATCACCTCAGGCATAAACACATTATGCATTAGCATTAGGCATTACCTTGGGGCCTTGCACCCTGCCAACACTACAAGAATGACCCCAGGTCAACTAGCCTTCCTTGGGGCCCAAATGCCCTCTGTCCCAAAAGTCAGGGCGCTAAATCATTGGGCCTTCCAAATGGCCCTCTGGCTGCCTTGGCAGCAAAGACAATGTGCGTGATGCACTGGGGCGGGGGTGCATCTCACCCCTTCCTTGCTATTCAAATGAAGATGCCCCCGTCGTTGCAGCTGCCCGCGCTCCTGCGGTGCAGCTGGGGAAAATAAGCTTTGGCACTACAGTGCCTCGAGAGCCCCCTCTGGGCCTCTTACAACCAAATTGGCCCAACGTTGCAGCTGCCCGCGCTCCTGCGGTGCAGCTGTGGAAATTGGACACCGGTCCCGCAGGGCCACTCAAGCTCCTTTCACCGGGGCTCTAAAATGCCATTCGCCCACATAGCAGCCGCCCGCAATCCGCAGTGCGGCTGGAAAACAGCCCCTGGCACCAACACTGCCCAATGTGAGCACCAACAATGCTCTAAGTTCAGCCCCCACTCACCGGGACTCCTCCGGTCCCTTTCTGGGAGGCTCACCACTGCAGGGTAGCGGGCCCCCGATCAGGCCGCAACCGCCGGACTTCCTCTCCAAAGCAGAGGGAGGCGGAAATGGAGCCCGTGAGGCTCCGGCTCCGTAGTTTCAACAGGCCCCGCCCACAGTCAGGCACGGGCACCTGGCTTCCGTTCTCGGTGGCTCTTCTCTGCGACCCAGAAGTGCGGGGTGCGCTCCCGCTTCACTTCTCCACTGTGAACAGCGCCCATCACGCGCTGCCACGACACAAGCCCACCTCAGGGGCTCAAGGGCACAGGAATGCGGGGTAGGTTCCCGCTTCCCTCATGGAGCACCAAAAGCATGCGGGGTAGGCTCCCGCTTCACTTCCAGGTAGCGCAGGGGAATCCCCACACCGGGATCCCCTCGGGGCACGTTGCAGCCTGACGCTGCAGGGCACAAGCACTCCTCTCTTCCTGGCAAGGTGGGAGTCCCCCTCTCTGGGGCTCCAGCAATAAAGATATAGCGCTCACTAGGCCCTAGAGCCCAGAAAGCAAAGCTGGGTCCAGGCAGGCCAGCTCACAAGGCCCTCCAGCAGAGGGGCAGTCCCTCGTGGCGGTTCCTCCTGGGGCCCAGCAGTTCAAGCACCCAAAACAGAACACCAACATGGGGTCACAGCCCCAATATTTATACAGGGTTTCTCTTTGTTCTGCCCTGGCACAGGGCTCGGGGAACCAGTCTCAACTGGTTCTGGGGGGTACTGGAGCACTTTGTGTACAGTGCTCATACCCTCCCTTGTCAGGTGGTGGCTCGGTCATCAGACACACCACATGGGGGCGGAGCCAGCCTTCACCCAGGCAGGCACAGACCTATTCAGGGTCAGGGACTACTCCTCCCACTACTCCAAATGCAGATCTGCCCATTCAGCCTAGCGCTGACTCACCCTGCCCTCCCTGGAGCCACACACCTCACCAGCCCCTGTCACTCCAGAGCCAGACCTGCAATACACATCAGGCAGGCAGACATATAACACACAGAAATGCCAACTTCTAAAAGTGGCATTTCTAAAATAGCGATCTTAAATCTGCGCACACCATTACGCAGCATTTATTATCACTATTCCAAACATACCAAACTTGGCCACGCTGCTCCTCTCATATTAGGAATTATCACTGAAACACATATCAGGGAATCCCCAATGCATACCTATGAGAGGGCAGCCTCACAGCAGTGAGAAACCAAAATGCCTGTTTGTCACTACCAGGACATGTCACACACTTAATATACATGTCCTACCTTTTACCTACAATGCACCCTGCCCATAGGGCTAGCTAGGGCCTACCTTAGGGGTGACTGACATGTAGTAAAAGGGGGGGTCACAGACGTGGCACCCACTTTAGGTGTCACGTCACAGCGACAGTAACACTGCGCACACAGGCCCTGCACTGGCAGATGCCTGAGACAGGTTTGAAAGGCTACTTTGGTGGGTGGCGCAATCAGCGCTGCAAGCCCACCAGTAGCATTTAATTTACCGGCCCCGGGTATATTAGATACCACTTTACTGGGGACTGATAGGTAAATTAAATACGCCAAACAGGTGTAGACCAATCTTACCATGTTTACCACAGAGAGCACACGCACTTTACACTGAACAGCAGTGCTAAAGTGCCCAGAGTCCTTAAACTACCAACACCAGGTCAGAAAAAAGACTGGGAGGAAGGCAAAAAGTTCAAGGATGACCCTGCAAAAAGGGCAAAGTCCAACAGTTCTGCAGGAGACATTTTAACAGTGAAAGACATTTGAGACCTACTAGCACTCAAGCTAAGTTTAGGAGAATACATTTTGTTAAACATGAATACTCTGGAAAACTAATGTTTATACTTTGGTTATATGAAGTGCAGCTTTAGTATATGTATATAGCCACATGCGAAGACACAGACTAGCATATAGTTTTTTTATTTTTATTAAACTACCTTTATTGAGGTTTACAACAAGCATGACAATAGAACAGAATGCATTCACAGAGTTGGTACATTTATCCCGTCCAATACAATACTCATGTAAAGATTGTGAGGGAAATAAGCCGGAGGGGAGAGAAGGGAAAGGGAGGGGAGATGGATACAACCAAGGGATTAAACAGAACGTGGACACTCATGGTTGATCCTACTATAGGATGTTAATTAGGGCTGGGGTATGTACCTCTGTTCAGCTTAGGTTTGTAGGGCACCCACCAGCCACAGCAGGGTATACAGATGGGGCGACAGCAGGCAAGAGAAAAGCCAAGTTGGGGCATCTCCCATGAGAAACTGCCATGACAGGGGGTGTCCTCTGCTGAGTGACTAAGTGTACTGAGATAGTGTGTCAGGGAAGACCAGATATCTCGCGGTCGAGCTCGGGTGGGCATCAGTTGCCAGTACTCATCTAATAGTTCCTGACACAATGCTGCATCGCACAGCCACTCCCTCCTCATGCGAGCCCGCCCTCCGCCCCAATGGATCGCCACACTACGTTTGGCAAGTAGAAGTAACATCGCTGTCAGTCGGCGAACCTCAGGAGGGGTCTCCTTGACATATCCTAACAGGGCAACGAAAGGCAAGCCTTCCAAGGCTTGGCCAGTGATGTCGGCAACGTCTTTAAACACTGTCTCCCAAAAAATGCGTACACCAGAGCACAGCTATGCCAAATGTAGAAATTCTGCACGAGGCGCAGCGCACCGTAGACAGCGTGGGTACTCTACTAGTCCCATCGACTGCAAGCATACTGGGGTATGACCAAGCCGGTGCAAGAATTTAAAATGTATTAGGCACAGTCTATAATACGGGGACAAGGCCCTGGAGTGGGTACAGCAATAGGACTACTGCTCGTCACTTATTTCAATATGCAACTCTTCCACCCAGTGCTGTCGGGCCTGAGCCACACTAGCCGGAGCAACTCGCTGCATGCCTGAGTAAATACGGGTTATTAGTCTACGCGGAGAAGGATTAGTAAGTATGTCCTCAAGCACCTCGAGCATAGGTGGAGGAAGGGGGAAGGAGTCATGAAGGTCATGTACAGTTGCCCTAAGCTGATGATACATCATGGCATCTAGAAGTGCTAGTGGGGTGTTCTGAAACACGTCCTGGAAGGTAACAAAAGAGTTGTCAGGGTAAAGTGCCCCAAAGCAGGTTAACTTCATTTGTCTCACTGTCACTCCAGCCTCTGAGGCAACGGGTATTAATGGATGACCTAAGCTAGGCACAGAGGGAGCATACAAAGTGGGCAGCTGGGCTCTTTTTCGGAGTCCGTTCCATGCCCGAATATTGCAGGCAACAGTGTCTACCGGTCCGCGTTCTCTTTGAGGGGACCCATACAGTACAGTCTGTAGTGGGCACGGGGTTGCATGGTCGGCCTCGGGGTCCGTATGGGACTGGAACTGGATTGGATGCAGCCACAAATATGAAAAATGTGCCTGCATGCTTAGAGAGTAAAGTTCTATGTCTGGTGCCCCGAGACACCCTGCTCAAAGGGGAGGGGGAGAATGCCCCAAGATATGCGAGGCTGTTTGCCAGCCCAGGCCAGGGTGACCAGAAGGGATCATAGCTGCCGATGAGAGCAGGCCGTGAGGGGAAGAGGAAGGTTAATAAAGAGATAAATACACTTGGGGAGGACCACCATTTTGCCTATTACTAGCCTACCAGTCGGGGATAAGGGGAGTTTTGACCACGTAGGAACTCGGTCTACAAGCCACGACATTAGCTGACCATAGTTCTCCCTCCATAGCACCTCCGTGGGCCGGCTAAGCCAGATCCCCAGGTATCGAACAGCATCCTCTGCCCAGGATAGGGGAAAATTAGGGGCAAAAGTTTGTGTGGTTTCAGTGAGCGGAAACAAAATCGATTTTGTCCAATTGATATTGATACCAGTGATGCCTCCAAAGCGAGTAAGTTCTCAGAGAAGCGGGTCCAAGTTATCAGACAGATTCCGAATATATAAGGTCACGTTGTCTGCATGCATAGAGACCAGGAACTGTCAAGGCCGAAACGCAAGGCCACAATGGTAATGGTGCTGTCGCAGTCAGACGCCAAGCGGCTCCATTGCAACAGCAAAAAGGATGGGGGGACAGCGGGCAACCTTGCCGTGTCCCCAAGCCCCCGGTAAGGGGGGTGATAGCATCCCGTTAATTCATAAGCGGGCAACCGGCAGGGTATACAATAGACAAATTAGGTGAATGAATTTCCTAATAATACCAAGGCGCTCAAGAAGGTAAAAAAGATAAGGCCATTCAAGGTAGTCGAAGGATTGAGAGAATGAAGAATGGCAAAAAAGTGTGCAAATTATGGGCAGTAGAGCGTCCGGGAACAAAGCCGGATTGATCCAGGCAGACTAAATGTGGGAGTAAGGGGAGAAGCCGCGAGGTAACGTGTTTGGTCAATATTTTATTATCAATATTAATCATAGAAGGCGGGCGGCAGGAATCACACTTCAAAGGATCTTTGTCAAGCTTGAGAATAGTGACAATAAGGGCCTCACGTACCAGATTGCATGGGGTCCTCGTACATATCAAGTAGGTGCAGGGCCAGCAACTGCGCGAATTCCTTGCAAAAAGCAGCCGTCAGGTCATCAAGGCCAGGGCCCTGTCGCCGGGCAAACCCACAATAACCTGTGTTATCTCTTCGATCATAAAGGGCTGATCAAGAAAAAGACAATGCCCTCCTCCAGCCAGAGGAGCTGCATAGAGTCTAGATAGGGGCCCAACTCAGTGGGAGGAGAGAACTGAGAGGTGGAGTATAGGTCAGCATAGAAATCTACCACGGTGCGCTGCACAGCCGTGTTTCCGACCTGCAGGTTTTGGTGTTAGTCGAGAAATTCGACCACATAATCACTTGCCAAGGGCTTGTGAAGTAAGCCCGCTAGGGTTTTACCTGCCCTCTCTCCCTCACCGTAGTGCCTGGCCCGAGCCTCCCTTCCCAGATAATGGGTCTCCCGGACCGCCTCCTCTTCATATTCCGCCAGTTTACCCCGGATAGACGCAAGAAGGTATGGTCGCCTAGAGTCAAAATACCAGAGCTCAAGATCACGGATCTCAGATTCTAAACTGGATAGAGTCACCCGAATTGTCCTCAGAACCCCAGCCTGCTTGACAATACATACTCCTCGGATGACCACCTTGAAGTCCTCCCTCAGGATGGAGGGGATTTTACTGACTGCGCTTTGAGAGCAAAATATTCTATAATGGCCTCTCGAACTTCATGTCGGAATACCTGGTCCCGCAAGGCACCAGGGGAGAGTCGCCAAGTAAAGGATTGTGGGACAGCGTCCAGGAGGCGCATTTCCAAGAAACCAGGGGCATGGTCGGACAGTGTCAGAGCAAGATGTTGAACACCCAGAGTCCAGGAAACGACGTCTTTAGTGACAAGCCAACAATCTATCCTGGACCACATATTAGGAGTGGAAGTAATACAGGTCCCCTCCATGTTATGAGTATTGTGAGTGCAACAGATATATATCAAATCACAGTCTTATGATTGTATGGAGCTGCGCAGCAGATTGGGGCTGCGAGCGGCGTGTGTCACTAGACCTGTCAGCAGTAGCATCCAACACCACATTAAAGTCACCTCCACACAACACCGCACCGGGTCCGATGGTGCCCGCCAGCCTCCAGATCTCAGCAAAGAAGGCGGGTCATCTGTGTTAGGACCGTACACCGAGATCAGTAGGAATGGGCGGACATGAAGGATCCCTTTAAGTATCAAGTATCGACCCTGAGGATCACAAAGCGGCGGACAAGTTCGCCACTGCAGACCCTGGCGAAGAACTATAGCCACACCCCTCGCATAATTAGAATAGCAGGCCACTTGCTTCTCACCCAACCAGTGGGCTCTCAAACGTGTGTCAAGGTCAGGGTTCGCAAGTGTAGTTCCTGCAGGAAACATATGTCAATGTCATGGCATTGCAGATAGGAGAGGCCCAGCCAGGCCTTGCGTCTATCATTCATGCCCCTAATATTCCATGCCAGACATTTAATGGACCTCATCAGAAGATGTAGTGAGCACCCAGTGAGCCCTATAGAAGTAGCTAGCATTATGGACACACAGCACAAAGGATCTGCGTCAGTGGCAGTAGAAATGTCAAATAACATTTCCAGAACCCACCTCCCACTTTGGCGCCCCAATCGGGCCAAATTTGACCAGCCCACCGTCCAACAAACACAGTAAGGAACTCATCCCGTGGGGGGAAGTGAGACAACCTGGCACTCTCCCAACTCAGAAGAGCCAGGTAGCCGGGGAGTAAAAACAGCAGCAGTGTAGATGCCGAGAGCTAGAGTGTCCAACAAGACAAAGCAGCATTGAATAGCTGCCCAGATATCATGGAAACCACTAAACCTGTGACTGAAGAGGGTCTAAAGTGCTATACATCAGCATCACCATAGCATATAAATTTGGAGCTCTCAATCATTGTCACTTAGATGGGCTTGAGCCACAGGCGAAGAGGAAGGGGAAGTCCCAGCAGCCGGGAGACTCCTGGAGTATTTGGCAGCCACCTTGGGATCCGTGAAAACGTGAGATTTGCCCTGGTGCTGTATGCGGAGCTTGGCTGGGTATAACGGAGTATTTAGCAGACGTTTTTTGCAAAATACATTTCACCAGAAGGAAATCATGGCGGCTGACTGAACAACCATGGTAAAATCTGGGAAGAAGGAGACTTTGTTACCCTGAAACTGAAGTGGTCAGTGTTCCCTGGGGAGGCGCAATGCAGTGTCCCTTACCCGGCAATTCAACAGCCTAGCGATGATAGACCTGGACGCTGCCCCTGGCAGAGGGCGCCGGCCCAGTGATCTATGCATCCTCTCTATGATCAACATGGAGGACAACTCCTCTCTGAAGAGTGTGCGTAATAGATTTTCAACAAAGTCTTCCATTCGACCCAGTGCAGTAGACTCTGGTACACCCGGAATACGTAAGTTATTGCGCCAAGACCGTACCTCCAGATCCTCATTCTTTGCACAAATGACTTCCAATACCTTTTCCATCTGCAGTATCCTCTCTTCTGCCAAAGAGTGAGAGTCTTCCACCTCAGACGTACGGTGCTCCAGCTGGTCAAGTAAAAGGCCCTCCCCACAAGACAGCCCACCGCACGGTCCGGCCCCACAGGATCACTCACCTCTAAACCCCAGGGCCCACAGCGGCACACCCACCTCCGGGGGGCAGGTCAGCAGGTCAGCGCAGGCAGAGGAGTTTGCAGAGCTGCCGCCCGATTAGTTGTCTGCGGCGGCCGCCATGTTGAAAGTAAAACTACTGTAGAGCGTCCAACTGTGGCACAGGCCCGGCCATCTCACCAGGGCCTCAGAGGGTATCTATTGGCAGCAGGTCTTTGGGCGCCTCAGGGTCCACGACAGCACACCCACCTCCAGGGATCAGCCGCCTGGTCAGCAGACGTGAGAGCACACAGCGCGGCCGCCCGATTAGCAGGCTGCCACCATGCAGTCAGTGCAACCACCACAAGGCCTCGGCCGCAACACCAACCTGGGTGCCTTACCAGGGCCACAACGGGTATCTGCGGGCAGCAGGAGCAGTATGTGGCACAACGCTGCTGTACATATGGTCAATGCCTCTCAGCAGGCAGGTTGAATTACAGATCTTCTCTCCGGCCGGCAGAGCTTCCTCAGGGAGCGGCCATCTTGCGGAAGGGCTAGCTCTGCCCCAGATTAGCATATAGTTAGTTTAAATTATAATGTACACAATTCTGTGGCTTCAACTCCATGAATCCAGACACCTTGACTTTTCTTGACGGACTGTCCATACTTGGAATCACCCTTATTAGAAAGGGATCGACCCACTCAGGAGGGGCATATACTGAACACTGTATTTTCTAGCACCGATTGTTTTCGTGCTTATTAACCCTCGTTACTCCCCCAGACTGTCTGTGAGGCAATACCATTCATTGTTAACTGTTCTCATGTGAACAAAATACAAACTGCCACCTCTTCTTACATATCTCGCTCATGGTATGGTGTTAATAAAGCCAATCTTACTACAGCCCTCAATAAAAATCTCCCTCGATTGGGAAATGTTAATAATAGTGTTCGATGACAATTCTTGGCTGAATATTACATTAAATGATATTCCGCCTATGTGCATCAGAGTTTCTACATGGGTGTCCCCTTACACCCCTTTGTTTACAGATGTACTTTGTGAAGCCAAGAAAACTGTAAGCAGCTGTAATGCAATTAGCGGCAGAATTACTGCCCTGAGATTAAATATTAGTATTGTAGGCCTATTGATCAATATAAACAGCTGAACAAAACCACACAGGCTGCCTACTACTCTTCACTTATCATCTCTCCCAATAATCCAGCTAGGGATCTATTTGCAATTGTGAACTAGCTCTTTAAACTGGCTGTATTCTCCTCCAACATTCCGACTTCCCAATCTGTATCCGAGGAATTGCCCTTTTGTTCACAACAAAATCACCAACATATATGCTAATTTCCTCAGAAATCCAATTCTTCAGAGGACTATATCGCTGAGATCAAAAGACCTTAACTTTGCAAATTTCCTCCAATCTCAGAAAATCTAATTTCACAAAACTTTAGTGCCATCAAATCGGGCTCCGCTCTTGAGCCCTGTTCTCCAAGTATTCTCAAATTAGCGATACACATTCTCATTCCAGCCCTCAATTCTCTTTATAATATTTCTCTTTAGAGGTTAGAAGTTCCACCCCTTTGTTAAAAGAAACCAATGTAGATTCATTAGCGGTAGCCAACTGTAGACCTTGATCTCTCCTTCCTTATCTGGCCAAAATAACTTAGAAGACCTTCAACAGGTTAATCTCCAATTAAGTGGAGGCAAACAAACTACCTGATGACTACCAATCATGGTTTAGACTCTGCCACACTACCAAATCCACCTTAGTTGCTATCATTGATGAACTCAGGCTCATTTTGGACCACGGAGACACTGCTCCATTAGTCATATTTGGCCTCTCTGCAGCATTAAATACAGTCTCTTACCCCATGCTCTTGTTCATCTTGGGCTCTGCAGGTATTGGAGGAAAGTTATCCAAATGGATCCATTCTTTTATATCGGATAGACCTTAAACTGTATCTTTGCTCCAAACCCATTACCCAGAAGTGAGGGGTTCTACAAGGATCCTTGCTCAGCTCCGCTTTTTTCAAAATATACTTGTAGCCACTTGCTAGCTTAGTTATATCTTTTGGTCTGCAAATTATTTCCTACTCAGATGACACTCGGATCTGTTGTCCATTTCCCATGAAACCCTGGACATTAAAATGAACTTTCAGTTGCATGAAAGCAGTGGCTAATTGGATGGACAACAATTGTCTTAAATTGAACAGCAATAAGAATGACATTCTTATCTTTGGAAAACATCCTTAAATTTGAACACCTGATTGGTGGCCTAAGGAATTAGGTCTAACCACCCCTGGGGACAGTGAACTCCTCCAGAAATCTTGACATAGTCATTGACAAAAGTCTTTAATTCGCTCCCCATATCAACAAAGTGGCCTTCTCTTGTTTTCTCATCTTGTGAACTTTATACAAACTGTTTCCACTTCTCCCCCTTTCTCCTATGAAGACCATTATTCAGGCACTTATAATTCAAGAATTGATTACAGAAATGCCTTGTTCTTAGTCATTCGTATCTCCATTCTTAACCGCCTGCAGAGTATTCTGAATGCAGCTGCATGGTTTTTGTTACACATCTGCAAACATCAATCTATAAAGTATTCTCTTCATGCTCTTCAATGGATTCCAATTAGAAAAAGGATTATTTTTAAATACATGTGGCTTACTTACAGGCCCTCTACGATCTTGGGCCTTCTTCCTTGAAAGTGAAATTTCAACACATTGGCTCTGGTCCTCATCTTATGTCAAAAGTTGTTTCCTTTTCTTTGGCTGCTCCTAGTATCAGGCTGACCAGGAAAAGGGGTAGAGCTTTCTCTTTCTTGCAACCAGGCAATCGAATCTTCTTCCTGAAGGCTTAAAATCTATTTCGAACTTCAAGTGCTTCCATGAAAATCCCGAAAGCTTGGCTTTTTTCTCTTTCTTGATTCCCAGTTGCTGTTCTTCATTCTCCACTACTGATTCTGCTTCTGCCGGTTTTCCCTTGGGAAACCAAGTGCCTTATAAATCAGACATTTTTTAATTCATTCATGATGTCAGGGGTAGGTATATCTGGTGCTGTAGATGCTTTGGCATTAGGGCCCACAGTTCTGATTGGTGCTCTCACTGCCGATGTGGTTGTTTTTTAGGGTCCATGTCACCATTGCTTTGCCACTGTTTCTATGTCTGTTTCTATTGCTTTCAATCTCTCTTCCATATCCTGAAGGTTGTTTTGTACTCACAGAGTTGAAAACATGGCGTCCCATTCCATCCTCATGAATAGGCTAAGTCAACGTTGAAACCGGGGCAAGGCTCTCTCCTGGTTTAAATCCTTTTTGTAAGCCAGATCCCAGCAAGTGTATCTCTGCCCTTTCCCGTCAGCATCTAAACCTTTGGTTTGTGGGATACCTCAGAGTTCGGACCTGAGCCTGCTCTTGTATAATCTTTACCTGCCCCTCTGGCTGCTTTGATTGAAACCTGGGATGTGAAGGTGGTCTCATATGCAGATGACACTCAACTTCTATTCTCCTTCCGGGAATGTTTGGAGGTAGCTCTACATAACTTTAAGGATTGCCTCAAAGGAGTTTCTGCCTGGGTGGAGTCAAATTGTCTTAAATTAAATTCCCACAGAACGGAAGTTCTTTTCTTCAGCCAAAATGGGCCACCTCCGTCAAACTTCTGGTGGCCTGAAAAATTAAATCCCCCCCAATGCCTACTTCCTCTGTTAGGAATCTAGGTATTATGTTTGGCTTGGTCCTCTTCTTCTCTGCTCAAATAAGACAGGTTTCATCATCTGCTTCAGGAAACTGAAAACTTTAAGGAAGCTTCTGCATTTGGTCCCAGAATCAATCAATCAATCAATCACGGCATTTATAGAGCGCGCTACTCACCCGGGAGGGTCTCAAGGCGCTGGGGGAGGGGGTAAGTTACTGCTCGAACAGCCAGGTCTTGAGCTGCTTCCTGAAGGAGAGATGGTCCTGGGTTCGCCGAAGGTGAGTTGGGAGGGAGTTCCAGGTCTTGGCTGCCAGGTAGGAGAAGGATCTTCCTCCGGCGGTGGTTCTGCGGATGCGTGGTACGGTGGCGAGGGCGTGGCTGGTTGATCGTAGCTGGCGGGTGGGCGTGTAGAAGGTCATGCGGTTGTTGAGGTACTTTGGGCCCAGGTCGTGGAGGGCCTTGTGTGCGTGGGTGAGGAGTCTGAACGTGATTCTCTTGCTGACGGGGAGCCAGTGCAGGTCTTTCAGGTGTCCGGTGATGTGGCTGTGTCGGGGACTCGTACAACGGTAGTCCATTCCATGTTCACTTTTCAATTGGACTGCGCTAACAGTTTCTATCTTGGCCTATCTGCTTGCTTGACACACAGACTTCAGATAATTCAGAATGAGGCAGAAAAACTGATGCAACAAGTTCCTTTCTGCCAGCATATCTCCCCCCATCTAAAGCAGCTGCGTAGGCTCGCTGTGGTAAGCATATTAACTTTGAAGTCCTTATGCTAGCCTTTAGGAGCACTTGCTGGATCTGGCCCTCATTATTTGAGGAACAGACTGACCCCCTATATTCAACAGAGAGTGCTGAGGTCTAACAACCTCTGTTTGATGAGGATTTCAAAATTCTCCAAGATCCGTTGCAGAGGAAGCTCCTTCACAGTACTTACAGCCAAGCTCTGGAACGATCTGCCACCTAAGCTGCGTAGGGCTGATTGATTGGCCTTTTTTAAAAGAGAGCTAAAAACCTGGCTGTTTGATGCAGCCTAGTTGCCTGGACAATGTGGTGGATTTCTGTGTTTGCTTTGAGCACTGGGACGCTTCTGCTAAAGCAGCTGCACGCTTAACAAATGTTATTTGATTTCATTTGAAAGTGTCCCGGGTTGGTTGGGTAACATTTTTCAGAACTTTGCCCTCCAGCAGAGAAGAAGCACCAACTTTATTGGAGGTGTCATGTTTGTGCCAGAAAGCAAATCAGGTGAGAGAGCAGGTGTTTCTGTCACCAGCCCTGTGCCACCCCCAATGCTTCAATGTGTACCACACAAAGGGGGAATTTTGGGAGAATCTTTGAAAATGAAAATATTGTGGTGGTGCTCATTGTTCTATTTTTTTATGGATCTTGTTTTTTCTATTGTTTCTTGTTTGGAATTCATGAGATAAGTATGAGAGTTAATTTCACATATATTTTTGTTTTACATGTGTGGTGGTAATGTATAGCACTTAAAAAATTGATGAATGGTGTTGGATGTAGGACATGGAAACATGGCTGAGAGGTGGATTGGACAATGTGAATGACTCTGGGTGACTAGCATGGTGATTTCTGGAACTGTGACTTTTGTCTAGATTCAGTGTGTGGTTTTATTGAACTGTGGTGAGGTTGTGTAACGAGTGACAGCGTTAGGTGCCTGGTTTGGCAGCTGGAGTGTTAGCTGACTTACACTGTGTGTGGTGTGAAATGATTTGAATGGAAGTCTATGTCCTCTATAAACCTTCTGTAGTGGATCTATGACAGATACCAGTATGTCACAGGAGTGACTGAAAAGAAGAAAATAAAATTGGACACAGGTTAGTACTACTATGTACACTAAAGCGCATGCACTAATTTACAAGCAAACAAATCTACATGTTTGAGTAACTGTTCTTATTACCCCTTTGACCTTCATCCTAAAAGGAGTACCCTGCACTACAAATTAGTTACAACTCCAAATGATATTGCTCTTTCACTATCTTCATACATTTTCACAATTGTCTCACTAAAACTATTCGCAATGTCACAAATCTTACACTACACCTCACAGAGACTGCAAAGCGACAGAGGAGTCCTATAGAATGAGTCTTCTCATTGTCCTCCTCACTTCCAGCTCATCACACTAAACCTATGCTTGCCTGGCTCCCACATTGCCTATTGCTGACACTCTAAGTGACCTCCACTCACAATTGAACCATTTTTTTTAAAAATCCCATCACTGGGTAGCATTGCTTGATGTTCATTCCCAATCTTCCTTGAACCCTCCCTGACATACCCCTCCAGCCTGGACCATAGAAGCACTTGAAATTCGAGCACTATTGCTTTATGCTAACAAACCCTAGCACACAAACAGCCTCTTAATACACATTAATGGTGCAAACAAATTATAGCAAACAATCAATAGTAGTGTGAAGTTGTTGGTTTAATGTTCATTCCAGTTGCTCCAGCCAACACGTGTTTCGTCGCTATGGGAATAGGACCCGCAGAACCAACAACTTTCCAGTAAATCTCCTTAAAATAAAGAACATGACATTGGGTGGTCCTCCTACATGCAATGGATGGTGGCTAGAAGGAAAGAAACCTGAGCTAGTACATTAATATTGATCTTGTTGCAGCGTAAAGAGAGGTAAAAAGTTATTCATACGCTTATTCTCCTTAATACTATAACGTACTAGGCCCTTTACGATTAGACCCTTTACAGCACATCCATTTACCACAGAGGCAATGATCCTCTGATAAATCTTTCTCCACCGATAGGAGGGTTGGAAATTAGGGGGAGTAAACTCCACGTTAGCTAAACAATGAGGACCATTATTTGAAAGCTAACTCACAAATTTGAAATCAGATTTAGATACACCACTTTTAAAACCATGCTGTAGAAATAAAGAATAGCAACTGGGGGACCCAACCTCCTAAAGAAGTTAAGTCGAGTTAAAATTATACTAAACGATAAGCTGTGCAATAACAGCACAGAATAAAAGAAGTAAAAGCTGATGTTCTGATAGAGCTAGCTGATTCTCCCTACACCCTTAATTGATCTAATTAGTCCCTGTGCACTTGAGATCAACCATGCTAACCGTTTTCCAGTAACATACAAAGAGAACCTTTACCAAGGTGTTGTCGATGATGTCTCACGATCAACACCACTAACCAGCAGACAACTTACTCAGTGTCTTCTACACTGAGACACCTTATAGGTAAATATCTCAAGATCTTAGGCCATGACGGACCCGTATACAACTTCAACCACAAAAGCACCACCATCATACATGGACTTTAACCATTTCACTTTGCTCAACAACACACAGCCATTTCAAAAGCCGCAATCTTAAGCAAAAGCAATAGCAACGCCCTATTGATACTGATGCAGCGCGTACAATAAAAACTATTCTCCTCCTAAGTTACTTATAGGTCATCCAGGGGCAAAACTATATTTTCTCACATCCACATGACGATGGGGCCCATAAACATCGCCTAATACACACACACACACACACCTGGATTTCCTTTACACCTTGATGAAATTTTGTACTCCTAGGAGAAGCATGAGAACTAAATGGAGAACACCATTTTATGTACCGCTGGAAGAGCCGGGATATCTTATTACTTTAGTTTGTCGCTTTCTCTTAGTTATTTCTTAAGATATTCCTGCTCATTGTTTTGTCGATGAATCATTCAGGTAAAAAATTAGTTCATAGTGATTAAGACCAGCTGAATCACAATAACCAATTTCTGATGTCACAATTACTTAGGAAAATAACCACTGAGTCATTTTGGTTTAAAGAATCTTAAATTTTATATAATTTTTAAAAGCATGAAAAAGAATTTAAGCTTTATTCAATCAAATCATTCATTATTAATTCAAAATTTTATTAAACATAATCAATTTATTGCGGAAAGGAAATTTTTGTCATGAAGCCAAAACCCTAATTACCTGCCTAACTTCCTAATTTAGCCTAATGATTTCTAACCTAAGTTAAGAATTAGAAATAGCCTGATTCTCATACTCAACTGGAAAATTAAGACAGCAACAGCAACTTCAGCTCGTCAGCATCAGCTATCTGCAACCCGTCTCATCTAACAGTCTTTCAGCATCTCCCGCTCAGTAAGGGATCGATCAGGACCACTCAGCACTGGAAGCCACCAACACGACTCTCTGCGACTCTCTGCGACTCTGGAATGGACTGGAACTGACCCCCTCCCACTAAGAGTAGGCCCTCTTATACCCTAATTCTAACTTTGCTAACTAATTGTTGCACATTAATATCACGCTTTTCTTCCATTGGTCCATGCATGTCATCATATTCATTCTTTTAATCAAGTTCTCTTGGATTCAAAGGTCCTTGGATCATTTCCTTTCCCATACGCTCAAACATGTTTTCGTCCGCTTCGATCAGTTCATTTGTAACTTCTTTCGATACATTCGAGAACTCCGCAGTCATTGTCCTTTCTCTTAAACTGGTTTCCCACGGGACTCTTGCTGATCATCACGGCACGCTATCAGTTCAATTAGGTCACATCAGCCTTGACCATTTCTTGCATCCTAGCCTCTCTGTTACACCACGAGGTTGAGCTTTCTCCAATTTCATCCCGTGTCATGTGTTCCCTTGCGCCTGCGCACATCTTCCCACTGGCGGCCATTTTATCTCGCCACTCGGTTATACTTTAGAAGCACTAATTTGAGGCAAACAAAACATAATTAAAATAGAGAAACATAGCCCTTTCGTTTCCCTCCCGTCATCTACGTACCCCAATTAGTTATTACCTAGCAGAAAGCAACATTAAAGCTGTTCCTTACTTACCATCACTATTGTTTTTGCAACGACACGTTTTATTTCTATGAAGCACAATAACATGCATTTATTTTTTATTAGTACGCATTTATTTTTACGTTATAATTAGACACACGGACATTCATTAATAGATTATTTAGCACACACATTGGCATATTACCATTCCCACACATACAGTGTTGATTAATACATTTAAACGAACATTTTATTAATAATTTATCAAATTTGTTAGGGGTTAAAAATTTTTTATTTTCCCTGCTCCATCAATCCCCCTTTGGTGATTTTTAAATCACCACATAAAACCCAAGTTATACTTCTTTTCAGGCAGCCTGTCTTTTGTCCTTTGCTTTCTGTTATTTACACATCTGTTTCTTCTTCATCTTGCCTTTTAGTCTCTTGATACATGCTTTCTTTCATTTTCTCCAACTCAATTTCACCCATTTCTCTCTCTCTTTCTTTCATTATTCTGTTATTTCTTTTTATCTTATTTTGTCTTACTTTTCTTTTTATACATGTTATTACTATTTTCAATACCATGGCTAACAATATTACTACAGTTGCTATTATTATAACTTTCCCTATCATTAGTCTACCCATTCTGGTAAACCAATTTGCTACTGAAGAAAACCCTCTACCAAGTTTTCCCAAAACACTTTCAACCTCCAGTGGAACTAGTTCTTTGTGCAAATTTGTAATATTTGTAATATACTTCTGTATATTTTCACTTTTATCAGGAATGTAAGTACAACAATGTTGTACTTTCAACATTCCACAGACTCCACCCTCTTTTGCCAAAAGAATATCAAGGGCAAGCCGATTTTGCATCACCATAGCTCTCATGGCAACCATTTCGGTATTTACCATTAAGAACCCTCCCGCAGTATCTGTAGACAAACGATCTACTACTGTGGATAACTTCCGAATTTTAAATGCATTCAAAGATATTCCCACTGCTGGTATTAATGCTCCAAAAATATCACCTACAATTTCTGAAAAACTTTCCCTCTTTCTACGTGTAAAGCTATTAATCATCTTGTATGTTCCTTTTTCTTCTCTGTCCATATGAAAGATTTTTGGAAAGACCAGGCCTACATAGCAAGTTCCATACCAATGGTCTGGTAACCTGTAATAAGCTCTATTCCCACAAATATAATAGATACCTGGAAAAATTGGATCTTTTCCACCTTTGAATCCCCAACCTCCCAGAATTTGATAATTGTCATGGCAGATACTGGAACCTACAAAGTAATTGTCATAGACTGTCTTATTTCTCCTAATACACAACTTTCCTGTTTGCGGCCAATCTAATGTCATTGCTGCATTTATCTTTTTCCCTTCATGATTTCCTTCCTCAAACGTCCATAAGCGTTTTCCTTCCTCTTTATTGCTTCTTTTTGAAATTTCATTCTTCTTTCTTCAACCATTTCTAAAAATACTTTTTCTTCTTTCTTTAACTCACAGGTAAGGTTGTTACTAACTATTTCTTCTAAGGTTAATTTTCTATGTTCTAAAAGAATTCTCCTAAAACTTTTGCTGGTTTTACTTTGTTAAGTTCTGGTACTACTGGAATGTTTGCAAAAATCTTATCTATGTCAGTATAATAAGATTCTAATCTACCTGTTTTATAAAATAAACTTGCTATTACACTACATGTTATTCCATAAGTTAGAGGTAGGTGGTGATAAGTCACACCCTCTGACACTGATGCAGGCAACTGCATACAAACATAACAATCTCTTACATCCATTGTCTCTACATATTCATACAACAATTTTGTAAAAACATTTTTTGAAAAGTCTGTTACTGACTTATCCTTATGTAACTCTGCACTACTTCTTAGGATAACTGGTTCTTTAATATTAGTCTCTTTTTCTGATTTAGTATCATTCTTTGCTTCTATCACAGCTAAACTAATAGGAATTGTGATTGCTAAAACTATCCATATGGTCATTAATAACCCTGTACAAAAGCAGCACATTTTGCACCATCTTTTTATAAACTCACATTTATCTCTTCTATCCCTATTATTTTCCATTTTGCTTTTTCTATTTGTTAAGTTTCAGAAAATTGTGTCACTACACCTCAGAAATGACTTAGATGCCACTCTGCTTTCAAAAAGTCTTTGCTTGGTACTTTCTTTTAATTCTCTCCAGAATTCTTTCGTTGTCACATCCGGTGATTTGTCACATCCAGTAAAATTGTCATGTCCGGCAGAAGCACTATAAGTTTTCACTTCAGGTTTTGTTGCATCTCACCTTTTCCCATTCGACTTCTTAGTCTCTGGTTCTCGTGAGTGTTTTCTTCTTCTTTGTAATCTGTTAGTGCAATATACAGCCACCCAGGTGACTTATACTTCGCATTCACTTTCTTTGTTCTTTTGGACTTCTGTAATCTTTTCCCACTGGGTTTTCCTTGTCCCTTTTGACTTGTTACCTCATTCACTTGTTCGGCACTTTCGTCTCCTGCTTTTATTATTCTATATCTCAATTTTCTTATATAGCTGTTGGGCCAATTATCTCCTTTTCTTGGCCTTTTGGCTTCACCTTCTTTTTCTTCTCTTTCTGTTTTCCAATTTCTTTTTCTTGATTCAGTTTTTGCCTTTTCCTCTTCTCCACTTTCTTCAGTTTCTGTTTCAACTATTTCACTATTGTCTCTTATTTTGAAACTTATGATCTCGTCATCTCCTACTGGTGGATCTGTTTTCTCCTTCTTGTTTTCCCTTATTACTGTCCCTCCTCGGTGTTCTTCCGATTTGGTGTTTTCCTCCCTTTCTGCTTCTAAATTTCCCTGTTCTTCTGTTTCTCTATCTGTCCCTATTGCTCCTCGGGGTTCTTCTCGATTTTCTAACCTTTTGTGTACTTCTTTCCCTATTTCATCTATTAATATTGTTTCTGAAGGATTTCCACCATAACTTGTACTTGGTTGTTCATCTAACTCAATTTCTTGCTCAGTTTCTTCTCTAATTGGTTTATAACCCCAAGTTCTCTTTCGGAATTCTTCCCAGTTTGCAGCTGAATCATCAGATCCTGAAGTTGTGTCAGATATTTCCAGATGTCGACTTACAGGTCGATCTTCAAATTCTGGAACTTCTGAATCTCTTTCTTCGTCTTCTTCTTGTTCCTCTTCTTCTCTAGAGGTGTTTGCCGTTGGGGTTTCCAGATGTCGACTTTCAGGTCGATCTTCAAGTTCTGGTACCCTTTCACTTATCCTTGTTGTCCCAGCTGTTAAGCTTTTATCCCACACTTCCAGTCGTCGACTCACATGTCGATCAGTAGGTTCTGGAACTCTGATTGTGTGGCTGGCATGAACCCAGTTTTTCACTCCTGCACACTTGACAGCAGTTGTTGTTACCAGGATTACCTGTCGTGGCTCGTCCCAACGAGGAACTAGACAGTTTCTTCTCCTGTGGACTTTTATGCGGACCCAGTCTCCTGGATTCAAGTCGTGGGCTGGTTTCCTTTCAAGAGTGGTCGCATCCGGTCCAACCTGATGAAACACAGAACGCACCACATCAGCCAGTCCCTTGCAATAATCCAGTACTAGATCATCAGTTATAGTTAATAACTTGTTGACAGGTACGTGTGCTTGTCTCATTGCTCGTCCCATGATCATCTCATGGGGACTGAGTCCAGTTTTCTTTTCAGGGATGCTTCTGATGGTCATCAGAACAAGAGGCAGTGCATCTGGCCATTTGAGTCCTGTAGCTTGACACATTTTTCCTAACCTGTTTTTAATTGTTCCATTAATCTGCTCTACTACCCCAGAAGCCTCTGGTCTGTAAGCACAATGTAGTTTTTGTTTAATACTCAATGCTTCACAAATCAATTGGATCAACTCATTTTGAAAATGTGTTCCTCTATCTGTCTCAACCGTGACTGGAAAACCATACCTTGGAATGAACTCTCGCAGCATAAGTTTTGCCACTGTTGTTCCATCATTCCTTCTAGTGGGGTATGCCTCCACCCAACGAGAGAACAAACAGACGACCACCAGAACATATCTTAGTCTGTTACTAGGGGGCATCTCGATAAAGTCCAACTGCATTCTAGTGAATGGACCTCCTTCTCGTCCTATTGTTCCTAGACTCACTACTGTTTTTCTTCCTGGGTTAAACTGCTGACAAATAAGACATCTTTGACAAAGACTTTCAGCAATGGCTCTGAATTTTGGGTTATACCAGGTTTGTCTAAAAAGTCTGATCATTGCATCTCTCCCAATATGAGCTTGTCCATGGTACATCCGTGCCATGTCTGCAATCATGCTATCAGGCATAACTGGTCTTTCATCTCTGTATACCCACACACCATTATTTTCCTGTCTTCTACATCCTGCTTTTATCCAGTAATCTTTTTCCTCATCTCTTGCTGTTTCTTGTAACTGCCTTACTTCATCCCATGTTTCGACAGTATTAGTGAAAAGCAAAGGACAAGAAACATGCTCCCTTTCTCTATTTTTGTTCAGGGACGCCATGTTCTCTGCACAATATCTAGCAATCTCATCGGCATAGTTATTGCCGACGGCTATGTAATCTTCGTTTTTCTTATGCGCTCTGCACTTCACTACAGCTATTTGTTTAGGCAACTGTATCGCCTCAAGCAGCTTTTTAACAAAATCTCCATTTCTGATAGGTGTTCCTGCAGATGTCAAAAATCCTCTTTGTGACCAAATCTGACCGAAGTCATGTACGATGCCGAAACCATATTGGCTATCGGTCACAATCGTGACTCGTACATTTCTTCCTAATTTACATGCTTGAATCAAAGCAATCAGTTCCGCAACTTGTGCAGACCTTATTCCTTTCAGATAAGACGCTTCCATCACAGTTGCCACTGTGCATACTGCGTAAGCTGCGCTTAAAACTCCTTCTTTTGTTCTTAAGCATGAGCCATCCACAAACATGACATAATCAGATTCCTTTAACGGTTCATCTTTTATGTCAGCTCTTGGTTTCGTGCAATATTCCAGCACGTTCAGACAATCATGATCTACTTCATCCTGTTCAATTATATTTTCCTCATCTGGCAATGATGTTGAAGGATTTACATTTATGCATCTATCTATGGTCACATTTTCTGCACTCAAGATGACTTTTTCGTACTTAGTCAGCCGACTATGTGTCATGTACTGTGTTTTTGTTCTTGTCAAAAGAATTTCTACTGAGTGGGGAACATATACTCTCAGTGGATACCCCATCACTATACCTTCACTTTGTTCCAGACTTACACAAGTAGCAGCAACTGCTTTCAGACAACCAGGCAATGCTTTTGCTATAGGATCTAAAACAGCTGAAAAATAAGCAATTGGTTTTTTCATCATGCCATGTTTTTGTACTAGTACTGAAAATGCACATCCATCCCTTTCACTGCAGTACAACTCAAAATCCTTCTCATAATCCGGCATGCCTAAAGCAGGGGCCTCACACAGTTTCTTTTTCAATTCTTTGAAAGATTTCATTTCTTCCTTGTTTAACTCAAAAGGGTCTTTTACATCTTTCTTGGTCAATTTTTGTAATGGTTTTGCAATCAAAGAGAAACCACTTATCCACTGTCGACAATATCCAACCATTCCCAAAAACATTCTTACCTCTCTCTGAGTCATTGGTGCTCTCATTCCTTGAATCATTCTTACTCTTTCTGTCGCTATTTTTCGCACTCCTTTCTCAATTTTATGCCCTAAATACTGGACTTCTTTCTGACAGAACTGTAATTTTGAAGGAGACACTTTATGTCCTCTTTTCTCTAAATGGTTCAGTAAGGCAATTGTGTCACTTACACATGCCTCTTTGGTTTTCGATGCCACCAATAGGTCATCAATATACTGGACCATCACTGATTTTTCTGGCATTTTCAAATCTTCCAGAGATTTCTTTAGAATCTGATTAAAGATTGAGGGGCTTTCTGTATACCCCTGAGGAATTCGGCACCATGCCAAAATACGCTCTCCAAACCGGAATGCAAATAATGGCTGGCTATCTGGATGCAAAGGAATAGAGAAAAATGCGTGACACAAATCTATCACAGTGTACGACTCAGCTTTGTGTGGAATTTGATATAAAATCACTGCAGGGTTTGGCACTATTGGACAACAGGGTACAACTATTTTGTTGATCTTCCTCAAATCCTGTACTATTCTATATGTTCCATTCGGCTTTTTCAGACCCATAATAGGTGAATTACATGGACTGCTCATGATTTCTTTTAGAATTCCCTGTTCAATCATCTTATTTACCACAGGAGTTATTCCTTCAATTATTTCTGGAGTTAATTTGTACTGTGGCGTATTTGGGTAAATTATCCCTTCTTTCACTGTCACTTTTACGGGATCCACTTCTCTCATTAATCCAATGTCTTCTCCTGTAAAATCCCACACACTTTCTTTTACTGCACTTTTTAGTTCTTCTGGAAGCTTTTCTGCATCAAATGCAGGAAACAAACCATTCGTTTCAGGTTCCTGATTCATCAAAGTTACTTTATACAAAACATCTTCATCTGAAGTCTGAAATCCAATTCCATCTGGTGTACAATAAATTGTGCAATTCATCTTGCACAAGAGGTCACGACCCAAAAGATTTACAGGACTACAATCGCACACTACAAATTTATGCATTTTGCTAAAAGTACCAATTTTTACTTCCACCAATTCAGTAAGTGGGGTTTTAATCTGCTGATTGGCTACTCCTACTACTTGGATGTATTCACCTGAGAGAGGAAGGTTTGGAATTTCCACTGATCTGACAGTAGAACGGGTAGCTCCAGTATCGACAAGGAATGTTACATTTGCACCATTCACTTCTCCATCCACAAAGGGACCAGACTGATCTACCTCTAGAGTTGCGCCAAGCACGCACTCTTTCCTCTCTCCTGCGCACCGTCAGAATCTTTCATCCGGGTCATCCTCACTCTGATGCAACCAATACTGAGAAATATTTGCTGCTCGTGGCAATTGTGTTACCTGCTCTCCTCCGTAGAATCCTGTTTCTGTACTGTATCTTTGTTGGTTAACAGTGTTGGGAAGTGGTGGTTGCGGCACCTGACTTTGTTGAACAACCACCTCATTCTGCACCTGTGGGGTTAATGATTGATGTTCCGGATTAGGTTTAAGTGGGAACTTACACTCATTTCTCCAATGCCCTAATTTTCCGCAATTATGACATGGCCATTTCTTTTTGCTTCTTCTAGACTTACTTGACCCTTTCCTTTACCTATGTTTGGTCGCATTTTATTCTGTCCTGTTTCATTCCCATTATTATTGTCCAATTGAGCTTCTTGTTTTTCTGCCACCTTCACCTGTGCCCACATTGCTTTCTCTTTCAACTTACGCTGTTTACTCTCTATTTCATCACTACAATACTTAGCATACCTCAGCACCTTATCTACACTTCCATTCTGCCAGTTTATCATGTGTTGTTTAATCATATCACTTATTTCTGGTTTTAGGCCAAACACAAATCGGTATACAAAATGACTCATGTCTTTTTCACTCAATTCCTCATAACCACTATACTGCTTGAAAACCAATAACAATCGCTCATAATATGCATGTACAGACTCCTTACTTTCCTGTGTAGTTCTATCGATCTTTACCCAATCTGTCTCTTTAGGAGGAATCTTATTCTTCAAAAATGTAATCACCTTATCGTACTTCTTCATCACATCAGGACCTGGAGCTCCTGTCTTAGGATCTCTTGGATATTCTGTAGTTGGCCAGTCAACTGTAATCTTACATTCTGACCACAAATCTGTTGGTACCACTATGTCAAACAATCCATCTAAATCTATCCACAACACTTTTGAGACTTTTACAAACCTCTCTACTTGTCGGTACCACTCAACTGGCTTCTCTCTTAACTTTGGAAAATCATTGGTAAATGACAGTATGTCCTGCCTAGTCCAGGGAACATGCACATAACTACCACCTGGAGTTTCTCTCATGGGGTATTCTTTGGCAACAGATTCTTTTTCAGTTATCATAAAAGCCAATGAACCTTTGTCTGTGGGTTTCTCATTCTTCTTTGTCCATCTAACCTTCCATCTGTCCACATCACCCCATTTTCTCAACAACACAATTAACTCCTTTATCTGTGTCAGCCTTCCTGCCGTGTTCAAATTTTCAATATCCTTTTCACAAAAGTCTACTCTGTATGGTTTCTGCAACGTTTTCACTTTCCCAAAGTCTATTCCAATCTCACTGGCTACTTCTTCTAGTTTGTCATGTAAATTCTTTGCCCTCCATGTAATACTTTTGCACAGAAACATTATTTCATCATCCTGGTAATTTTTTATCTTTTCGGTACCAATCGTTCCTAGAATTAATTCTTCCATATCAATTTTTAATCTAATTACATCTAATGGTTTTTCTTCTGGTTCTTTTATTTTAAATGCCTTCATCCACTCATTTAACTCATCAGGAGTCGGACCTATGGGTGTATTATTTAGTTCTATCCAATTACCACTCTTTTCAGGGGTTTCTGTTGCAGATTCTGTTACCATATGCATTTTCCTACCATTGCACTCATTCACCGTCAAATTTGTAGGTGGACTTGGTCTGTAAGTACTAGCCAAATTACTTGTACTTGGACTTTGTTCCATTCCTTCTTTTTCTCTCTGAAATTGTGAACTCATGGGAATTACCAAAGATCGTTCATCAATTTTCTGATTCTCAAAAATGGGTATTACTGGACCTATGGTTACAGGCACAGTAACTGCTTCCATATTTCTCGTTAATTCTCTAATCTTTTCAGTTAGTTCTTTTGTGGTCTTAACTAATTCGCTTGCATTGTCGCTTTCTATTCCTTCATTTTGAGAAATGTTCTTTTGATCTTGTGACCTATTTACTTCAATTCTCTTTTCCGGGCTTTTATTTCGCATAGTTTCTATTAGCGGTGCATTTGGTGTCACCACTGTAGAACTCTGCTGGTACGGAGGTGGATTTCTATTTAAAATATCTTCCAGCAACTCGTCATCCGTTTCGCTCTCATGCATATACTTTTCCCTCTCCATATGTTTCTTTTTCTCAATCCGTTTTTTCTTAGTCCCTTCCTCAACTGTAAAAGCTGGAAACAAACCTCCTGTCATGTTAGCACATCTCCATCGTTTTATTCTGTCTTCATGATTTACTCCCCACAATCTTCCAGGCATAAACTCATGATCTCTCATTCCTCTGAATCTCTCCCGTTCATACATTTCATCCTCCCATTCCGTCAAAGCCTCAAACTGTGTTGGTCTAGGTCTAGGTTCCAACTTACACATTTTTTCTCGCAAATTTCGCAAAACCGCTACACTAAATGAACCATTCTCCGGGAAAGCTAAAGCACCATCATTCTTCGTATACTTTGCCCAGTTTTCCAACCATATGCACGTATGATATCCATATTTCAGCATCATATGTGAAGCTGCTGATTTCGGCGGAGGAATTACTTGTCCCTCTCTAGTCACAACCTTTTTGTCTTTCTTAAAGAAATTCTTCAATTTTGTCGTCCATGACGTTCTCTCCCTTTCATACTCGTAATACGGCATGTTTTCTATTTGTTTTCTCTTTACTCTAACGCTGTTCTGTGTACGGAACTTCAACCAATTACAGCGCGACTCACACTAACGTACCAATCAGAACAATTCCCTTCGTCCGCGAACCAACCAATCCTAGCGCGGTACTTTTCTACGTCACTCCTGCTCTGGGTTCACGTGACTAGCGCACTATCCAATCCTAGCGCGGCACTGTTCCACGTCACTTCTACTCTTTACCCCTCCTTTACAAAATTTATCGGCAATTTTTCTTTTCGCCGTTTCTTCGTTAGTTACAACAATTAAAACAATTCCATAGTCTGATTCGCTAAACAAAAGTGACAGCTTTGTCCTTTTACACAAGAATCCTGTTTTTCCAGTAGGCAGCGCTTACCTCTACCCTACCACAGAATTATGTACTCTCGCTGATAAAGTAGCACTTCCCTCTACCTTACCCTTCTTTCAAACAAACAATTTACTCGTTTCTCTGGGGATAAGACACATGTGGAGACTAGGCTCCTGAGAATTAAGGCCAAAGTTTCACAAGTAAACGTGATTTGCTATTCCAATTACACACTTTTCACACAGAAATCCCTAACATAACATAACCTGCGTTATTACCAAAATGAATTCAAACCATGTACCAAATTCCATGTGACTTCTCTTGCCACACGTGTTCCACTTCCTACATCCCAGAAGCGTGAAAACTCACATATAACATAACACGACTCAACATATAGTGTTAGTCATCAAAAATAATCAATAAACAATAATCACTAAACTAATCTATAGAAAACCATAACTCTGCTACCAAGAAATCTGATGCAGCGCGTACAATAAAAACTATTCTCCTCCTAAGTTACTTATAGGTCATCCAGGGGCAAAACTATTTTCTCACATCCACATGACGATGGGGCCCATAAACATCGCCTAATACACACACACACACACACACCTGGATTTCCTTTACACCTTGATGAAATTTTGTACTCCTAGGAAAAGCATGAGAACTAAATGGAGAACACCATTTTATGTACCGCTGGAAGAGCCGGGATATCTTATTACTTTAGTTTGTCGCTTTCTCTTAGTTATTTCTTAAGATATTCCTGCTCATTGTTTTGTCGATGAATCATTCAGGTAAAAATTAGTTCATAGTGATTAAGACCAGCTGAATCACAATAACCAATTTCTGATGTCACAATTACTTAGGAAAATAACCACTGAGTCATTTTTGGTTTAAAGAATCTTAAATTTTATATAATTTTTAAAAGCATGAAAAAGAATTTAAGCTTTATTCAATCAAATCATTCATTATTAATTCAAAATTTTATTAAACATAATCAATTTATTGCGGAAAGGAAATTTTTGTCATGAAGCCAAAACCCTAATTACCTGCCTAACTTCCTAATTTAGCCTAATGATTTCTAACCTAAGTTAAGAATTAGAAATAGCCTGATTCTCATACTCAACTGGAAAATTAAGACAGCAACAGCAACTTCAGCTCGTCAGCATCAGCTATCTGCAACCCGTCTCATCTAACAGTCTTTCAGCATCTCCCGCTCAGTAAGGGATCGATCAGGACCACTCAGCACTGGAAGCCACCAACATGACTCTCTGCGACTCTGGAATGGACTGGAACTGACCCCCTCCCACTAAGAGTAGGCCCTCTTATACCCTAATTCTAACTTTGCTAACTAATTGTTGCACATTAATATCACGCTTTTCTTCCATTGGTCCATGCATGTCATCATATTCATTCTTTTAATCAAGTTCTCTTGGATTCAAAGGTCCTTGGATCATTTCCTTTCCCATACGCTCAAACATGTTTTCGTCCGCTTCGATCAGTTCATTTGTAACTTCTTTCGATACATTCGAGAACTCCGCAGTCATTGTCCTTTCTCTTAAACTGGTTTCCCACGGGACTCTTGCTGATCATCACGGCACGCTATCAGTTCAATTAGGTCACATCAGCCTTGACCATTTCTTGCATCCTAGCCTCTCTGTTACACCACGAGGTTGAGCTTTCTCCAATTTCATCCCGTGTCATGTGTTCCCTTGCGCCTGCGCACATCTTCCCACTGGCGGCCATTTTATCTCGCCACTCGGTTATACTTTAGAAGCACTAATTTGAGGCAAACAAAACATAATTAAAATAGAGAAAAATAGCCCTTTCGTTTCCCTCCCGTCATCTACGTACCCCAATTAGTTATTACCTAGCAGAAAGCAACATTAAAGCTGTTCCTTACTTACCATCACTATTGTTTTTGCAACGACACGTTTTATTTCTATGAAGCACAATAACATGCATTTATTTTTTATTAGTACGCATTTATTTTTACGTTATAATTAGACACAGGGACATTCATTAATAGATTATTTAGCACACACATTGGCATATTACCATTCCCACACATACAGTGTTGATTAATACATTTAAACAAACATTTTATTAATAATTTATAAAATTTGTTAGGGGTTAAAAAAATTTATTTTCCCTGCTCCATCAATACTCACACTGCTTTGCTGCTGCTACACAATGACTATGCAGAGCAATACTCCATCAGCACTCCATCAATCCCTCTTTTGCCAAACCAATTATTTTGGACTCTTTGGCACCCTAAAATCTCACTTCACTAGGCCAAACCATAGCTCTGCTACCAGATTTGTTGCAGCGTAAAGCTTGGTAAAATTTGTATTCATATGTTTATTCTCCTTACTACTCTAACCGTACTGGGCCCTTTACGATTAGACACTTTACAGCACTTCCATTCACCACAGAGGAAATGATCCTCTGATGAATCTTTCTCCGCCGATAGAGGGATGGAAATTAGGGTGACCAAACTCCATGTTAGCTGTACAATGAGGACCATTAATTGAAAGCTAACTCACAAATTTGAAATCAGATTTAGATACACCACACTTAAAACCATGCTGTAGAAATAAAGAATAGCAACTGGGAGACCCAACCTCCTAAAGAAGTTAAGTCAAGTTAAAATTATACAAACCAGAAGTAAAACTTGATGCACTGATAGAGCTCGCTGATTCTTCCTACAACACATTTAAAACATCAGTACAGTAGCACAGTTTAAATGGAAGAACCAACAGGACTCAATAATCGACTCAGACAAGGTTTAGATTAATTTGGTTATTGTATTAAAGAATCAAAATGTATTCAAATAAGCAATCTCTTAAGGACTTCAGTTAAGAATATCACAGCTTGCATTAAAGCACCAAACATTTAGGCAAAACCTTATCGAGTGGTTATAAAATTCAGTTTGAAGAGTTACAGAGTCCACTGCCATTTAAGGCAGAAGGATGGTTCAAATTTCTAACAGCTCAGGTCTACAAACAAAGGGGTATAGGTTCCTACTTGAAGTCAATTAGGGGCCAGTCCATTTGCTTAGAGCTACAGATATCATGGATAATAGAAAAATGGAAATGGTTCAGGAAAGTGGGCCTCAGTCCATCATCTACTGATTGTAGCATCGATAAACAGTCCAAAGTAAATGATCGATCAGCATAGCATCCTCTAGCACAGGGAAAGCAAAGGTATGGCGTTCAGTGCCCCTCCTTTGGGGTTTCTTCTTTTATAGAGTTTTTAGCAATTTCCTGTGGCATGGCATCACACCACCATGGAAAGACCATCACATGTCCATATTCGCACCGTCACCTGAGATGTCTGAAACATCAACCTGTTCTCCAATGCTAGTCATGAGAAACAAGAGATTTGAGTCCTTGTAGGCCTAACATTGGTAGAAAAGAAATACAAAGTTGTGACTTATAGCAATAGCCAAAATTCTATTCTCACAGTAATATTTCACTGTGAAAGTTGAAAAAACATTCAGGAAGGTCAGGGGAACATATGTACAAAACAAATAAAGCAACATTTCACTAACGCAAAATGAACCATTGTATTAAATCAGGGGAAAGGTTAGCACTAGAGAAAAGCATTTCAAAAGACCATTTAAGTTAACATCACTTGTTTAAATAAAATGAGATTTAAACCAACATCAAATATAATGAAATGAAATCTATTCAAATAAAGAATATGTAGAATGGTCACCAATTATTATTACATGGAAATAGCTAATGTTAGGAATAGCCTACCACAATTATTCACAACAGTCATATAAGTGCACATTTTTCTTATTTCATTTTTCAAATATCGTTGCATAATTTCATAAACTATGGAAGCTCTAGCATCACGAAGTAAAATTTCAAGCCTGTACTTCACTTCTACACGCTTTTGCACCGACATTTCTAAGTGGTGCATTCACAACAAAAAGCAATTGAATCACTAGGCCGCTTCATGTTAATAAGCAACATATGCATTAGAATTTCATTTATACTACCCGTTTATATGTATCAGTGCTAATATATATATATATATATATATATATATATATATATATATATATATATATATATCTTGAAAGTGAAGAAATTGGTATTTTGAATATATATATATATATCCTACTGGCGGTCGCCAGTAGGTAGTTATAGTTACACCCTAGTTTCCATAGGAAAAGCATTTTTTGATTTGCTAATAACTTTGGCGTTGTTTGATGAATCTTTATGAAAATTTGCAAAAAGTTGCACTTTTTAGGTTAGCTCCTATCTTGAAAGTTTGGGGATTTGTCAAGCGGGGGCTGAGAAAAAAGGGGGGTTCCAAAACGCGTTTTCTCCACGTTAATTTCCATAGGAAATTTTGCGACGAGCTACAGCCCGAACTGCTGAACGGAATTACCTCAAATTTGGCAGAAAGGTAGAGCTTGGTTCAGAAAGCAACCTTTTTTTTTTTAAATGGGGTAAATCCGTTCAGTAGTTTTTGAGAAATACAAAAAATAAGAGTCAAAAATCAATTTCCCATAGGAAACTTTGTGCAAGGCTACAGCCGAAACTACAGAACGGAATTACCCCAAATTTGGCAAAAGGTAGTGCTTGGCTCAGAAAGCGACCTTTTGTAAAATGGTGTAAATCCGTTCAGTGGTTGCTGAGAAATAAGAAAAATAAAAGTTTCGATATCTGGGCGGAGCCTAAGTCCCGTGCACGAGCTTCACTGTGATTGGCTGCGAACACTCCAAACAAGGAAGAGTTGGCAGCCATCTTGTGGCTCGGTAGAAGCGAGTGACTAGAAAACAGAGAAACAAAGGTATAAAACAAGAGAAGGGGGCAGGGTAGAAACACCGTGACCCCCTAGGCCTGCTCAGGGGGTCCCAGAAGGACCCCAGGGCCAAAAAAAGCATTTTTTATATTAAAAAAAAAAAAAAAAAAAATCCGCGCAATTCGCGCTGGGGTCGCGGGTTCCTGCATTTTATTTTAATGAGGTCCCCGGGTGGGCTAGGTCCCGGGGGGCATTTCTTAAAAAATAATAGCTGGGGGTCGCTGGGGCTGCGGGGCCCGCTGGGGTCCCCGCAGCCCCGGGCTTCACTCATGTTGGGAGGGGGTTGCGCGTCCCTCTCCTGGAGCCCTCCATGTGCTTATAACTTTGGCGTCGTTTGACGAATCTTTACTGAAATTTTCAAAAAGTTTCTCTTTTTTGATCAGCTCCTATCTTGAAAGTTTGGTGGTGATTGGTCAGGGGGGCTGAAAAAAGGGAGTCCCAAAATGTGTTTTCTCAATGCACTTTCCATAGGAAACTTTAGACAAGGCTACAGGTCAAACTGCTGAACGGAATTACGCCAAATTTGTGAGGGAGAAAGGTTGTGGTCCAGAAAGCGCGCTTTTGTTGCAATGGTGTAAATCCGTTCAGTAGTTTTTGAGAAATATCAAATTTTACAGATATCGATATTTGAGAATTCTGACATCTGATTGGCTGAGGGTTACGAGCATGAGCTCGCAGCTCATTGGCTGTGAACGGTTGAAACTAGGAAGTGTTGGCAGCCATTTTGTGACTTAGTCCGTCAGCTCGCATCTCTCCGTGTAGAAGCCATCGGGTGTGTAGTTTTACCTCTGCGAGGCAACACTGGCATCTGTGTGTGTAAGATACTCCTTTCACGCTGCCTCTCCCCACATCACGAGGTCGCGGCTATGCCTTTAGAAGCCAGTCCGTTGGCTCGGAGCTCTGTGAGTCAGTCTGTCGGCACGACCCTCTACACAACCCAAACACCACTGCACTACCTAACTAAACCACTACTGCCAGCATAACCCCCTACACTACAGTAACACCACTGCACTACCATAAACCCTAAAACACTACCCCAGCACGACCCCCTACACTACCCAAACACCACTGCACTACGTAACTAAACACTAAACCACTACTGCCAGCACGACCCCCTACACTACAGAAACGCCACTGCACTACCTTAAACCCTAAAACACTATCCCCAGCACGACCCCCTAAACTACAGAAACACCACTGCACTACCCTAAACTGTAAACCGCTACCCCCAGCACGACCCTCTACACTACCCAAACACCACTGCACTACCCTAAACCCTAAAACACTACTCACAGCAGGACCCCTACACTACGTAAAGACCACTGCCCTACCCTAAACCCTAAATGTACCCCCAGCACCACCCTCTACACAAACACCACTGCACTACCGTAAACCCTAAAACACTACCCACAGCAGGACCCCCTACACTACACAAACACCACTGCACTACCCTAAACCATAAAACACTACTAGTCCATTGGCTCACAGCTCTGCGTTTGCAAGCCGACGGCCCGTAGTTCTCTCTGTGCAAGCCAAGCCCACGGGCCGTAGCTCTCCCTTTGCGAGGCTGCCAGACGGCCCGCAGGCCACCCTGTGCTAGCCGGATCGCAGTTGTCAGTCTGCGAACCGATATTGGGAATATAAGGCGGCTCTAAAAAGAGCCTTTGTGTTTATTAGTTGGAGCTACATATAAGTGCGGATGCATAGCTTCAGGTTATTCAGAAAAACTCGATTTCCCTGATCTGTGAAGTGTACTCCATCACTTCTGTAGATATCAGCCATATCATAACGTATGTTGTTGTTGTAGATCGAACCCATTCTATGGTCTCTGAGGTATGCAGACACAGCTTTGTTGACATTCTTCCTAGATTTTTCAATCCGAGGACAAAATTTGTTTGACCATTTCCACTTCTGTCTTTGGCATATATTGGAATATACAAAGACAGTTTGAGGCAAAAGCAACATCAATTGTCTAAAGGTGTCCTTCATTAGCATTTCCAAACCTACCCCAGTCAATGTGCCTAGGTCATTTCCACCACAGTGCACAATCATGAGGTCAGGGAGTTGGAGATGCAAACAGGTTTTAACCAAAGGGAGTAATTGGTGCCACTTCAATCCTCTCTGTCCAAACCATTTAATGTCCACATTTTGTAAACCTAGGTCTAAGTCAATACGTCTCTGTTCTGCATACCTCTTGCACCAGAAAACATAGCTATGTCCTACGATCCACACTAGCATTTTGAAGGTGTAGCTGGAAGATATGGATAGATGTCTCTAGCTCATGCAGTCCGTTCGTAGAATAAGAGATATGTTTAAAGATGGGGGAACTACTTTTTTTTCTCATACAAAACGATAACTGATTGGGAGATGAAAAACATTGTTTACTAAAAAGTAGGGTGCATATTAGTTTGTCGAAAAGCATCTTTGTCATTGGTTAATAAAAAGCAGTTTCAACGTAGAGTTCATATGGTAGGATAAAATTTGGTCAGTTCAACCACACCTGCTACTTGCATTTGGAAGGCACTGTTCGAACTTAAAACAATGGTGAACTTTTAACCTGCACGTGCCATTAAATGTTCGAGAAAATGTTGCAAAAAATATCGTTAGGTTTGAAAAAATGATGAACTTTTAACCTGCACGTGTTGTAGAATGTTCTAGAAAGTTTGTTGATAGAATACGTTGAACTTCTCACCTGTATGTGTTCTTAAATTTTTTTAAAACTGTTTATATTGAAAGATCAAAATTAACCAATAGAGAGAAGTTTTGCAATTTGAAAAAATAAAGGAACTATTCTTATTTGTTCTTTACATGTATTTATGTGTGGAGCAACAGGGAAATTGTGCCATTACTGGTTCCATTCTTGATGAGAGCGGTGCATTACATGTACTGTGTGACAAAGAAAGAATTGCAAATTTGGCAGGGAGAAAGGTCTTGGTGCAGAAAGCGCAGTTTTGTGGAAATGGTGTAAATCCTTTCAGTAGTTTTTGAGATATTAAAGGAAAAAAAGATATATATATCTGGACTGTGCGTAACTCCCGAGCTTGCCTCTGATTGGCTGCTAACAATGCAAACCAGGAAGTGTTAGCAGCCATCTTGTGCCTCGCATCGAGTGAAAATATAAAAGAAAGGTCCTGGGGGCAATTTAATATACCGAAGCTCTGTCTGTGCGAGATACCGCTTTCACGCTGCGTCTTCCTACATCAGCAGGTAACGCACCCTTTTCCACCATCAACAGCATACCTTCAACAACATACTTGGGCCCGCAAGTCTGCCTCTGCGAACCACTTGTCGGCTCACAGCTCTTCGGGTGCGAGTTCTCGGGCCCGCAGTTGTATCTGTGAAGCCAATACTGGAAATATACCGGAGGTGTCTCTCTGCGAGATACGCTCTTCATGCTCCCTCTCCCCACATCAGTGTTCCGCAGCTATCCCTTTGGAAGCAGATGGCCCGCACCTTTCCCTATACTAGTCGGCCCGCAGGTGTTCCTCTGCGAGCTGGCCCGCAGCTCTTCCTCTGCGAACTGACGGGCCGCGGATCTCACTCTATGAGCCTGCTAGTCGGCTCGCAGTTCTTCATCTACGAGCCAGACCGCCGGCTCTTAAGTCTCTGAGAACAGATGTAATGGAGGCAACGATCATGCAGGTCGGACACCCAACACTGCTCCGACATCCCCCAGTAGGAGCTCCTTGTCCGCCATCTCCCTCACCCCCACAAACAAATGTGACAGTCACGTTAGGTTGGACAAATAAGAATCTTAGTCATGTATGGATTTACATATAAAACATTTTATTAAAACAAAACAACAACAAATAAAACTATGTACAACCATGTCGTGTCATCGCTGGACCATTTGTGAATCACAGCCTGTAAGACAAAAAGAAAGATAAGATGGTGCGTCATGCGTCCAGCAAAGGAGAAAGAGAAAGAGAGAAAGAGTGAGGGAGAAAGAGAGAAACAAAGAAAGAGTGAGAGAGGAAGACAAAGAAATAGAGAGTGAGAGAGAGAAAGAGTGAAATAGTGTGAGAGAGGAAGAGAGAGAGAAAGAGAGAGAGGAAGAGAGAGAGAAAGAGAGAGAGGAAGAGAGAGTGGGAGAGAAAGTGAGAGAGAGGAAGAGTGAGAGAGGAAGAGTGAGAGAGGAAGAGTGAGAGAGGAAGAGTGAGAGAGGAAGAGTGAGAGAGGAAGAGTGAGAGAGGAAGAGTGAGAGAGGAAGAGTGAGAGAGGAAGAGTGAGAGGAAGAGTGAGAGGAAGAGTGAGAGGAAGAGTGAGAGGAAGAGTGAGAGGAAGAGTGAGAGGAAGAGTGAGAGGAAGAGTGAGAGGAAGAGTGAGAGAGGAAGAGAGAGAGAGGAGAGAGAGTGAGAGACAGAGAAAGAGAAAGTGAGAGAGAGAAAGAGTAAGATACAAGGAAAAGAGAGAAACCGTGTGAGAGAGGTAGAGAGAAAGAGAGAGAAAGTGAGAGGAAGAGAAAGAAAGAATGAGAGAGAGGAACAGACAGAGAAAGAGAGAAAGTGTGAGAGAGAGAAAGGAAGAGATGGAGAGGGAGTGCTGACACTGGAGAAAATCTTTGCAGCTTACCTTTGTGCCTCCGGTGTGTCTCCAACCAAGTGCCGGGACATAGTGCACCCTTAAGTTTAGTGATCTGAAAGATAGTATAGAACTAGTAATTGCAGAGTACATACAACTGCACATGCCTAATTATCTGTTTCGGCAATGCGCACTCAGGCTGCTGCAGCCCATCCACTCCCACTGCTCAGAGGTGTCTGTGCGCTCTTGTGCGCCCAGGCTGCTGCACACTATCCACTCCCACCGCCCAGAGGTGACTGCCCACTGCTGCGGAAAGAAGCATCTCTGCTCATCTTCTGCCACCGGCGTGTGTGTAAGAGGGTGCACCACGTGCTGAAGCAACTTTGTCAGGCGTTGTCAGGATGGCCACACATCATCGCAGTTTGTACACGGGTTCAGCTGTGGTGGTGTGTGGGGGACGTCGATTCGTGAATCACAGCCTGTTAGATAAAAAGCAAGATAGGATTGTGCATCATTCGTCCATCAAAGGAGAGAGAAAGTGAGAGTGAGAGAAAGAAGGAGTGAGAGGAAGACAGAGAAAGAGAGAAACAGTGGGAGTGACAGGAAGAGTGAGAGAAAAAGAAAGAAAGAGTGAGAGGAAGAGAGAGAAAGAGTGAGAGAGGAAGAGAGAGAGAAACAGTGAGAGACAGGAAGAGAGAAAGAGTGAGAGAGGAAGAGAGAGAGAAAGAGTGAGAGAGGAAGAGAGAGAAAGAAAGAGTGAGAGAAAGGAAGAGAGAAAGAGTGAGAGAGGAAGAGAGAGAGAAAGAGTGAGAGAGGAAGAGAGAGAGAAAGAGTGAGAGAGGAAGAGAGAGAAAGAAAGAGTGAGAGAAAGGAAGAGAGAAAGAGTGAGAGTGAGGAAGAGAGAAAGTGTAGAGAGAGGAAGACAGAGAAAGAGAAAGAGTGAGATACAAGGAAGAGAGAAAGAGAAACAGTGTGAGAGGAAGAGAGAGAAACAGTATGAGAGGAAGAGGGAGAGAAGAGTGAGAGGAAGAGAGAAAGAAAGAAAGAGAGAGAGAGGAAGAGAGAGAAAGTGTGAGAGAGCGAAAGGAAGAGATAGAGAGTGAGAGAGAAAGAAAGTGTGAGTGACAGAAAGGAAGAGATGGAGAGGGAGAGTGAGTGTTGACACTGTGGAGAAAATCCTCACAGCTCACCTTTCTGTCACCGGTGTGTCTCCAACCATGGGCCGGGATATAGGGCAGCCCTCAAGCTTAGTCATCTGAAACATAAAAATGGAATCAGTAATGGATGAGTACATACAACTGCGTAAATCGCTGTCCCGCCTTTGTGTATCCAGGCTAGTGTACTCCATCCACTTCCACTGCCCAGAGGTGTCTACCCGCTGCTGTACACCCAGGCTGCTGCACTCCATCCACTCCCACTGCCCAGAGGTATATGACAGCCGCTGCGCACCCAGGCTGGTGCACCCCATGCACTCCCACTGCCCAGAGGTGACTGCATGCCACTGCGCACCCAGGCTGCTGCACCCCATCCACTCCCACTGCCCGGAGGTGACTGCCCGCCGCTGTGCAAACAAGACTCTCTGCTCACCTTACACCACCGGCGTGTGTCGAAGAGAGTCCACCACGTGCCGAAGAAACCTCCTCACCCGTTGTGTACACGCGGAGAGCGGAGCTCACAATTCAGGTTGAGTGTTGATTGCAGGATGGCCACGCTTCATCGCAGGCCTGCAAGACAAAAAGCAAGATAAGATTGTGCGTCATGCGTCCATCAAAGGAGAGAGAAAGAGTTAGAGAGAGAAAGAACGAGTGAGAGGAAGACAGAAAAAGAAAGAAAGAGTCAGAGGAATACAGAGAGAAAGAGAAACAGTGAGAGGAAGAGAGAAAAAGAAAGAAAGAGTGAGAGAAGAAGAGAGAGAAAGAGTGTGAAGGAGAGAAAGGAAGAGGGACAGTGAGTGCTGCGTCTCCAACCACGTGCCGGGACCTAGTGGAGCCCTCAAGCTCCCACATCTAAACATAGTACAGAATTAGTAATGGGAGAGTATATACGACTGCGTACGCCTAAATCGCTGTGCCGCCTTTGTGTATCCACTCCCGCCGCCCAGACGTATTTGCCCACCGCTGCGCACCCAGGCCTCACTGCTCACCTTTTCGCAGACAGGGCACCCTCCGCATCATGCAGTCCCGCTCCGCAGGCCAACAGGTCTCACATTTGGTGCTGCGTCTTAATTTTGCCATGGCAGAGGACATACTAGTGCACCCATCATCATCGCAGGTTGCACACCCGCTCAGTCCTTGCGGTGCCACTAACTCAGTGAACAGTGAGGCCACGCACTAGGTGGTAGGCCTCCCTGTTCGGTGGCTCAGGCCTACACTGCGGTCCAGCAGGGCACACAAAACCTGAGCTGTCCAGACCGCCGGGACGGGCCATCACCGCAGGCTGTACACCCGCTCAGCAGTTACAGTACCCATACCTCAGTGGACCGAAAGTCACCGTCCCGTGCCGGTGTGCCTGTGCCGGCCGCAGTGCATCCGGTGCGAGCAACTCTGAAATGGCGTCGAGCACGTGCGCCCGGTCTTCTTTATTGGCAGGGTCACGTGTCCTGTGACGCCTGTGCTGGTTTGTGTGGTGTGGGTGTATACTAGCCGTGAGGGAGTGGCTGTGGCGTACTGACAACTAGGGTGTGACCAGCAGATCACTGCAATGAAAATCTGGGCCATGTAGCGTTGTTGTCCTTCCCTGTAAGCGTAAGCAGAGTGGGCTGGCCTGGCGTATGCCAGTCCTGCGTGAGGCTGTGAAGAATGACTCCGGAGCTATGGGCGTGGCTCCATCGTGAGCTGTATGAGGAATCAACTGATGCGGCACTGTTGCCAGATTGGGCTAGATCACGCACAATTGGGCTATATTTTTCCCGGTTGTGCGGTAAAATTTTGGTTTGTGCTAGTTGCCAGATTATAAATATATATACAGCGCTCCAGCAAACTAGAATGTTAAAGCGCTTTATTAGACAAATATTTACTTGGCAGCCTGCTGCAACATCAATTCCAATCCATTCACCGCCTGCTTGACAATGTCCCTGCCCCTCCTTCCTTAAAGTAGCAATATTGGGCTAGTTTGGGCTACTTTTTGGTTGTCTTTGGGCTAGAGAATGCTTAAAAAATCTTGCAACACTGGCATGCGGATGTTCTTGTTGTAGTGCTGCCGTCACCCGGGTCGCAAGCATCAATGTGTCACTCTGTGAGCCAAGTCCCTGAACATGGCCACCATGGAAGGTACGGGGAATCACTAACCCTACATTCATCCATAGTTCCACACAAGAAAGATGGTGGACATGACACATCTGTGTGGGTGTGAATGTTTATTGCACATTCAGTGGAGTATTGCAGCTGTAGCAATACTGGGCCATGCAAAATCCAAATTTCATTTTTTGGGACATGGAGAGCAGCCAATTAGAGATAAGCTCGTTGTCGGAGTTAGGGTGCGCCAACATATGTACTTATACAATCACTCCACCAATCCCCACGCACTTATAAATTCACTATACACTCTCCTTGCAGTACTCTAATCATCCAGTCTCTACGTACATACTTGTACAATGACCGAGACAAAGTTACATAACCAAAGTTTCCTCCCACTGTCAAAGGTAAGTTGGTTGCATACACTGTCCGGAGCACAATGTAATGTGGTAGGGCCCAGGGGTAGCATGTTGCATACATAATGAACACACGGACACAGATAGATAGTGGAACTGGGTACGAGCACGTGCACTCGACTCTTTTTATTACCAGGGTCACATGTCCAGTGACGTCTGTGCTGGATGCGTGTGGGGTGAGTGTAAGCCAGCCCTCCGGGAATGGTTGGTGCTGGTAACAAGTACAACAGTAATCATCAGATCACACACACAGAGATTCAATCATAAAGGGTCCATGACTTGTGCTACACTAAGTTAGGGGCACCAGATCTGAAATCATACACAAAAGGTTCTGTCATAAAGGGTCCATCAGTTGTGGTGGACTGAGGTAGGAGCATCAGAAGCATTCCGCGTGTGCACAGCTAGCGATGATGCGTGGTCCGGGAGGGCCGCACTGGTAGCAATGTCTGTTGCCTACTGGACTGCGTCATCTGCAATCGCAACTCCATCTGAATTGTGAGCCCTGCTGTCCGCAGTGTAGATCGAAGGCAGTAGTCAGCACAGACATCGAGGAAAGCTTTTTGTGACTTCCTCTTGAGAAAATTCAACGACAGAGTACAATTCTCTGTCCAATTAATAAATCAAGGCTGAATTTGAATGGTGAGCTCTGCTGACCGCAGTGTAGATCGAAGGCAGTAGTCAGCACAGACATCGAGGAATGCTTTTTGTGACTTCCTCTTGAGAAAATCCAACGACAAAGTACAGTTCACTCTGCAATAAATAAATCAAAACTGAATTCGAATTGTGGGCTCTGCTATCCCCAGTGTAGACCGCCATTCAGTGTTCCTTTGGACTTGCAAGATGAATTTGGTCATTGTACTAAAGCTATAATTGTTATCAAAAAAGTTCTTGAAGCAAGGATACTAAAAGGATATTATGTAGGTTTAAGGGTACGTGGCGATGACTTATGGTGCAGTGAGCTAGTGGCACCTGAAGCACTCAGCGTGTGCGCATCCTGCGATGATGCGTGGTCCGTGTGTGTCGCACTGGTAGCAATGTGTTTTGTTTAATGAATTCTGCCTTAATAAGGCCACGTGGCGTTTACTTGTGGTGCACTGAGTTAGTGGTACCTCTGGCGCTCGGCGTGTACACAGCCTGCGATGATGCGTGGTCCAGGCGGGCCGCACTGGGAGCAATGTGTCTTGCCTACTGGACTGTGTCATCTGCAATCGCGACTCAATCTGAATTGTGAGCCCTGCTGTCCGCAGTGTAGATCGAAGGCAGTAGTCTGTACAGACATAACTGTGCAGTGCTGTGCCGCTGTGTTCGTAGGGGGCTTGTGTCGAGGAGGCCCGCGGTCATGGCGGCAGCCATGTGGCAGGGTGAGGGTCGCCGCTCTGGCAGAAGCGTTGGCTTTCACACAAGTGAACCACGCCCAGAACCCCGGCCTATTTATTCACACCTCTACGCTGGAGTGGCGTACGTTGGACCAGCCCACTGCGCTTCCGCTTTCAGGGGGCGACGACACAGGTTCATGACCGAGATCTTCCCCAGTGCCTGAGGTAACATGGTTGTGTCCACTGTCCACAACACTACAAGCACCAGCTTGTTTTTGGATCGCACAGCAGATAGGTTTAATGAACATTATAATTAGAAATTAGCATTTAAAAAACCTTTGAAATTCACTGAAAAAACCATAGGTTTCAGGGACGTTATAGTTACTTGCACATTTCACTCGTACAAAACCATAGAAATTCGGCCGTTATAGTTAGTTGAGCTAACTAACTCACGCCCCCACAATGCACTGCTGATGACGTCACATATTACATCATTCATGACATGGTCAGTGACATCACTGATGACATCTCAAATGACATCACTGATGACATCATCCAGTGACTGTGTTTCTCAAAGTTTAAATATGTTTTATAAATATATTGTCCAAGGTATATTGTAGAATGAGTGGCTGTATAAGTGTGTGGATGGGGGGTTTAGTAGGTGTGTGACTGACTGAATAAGTGAGTGATTAAATGTCTCTTACTGAATTCATGGGTTAGTGACTAAACTGTGTGAATGTCTGTATCAGTCTGTCTATTGCTGTGTAAGCTGCTGCATTGGTTGATGATTAGCTACATGAGTGTCTATATGGGTTATTGATTGGTTGCCTGAGTATTTGTATGGGTGCCTGAGTGTGTGTGTGTGTGTGTGTGTGAGAGTGGGTGGGAGGTGTGTGACTTTGTGCATAGATGTGTGAGTTCTTTATTCACTGGGTATATGGGTTCAAGAGTGCATGTGGAAACAGCTGTATGGGTGGGTGAGTGTGTGTATGGGTGTGTTGGTGAGTGAATGGATATCTCAGTGCTACATGTCCAAGTAACTACATATGTAAAACGCAGTGCATGAGAGAGTTGGAGTATATAAATGACTATACGTGAGAGTCAGTGATTGTGAGAGTGCTGTATGGATGAGTGTGTACTTGTATCAGTGATTGTATAAGAGAGTAAGTATATGTTAATATCACTATGAATAAGTGAGGTTGTGTGTCTATAACTGTATAGCTGAGTAAATAGAAGTGTGATTGATTCTTTGCATGACTGACTAGATGTGTGAGTAACTCTGGATGAGTGGCGGTGTGTGAGTGTTTGTATAGGTGTATGAGTGCCTATAATAGTGTTGTATTGATGAGTCACTGCATGTATGAGTGGCTTTATGGGTGAATGAGTGGATGTGTGTGTAGACCTAGGAATCAGTGCGTGCGTATGTAGTAACTGGTATTGGTGTCTGTATTGTTTCGAAAATGGTAGTCTGTATTTTAGAATGGGTGTATCAAAGGTTTTATTAAGGTATGAGGAGGTGCATCAGATTTTCACGTGGGTGATGTCATCAGTGATGTCACTGACCATGTCATGAATGATGTAATATGTGACCTCATCAGCAGTGCATTGTGGGGGCCTGAGTTACAGTTAGCTCAACTAACTATAACGGCCGAATTTCTATGGTTTTGTACGAGTGAAATGTGCAAGTAACTACAATGTCCCTGAAACCTATGGTTTTTTCAGTGAATATATATATATATATATATATATATATATATATATATATATATATATATATGTGTGTTTTCTTCATCTCACGTTTTAAATCACATTTTTACGGTGCTCCTACTACACTTGTCTGTTTCATGTGCCACTGTCTAACATGTGCAAAGTGTACTTTTCATGTTTTCATTTCACAAGTGTCGAGATTTGTGATTTTTTACAATCATGCTGTATCAATATCTAGAACTAGTTTTTTTCAACGGCTTTAGATGGAGTGTCATATGGTAGTAAAAATGCAAGGAAGAAGGATATGTAAGGATTAAGTCACTTTAGCAATAAATACGGGGCAGGAGGGGAGCTCGCATTAAACACCTTCAAGCTCCCTGCAATACTATGATCGCCCTGATAGTGATATATATGGTTACACTATGGTGATCAGAGGGTTTGTTGTGAAGAAAAAGGCACTGAAGCTCTCCTGTGGTAGGCAATGCCGGGTCTTCATAGGTCATTGTCAGGGCTGGACTGGGAACCCAAAGCAGCCCTGGCAATTTTGTCGGGGGGGGCAAGCGTGAGGCACTGCTGCTTAACAAAACCAGCCCACAGCACAGCTGCTTTTGTTGCTGGTGGCCAATATTGCAGCATCGCTTGAAATCCAGCCTCCAGTATCACAACCGGCCCCTACAACTCCAAAATCGGCTCTCACTGCTCCAAAACTGGCCCCCATCCTTCCAGCCTTTCGGGCAAATGCCTGATGCCCGCTATGGCCAGTCCAGCCTTTGTCATTGTCAATAGAGATGAGAAGTTCGGAGTTAGCTCTTAAACCTGCCAAGGTTGGGCTTTGTAATGTGCATAACCATCCGAGCCTGACCCACTTCTTGCCATGCTCTCAAAGAATTCTACAAAACATCCTATATTAGTAGCTGTGGAAAAGGAAGTCAACTCTCTAGGAGTACATCTCCTCTCAAAGAGAAGACCACCAGAATGGGTTTTTAAAAGAAGTTTGAAAAAGCGAATTGTCAAATGCAGTGGGAAGAGTAGTCTTTAACATATAGGGACTTTAAAGTCATATGCCACTTACTTGCACTTTGCAAATATTAGTCTCAGTTGTTTTTACATTTAGGAAAGCACTGCCTACGATGCCTTGTGCACCTACATGTTTGTCCTCATGTGGATGCTCACAATAATTCTAGAACGTGTGAGCCTGGATTGGGCTGCCCATGAGTATACTGACGTGGACTACAAACCGACTCCATCCAACATATTATTATGCTCTATATTGCAGAGTGTTTGGAAGAACAACACATTGCTCCTCATCTTTCAAAAATGGGAATATGGAATTAATTTACTATATTATGTACTATTTGATGAATTTAGAAGGTAATATTGCAAGAGGAAAATATATATATTTTATTAATAAGGCCTTGGACTGTATCATACAGTCTTAACTGTTATTACTGTTATTAACAAGCTTTTATTGCCTCAATTAAATATGATAATGTTATAAACAATGCATTAAAGTAAAATAATAATAATACGTTCTAAATTTATCTTGTTTATGGTAAGCAATCTATGCAATGAGTTTCTCAATCCTAGCGCCTTTAGTTTGCTTTTAGCTCCAATAGTTTTCCGCACATTCTCATTTTCTTTCTAAAATACCCGTAGAAGGATGCTAACATGCACTGCATAACTACTTGTGTGCATGTCAGTAGGCCCCCATTAATTACAAAAAACAGTATTGGTGCATTTTCTCCCCAATTTTCTTGTGTAGCCAAAGATGAAGTATTCTACTATGAAGCCACATCATTATGGAGGAGTCGGAGTAGAGCAGAGGTAAGAATGTGCCTTTGTCTGGTCCTCATGTGATGGAAACATGAGGCATGCTCAGTTCCTCACATTTCCCAAAGCAAAACCTAGCCTTAGTATGAGACAATGTGTGCCAACAATCTAATCATGATCATGTCCAGACTCTGTGAATTGAACGGCGGCCACAGCCAACTACGATTAACTTGGCAAAAACATGAGAAACTCACTTCACACGGATCCTCACCCAGGTAAACTTATGGATATTTGATCTCCTTTCCTTCTGTCCTCGGTAAAGGTGACCATTATGGCTAGTGGAACGGCTGTATGGCACTGCCTCACCCGTGTTGCTATCTTGCCACTACCTGCTACGCTACACTGTTAACGCCTTTTATCCTCCATTAGTGACATCCTGAGAATGTGTGGATTTTAGCAGAAGGCACAGAGACCAAGCTGCCAGCATGTGAGGACTATGTGTCACTATAAGGATGCAACCTTCAACCACTTTCCCAACTATAGGACCAATCATGTAATACTATTCTTCTGTGTATCGGTATTTCCTTAGTTTCTTAATAACAATTTCTTGCCTTTAAACTCTTACTGTATAGTAGCTATAACAGACTAGTGTGACCAATGCAATAAACATCCGAGTACATACTTGGTTGTCTCTTGCTGGCCAACAACCATCGAATCACAATTGATTTTGTAGTAACGAAGTCCAGGCTGGTTGTTGTAAAACAGGAGGTTTTATTGTAGTTAGTTACATATTCTGTAGATCAGCTAAGAACTAGCCCCACCAGGAGCAGCAAGCATGCTGCTCAGCCCCTCTCAACTGTGACTTTCCTCACAGACTCTCAACATTCCTAAGCGCATCATCACTGCAACATTCCACTGGCTGAACAAGAGGTGAAAATGGTATTTACATGAAAAGGATACTAGGATACTAAATATCCCCCTTTCTTATTTAAAAAAAAAAAATAATTGAGAAGCTAAACTAAAAGAGAACCATGAAAGAGGAAAGAAAAGAGGAATACAAAAACAGCATAAACGATGCAAGGAAGTGCACAACGAGGAGAGAGTAGAAAGATAGGCGGGAGTAGAAAAAGCGAAAGCAACAGATGAAAAACATGAACAGATAAATATAACCCATCCTCCTTTCTATAAATAGCAACAGAAAAATAAAGAAAGACACAGCGAATGACAACAACGAGAAAGAGAATAGACGTGAAGGCACCAATGACCACCCCCAGACACACCTACTGGCCAGACAGGAATGCGAGGAGGCAAAGGAGAAAGAAAGAAAACAGAGAAGAAGAGGAGAGAATACAATAAGATCACTCATACTGCTCTGTCAAAATTGTAATGATAATATAATGTAAACAACATTGCATAGGAAAATTGACAATGTAAAGCAATAAGGCATAACTTTGAGAAAAAAAAACAGCAAGTGGGATTGAGACCCAAGCAAAACACCCTATGTAAAGGTAAAGATGTACCAAAGTATACAAGTATGGGACTAAAACCCATGAAAGAACAACCTCTTGTAGAGGTCATATGCTATGCACTGTAGAAATGGGACTATAACTCAAACGACACACCCTGTGTGGGGTGACAGTACAAATAGTATGTCCAAGATCAACCTCGTATAGAGGTCCATTGCTGTGCACTGTAATAATGGGACTACAACCCATACGACACACCCTATGTAGGGTAACAGTATAAATAGTCCGTGTAAGGACAACCTCGAGTAAAGGTCATATGCTGTGCACTGTAGTAATGGGACTAAAACCCATACTACACACCATGTGCGGGGTAATAGTAAAATAGAAGACTGAACCTGAACCCAAGACTTACCCCGAAACGTGAGGGAGGTTAACTATGGTCAGGTACGGTATATGGGTCTGAACCCATGACCTATTCCAACACAAAGGAAGTAAGATATTGTCAACTAGTATATAAAGGTGTGAGCCCATGACATGTCTCTAATAATTGAGATGTGTAAGTGATGCAAAAAGGACTACCACCTATGCAAAAATGCCCTGAAAGTAGGAACCAAACATAGTTCAAAAAGGGCAAGAGTACTGTGAGCAAATGAGACTAAAAAACACCTAGACAAGTGTGTAAGGGAACAGCACCCTATGGATCAACCCCCATATAGGGGTCAAGTAATGCACTGTGTGTGAATGGGACTAATACCCATCCCCTCGCCCATCCCCAATGGAAAGGAGTAGACCGTGAATGCCACCCACTAGAAGACTAGGACGTCCCTTAGGTAAGGGAACCTAAGCTGTGGCATCACTAAACAAAAGTGCTGTAATTGTAAATTTTGTCCAACTTAAACTTTGGATAGATTTCCAGTACCGTAAACTAATTGGCTTTGTAGATGAAAAATGAATTAAAAACAATATTGAAGTATGCAAAAACGAAAACGATATAAGTAGCATTGAAAACTGACACACGCCGGTGAGCGACCTCTCACCCGAGTTGTAGAACCCTGGGCAAAGACTCGTACAGTGCCCCCCACAAGAAACTAGTTAAATAAATGTAAACATAGACATCTCCAAATACCGCATACTTGTAGCGACTAAAGTTCACAGTAATAGCATCCAGGTGAGTAACATACATGGAACACCACAAACGAATGGCTTACAAGTTGTGGCCCATCACATGTAAACTAGCGTGAAATTGGTAGAACAATAGAGTCTTTTCCTTGGCTCCACATGCAGTGTGCGATACGGCAGGACACAACCAAAGCTGGGTGCGGGAACAACCAATTGGACCGCTGACAGTCTAAACAAAAAAAAATTAATGCACCTTTATACACGAGAGTGTAGAAGCATCAATAGAGCAGGAGAACACACCCAAAACGCAGCAAATCTCTCCAGGAGGAGCAGGAGTCAGCTACCATGTTCTCCGACCAACCCACTCTCGCTCCGCTCTTGCCGCTTCCGAACAAACTTGGAAAACGTGGTTGGCGAAATGAAGGCAGAGCACCAACATGTTGCATGAGCCACCGCCAATATAAAGATGGCGGCACGCTGTCGACGTGGATGCAGAGTGGCTCTTGGTGCACCTGTGCACCAAAACGTCCCAAAGCAACAAAGGGCTGAAAGAGGAACAGGCGTCACAGAAGGTCCCACGGAGCTGTGCACATCTTCATGCAGGTAGGATTGCACGCGCTGTTCAGAGCTCATGATTACATGTTTGAACCGCAACACGGCAGTTAAACGCCCACTGACGTGAAGTCTCAGCGGACACCACAAATAATAGTCAAAAGGTGTCTCACCTCTCTTGACTCCCATGCGCTGCCAAATCAAACTGCCACCGCACTGCACCGCAGCGTGACAAAGGTGCTTTCACACGATTTTTTTCCAGACCTGAGCACACGCATAGATGAGAAGCTGGTTTACATTTCACTCGGCACTTGCAAATTGCAGTTCCCCATTTTGTAGCAACTACAACATTCCTTATCTAAAGCTCTACTGGTGCAGGTTGCCAGAAACATGCAAATACAATGTGTATCTACATATAAATCTCAATGTGGGCAGCGTCCATATAAGATGAGTACTCGTGTACATTGTGATAAATGAAGTGGCTAACTTTCCTTGAAGGTGCAATTCTTGTAGATGTGACCACAAGAAACTGAGTACAGCACGCTTGGGCTGGGGCTGTCCGATGTACTGGACACTGGTGGGGCTGCGAAGCATGTTGTTCCAGTTTCTTTTGAGGCTTTCTTTTTTGAAAACATGGGCTTAGAAGACAATTGGTGCTGTATGTGTGGCGTCTTGTGGTCCAGTCTTGTTGCCATGCGTTGTGTGTGCTTAAAAAAAACGTTTGCTTCTTCCCAACATGTTGGCTGGATGTAGAAGACATCTTCAGATTCTATGAACGACTGTAGAGCATGGGAAAGTCTTCAACTCGTCGCCAAATAAATGTAGTAAGGAAGTCCAGGCTGGTTGTTGTAAAACATGAGGTTTTATTGTAGTTAGTTACATGTTCTGTAGATCAGCTCAGAACTAGCCCCACCAGGAGCAGCCAGCATGCTGCTCAGCCCCTCTAAACTGTGACTTTCCTCACAGACTCAACATTCCTAAGCGCATCATCACTGCAACATTCCACTGGCTGAACAAGAGGTGAAAATGGTATTTACATTTACATGAACAGGATACTAGGATACTACAGATTTTAACACCAAAATGTGCATCTCATGCTCTGACATCGACCCCAAACAAAGTGGTCTGCTCCAGTTGATGGTCACTTGATGGATCTCAAATTTCACAGGGCCAGACCAAAGAAATAAGATCGAAAATTACGATTTCAGAATTTTCCTTAGTTAAAGAAACTCAGCGATGATTCTCAAACCAAAGGAAAGGGAGTTCGCTTTTGTAACAACACCACCTCTGGAGATGTGCTTTGAATTGAAATTGCATCCTGCTTCCTATTCTCAAAAAGCACACGAATATTTACCTGGATTATGAACAAGGATGAGGCAAATGGAGAGCAATAGCAGATTCCAAAAACGTGCCTATAGTTTATGATGCAGCATTACCCTTTTTAGGTCTCGCGCCTAGCGTTGCAGTGCGCAACCCTGCTCGCACAGCGCAAGACTTCTTGTAGGGGCTTCAGAAAGCTGACCAGCTCGTGCGTCATGGCCTTTTCTGTGCGGTTACCTGCACGGCCGGCATCTGTTTCCAATTATCGTGCCCAGACGCGGGCGCGATAATTGAAAACACATGGCGGCCGTGCGGGTAATCGCAAGCAAAAGGCCATGACGCACGAGCGTCTGGTCAGCTCAGCAGGCTGCCGCACTCGCTCGCCCCCGCTCCTCTCTTGAAAGCTTCGTTTTAGTTGCTTTCACTTTCGCGGCCGCATTCTTACAGCGCGCGCAGGGGCCATCTGGGTTTAATTAACGTGCGCGCGCTTGTCATGAATTTGTTGCAAGGATCCTTCTGCAACAGGCATGTCATATGTTCTGATTCTGCTATGCAGTTCAGTATATTGTGCAGATAGTTGCATGTAACCTGCAAGGAGTACATATGAATTCTTCCAAGGCTAACTCAGACTTTCGCCTTTTAGACGTGATAAAATGAGTGTGCTGAATATACTGTTATTATTTACTTAATCGTTTTATCTTGCACGCTTGCACGCTACGGGGTACTGGGCGCTTTATAAAGAACGTATTTGGAACTTTGAAAAAGAAAGAGTACACTGAACAGACATGAGAAACAGATCAGCAATCGCAGGAAAAGAGTGGCAACAATGTGTAGACTAGAGTACACAAAGGTACGGCATGGATCCGACATCTGTCTGTTCATCTGTAGCAGAGTAAGGAATCGGGGAATACTTCTATATCTATCCACATACATATTCTTACATATAATATATGTTGCATAGACTTGCCTATGCTGGATGACGAATACAACCTTTCTTGCACCAGTTTCCGGCATCTCTACTTATTCTTCTGGTATCATAACAAACGTTCTCTACTTTTTCACTGTAAGGCTTTTGTTCTTTTTAGAGACTTTGACAAAGTAGGACTCTTTGAAGTGACGGTTCATCTTTGTTTCCCCTGGTGGCCTGCTGAGTCTGGAGACAACGTATGACAGTGCCTAGCTGTGTTTCTATGACAGTTGACATCTACTCCAGAACACAACTCTGACAAATAGAAGTACAGAGTACCATTCAAGTAGTGTGATTAAAAAGCAGTGAGTAGATACATCTATCTCACTTTGCAATAAACGTGGATATTTTTTTACAGTGTGAAGCTTGTTTACAGTCCCCAGAAACAGACTACAGGCTTGACTAAAGAGTTGACATGCGATAACTTGGTTCAGCAATTCAAAAACAGGCATTGGCATAGCCAATAGGTCTCGCCTTTGGGACCTTATAAGTGTTTAGCCATGCAACAGTTGATGTTGTTGCACCAAGGATATTGTGCTGCATAACTAAACACTTATAAGGTCCCAAAGGCGAGACCTATTGGCTATGCCAATGCTTGTTGTGGTCTTGTTACAGAAAGCCCCAGCAGTCTTTTGAGACAGCATTGCATACACTACACCCAAAGAGCCACCCCCTGCTAAATATTGGATGACTTTCATGTCAATCTCAGTTAACTTCCTCTTATTTTTTGCTTTACTCCCTTTTGAGCTTTTGACCCGCCCACCACAGCTTTTTGGTTTAGGCCTCTGTAGATTTGTCATTCTCCTTCTCAAAACTAGCATTGCATCTAAGAAAACAGAGCCACATTTAAACAACTTTAGCTTCCTGCATGTCAGTGCCACCTAGTGGGTACTAGAAAAACGACACTATCAATGTGGGAGATAACTACATGATTTTGAAGTGTATTGAAGAACTACAAACAAGCAGTGGCAATGGCAATTGATCTAGCTTGTCTGTAAAGGAAGGGAGGACTGATTGGCACTGCCAAAGCTTGTAAGGGACTGTTTTTCATAAGATGACTGCTCAATTGATGATTCGTGCTGCGATATTTAACTTGACTGCTTCGTACTTCACTTCAAATAACCAGAGCTACACAATTTACGTCATCCATGGAATGACAGGGTCTGCAAGGGTGCTAAACCTAACTTTTCATCCTCCGGCAAGGGTGAATGCCTGAGACCTGAATGTAGCTGATTATATCAGGGCTCAAAAAAAGAATGAGCTGTGTGTTACGCGGGTATTTATTGGCAAATAAACGGGGCATGCACCGCAGGAGTGACACTCTTTTTGACACTACGGCAGCGCAAGCCTCGCAATCATATCTATGAGGCGACACAAAGCTACTCTCGTGGCTTTGCATGGCCTCATAGATATCGAGTAAGACAAAGCAGCGCAGGTCAGCCAGTGCCTTGCACTTACTCTTCGCCAAGGAGGTGCTCCATGGGCATTGCAGTGGGTTTTCGCATGCAACACCCATGGACTTTGACACTGCCCCAGAATTACTTAATCATGTCAACCTGTGGCAGCGCCAAAACCTTATGCCTTCCCAGAGCAGGCATAGCGAGGAGAAATATTTTCATTTCTCCTCGTTTTTTCCTCTTTGTATGTGTGATGCATTCTGCAGCACACATAGAAAGTGGAAAATGTCTCTTAGGATTGTTTTTGTGCAGGAAGGTGTCCCTTCCTGCACAAAACCAATCATGCCTGCAACTGAGGTACCTTTTCACCATGGTGCAAAGGTGCCTACGTTGGCGCTAGGCAGCAAATTGTGCGCCAGCGCAGGGGGAAAGGACAGGAATGCACCGTATTTCGTAAATACGGTGCATTCCTGCCCTTTCACATTGCCATAGGGCAGTGCCGCAAGAAGACTTTCGGCACTGCCCTATGCCAATTCCTCATAAACGAGGCCTTGGGTTTAAAGAGAACACCAGTACTGTTGACCAAGCATTTCAATTCATTTTAATGATCTGGAAAACTGTGTCCCTCATGGGGGAATTATCATATGAAATGTTTTTCGGTGTATAATCGTACTTTGGCACAGTCCCAATTTTAATGTTGTAGCATGCACTTCCTGATATAAGTGCTCCGAAAAGTCTGCTAGCACTAATGGGCAGATTTACCAACATTTTGCTCTGTGTTGTCACCAATTTTGTGTTGGTGATTTACTTTACAGCACAAAACTTGTTTTGCACTGGAAATTGCCTAAAAGTAATGCAAAGTAGCACCAGGCACTGCTTTGCGCTACTTAGTGTCAAGGGGGCGTTATATGGCCATCTCCATGCAAACACCCATGCTGTTTGATGCAAAACCCTATCAAAAATTGGAGACCGGGTTTCGCATCAAAAATTAATGCAATTTTAAAGCAGACGTTAAAAGGAGAAATGTTTTCATTTCTCCTTTCTTTTCCGACTTTGCATGTGTGCTGCACTGTACAGCCTGCAAGCAAAGTGGGAAAAGTTTCAAATGCTGTCTAGGTATAGTATTTTGTACACAAAACCAGCACCTGCAGCTCCCTAGTTCACCAGCAGGTATAGCCAGGAGAACTCTGCACCCGGGCCCTACAAGCCAAGTAAAATTCAACTGACTGTCGGAGTCTGGTCCTGGGACCCACATCACCTTAACCCCCAGTGGTTTACAATGGACACGGCCTGCAAGTGACCCAGTGTCACTAGTGTGTTTTCACATTGACCACAACATTGTTTTGCAACTTTTAAATTCATTGATCTATTTTTCCTTTAGAAAATTCATAACTCCGATTATACTCATCCGATTGCATTTATTTTGGTGTCTAAAATTATATCAAAATCAGCTCTATATTTTATAAATTGGTGTCGGATTTCTTTCGAGTCATGTAAATTACTTATCTTCCATGTTGGTACTCTGAATTGCTTAACACATGTTTGTCTGGTGAAGCCTGAGTGCTCTGTGCCACAGTACCAGGACTGAGCAAGGGATTTATTAGTGTAAATCCAAAGGACCTATTTGGGGTCAAGTGAAGGTATTGCATAGTGAAGCCTAACCAGCCTCACTGCATAATACCCAACTTTTCTACAGCTTGCGACCCTACAGAGTTTTTTAATCAACAAGGTTTTGTCTGCAAATAAGAGGGTGCATATTTTTTCATCAATTATTGCTGCGTCATCATTTATACAGTCAGTCAAATCACACCAGGAGCATACAGTGAAAAATAATTGGTACCATAGCACACCTTTGGAGCACTCCTTTGCTGTCGCAATTTGGATCTCTAGCTTAGCCTTTTTGCCCTATCTTGCTTTCGCACAATTCTTGGACCTCAATGAGTCGTCGAGGTGTTTGAGCCAGTCTTCCAGACCTAGTCTTGTAAGGTTGATGAGGCAGAGGAGCAGATCCTACCTCAGGCAATGGGGATGCAGATATAGTTGTGGGAGTTGGGCTCTTTGGACTCTCTTGGTGGGCAGGTCTCACTTCTGACATCTAGATCCGACGAACATCAAGGCAGGTGCTTAAAGTGTGACGAGTCTCTTGTGACGGACTTTCTGGGATGTTGAGGTCATCATATGTCCTTTATTCATCACAATCCTGAGGGGTTCAGCATCAAAACGGAGCATCAGACTTGAATTTCCGTTTTTACTTGACCCGGACCCAGTCTCCTTCTTTGTGAATCCGATCCTGAGCACCTCTGCGTTTATCAGCATAGGTCTTCATTCTAGTCTTGTGCAAGTAATCCATCGTACGAATCTCGTCTGCATCTGTCGACCTATTAATGGCCCGTTTTGGCAATTTGGTTTCCATGGCTGACATCAAGGTGGCAGGGCTTTCACCTGTAGTGGAATTGGGGGTTGATCTGTAAGCACAAAGGGCTGAACATAGAGTCAATTTGAGATCACTTCCTTCTAGCGCAGCGCGCTGAACTGCTCTCTTTAGGGTGTCCATGAAGCTTTTGACAGCACCAAGGGCCTGTGGCCAGAGAGGGATATTTTTCTGATGTTTGACATTCTTTATAGTGAGAAAATCTTTAAACTCTCGGCTGCTGAACAGTGGGCCATTATCGGACTTGAGAATGGAGGGGACACCCCATGTTCCAAAATGTCATTTAATATCCTAAATACTTTGTCATGTCTGGTTGACTACAGGTCTTCTTACAGGGAAAATCGTGAGTACTCATCAACAACTACCATGAGATGATGTCCATTGTTAAGGGGTCCAAAGAAATCCACTGCACTCCTCTGCCACACCTGCTTCGGGAGGTCAGACATAACTAATGGATGCTGCATTGTTTTGGGAGATAAACAGTTGCACAAATGACAGGCCTTTATTTTTTTTCAGCTCTTTCATCAAGGCGAGGAAACCACAATCAGCCTCAAAGAGCTCTCTTGGTGAGGACAATGCCACAATGACCCTTGTGTGCTAGTTCAATGACTTGTTGTTGCAGACTCTCTAGAATGACAATTCTAGAACATCTTAATAGAATGCCTTCTTGAGTGATAGAGAGTTCCTCGCTCACATTTCAGACTTTTTGGTATTCACAGTCCGGTTTCTTCCAGGATTACTGGGCAATAATGTGTTTGAGAACAAACAGATCTCAATCTGTATTTGTAGCAGCAAGAATTTGTTCCAGCGAAAGTTTTGCAGATATGCTTGACTTGATTATGAAGTTAACATAGGCTTGGCCGCTTCAGACGTTGTACTGTAACAGGTCACTGGCACTCGTGAAAAGTAGTCAGCGGGATTTTCATCTTTCCCTAGCCTATGCACAATAGTGTAATCATACTCTATCAGTCCCAACCCCCACCTCTCGATGCAAGGGGGCATCTTGGCTTTTGGATTCCCAAAAATGGTGAGCGCTACTTGGTGATCAGTGACAAGAGCAAAGTGCTTTCCGTATAGAAACACATGGAAATGTTCACAAGCCCACACTACAGCTAGAGTTTCTTTCTCATGTTGGGAATAAGCACATTCGATGTCCGACAGATTCCTGCTTGCAAAAGTCAAAATGTGCCTTTGAGCGTTGTCATGTCCACTGTGCTGGGCAAGGATCGCACCCACTCCCACTGGGCTGGCATATACTACAATCTCAGAATAAAGTTTTGGACCAAAATAGGCCAGTTCAGTAGCATTCTCAATTGCATGTTTGATTTTCTTAAAGCTTCGATTGCATTCAGTTGACCACTTGAACACAGGGTTCTTTTTTGCCAAGTCTCTCAAATGGGCACGGACTGTGGCAAAATCACTAATGTACCTGGAATAGTAACTGGCCATGCCAATGAAGGATCACAGCATGGCCACATCTTGTGGTGGAATAGTGGACGATAAGGCTTATACTTTAGACTTATTTGGTGTCATCCCCTTTTCAGAGAAAATATGCCTAAAGAATTTGAGCTTTGTTTTGTGAAACTCATACTTTTCTGTGTGTGAGACCGGCATCAACAAACAAAAGGCATACTTTTAAGGGTTTTGTCATGTTCCTTTCGAGTGGCCCCAAATACCAGTATATCACCACTATAACTAAAAGCATGTGTGACAGACTGTATTATGTGGCGAATGACATCCTGAAAGAGTTCTGCAGCTGACGGAACCCCAAAACTTAGGGGGTCATTATGATGGTGGACAGACTTCAGTCCGTCCGCCATCGTGTTGGGGAGTGGTACTGCCCGCCTACAAGGCAGCGGTCCCACAGGGGGTATTCCGATGCCACCGTGGCGGTCGCATCTGCCATCTTTAACATTGTGGCGGGTGCTGCTAGCTGCAGCACCCTCCGCAATGGCGCACCAAAGGCAAGCCCGTCTGCGCCCATCAGCGCCCGAACGGGCCCAGGGGCCAGAAACTCTGGTCCTCTAACGTCAAATCAAATACCATATCACACCTACTCAAGAGATATGCTTTTGGACCTGGCAGGCACACAGAAACCCAGGTTGTGCTGTGTGAAATCATCTCCTAGTGATCTGGAAGGCCCGTTCTCTTGCTGTCATTGCAAATGGGGCTGCCAAGTTACATATGCCCAACCTACAGAGAAAGATACCAATTCTAACAGCCTCCTCCTGACCTGTATTTACTTTAACTCTAGATCAATACCCAAACGCTGTATTGAGATCTGGGAGACCTTAGACGACCTAAACCCTGATCTAGCATTTATTACCGAAACATGGCTAGACGACAACACCCCCGACATTGCCTTATCTCTCCCAACAGGTTGCAAATTATTAAAACAAGATAGAAAGGGGAAGAAGGGAGGGGGCACAGCCATTTTATTTAAAGAGCACCTTACCTGTATTCTTGAGGCAGTTACCCAGACAGGCACGCATGAGATTCTAGCTTTCTCGGTGCTCAAAGGTGAACATAAACTATTCGGAGGGGCTGTTATTTACAATCCTACTGGCCATCATCCAGATTTCAGCGCAAACTTGCTATCTCAACTTCTCCATCTCTGCCTAAAACAGAAACAGTTTCTAGTTATTGGCGACTTTAACATCCACTATGAAAAATCCACCAACCAGGGGGCCAAGCATCTGGAAAATGATATGGCAATAATACAACTAGTTCAGTGGATCAAAGGACTAACCCTCATGGCTGGACACACACTTGGTCTACTGTTCTCTAACATCGAGACCACCAACTTCCATGATATCAAATCATTGCCTTGGCCTGACCATTCCCTAATCTCCTTCTCTTTCAGCCTACCAGATAAACCACTCCAGGCAAAAACAGGGTTTCTATCAGGGAAAAGAGCTTGGAACCGAATCACCCTCGACTTGTTTGCCTCACATTTTTCCCAACATAACCTCGGTACGTCTTACATTAATTCCGTTCAAACGGAAGCTGAGCATCTGCAAAAAGAAACTGAGAAAGCACTCTATCAGTGCGCCCCTAAACTAGACAGTAAATTTAACAATAAAGCACGATCTGAGAAGTGGTACTCTTTAGAATTAAAACTAATGAAAAGAAAGTGTAGAACCCGGGAACACAAATGGAGACTGTCAAAGGACAGCAAAGAAAGATTACTATACAAAAAGAATCGAAGACAACGGTTCTTCATCCAAAGAACTATACAAAGTAATTCGAGAACTCTGCAAACCCACTAGCCTGTCTCAAACTATGGCACCTACAATAGACAACTGTGAGCTACTTAACAACTTCTTCACTGATAAAGTGACCAAAATCTATGCATCCTTTAACAATCAGTCCGAGGGAGATAATATAGACTGGGAAACTATGACACCTCATCCTCTGGCTCAGGCCCATCTGGCCACCCTGGCCCCCTCTCAGAAGAGGAGGTAGCAAAAGCTATGATTGAGGTTAAGGCAGGATCGCCACTTGATCCCTGCCCACACTTCATCTTCTCTCGATTAGTGTCAGTCTTATGCCCCCATGTCACCAAAATTGTTAATCAATCTTTAGAGCTAGCTTCCTTCCCAACCATATGGAAGGAAACCGTGGTCTTTCCTCTATTAAAAAAAACAGGCCTAAAAATTTACGACCCAGCAAATTACCGACCTATCTCGCAGCTACCTTATTTATCTAAAGTCTTGGAGAGATTGGTCAATAAACAACTCACCACCTTCCTTGAAACCAATAACCTCCTAGACCCCTCCCAGACTGGTTTTAGAGCCAACAACAGCACCGAGGCCACATTACTTGCTGTATCCGACAGCATCAGATCCTTAGTGGATCAAGGCAGAGCCGTAGCACTGATCCTTTTGGACCTTACTGCGGCTTTTGATACTGTATCTCATAACCTACTACGAATTCTCCACGAAAAAGGATTACATTTGAAGGCCCTCTCATGGTTCGCATCCTTCCTGAAAAACAGAACCCAAAAAATTCAAATGGGCCCATGCTCCTCAAAACCAAAAAGTATCAAACTTGGAGTCCCACAGGGAGCCTCTCTAAGCACCACTCTTTTTAATGCGTATGTCTCTTCCCTAGCAGCTATCAGTAGGAAATGGGGCTTTGACATCTGCTCATATGCCGACCACACGCAATTATTGATCCCTCTGAATGACAAGAATGCTGACACTGACACTAAGAGCAACCTAATTAACTGTCTCACCGAAATTGCAACTTGGATGACAGATCACTGCCTAAAGCTAAATGCTGGAAAATCCGAGATTCCTCTCTTCGGGGGTGCACACTCAATCTGGGACAGCAGCTGGTGGCCCCAAGCGTTGGGAACCGCCCCTGAACCCAAGCGAGTGGCTAAAAATCTGGGCATCCTATTCGTTAATGCTCTATCCATGCAGGACCAAGTGCGTACGTTATGCGGAAAAAGTTTCGCCATACTGAAACTATTCCGCAGACTTTTCCCTTGGATTCCGCTGAACTGCAGAAAAACGGTCACTCAAGCCCTTTTTCTGAGCAGACTGGACTACGGGAATGCACTTTACGTGGGCATGCCCGATTATCTCTTTTCTTGCCTGCAGGTAGTCCAAAACGCAGCTGCTAGACTGACCTGTAATAAAAGCAGATACAGCTCAGCATCTGACAGCATGAAGGAGCTACACTGGCTGCCAGTGCGCCAAAGAGCCAAATTCAAGCTCCTCTGCTATGCTCACAGAACCTTGCATAAGAAAGGCCCACACATATTGCAAGACAAAATGGCATTCCACATTCCGTCACGTAACCTGAGGTCACGCCATCAGGCCCTAGAAAAGGTTAAACGTACCACCAGAGTCAGGATGGGAGATCGCTCCTTCTCTAAATTGGCTGCTGTTCAGTGGAATGATCTACCACTTGACCTACGATTGACAGACGATTATCTGCTTTTTAGAAAGAAGCTAAAAACCTTCCTGTTCATACATGGCGGGGGAACCGCCATGGAAAGGCTGGTGGGGATCCAGCATCCTAATCTGGCGGGCGGTGCCTTCTAGGCACCGCCACCATTCTGGGGATGCAGGGCAGGTCTGACCCGTGGCAGTCGGGCTTTCCGCCCGCCATCACACCACCAGTCATCACAATCTGGTAGGCGGTGAATGGCCTTACGATGGCGATGAACCCGCCACCGGCAGCCTGCCGGTGGCGGGTTCACCACCATCGTAATCAGGCCCTTTGTCTTTGATATCTGAACAAATCAACATGGGTCAAGAAGGTGGTAATGTACTGCAATTTTCCTCTAATTTGAGTTGATGATAACCCTTATTTAGATCAAGGTGAGAAAAGTCATTGGTGCCATTCAGCTGTGTAATCATGTCTGAAATTTCCTTCTTGGGCAATACCACTATGGGTGAAACCCATGGTGTCAGACCAGTAAAGGGTTCAATGATATCATGCTTTAACAGCGTTTTCAGTTCTTTCTCAACAGATTCCTGTGAGTGACAAACAATTAGATGATGTCATTGAGAAACAGGGCGAATGTCCTTTTGATATGAAGTTGCACTTTCATGGTCCTAAGCTTTCTAAGTCCATGAATCAACGACGGGAACTGACTTACTATGTCTGCATGTGCATTTATGTAGTAGTTGATGGAGATCAGACCCATGTCAGCATCAGTACTGAAACTGAGCAAACATGCACTTGGCGTAGAACCTTGCATCAGCGCTTGTTCTTTCATCTTCTTTTTTTGCATGGTCGCTACAAATGATCCTTGTCTTTACAATGGCATGGAGGCTGCCTATGTGTATACCTTTGTCTTTGAAGGTGTGAAATGGGGTACCCCGAGACATTTCATTGTACTTCTCTGCCGGCAAGATGTTTAGCGATACACCACTGTTGATGAAAAAAGGCATGGGACAATGATTTACCTTTAGTGTGGTCTTGGGGTAATGTCTTAGGGACTGTTGTTGTTTCACGTGGCGATCTCACTTGGACTCTTCTCTACATGAAGCCAAACCCACGTGTACACATCGTTCACCAATTGACATCATCCTTGAACAGCCATTTTCTTCACTGTAGCTCGACAATGACGTTGATAAACCTTTGTAAGATGAATTTGATGACGATCGACCTCGTTTAGTTTCCACTTGCCTCAATTGGTGTCACTGTTTGGTCTTGTGGGCATGGCTAGAGGGTTGATGGCACTTTCCAGCATCCATTTTCTCTTCTCAATGTGATACAGGTGGTTTCTCTTTCATTTTGCACACTGTTATGAAATGATTATCTTTTCCGCAGCCTTTGCATGTTTGTACAATGGTGGGACATTTACCTTCGTGTGGAAAGGGGAATCGGCATCAGAAGCGAAATTTCTTTTTCTTCGGAGGCATCACTTTATGGGCCTCGACCTTGTATCTCTTCTTACTTTTCATGTTTAAAGTTGATTCACTCTGGGCTACTCCAGCTTCCATATCAGCAGCTTGTCGATCTGCAGGTTATTCTGCTCTTACAGCCATGTGCACCCTCTCCAAACTGACTGTCTCGTGCAGCTTACCTCATCTGAACAAGTCAGAAAGGCAGCCATCAATGACTCGTAGCTGGATGGCTTCTTTATCATTGAAATCATTGAACTTGCAAGGCTTGATGAGGGCCTAAAGTCTTTCGGTAAGCTCATCCATCATTCCTCCAGCTTGCTGCCTTGTGTGGTTGAAGATGTACCTTTTATAGTTGACGTTCGACCTTAGATTGAACTTGATTTCTAATGCTGCCTTAATCTGACGGTAAGATATTTAATTAGCTTATGGTATTTTCTTTATCACTTCTTTGACTCCATCACCTGCAAGGTTCTTTAAGTATTTGATGATCTTTTTGTCATCTGCTTCTTCTAGCATGTCGATGAAATCATCAAGTGTTTCAATCGAGGAAATCCATCTAGCACCAATATTGTGCTTTATGGGCTTATCAAATGGAAGCGGCGGTTTCAGAAAAATGGCAGCGTCATAGCCAGTTGTGGACCTCACTGACGTTGAGAGTAGAACCCTCTTTAGTGCCGTCTGCTGCCCGCTTGGATCAGCCTCATTCATACCATCTCTAAGCCCTAGCCGCATGTTTACATCAGTGTTGTCACCACCGATCTGATGTTGTATGGCCTCCTCATCATCTTTGGCAGGGAGAAACTGTTTTGTCTCTCACATGTGGTCATCACCATTTTGAGACTTCTGCATCATACCTGTTTTTCACTGCCTTTAGCATTTCTTGGTGCCTGGAAGCTTCTGGCACACTTTTGCACCTGGCTATCGCTGCATTCTGGGTTTCTCGTTCTGTATGCTTGACAGCTTGGTGTTATGTGGTGGCACAGTATCACTTCTTTGGGGCTTACCGGCATGTTCCGGTTCCATTGTGACTCAACTTTCCATAGGGTCTTTGCCTTCTTTGAATGCCTTGCACTGGCTGGAGTGGTGCTTTGACTACACACATGCCAATCATCGACTGCTTCACTTTGACTTTGACTTTCACTTTTTTCTTGTGGTATGCACGAACAATTGCTGGACCTCAGCAAACTCTCAGGGAGAGCACTCTAATTTCTTCGGGTTACAGATCCCCTCCTCCTTGCCAGTTATAGCGTCCTACCCAACCCGGTAGCATGCAAATGACCAAGCTACACATGGAGCTCAGTAGTGCATGTCTTTATTCTTCAGGGTGCAACTGTTAAATGTACGCACTAACCTAAATCAACTCATAATCACTGACTGCACAGCACTGGAGGGGCTGCATACATTCCCTGGCTAAAATATGTAATGGAACAGACAAAATGGCTTGGCTGCCCCGACCTATACCTGGGCCCTAAGCCATTGGGTAAAGTAGATATTAGAAACATCAAACAGCAGTTCCCGGACAAGCGGCAGGGGCTCAGGGAAGAGGAGCTAGTAAAGCCCACTGTGAGAAGGTATGTCACACTGACCATGAGCAAACAAGTCCAACCGTATTTACACATTGTTAGTAATGCATTCCACCGTTTTGTGTTGACTAAATTCCATCTGCATTTGGTCCCTTGGCTATTGGCGTTTCCCCAAGGATTTACGAAACCTGGCACTTTAAAACCTTGCCCATGTGACAACTTCTCAGAGCAAGATACTCTACACTTTATCTTCTGTGATTTTTATTATCCATTGCGCAGAAAGTTCATATTCCCGTTGCTCAGAGATCGCTATTTTACCCAAGTTAGGCCTGCATTATTGTACCTTCAAATGTTATCCTCTCCTATGGTCTGTTTTGGGGTTGCAAGTTTTTTAACAGGGGCCATTAGGCACAGAAAAAAGTTGCCTTTGCAGTAGCCAGCCTGCCTTCCCTTGTTCTGGGCTTAGGGCTCTCATGATGTTAGCACGTGCACTTTATGACATATTGCCCATTGCACTTGGTTCTACCATTAGCACTTCGCACTTTATATAATGTATCTCTTGCAATTTTATAACCTGAAACCTGGCCTTTTTTTTAAAGATATAAAAGATGTTCACATCTTATCTTTTTATGTGATCCAGGTTTTATAAACTGAATATATATGCTGATGAAATGTACTTTAACATGTTTGCTTTTATGGCTTTTAGTTACCGAATAAAGTACCTTTTGATTTGTACGCACTGCGTCATGAACATTATTAACCACACCCAGACATACCCAAATGATTACATAATTCTCCTACGGAGTCCATCAGGGACAAGAAGTGTCCTGCTATTCATACTTACGAGAAACTACTCCACACACTAGGATCACCTCTGGGTATGAGGACCCATGTCTTACTGGTATTGAGTTTAAGAACAAAGTTGTCCCACCCACATATGTACTACTGAGAGGCAGTCTTTCAGGAGAGAGACATGGTTGATTGAGTTTGAAGGCATGAAGTCTGATTGGGTGCAATTTGAATACATGCATTTGCAGATAAGCCAAAAAGAATGGATGATAGACATCAGAAGCTTCATGAATAAATTAAACCAACAAGTAGATAAAGTTAAACCCTATGGGACTCCATACGAGACCGTTGTTGTGTTCTACCACTTAGAAAAATAAACCAGTTCAGAACCTTGTCCATCATGCTGGAGGCATGAAACGGACATAAAAGAAATTCATGATCAATTGTATCAAATGCTGCCAACAAACCCAAAACAATCAGGGCTTTAGGTTAACTTTGTCTGCAACTAGGGTTGGGCTGGCCTATAGGACAATCAGACAGTGCTTGATGGGCTCGTCTGATGTCAGTGAGTGGGCTGGTTTTTTAGTTGCAAGTGTTTTTTTTTTGGTTTGCTAGACTTCTTTTACAGTTGATTTCTCTGTTATTCCACAAACCTTGCCTGGCACAAGCTCAAAAACATGCAGTATTCCATACCTTGCAAAACACTAAGGGGCCGATTCCGATCTCGGCCGGTAGGGCTCCGAATCGGATTCGGCTTAACCGGATCCGATTCGGAGCCCTATTGCCCGACCGAATCGTACGCGTGTCCGGGCGAGCGAGTATGATGCGAAATCGCTGACCGACTCGTCCGGGCGTCCCGACCGCTCCGACCGACTCGTACCCGGGTCTAACCGCACCGACCGACTCGCTCGGACTCGACTCGCACCGCGCAATGGAGACGTTCCCAGACCGGGTAAGTACGATGCGCGCCGCGAGCAGTCTGACCGAGCCGCGCACTCCGGCTCGAAAGAGCAGTCGGAGCCGTACTTTGGGGGTCCGTGTCGGACCCCCCTGTACGCATAGCCGTGCGAGTCGCACACAGGGGGGACCCATGGGTCCCCCCTACCTGTGCGTGTACGGCGAGAGTCGCTTCACCGCGTACACGCTGTAGGGGGCGCCCTTGTCCGCCTCGCACCCATTGAGTCAATGGGAGCCCGTGTACGCGTTGTGCGACAGGCTCCCATTGACTTCAATGGGAGTCCGACCGACTCGAGTCCGATGGCATACGTGCGCATCGTACTTATTCGGTCGGGCTGCACGGGTCCGATTCGGTCGGAAATCTCTCCGGGTCCGGCTCGGTCGGAGAGATTTCCGGCCCGAATCGGAATCGGCCCCTAAGACTTTACAAGTTCAAAACTGTCACAATTTGCAAACATGGGCCACCTGATTCAGCAATGGGCGGCACCTTTATTTTGATACCTGGGCCTATTTTTCGTCCCAGCCCCATCCTGCCTTCAACCTGGCAAAGACACCCCACCATCACCAGCATAGGTAACCCAGTGCTGCAATGTGGCCAAAAGCCAGAATACTATTCTTTTCTTTTAAAAAAGAGAAAACTGTTTGTCCACATACATTTTCAGCAACGTTTTTCTGCCCGAAGCAAAGTAATAGGCCGTTAGTCGGCAAGCAGTAAAGGGTAAGGTTGGATCCATTCAAAAGAGACATGAAGTAAGGAAATGAAAATGTAACAGCCAGAGGGACTAAAGGCAGTTCAGATCTTCCGAGTAATCTGTTTGAACACAGAAGGCAAGTCTAGTAATAAGAAATAGGTCCAGAGACACTGAGACAGTACTGGCAAAGAGTTTAATAAGGTATTTGTCTGAAACTTGAGATAGGTGCTTTGTTTTTCCAAGTGAAGAAGGACACCACCTCATTGCAGGAGGATTGTGAACAGGGAAGAGTGTTCTTATCAGATCTGTTTGAAAACACTTTTGGTTTGTCACTAGCCGATTGATTTCTTCTTAAATAATGAAGAGCTGTTGCTTGCTCAATAATGTGTTCAAGACGGAAACGTCCTCTACATGGTTATGGATGTGCACTGTTGCCCTGAGTGCCTAACTATACTGATGTCTGGTCCCCTAATGTTGATTTTTGTTATCACAAGGAAACACAGATCTTGTGTGTGCGCCATGACATAGGCTTGTCTCACGTATTACCGTCGTGTTGGACCGGGAGGGGTGCCCAAAGCGCTACCCTCAAAGTGGTGGAAGGTAACTGCTTTCACCAGGAATTAAGCAGCACGAGCGCAGTGGTGGCAGCATAATGTGTAGCGATCAGTAGGAGTGAACAGGTCCTTTTAAGCTGGGTCACTGGACTGAGGACTACAGGCTCACTCACTTTTAAAATTCTTCTGCTGTGTGCTTCATTCACCCTTGGCCCTCATCATACTGGTGTGAAGTGCTGTGCAGCGCAGAAGTGGTGTATCTGCGCTGGGTGTATATATGCCTAGGAAGAGTTTAATACAAGGATAGTGCAGTTCTGAGCAGCGCATGCATGATATATGCATGGGCTGGATGTAAATGTGCCTAAATGCATGTGCTGGGTGTATGTGAACATGTGAGTGATACAATACATGAAGGATACAGTGTGTGCATATTAAATGCATAGGCTGGATGTAGGTGTGCCTAGGAGTAATACAATACATAATGGATACAGTGCTAGGAAGTGCATGCATTTTAAATGCATGTGCTGGATGTATGTATGTCTGTGAGTGGTACTGTAGATGGATGATAAAGTACAGTGCTGTGCGTGTATGCTGTATAAATGCACTGGGAGTATGTGTGCTTGTGGATGGTACAATACATGGAGGACCTGCATGGTGAAACATGGAGGAGGTAGAGAGATCCCCTCCAACAGATTTGTGTGTTGCTGCATTCATGTAAGCCGAGTTGTACCCACACTGGGGGAGGGGAGGACCAGGCCTTTCCTGTACACTTCAAAGGATGCTCTTTGACTCAGTGAGAGGTTACAAGGAAGGGACCTGGGCACATCTCAGGAAGAAGATGGGGCTAATAAGAGGATCATAAAGAGTGTGGTTGGGGCCCTGGGCTAAACCTTTGATGCACACATCGCTGTGGCTGACGTCCAGGTGTGAACTCTAGTCACTCCCATGGCCTGTGTTGTGGGACTATCACTCCTGCTGTGACAGACTGCTTTTCAAGAGGAAAGGGGAGCAGAGGAGTGGTTACTTAAAAAAAAGCAGAACCCCAACATAAAACTTCAAAGACTCAGACCCTATATCACATTTGGTATCTGGAATTGAACTATAGGAAGGGGAGGTTGAGACCCCAGAAATTCTCATCTGCCAAGCAGCCAGACATGCTGTGTGAGATGGGGAAGCTCTGCAAGTCTTCTTCCCGTGACCAGGACTGGGGACCTTGGGCTGCAAGTCTCCTTGTTGGGTGAGAGTACATCACCCAGGGAATCTAAGACAACCTTCCCTGGAGCCTGGAGCACCAGCACCTGCCTGCTTGCCAAGACCAGTGTGCCCTGTGAGGAAGAGGAGGGAGTGAGGTCCAGTGGGGAGACCTTTTGAGTGGTCTCCTGTGTGAGGTGTAAGGAAATAGCTGCTGCACCAATCGGGTTGTAGAGCATGTGCAGGACAACATGGATGACCCCTGTATGCCAGGGGGAGGCCGGAGGGGGTAGAGCTAACCACCCTGGAATGAGGAGCTTCACCTCGGAGCTCCTCCATGTTTTGGGGCCTGTCGTCTACTTCTGCCACTTGGATTCGCCCGAACCGCAAGAGATGCTGCCTGGGTGAGTGGGGCAACACTTGCTGGGGGTCTGGAACCTCTCCGGAGCTTTGTCACTGACACTGTAGGTCATTTCAAGGGAGGTGCCATGGCTGAGAGAGACTGCCAAGATGGCACCTGTGACCTGGGGGCCCTGAGAGGGCTTTATGGTAATTGGGAAGTTGGAATTCACTTCTTCTCCCTTGCCCACTGCCATGGTGAGTGTTGCGCTATGTGGTCCTGTGAGAAATCTGTCTTGATTGGGGGCAGCATGGGTGCAATCACTGCTAGGTGCCCCCGTAACATTGGCTTCACTTTTCTCCTTGCCCGCTGGATCTGCAAGCCTGGAACTGCAGGTGATTACACCACCAGAGGGTGTACCACGCCCTTCTTCATGCAGAATCTGCTGCTCCTGCTTCCTTTGCCATGGAGGCCACATGCTACAGGCGTCAGTCCCCCATCACAGAGTTGACTGCCGCTGGTGGCCATGCCTTCCCCACCTCCTTTGCTCCAGAGATGCACCGCTCACTGCTGGGAGCTGTGACACTGCTGGGGGATCCTGATGGGGGCACCAGGGGTGCCTCTAGAGGAGGGTGCAGATGCCTATGAACACCACCCAATCAGCTTTGTGCCCATCATCAGGTTGTGGCTGGTCCTTGCATTCCTTCTGTGGCTGCTGTCTTCTAAGAAGGTGACCCCCCCCACACTGTCTCTTACTGGATATTTTTGGTCTCTGCTGCTTGCTACTGTCTGTGTGGAGTGGGGGTGCAGCAGTCTGGGCTAACGATGGCCCCCCTTGTCCTTCCTCAACCGCAGGTATCCTTCCACTCCCTTCTGCACCAGCGCATTGCCTCTCCTGCACCAAATATATGTGCATGATGGGGCACAAGCATAGGCAGTGTGAGGACCCTCCTGCTGCCCCACCCAGCATTGGGGGATGGTGCCGGCCAGCCCTCTGGTCTCATCTGTGGATGTCAGCTCGACCCTGGGTTTTGGCAATAAGCTGGATGCCATCCCGGCTGTGAGGGATTGTATTTTACCTCTGAACTTTTAAATCTGTTTTAAAACCGAAGAACATATTAAATTGTGAATTGTATGTTTGGCACTGAATCGGATTGGTTTTTAAGTTGTTCGCATCGGCACTTTGCACTTTAGTAATACTAGACTCTGCTCCCCGAGAGGCCATTTTGTTGTGCCTCACGGCAGCTCCAGTCACCATTCTAGCTTTTACGCTGCGTCTCGCCTCGGCTCACTATTTAATGGCCCGGGAGCGGACGCGCGCAGCGGGCGCACCAAAGGCAAGCCCGTCTGCGCCCGACCGGGACCAGGGGCCACAACCCCTGGTCCAACTAATACTATGAGACTGATCTATTCTGCTAAACAATTGTCCGAGCTCCGTCTGATCCCTTCCTCCAACTGCAATTTTTTTTAATTAAATGAAGCCCTCTCCAACTGCCAACATTGTAGGTTTTCTTTCACTTGCTCTAGGCAAAGTAATGAGTAGAGCGGAAAGGTCAGACATAAATGCAGTGAAACAGGAATTCTAACTTTGCTGAGCTATCGGGAAGATTACACCTAAAGGTACACTCTCAGCTCATCAAGATTGTACATTTTATAACATTAACTGTCGATCACTCCCTAAACATAAAGATAATATTTTTGATCTCCTGATAAATAACCAACTGGATGCTGTCTAACAGATGCAAAAACAACAATTGATGGACAGAATGCAGAACAATGTCGTACATTCACCCCAGTACAGAGATCTGGGCTTAAATCCATCGTTTTTTTGCTCACCATGCCATTCCAGTTTGGACCCAGCCATATGCAAATCAGTCTTGACCCTGCGCCCAATGGGAACAGTCCAGCCCGAACTGCCAGGCCAGGTCCTCCCTGGACTGGAAACAAGCATCCTAGGACCGGTTTCGGGCTTTCAGCCCTCATCAGCCAGGATAGCTTGACTCCAGTGGCATGGAGAGCACGGGACCCACGTCTGGGCATACCCGTCCCACTCAGGGTAACAAATGCAAAAACAACAAATTGGCAGTGGCTTGGCAGTTCGGGCTGGACTGTTCCCATGAGGCACAGGGTCAAGACTGATTTGCATATGGCCAGGTCTAAACTGGGGTGGCATGGTGAGCAAAAGAATGATGGATTTAACCCAGATCTCTTGACTGGGGGTGAATGTTTTGATTTGTTCTGCATTCCGTCCATCAATTGTGTGTCTTTTGTCTTTCTAACAGAGACCTGGCTACAAGATAGCTCAGGTCCTGACATGGCAGCAGCACTTCCATCCAACTATTCCATTATCAGAATGGATAAGAAGCTAAAGTTGGGGGGTGGCATCGCGATTATCTATAAATGCACTCTTGAATGCAAAGCTGATGATTTCTCCGCCACTGATTGTGAAGCTCTACTATTTCAAATCATGCTTACACCGAAGTTCACTTTTTCCGGTATATTGCTTTACCGTCCTCCGAGCCCAGCTGGGCCATGGGCATTGTCTTTCCCCGACCTAGTAACCCCTCATATTTTGAAGGCTGCCAACTTTACCATTTTGGGTGATCTGAATTTACACTTAGATGACCCTAAATGTACTAAAAGTGCGTAATTCAAGGCCGATTTAGAAGCGATGAATGTCCGACTTTGTAATTCAGGTCCTACCCATGTAGCAGGCCATCTGCTTGATCCTATTTCTTCTAATTTGTCTGACCTTAGCTGCACCCCTGTATGCTGGTTCGATCATTTTGCTGTTACTGTCTTGTTGAAAGTCTCGCTTTGTCCTCCAGCAATTTCTACGAGGCCCAAACAAAAAGTTAGAAGTTGGGCAAAACTTGATGTCTTGGCTTTAAACAAACTTCTAACTGACAGTAGTCCAGCGGTCGAAAAGATTTCAACCACAGATCTTGGTTCTATCCAAAATTGGATTTTACAAGCAGTTGATACCTGCCTCCCTCTGTTCAATAAACGCTCGAACATTCATCGACCACCAGCCCCTTGGTTCACTGACAAACTTAAGATTGAAAAGCCCAGATGTAAAACCCTTGAAAGACACGGGAGGAAAAACTACCAGATAGATGCTAAAGTGGCATACAAAAAAGCCTTAAGTGAATACCACATTCTCTGTAGAGCTGCTCAAGCTGAGTTTTTCTCACATAAAATTTCTCAAGCACAAAATTGCTCCAAAACTCTTTTCAAGGTGGTAAAAGAACTATCCGGTTCGGAAACCCAGACCACTCCACTTGCTCTTACTAGTACTCAATGTGAGGAACTCGCCCACTACTGTGTGGATAAGGTTGAAAAATACACTCTGCACTGTCCAGTAAAAACCCACAAAATACTCCATCTGACACCGAGACCTCCCCAAATGCTACCAGTGACTGTGTGACTGGGACCCACAATAACACTAAACCAACCGACAAACTAGAAGCCTGGTCTCTCTTGGAATTCAGCTTGTTTAACCGTCTTTTGACAAATATTAAATCTGGTTCTCCCTGTGATATACTTCCTACTTCTGTGATGAAACAGCTTGACGTCCCTATACTTTCCATAATTATGAACCTCCTCAATTCCTCCTTGCAGGAGGGCCTAGTTCCCTCGGAGTGGAAACATGCTATGGTGCTCCCTCTCTTAAAGAAAGCCAACGCTGATCCGACTAAGCCATCTAATTTCCGCCCATCTCGATCCTCCCGGCTTTTTCAAATATTCTTGAAAAGCATGTGAACACTCAACTGACCTCCTTTGTTGAGTCCCAGAATTTTCTTCACACCTCTCAATCTGGTTTTAGAGCTGGTTGCTCTACTGAATCAACTGTACTTGGAGTCACCGAAATGCTGAGGCACCGGTTAGATGAGGGCGATATGGCAGCTCTTATTTTACTGGACCTCAGCGCCGCGGTGTCTCATGCTGTTCTGTTGAGAGCCTTGCAGTCCTTGGGCCTAGAGGGCTCAGCCTTGCAGTGGCTCGGCTCTTTCTTAACCAGCCGCACTTTTCAGGTCTTTTCTGCAGCGGCCAGCTCCAATTCTTACTGGTCACCCTATGAGTCCCCCAGAGTTAGGTGCTGAGCCCTTTGCTGTTTAATGTTTATGTCCGTCCGCTGGCAGATGTTGCCAAGGAGGCTGGGCTGTCCCTTTTTTCCTACGCCGATGACACTCAAATCATCTTCGCCCTCTCTTCATCTAAGGGAACTGAACCCTCTGCTCTTCAGTCAGGTCCGAGTAAAATTGTGTCTTGGATGCAAAACAACTTGCTCAAACTTAATGGAGACAAGACTGAAGTCAAGATCTTAGGGAAAAAACATGACCTTTGGGGACCTCAACACTGGCCCTCTGAAATGGGTGCCTTGCCCCTGCCAGTACATCAGGGTCACAATTTGGGCTTTATCATTGACGACCATCTTTCAATGAAACAACAAGTCACCTAGGTGGCTTCCACCGGTTTAGTGTTCTAAAGTGGCTGAGGAAATCTTTATGGATGATACCCCTCTCTGCACAGAGAACGGTAATTCATGCCCTAGTTACGTCTAGGCTGGACTACGGTAATGTCCTCTATCTGGGCTCAAACAAAGCTACGATCCAAAGACTTCAAGTGGTGCAGAATGCGGCGGTCAGACTGCAGTGTCATATGCCTAAGACTGCCTCAGTCTCTGGCTTTCTTCGCGACCTTCATTGGCTAAAGTTGGAGAATCAAGTCAAATTCAAAGTCTCTGCTATATGTTTAAAATTAAATTTGGAGTGGCCCCGAAATATTTGCAGTCTCTAGTGCAACTCTACCAACCCTCACGCCCTTTGCGATCTGCCCAGCAAATTAGGTTTACCATCCCTAAAATCACTCTCTCTCGTATGCGTGGCCGGTCTTTTTCCTACCTGGGTCCCACCATTTGGACTTCTCTGCCTCTCTCTTTACGCGAGGAAACCGTGTACGGTAGATCCTTCAGAAGTTTGAAGACTTGATTGTTTAATCTTTGATTTCCTGTTCGTTCCTTTATCTTTCCTACCGGGATGGCGCCGGGAAACCTCTTGGGGTAGCTGTGCACCCTACAAATTCAGTTTAATAATAATAATAATAATAATAATAATAATAAAGGGAGGCTCTGCAACCCAAAATTAGCTCTTTAGTAGTGGACTTTGACTTGTTGCAGGATGACCACAGGTAAATGTCTGACAGAGTTCACATTGTAAAAACAGCCGTTGCAGAATTGGAGCTTCTAACAAAGGAGCACGAGGCAGCACCCTCTGCAGTGTCTGAGCGCGTCTAGATCTTGGAGCACAGAATGGAAGACCAGGAAGGTAGAGTGAGGAGCAACACACCACTTGTTGGAATGTCTGAGGGCATAGTGGGTAGCTCTTTGATCTCCTTTTTTTTGAGGACTGGCTACAGGAGATTACAGCCATGGCAGGACTGTCCAAATGTTTTGCCCTCGATAGGCCACACGTGGTGCTGGCCCACACTCTTGCACCTGGCGCCCCACCGTGCCCGTGGTGGCCCACATGCTACACTTTAGGGACCGGGACTATCCCCTGGGCAGGCCCGCATTTTTGAGCCCTTTCTAGTTGAGAATGTGAAGGTATTCATCAACCCTGATTACACAGCCATCATGCAGCAACTCATGTCCTCGCTCACTGTAGTGAAGAACCGCCTGCGGGACCTCTCCATCTCCTATGCCCTCTTGTTTCCCACCAGACTATGACAGCAACTTAATGGCAAATCTACTTTTTTTATAGTCCCTTAGAGGCCTGGGACTGAAATGATGCCTATGAATGGGGGGGTCCCGTGTGCGAGTGTCGCCCACATCGGAGTCTAAAGAATGAAAATTACCACATTCGCGGAGGCTCAGGGCATCTGCCCCACGCAGCAGTAGGCCCTAGCCGGTTGGACTCAGGCATTGGCTGCAGCTGCTTCACTGGACTCCACTGATGGTCGTGTAGAGAGTGGAGCATCTTCAGGGGAGACTCGGGGTTCAGCACTGAGAGTGTTCCAGGTGCGGATTCCAGTTTTCAGCTCCCTAAGATTACGCCCAGAACAGATGACATTATATGATGTTGGTGGAAACTAAATTCAGAGAAGGTTGTCACGTTTAGGTGAACCAGGTGGCCATATATCTTGTTGTATTCTATGGTGTTTAACAGGGGGGTCTGGTATACTCAAACATACTGAATGGTGTTTCTTTACTCCGCCTCCACTAACCTCGAGGGAGGGAACTTTCTGATCTTCCTTAAGGTGTGATTACGTTATGTCTCAGACAGATTTCGTCGCTGCGCAACTGTCCTGTGGGGAAGTTGTTGGGGTGTGATTTTGTAGTTTTCCCACTTTGGGGGTGCAAGAAAGCAGAGCTTTTTGCAAATGTCTCCCCACTTTTTGCCCCACACTTGGACTACTCAATGCCGGTAATCGACCGAGAGTGCACTGAAGCCTGCTAACCAGGCTCCAGTGCTAGTGCTGTCTCCCTAAAACTGTTGTGTGTGAATTTGCAATCCCAGCTGACAAGTCTATACCTTCCTTATAAGTCCATACTATATGGCACCAGTGGTATCCAAGGCATGGGTGGTAAAGGGGTCCCCAGGGCTTGAAAAACGGTTTGTGCCACCCTGAGTGACTCAAACAAACTACTTACAGCAGGCTTGCCATTGCAGACTGCAGGAGCAGTGCAAACTGATAGACCTCGACTTTGCCTTCACCATGTGTGGCAAAGTCAATGCACTGTGCCAGTCACCCCTATTGAAAGCCTCCTAAAGCCCAGGAGACAGGGTGCATTATATCAAACGGGTGGACATGTAAGCGCAAGCTTATATGACCCTATAGTGCACTTTACCATAAAGTGATAGACAGTCCATAGGATAACATGGACTGGCACCTGAGCAGACCCAAGATTGGAAGCTCCATTATGGTTCTGCCTAAATATGTAGTCTTTGGTATCAAACAACGTGCCTTTTCACCGTGACATAAATCTCGTGTCGAGGGCGATTTGGCATGCACCCAGGTGGCTACCTTAGAGGTTGCCCCAGCTACTCTGTGCTCTGGTTGGCCAGCCCGCGTTTCTCATGTTTGCTGCCGCCAAGACAGGATTCTGACCTCCTGCCAGGCAGTGTGATCACTCCCAGGAGTTAGGAACAAAGGCTTGGGCAGGAAGGAGGTCACACCCCCTCCTCCCAAGCAGGTTAGTGAAGGGGCACATCAAGGCCATGCGCTTCAAAGAACGCAGTGTCTCTGATATGCATCAGGGCTGACTCCTAGGGAAGGAAACAGCCCTCCCCTGCCCCAGGCACATTTGCACCCGGTCAGGCGGGAAATTAGTTATTCAAGAAGGCGTACACCCCAAGAAGGCTAGCCACCCCTCCAGGGTGAGTAGCCAGTTCTGTACACTAAAATAAAATTTTGCCATCTTTATAGGAGTGGCAGAATAGAGGGTTCTGGGTAGAAAAGGTGACCCCCCCGGATGTGGTCAGCTCAGGGGTGGACTAGCTGCCCACTACTACTAGCTCACACACCTGTAACTTCCTTAAATCTGAGATTTAAAGGGCCCCCGACACCAGAACCTGAGTTCTGAACAACCTGCATCAAAGAGGACAGAAGAAGAGACCCGTACCAGCGACAACAAGACTTGCACAAAGCAAAAGAGGGATACCTTGCACCTGTGGCAATGCTCTTGGGACTGATCGAGACTCGTCCTTGGCTATCCCTCAGTTCCCCCAGACAGAGGGACCCCTGTGGAAGCCTAAAGCATTCTCAGACTCCCCTGGACCAGTGGCGCTATACCTGAAGAATAGCTGTCCATCAGGACCACGTAGGGATCATCCAAAGCCAGATGGCCTAGAGCATTGTGGGAACTGTAGTCCTGCCTTCCACGAAGTTACAGGCAGCTAACGTGTTCCCTTGGACCACCGAACGTCGAAGTTACTTTCTGCTCCATTTACCGCTGCCAACACTTGTTGGTCACCAGTCCGGCAACTGACCACTTTACTCAATGCTGCATTAAGAGGGAACTTCATCTGACCTTCAACCAACTCCAGAAACCACTCCATTTTACATCTTTTTCCCTCGCAGCATTGTTTCAGTTGTAAAAGCAGCTCTCCTGCGGCTCCCGTTCAGCACCAGGGACAGCTAGGACAACTCTGCACCCGGGCTCCATGGGACAGATAAAATTGAACCGACTGTCGTGGCTTGGTCCTGGGACCCGCATCACCTTTTCCCTGCAAGGGTACCATGCAACTTGAGCTGCGAGTGACCGATTGTCACTAGTGTTTTTTCCTATTGACCGTAATGATAACGTTTCACTGTATTAATCTGCACTGATTTTATATTGCTTTAAAAATTTATAACTCCGGTATATGTATGCTAGTCCGTTCATTTTGGTGTAAAAACTAACATAAAAATACACTCTATTTTTATAAACTGGTGTCAGCATTCTCCTGACAGTATTACATGGTGAGGACTAACCCCCACACCACTTTCCTACAGTGGGCACTTTTAGTTGTTATAGGTCACTGAAGGGGCTCTCTACTTGAGATGCGGCTAGCTGGTCTCAGGGCACTGGTTGGCGGGGGGACCCATAATTGCTGGACTAGGCTAAGCGCCCTATGGGCTGACTTGTCGCCTTTAATGTGGGTGTTCACGTGGAATGTACAGGACCTTAGCTCCCCAAGTGAGAGATAGAGGGCCCAGTCCTTTCTTAAAAGATGCAGAGACTAGGTAGTTTTCCTCCATGAAGCACACCTCACCAAAGCGAAAGTTATAGCACTGCAAAAGCACTGGAAGAGTCAAATGTATGCCATTGCCTACTCAGTATTTGTCCAGGGCATCCTCATATGGATATAACCAGTGACACTGTTTCTGCTCTACACTGAAATTACAGATCCAGAGGGACATTATAATGTTTTTGGGGGAAAATTAGATGGCAGGGATATCGCCCTCATAAAAACCTTCCTTACTGTACTGAAGCCACATTTCTCCTCTGTGCTACACTACCCAATACTCGCTTTGGGAGACTTCAATTGCATTGCTGATGTTCACCTAGATCGTTCGCATCCCCCCCTCCCTTCCCGATCCTCAAAAGTGCTTGCTTTTTCTGCCGCTGGATTGCGGAATGGGGACTGGTTGATTCAATTGTGGGCTTGTCACCCCCCTAATAGCTTCATTTAATCTTTCTATTCGGGCATGCATGATTTGTCTGTCCATCTTGACACATTCCTTTTCTCAACACAAATACATGAACATGGCTCCCTGGTACAATATTTTGTGAAAACCCACTTGGACCATAATCCTCTATTACTGAAACTCAGATGGGGCACTCCTAGACCGTGCATTCCTTCCTGGAAATTAAACACTTAGGCTCTCAATGACTCCGTCTTTAAATCATCACTGACAGATGCAATACAAGCATACTTCCCTGAGAATGCAGACACAGCGCGGGCACTGCATTGCTAAAATGGCTGGGGTTTGGGCTCAGCTGCATGTCAACATCAAACACCAAGAAATACTACTATCTTACTTAGAGTTGCTGCAAACAGGCGCCCCTGCTCCCTATGATCAGCAGAGTTCTGCAAGAGAACATCTCTTTAGGTTGTAGGAACACCTAAAAATGTATGACTACATGGCCTACATCACAAAAGCTCATAATGAGCACAACAACGCGGGAAGAAAACGACACTTTACCCAGTATACTTTTACTCCGCGTGCCATTACCCCGCAGTTTTTACACAGCAAAATCTTTTTACAACGCAGGGCTTTACACCGCAAACTATTACAACGCATTGTCAAGCATGATCTCAAGTGTAAAGGGCTGGTACCATGAGAAGCAACAGAGCAGTAGCATGTGAAAATGGACTGCAACAATAAATTAAACCATGTTATTATCCTGTTGTCTAAGGCAGAAAACAGGTAACTAAGAAAATAATCTGCTGGAACAGGGGTGTAGTGTTGTGCAGGCCCTACCCTCAAGGCGAGAAATCCCATGGTGTTGTAGCTGTTGCTTTCTCCTGAGATGTATTTATGCTGTTTAATTAAATGGCTCACAGAATAAAAAGTCTTTAGTCTTGAGTCCTACTTGATCTTTTTTTAGTCACTTACCCTCACTATTTCCAATACACACTTCCTATACACATCTACACTTAGGGTCCTACACAGGCACTTCACATACAGCTTTTGGAAAAAATATCTCTGCCAAAGATCCCCCTAGAGGATGCACATTGAGCATTGCAGTGCCGGCTTGACGAGGAGCAAAGGCCCTATGATGAAGCATGACACTCTTTTAGAGTGTGTAAGGGCTCTAATTCCAAAAAGGAACCACTCCAATGGTTCCGAAAACAACCTAACCTGTTAGAACCTTTTTACATACTATCCGCCCCTTTCCCCACAAGAACTGCATACCAACCAGATTACGGGTTTTCGTAGAACACCAGATGTCTCCTGCATGTAAATGACCACAATTTGTGGGTGGGCATGGCGAGGTCAGTACTTTTGATCTTGAGGGCATTCCCGGGTCGTCAAACAGTATTTTTATTAACATGACATACAACACCGCACAATTTCTCACCATGCAATTCAACACTACACAATTCAACAACACCCAACATAATTACACTCCGCATAATACCACTCAACGCAACATGATTCAAATCTACATAATTACACACCTCAATTCCAGATAAATACACTCTACATAAAACCTCTCTATGCCACATAGCAACAATCCACAAAAATACACTGCACACCAGGCCACATAATTCCAATCAGCATAATTTCACTCAATGCCACACAGTTCAATGCCACACAATTGAACTCCACACATTCATTCCACACCACATAATTCGACAACAAACCATATATTTCAACTCAACACCACAATTACACAACACACCACATACATCCAAACCACACCCCAGAATTCCACATCATGCCACAAAATTCAACAGCACACCACATAATTAAACTCCACTACATACCACTCCACAACACAAAATACCAAATCGACAAAATTACACTCCACACTCCACACCACACTATTCCACACCACACAATTCCACAACTAACAATTCCAATCCAACCCACGTAATTCCACTCTGCAACAGTCGCGGCTCGCAATTCTCGCGGGGGGGCGGGGGGTTGGTCCCACAGGGTTATCGCGCTGGGGTTACTGCGAGGGGGGGTAAAATAAAAATAAAACTTATCTGACCGGTCCCGCGCCGCCTCTGCTCCTGGGCCGGGTCCGCGTTTTTCTGCTCCTGAACAGGAACAGGCATGCTCCTTCCCCTCCTGTAAGCCAATCACAATGCTGCAATGGCAGCGTTGTGATTTGTGCAGAGTACCAAACAGCGCCCAGCCGGGCACCTGTAGGGAGGCCATTTTCTCTATGTAGGCTGCATGCAGCCTACATAGAGAAAATGTAGAGTGCGCATGACTGCTTTGGTCGGCCCCAGGGCCGAGCAAACAGTCAGGGTACTCAGAGTGGTGCAAGCCACTCCTCCCTGACCCGCCCACCCGCCTGCCCCCAACCAGGCATATCCTCCCACCCGCCCCAATTCAGGCATACCCCTGCCTTCTGCTTTCTCACAGCGCGAGAAGCAGAAAATAAAATGGTATTTAAAATACCATTTTATTTTCTGCTTCTCGCACTGCGAGAAAGCAGTGGGGCGGCGCTCCTCCACCTTAATGGAGGAGCCGCCCCTGCTCTGCACCACATACATCCACTCCACAATACATGGGTAAAATACATTGTCATTTACAATGCCAATGTTTAGTTTAAAGCAAAAGACACAAAATTGATGGACGGAATGCAGAACAAATCAAAACATTCACCCCCAGTCAAGAGATCTGAGTTAAATCCATCATTCTTTTGCTCACCATGCCACCCCAGTTTAGACCTGGCCATATGCAAATCAGTCTTGACTGTGCCTCATGGGAACAGTCCAGCCCGAACTGCCAAGCCAGGTCCTCCCTGGACCGGAAACAAGCATCCTAAGACCGGTTTCAGGGTTTCACCCCTCATCAGCCAGGATAACTTGATTCCAGTGGCACAGTGAGCCTGGGACCCACGTCTGGGCATGCCCGGGGCACTTAGGGCGAGAAAGCAAAAGACACACAATTGATGGACGGAATGCAGAACAAATAAAAAGATTCACCCCCAGGCAAGAGATCTGGGTTAAAACCATCATTCTTTTGCTCACCATGCCACTCCAGTTTAGACCTGGCCATATGCAAATCAGTCTTGACCCTGTGCCTCATGGGAACAGTCCAGCCCGAACTGCCAAGCCAGGTCCTCCCTGTACCGGAAACAAGCATCCTAGGACCGGTTTCACCCCTAATCAGCCAGGATAGCCTGAATCCAGTGGCACAGTGAGCCTGGGACCCACATCTGGGCATGCCCGGGGCACTTAAGGTGAGAAAGCAAAAGAGACACAATCTATGGACGGAATGCAGAACAAATCAAAACATTCATCCCCAGTCAAGAGATCTGGGTTAAATCCACAGGGTCCGCCTGAGGCAGGGGGTGAAAGAGGACCTGGGGCAGTGGGAAACCTTCCTGTCCGATTTCAATGGCACCCTCATGTGGCGCGAGCCATGGGTGCCGGCGAACCAGCTTGAGCTTCACACAGACTCAGCCGGGGGCTTCGGCTGTGGGGCCATCCTAGGGGCGGCATGGACGGTGGGGGCATGGCCTGAGACCTGGAAAAAAGCAGGGGCCACTGCAAACATCTCATTGCTGGAGTTGTACCCCATTGAAGTGGCATTTCATATTTGGGCAGAACGGCTGGCGAACAGACAGATAATGCTATGGTCCGACAACCAAGCAGTGGTGCAGGCAATCAATACGGGGACAGCAAAATGCACGGTGGTGGTCAGCTTGCTGCGCAGACAAGTAGACTGCCTACTGAGGGCAAACATCGCGCTTAGGGCACGACACATCCCAGGGGTAGACAACTCAATTGCGGATGCCATTCCCCATTTTCAGTGGGCAAGATTCCAAGAACTCGCCCCGGACGTGGACCAAGGAATGACCCCGGTGCCAGAAGAGGCATGGGCATGGGTGGACCTGGGTTAGAGGAGAGGCTGGACATCCAGACGCAAACTGAATATCACCATGACAAAGATATGTAGGGCCAATAGCTGGGGTTTCGTAAGACACGGTTTCATAAACCTGAGATCGCCAGGTTATCACTTGGAGGAGGGTGTGCACCTGACAGGGGTGGGGATGGAAGGGATAGCGGAGTAAGGGGGGAGCTCCCTCCGATCATGAAACCATAGGTAGCGTGGCGGAAAAATCCCTAGAAAGATAGAAAAATGAGATAAATTACTAGAGGTAGATGGAAGGCTCACACAGTGTCCTTGGGATGCCTCAGGGGCACTGAGGGAGCTAAGAGCGGCACTCAGCCACAGAGTAGATGTGATGCTCCCGCAGGGCCCTTGGGATGCCTCACGGCAGGGGTACCAAAGAAACGAGATGTCAGAACTCAGTCGCAGGCTGGATAGATGAAGTGCTTACACAGGGTCCTTGGGATGCCACACGGCAGGGACCCGGAGGAGCAGGGAGGGGCCAAGAAGGGGCCGAAGGCAAGCGGGACGGCACTTGCAGCCCGGGCAGGGCTGGACGGACACCCACCAAGTCGGTAGCAAGTTGAAGCCAAACACCGTTGAAAGTGGCCCAGGCATTTTGGGCCCCTCCCCAGATATTGGTCTGTCTGAGAGCAGATAATGACCAAGAACGGACTGAAAGAACTATAATTGCAAAGACAGTAAATGTGTTAACATGGATGTTATGAATGACCATGAAAGTTGCGATATGTATAAATGTTATGTTTTAATAAACTGCGACCTTTTAAGGCACCAAAGCACGTTGTCACTGGTGTGTTTTAAAGGTTAGGATGGACGCAGTTGGAAATGGCTGAGGGAGGAGGAGGGGACTCGCCTCTTGGGAAGGGTTGGAGCCCGGGCCGGGGAAGGCGAAGCTGGACCCAATGGGGGCCCGGGACAAACGCCGCCCGGAGGCGGGAAGCCTTCCCCCCTCAGGTCTCAAGCCCGCGAAATGGGGTGACCAGGATTGGTCGCCCCAGAGCAAGCTACGGCCCACCTAATCCGGGGGTGAGATTGTAAGCGGCGAGGGGGGATAAGAAGGGGGCAAAAGGCCCACCAAGCACACACTCCCCCCTCGTTGTGCAGGAATAAGGAATCCCACCCACCCACTCCAGAAAAAGGCGGGCGTCGCAGCCGCAGGGGTAGAGCGGAAGAATCCCTAGAAAGATAGAAAAATGAGATAAATTACTAGAGGTAGATGGAAGGCTCACAGAGTGTCCTTGGGATGCCTCATGGCAGGGGCACTGAGGGAGCGAAGAGCGGCACTCAGCCACAGACAGAGTAGATGTGATGCTCCCAAAGGGCCCTTGGGATGCCTCATGGCAAGGGTACCAAAGGAGCGAGATGTCAGAACTCAGCCGCAGGCTGGATAGATGAAGTGCTCACACAGGGTCCTTGGGATGCCACATGGCAGTGACCTGGAGGAGCAGGGAGGGGCCAAGAAGGGGTCGAAGGCAAGTGGTATGGCACTTGCAGCCCAGGCAGGTTCAGAAGGATACCCACCAAGTCGGTAGCAAGTTGAAGCCTAACGCAGTTGAAACAGTGGCCCAGGCATTTTGGGCCCCTCCCCAGATATTGTTCTGTCTGAGAGCAGATAATGACCAAGAACGGACTGAAAGAATTATAATTGCAAAGACAGTAAATGTGTTAACATGGATGTTATGAATGACCATGAAAGTTGCGATATGTATAAATATTATGTTTTAATAAACTGCGACCTTTCAAGGCACCAAAGCACGTTGTCACTGGTGTGTTTTAAAGGTTAGGATGGACGCAGTTGGAAATGGTTGAGGGAGGAGGAGGGGACTCGCCTCTTGGGAGGGGTTAAACCCAAACCTTTTGGCTTTGCCAATGCTTGTTAAAGTATTATGCATGTTGTTGTCAGGATTATGTTATTTCAGTTTGGGAAATGAAATATTGCAATGGTTATGTTTTTTGTTGTGAAATGTAGTTTTTGAAGTGATTAAACATTTGCTCCTGTATTGCGTTGCTATGGTTATAATTAGCGCTCTAGGTTTTATGGTATTTTTTTTTATAACATTTCTGTCTGTATTTATCCATATTTATTTTATAGCCATCTTATTGGTATTTATCCATATTTATTTTGTGTTTTCACAATAAATGGAATCGTAAATTGGTATATTTCCACATTTATTTAACTCTTAGACGTACACTCATACATGGATGCCTGTCGCATTTTAGCTAATTAAGCAGCCACATAACACTATACAACAAAACACTACACCCACAGGTACATATTAGTGCTATTCTACAAATATATGTTAATATATGCCTGTATTTAAGGAAATCTGATCCTATTTTGTAACTCCCCATGCTGCCTATCTGCATAGGTTTTGCCTGGAATACATGAAAGACAGCATGGAAAGTCTTTCATGAAAAGCACAATTTTCAGTATTTTTCCACTTTTAAAAATAAATACAGACAGGAAACACATTGTTTTCTGTCTGTATTTATCTGTAAAAATGGAAAACTGGGAGCCTTAGTTATAATTAATTTTTAACAATAAACTTTTGAATTGGAAAGTACATGAGAATTTACTAATTTGAGGAAATCTGGGACACACCTTGTCTGAGGTGCTCTGATTCTAAGCCACTTCTAGCCTCACAGACTCTGAATAAGATACTCTATTGTAGGAACTACAAGAGATTTGTAGTTTGTGGTTCCAGCCTCACACAGAGCCAGAGTGAGGTGACCATAGTATTACTCCCCCTCCCTCCAGTCTTAGCCCTCCCCCCCTCACTCAGAGATGGTCCCAGTCGGAGTGGCTCCTACTCAGAGGCGGTCCCAGGCTGGCTGTGGACTCTGTTTCTGATGCCCTCCATGCTTGAGGTGCTGTCATCCTCACCCACAGTAGATATTCCACATTAAACACGAGTGTGCGTTGACTTCTGCTTTTGCCTTGACTTTTGGGTGAGATCCCTTGACCAACACTTCCAAACGGCCTCTCTGATATATAGATTTACGAGGCAAATCCATATTTTCTGATGCATTTTGCAGTAGATGGGTTTTTTCCATGTTTTTCTCTAGATAACATTGCTCAACTGTCTTGCTCAACTGTCTTGCTCGTCAAGGACTTACTCCATGAGCCTGATGCTAGATATTGGTAACAATTACTCTGTCTTCTTCAACACAGTTTATTTAGAGAATATCTAATATGGTCCTACCTCTCTCTCTCTCTTTCTCTCCCTCTACTCACACACATGCACACACAAACACACATATTTGATCAACCTCAGGTACCGAGGCACTGGGGAGGAGGTGGGGTGATAAACATGCAGAGGTCTGTGGTGGCTACCAGATGCATGAATGCCACATCCCTGAACAATCAGTCACATTCTTCAGCTAGTTCACAGTCCACTATTTCAAGCTCTGGTGGAGTGAACATTATGTTCCTTTGTTTTCCCTGCCATGTTTGCACACATGCAGTCCGTGTTTCCATTTATTTCGTACCTCTAGGCACTGCCATTTACCTATTGGTCTCTCAGATGGCACTGGGAGTGTCAGGAGCCGAATGTGTGGGTTGACTGTGTTCTCCTTTGGCTCCTTAAGACTACATCAGCTTTTTGCTCATGGGCAAATATTTCTGTCTGGGCATGCAGTGACAAAGTGCATGCTCAATATTTCCTGGTACATGACCTTGTACATCCACTGTCACTGCACGAGCTGATGGTAACCCAGCACATGTTGGATTCATCGCGTGCAGAGCTGTACTTTCAATAAAGCCTTCATTTTCCCAGTTCATCACAAGAGCTGTAGAAGCCTAGCTTGGTGTTTGGTGCACACTTATTCCAGTGTAGCACCCTGCACCAATCCAGACAACCCTTAAGGTGTTTTTAGTGGCTTAGACAACCTTCAAAAGCTCTCTAAGTGGTAGCTGTGGAGAGCAGCCTTCAGGCTTAGTCTAGGAGGAGTGTAAAGCAGCTTGTTTCACCAGTATCTAATCTTATAGTGCAGATTAAGTGAAAAAGAACCACACAGAGTAATTATAAAAATAGTTATTTATTACAGACACTTCACTAACCCAATGCAATATCTCCCACCGGAGATATATTTACAATACACACAATACTTTGATAATACAACAGGTAAATAGTGCGAAAATACAGTTGGCTCCAGGGGGAGGCCAACCGATATACAAAAATAGTGGAATGAGACTAACGACCGAAGTTGGGAGTAGATCCAGAAGACTTAGAAGTGCTAGGGAACCAAGGAACTACCCAAGGTAAAGACCCAGAACCCCCCCGGAGGCCGTGTGCTAAGTGGATAAACGACTGTGTGCTCAAGTTAAATCAAAGGGGAGGTCGCAGTTACAGTTCTTAGGAAAAAGGACCCTTCCCAGAGGACTTGGAAGACATCCTGTGGAAGATGGATGGTTTGAGAGTCACTCCACACGTAGATACCCAGGACACCAGGTTACCTGCCCCAGGGAAGCCAGGTGCATAGGTACGACTTGACATCGGGAACCGCCGTAGACCCCAATGGAGGACTTCAGCCAAGATGCTGCTGGCGAAGAAGCTGGAAGAGTCCGGTGGAATCCAAGGGTGGATTCAAGCAGAGAGGTACCTGGAAGCAGAGGGGACAGAGTCTATGTCACTCAAGAGTGACCAGTAGGCACAGGAGTCGAGTGTTCCCCAATGTCGCTGTCACAGGAGAGTTGATGGTGCCTTTGTCTCTGCAGCTACGTGGACCAGGTGACACTGCGAACAACCAGGAATGGTGTACGAGCTGTCCCATGTTGGATGTCGATATTCAGGGGGTCGGTGTCCAGCGGGAGCACCAACAGGCCTTGGTAATGGCAACATGTGGAAGTAGACGAAAAGGTACGGTGTCGGTCCCAGCAAGGTCGAAGAGACTCACCACGTTCAAGTAAGTCAGGGTAGGCCCTGAGCAAGCAGGGGAGCCTACTGGAATCAAAGAAGACCCTCGACAGGGCCCCAAGATCTCTGGAGACAAGAGTCACCCAGCCTTAGCAACGGCCAGCCGACGCGGTGCACAGGGACTCTGTTCCAGCGGTGTCGACTAGGGACCCTGGCCTCAGACTCAGTCTGAAGACAGTGCAGGCCTCGAGGAAGATTTAGAACCGCCACCTGTGTTACCGACCAGGATCAGAAATCGGTCAGCTGTGTTGCAGTGCCTGCGGATGTAGGGGAGGGACTCCTTCACTCCAAGGGAGATTCCTCAAGGTGTCTTTGGATGTCCAGAGGACCTGGCAGGGACCTATATGGAGCACGGACACTGATGGAGCAGCGGGCTTGCGGAATGAAAAGATCTGGAGTAGATGGAGTCTTCCCGGTTGCAGTTTTGGTCCCAAAAGCGAAGTCTGATGCAGTCAGTCCGATGCGGTCAGCACGACTGTCAGAATGTCCAGATGAATGAAGAGGATGCGGAGTTCGATCTGAATCGAATCCCACGACGAATCTAGGGACCCACCCTCAGGTAAGCCCTTAAGTGCCCTAAGGAAAGGGTTGGGATGATTCTGGGATCCCTCACAGTGGAGGTGCTGGACAGTGGGGAGGATACTCCCATGCCCTTTGTCCAGTTTCGCGCCAGAGCGGGAGCCAACGGCTCCCTGAACTGGTTTGAGCTGGAGTATGCAAGGAGGGCACCAAATGTGCCCCTCTAGCACTCTGAGTGGTGCTGGCAAGCGCCCCCACCCTGTCCCGATAAACTAAACCCTGTCTGGGAGGTGGTCACACCTCCCTGTGACAGGATACCTATTGTTCTGCCTTCCCCTGCTCGAGCTTGGCTCAGCAGCAGGAGGTCAGAATAGAGTCTCAGGTCGGCAGGAACCCTAACTTGCTGTCTGGTTCTGGAAGACTGGTACTGGGAGCACTGAGGGTTTCCTGAAGGAGCTTTACAGTGCACCGTTTACAGTGTGGGGGTATGATTCCAACATGTTTGATACCAAACATGACAGGGTTCGTTACAGCCAGTTTAGAGATGGTCATCGCATAATGACGCATGGCCACTATATATCGTAACGGCTGATTCACTGGCAACCTAGAAGAATGGACTCCGAAGGTTGCAGGGGTGTCCTGCTCATGCAGGGGCACCCTCACACTTAGAACCAAACACCCTGCCTTTGGGACTGAAAGGCCTACTTGAGGGGTGACTTTGAGGTTTTAAGTGCAGTGCTGTTAGATATAAGGGAACTTATATCTTTTGTGAGAGGTGCAAGCACCAACTCACACAGGCTGCAATGGCAGGCCTGTAGGCAGAGTTTGGAGGGTCCCTTATAGGTGGCATAATACATGCTGCAGCCCATGGGGGACCCCTGGTGCACCTAGGCCCTAGGTACTTTAGTACCACATACTAGGGACTTACTAGGATACACCAGCAGCCAATTAGGGATGTACCAAGGTACTCACCATAGCCACTTTAGGGAGGAAGCACAGTGACTGGGGTCCTGATTAGCAGGATCCCAGTCAGACTAGTCAGAAAAACTGTATGACAGCAGCAAAAAGTGGGGGTAACCATGAAAAAAGATCCTACTTCCGTACACAAGCCCCCCCCCCAAACGTAAGGAGATTAGACTAACCTTGCCCTGTTGAGTCTTCATTTTCTAAGTGGAAATATCTGGAGAGCCCGTCTGCGTTGGCATGGTTACTCCCAGGTCTATGTTCCACTGTATAGTCCATCCCCTGTAGGGAAATGGACCACCTCAGAAGTTTGGGGTTTTCACCCTTCAAGTGTTTCTGCCACAGGAGGGGCTTTTGGTCTGTCTGAACAATGAAGTGAGTGCCAAACAGGTTTGGCCTCAACTTCTTCAGGGCCCAGACCACAGCAAAGGCCTCCCTCTCTACAGCTGACCAATGTTTCTCTCTGGGGGTCAACCTTCTGCTTATAAAAGCAACTGGTTGGTCCTGGCCCTCTGCATTAAGTTGTGATAACACAGCTCCTACCCCTATCTCAGAAGCATCTGTCTGGACAATGAAGGTTTTGGAGTAATCAGGACTCTGCAGAATAGGAGCAGTGCACATGGCCTGCTTCAGGTCATCAAATGCCTTTTGACAGCTTGCTGTCCACAGAACTTTCTTTGGCATTCTCTTGGATGTGAGATCATTAAGAGGAGTCACAATGGACCCATATCCCTTACCAAATATTCTGTAGTACCCAGTAAGGCCCAAGAAAGCTCTGACCTGCGTCTGGGTAGTGGGAGCAACCCAGTCCATGATGGTCTGGATTTTGCTCTCCAATGTTTGAACTTGGCCTCCAGCTACCAGGTGGCCCAAGTACACAACCTTGCTCTGCCCTATCTGGCACTTGGTGGCCTTGATAGTGAGGCAAGGCCTCCAGAACACTCCTAAGGTGGACCAGGGGATCCTCACAGGTGGAGCTAAAGACAGCAATATCATCGAGATGTGCTGCACTATAGGCTTCCAGACCGGTGAGAACTTTGTTCACCAACCTCTGAAATGTGGCAGGTGCATTCTTCAAGCCACAGTAAACTGATAATGCCCACTGGGGGTTGAGAATGCTGTTTTTGGCTTGGCATCCTCAGAGAGTCTGATTTGCCAATAGCCAGCAGTCAGGTCAAAGGTACTCAAGAACTTGACTGAGGCCAAAGTGTCTAGGAGTTAATCTGCCCTAGGAATAGGATGGGAATCAGTCCTAGTGACTGCATTGAGGCCTCTGTAGTCCACAAAAAACCTCATCTCTTTCTTGCCATCTTTGGTGTGAGGTTTGGGTACCAGGACTACTGGACAAGCCCAAGGGCTATCTGAAGGCTCAATGACCCCCAATTCCAACATTTTCTGGACCTCAGTCCTGGTACAATCTCTGACATGGTCAGGCTGTCTGTAAATTTTATTCTTTACAGGCAGACTGTCACCTGTGTCCACTTCATGGGTACACCAGGTGGTTTGACTGGGTGTCAGGGTAAACATGCCTTTGAACCGACTGAGGACTTTCCTGCAATAAGCTTGCTGCTGGGTACCCTTCAACTGACCCATCAACAGGGTTCTGAGAGAGGAGATCAGGGAGAGGGTCACTCTTCTTCCTGTCCCTCATCTGTTGCCATGAGCAAGCTCATGTCAGCCCTATCCACAGAAGGTTTTAGGCGGTTCACATGAAGTACCCTGTGGGGACTTTTGGGAGTGCCTAGGTCCTCCAAGTAGGTGACCTCACCTTTGTTTTCAAGGATAGTCTGGGGCAACTCCACTTGTTTTGGAGAGCTGCTGGGGCCACAGGCTGAAACACCCACACTTTCTGCCCTGGCTAGTAAGCAGTCAGAACAGCGTTTTGGTCATGCCAGGTCTTCTGAAGCTCCTGGCTGGCCTCCAGGTTTTTACTTGCCTTTTTCATGTACTCAGCCATATGGGAATGCAGGCCAAGGACATAGTCCACAATATCTTGTTTAGGAGGTTTGAGAGGTTGCTCCCATCCCTCCTTAACTAGACACAAGGGACCCCTAACTGGATGCCAAACAAAAGTTCAAATGGGCTGTAACCAACCCCTTTCTGTGGGACCTCTCTGTAGGCAAAGAGAAGGTAGGGTAACAAGACATCCCATTTTTGCCGGAGCTTTTCTGGGCGTCCCATGATCATCCCCCTGAGGGTCTTGTTGAACCTTTCAACAAGCCCATTGCACTGTGTATGGTAGGGTATGGTAAACTTATAGTTTACTCCACACTCTTTCTACATTGCAGTGATGAAACTTGACATGAAGTTGGTACCGCTGTCAGTTAAGACCTCCTTAGGGAAGCCCACCCTGGAAAAGATTCCCAGAAGGGCCCTAGCCACAGAGGAGCTGTGGTGGTCCTAAGGGGAATGACTTTTGGATATCTAGTGGCATGGTCCACCACCACTAGTATGTAACTATGTCCAGATGCTGTTGGAGGGTTTAAGGGACGTCGGATGTCAATATCCAGGGGGTCGATGTCCGGCGGGAGCACCAACAGGCCTTGGCAACGGCAACACATGGAAGTAGACAAAAAGATACAATATATTTAGAAGTAACAGTAATATAATACAAATTACATGTATTTTATTAATTTAAGAAAATATATAACTATTATACTTATTTAAAAAATGAAACATATGTATTAATATATACGTTTAATATACATTTAATTTTAAAATATCAAACTAATAATTTTAATTTACATGATAATTTAATAATTCTTTTAATATAATAATATAACAGAAAGAAAAGAAAAAAAGAAAAATTATATATATATATATATATATATATATATATATATATATATATATATATATATATATATATATCACGAAGAAATCCCAATGTCACGACAGACACTCCGGCGCAACACACGGGCACAGACTCCAAAAGCTGGTGTGGAAACAGGATGGTAGTTTATTCACACATCAAAAAAGGTCCAACATGACGCGTATCGGCTGCCAGACATGAAGCCTTGATCACATGTGTTCATATACCCAACATAAAAAAACAATTTAATTACAATTAAAAATAAATATACAAATTTTAATTTACTAAAAATATATTACATATTGAAAACATTACTTATTAGAAATATTATTTTAACTAGACAAAAACATAATATAAATTTAATTAATAAAAACTAAACTATAAAATTACACAAATACATATTCTATAGCCACTCCAATTTATAAAACACTACAAAAAAAACTTAAACTCAGGAAAATACAAATTGCTCTTCTGACTACATTAATTCAACAGTAGCAAAAGAATTGAATTGCCCAAGGGTAAAATTCACTATTCGCACTCCACTCATGGCAACAGTGGGGAAAGTGTTGGATTGTTGAGAGGTATAATTTACTATTACCACTCCAGTCAGTGCTACAGTAGGAAACGTGTTGGATTGCTGAAGAGTAAAATTTACTAATCTGACTCCAGTCAGTGCAACAGTTGTGAAAGTGTTGGATTGTGGAGGGCAACATTTGCTAATCCCACTCCAGTCACTGCAACAGCAGGGAAAGTGTTGGATTACAGAGGGGTAAAATTTACTATTCCCACTACAGTCGGTGCACAGTAGGGAAAGTGTTGGAATGCAGACGGGTAACATTTACTATTCCCACTACAATGTGTGCAACATTACACACTGTAGTTCACTTAAAAAAATTAAATTTTTAAAAAAAAATCTTACATAACACATTTTTAAAATATTTGAATAGAAAGAAAATATATATATATATATATATATATGCTATTTAAAAAATAAACAAATTACATATTTATTACAATCTTTAATACATATTATAAATTAATACAAATGTTATAATTATCATTAAAATACCAAACTATGGACCTTATTATGATGGTGGTCAGACGAGCGTCCGATCGCTATCATTGCGGGATGTTCTACCCGCCGAATTATGATCCGACCGCCGTGCAGGCGGTCTGAAACATACCTATTTCTATTGCGGCCTGTGTAGCGGCCCAGTAAAGGGCCACAGTGTAAGCCACAATAGAAATAGGCATGTTTCAGCCTGGCACAGGGTCTATGGATAATTGTGGAGGCATCACTTGTTCCCCTCATGCCCCATAGCAGAGGCCAACAGGGGGCAGGGCCCTGCTATGGGTCCCCAAAGTCCCTTTCCATCTGCCTGTACAGGGCGGTCGGACGGCCATGTACAGGCCGAGGGAAACTGACATCGTAATCCCTATGGCAGTGCCTCAGCAGGAACCACCCCTATTTTAGGGATTACGGTCCGACCACTCCCCCAAAGGGCTCCTTGAGTTCGTCGGAAAAGCAGGGGTCTGTCCCTACACCGATGGGCTCTGACCACCGGATTATAATCCAGTGGTAGGACCGCTTCTATGGATGGCAATGGGACGGCCACCGACAGGCTGTCGGTGGCAGTCCCATCGCCATCGTAATGAGCTCCTAAATTCCCAAAATAACAACAAATACAATATTTTTTTTAAATAAAAAGGCACAACACAATTAACACATAACATAATAAAATACAATTTAAAAAAAATATTTATATGTTTTTACATTTTTTATTACTTAAGTAACATCCTACCCTATACCTAAACAAACTACACAAAACACCTAAAATATATTAAATTATATTATTTACATATTTTACATAATTAATTATCAATTAAAATATTTAGATAATTACCTAATATTAAATTAATTATATTTAATTACCTTCCCACCCATTGCCCTTAGAAAACATACCTTATATATATTGAAAAAATGTTACTTTCATAATTTACATAATTAATTACCTATTACACAATTAATAATTAACTTATAACTTAATTGTATTTAATTAACTCCCCATCCTACAAATACAACACCTAATATATAACACAAACAAAATATCACAAAATATCTTAATTACACAATTAAATGATCAAATAAATAATTTTATATATTAACATTAATTAAATACTATAATTAATTTCCTGCACACCCTTTACCCATACAAAAACAACAAACAATACAGATTGAAAAAAAATAATTTAGTACACAATTTACTTATCAATTAAATAATTAATTCCACAAATAAATTATTAAATCAATTATAATTAACTTACTTCCCACCCTACACCCCTGCAAAGCCCACAACCTGCACCTAAAACTTATTTTATTTTTTTAATTATACAATTAACATTAATAATTATCTATTAAATAATTAATATTCATTAAAAATTAATTAATATTAAGTTCCCACCCTAAACCCCTACAAAACCCACAACCCGCTGAGGTACTAAAAATGACAAAAAACAAATTAATTAAATTTAAAAAGTACTAAAAATCCACAAACTATATAAAAAAATATGAACAACAATATTTTTAACATTGATATTAACAGATATTTTTGTAATCAATACTAACACTTCATATTTCTAACATCGATATTAATATTACTTACGTTAAAATTGATATCCTTGTCAACGATATTCTTGCTGACAATATTTGTCTGATATTTCCAACTTAATATTTCTGTAGGTCGATATTACATTTTCAATATTTTGTCTGAATACCGGTTTTTGCCTAATTATTCATTATATAGACTCCACACTTTACATCGTCTTATGACCCCATTTCCGCTTTTAATTTTCTCTGTTTGTTTGCTAGTATTTGTTAAATCATTAAGTTATATGCACATGTAACTCTTCATCCTGGTTAAGTAATCCAGGTGTGATGCTCATGGATGCGATTATGTATCTGGACTAATAGTAGCGAAGTTTCTGTTCCCCATCTCCTCCCAGTTCGGATATCAGTATATGGTCAATTTTATAATACTATAGCTTGTCCCAATTGCTTTGATGTCCTTTTTCCATTTGCTTCTCCAATGCATAACTTCTATCCTCCTTTTTGATTGCTCGTATATGTTCCAGGATGCGGTTTTTTTAATTGGCAAGTGGTGTGGTCTATATCCTTTAAGTGACATGTGCATTCTAGGACATATATCACAAATTTACTTGTGCAGGTAATGTGATGATTTATCATTTGTTTTTGTCCCATTGTGTTTCTGAATTCTTTCTGGTTCCTAGCAATTTTGCAAGCCTTGCAACATGGCATTTACAAAATCCCTTTTTGCTTAGCAAGTTGTTTCTCTCCTCTTCTCTCTCTGCCGTAATAAAATGGCTGTGCAACACTTTGCCCTTCAAACCTCTGGCTATTCTATAAGTTAGGAGTAGAAGATTGTCTATCTTGCACTTAATCGATGCATCTGTTCTAAGACTTTTTCCATTTTTTGCATAATTTTTTTGATCTGTTTTTCTGCTAATATGACGCTAGTTATCATCCTGATGCTTTGATCCTCCTCTTTGTGCTTCTGTTTCTATAATAGACCTTCCCTTTTCAGTTTTACAACTTTTTCAAAGCTAAACTGTATTATTTTCTTGGGGTAATTCCTATATTCAAATCTTTTACTTGTTTCCACTGAGTGTTTTTGAAATTGAGTTTCCCCGGAACAGTTTCTCTTTATATATAAGAATTCCCCACAGGATATGCTCCGTTTCAGTGTTGATGGGTGAAAACTTTCTGCATGTAACATTGAATTTGTGGCAGTTGGTCTTCTGTGCAATGTTATCTGTAATTAATCCCCTTTGATGTAAAGTTCTGTATCGAAGAATATCACTCTATTGTTGCTGATGTTATACGTAAACCTAAGGTTTACATCATTCTGATTCAAAATTTGAAAATATTCTTGAAACTCATTTCCTGATCCATCCTAGATGATAAAAAGGTTGTCAATAAAATGGAGTCACACTGTTATTCTCTCAAAAAATGTTTCATTCTTGGTAGACTAAGCAATCATCATCATCATTATACTTTAAAAACCATAAAAGTCATACAAACATCAATAAAAACTCCAAGATATATACAAAAGACAGTACGATAAAACCATTTTGGGCCCATAATTACAAAGATAAAAAGGTAAGCCCCACTGTCAAGGCTAATCACAACTGGACCCGAGCCTGATAGCGACCCTTAAAAAACCAAGCATGTTTAGTACTGAATCACTTGAAAAAAGTTGTAAGAAGATAAAAGCAGGTCTGACCATCTTAAAACATGCCTTTTTAAGAATGGGAATAATAAAAGACTTTCTGGGAACCGCGTAAAAACTACAAAACAATAAAAAGTGCATCATATCCTGTGGAAATTGTCCGTTGCAGCCACAGTGTATGAGACACTGCCCTCTGTGAGAACCCTGTGGTTGGGCCAAAAGATTATGAAAAAGATCAAGCCGAAATCTAGTCAGTAAAAAATGATCATGATTACTTTTAACCCATAAAAGATATGGTTCAATAGTTGGCACAGTTTTCAGAACAATATACCTGCGCACGCTGGGCTTTCTCAGCTCTACTTCCTCTCGATCCCAAATACGCCTTTTAAAACAACGCTCTTTCATCCAAGTTAGATTCCTCCTACAGATCGCTTCCGGATTGTCAAATAGGCCTGCCCTTCCTAAACTGCAAAGACATTATCTAACTTTCTTTATCCAGCATATACGATTAATGTAATCAATGGAAAGACAATCCTTTAAAATGAGCTTGCTAAAGGCATTTTCTTTCTTGGTACAAATCTTCATCCACAAAGTTAGGGGGCGAAAAGCCAACTCGTCTGAGAGAAAGGGCACCCCCAATTCCTCATGCACTACATATGATGGGATGCTCTGCGGTAAAGAAAGCACCCATCTCAAGAAGGTATTTGACAATTTGCAGTGCCTCGTGCCCAGTATAGCCCCATATCTCACTCCCATAGATGAGATTCGATATACATCTAGCTCTGTAGATCTGCAGAAGAGCCCTGATTAGTTTGCCACCCAATCTAGAAGCAAAATTAAAAACAGCAGCAGTCGCTCTAGTCAGGTCCCCTTTCTTTCGACTAATCAAGGGGTACCAGCTCAGGGCGTCATCAAGCACTACTCCTAGGTATGAGAAAACATTTGTCTTAGGGATTGACATGGTTCCTACCTTAAAAGTATAGCTTAAAAGTATAGTTAGCTGTACGAGGACCCACCTGCATTACAAACGATTTACTGTGGTTAACCAACAGGTCCAAGTCCTCCATAAAATGTACAAAGGAGTTCAACAAAAGTTGTAGGCCCCAAGCTGTCCTCGCCATGAGAACAGCGTCGTCTGCGTACAGGGGACAGACAAACTACGCTTACCCACCTTGGGGCAATGAGCTTTTAAATTCAAGAGACTAAGCAATCTTTTATTCCCACCAGCCCCTTGTCAGGTTGGTGTAGCTTGGTGAGAAAGAGGATCCCATTGCAGTTCTACATTGTTGCTTATATACCCGTTTATTGAAAACAAATATGCTGTTGTGGAGGTATAGATCGAGCATTTCCATTACCATCAGGTTATATTGATAAAATTGTATGTTTCGACTTTTCAGGAACAATTCACAGGCTTGCATATCAATGTTGTGTTATATGCTGGTATACAGGGCTGCTACATCAACAGTTACCAAGTTATATGTTTCATTCCATGGTATGTTCAGCAAATGTTGTACCAAATCGCCTGCATCCCGTAGATATGAATTAAACTTCTTTATCAACTGCGCTAGGAAGTGATCAATTGGTGGGCATTGGTTCAAAAATGGACCCCTTTGAGATACAATTGGCCTTCCTGGGGATCTTTCGCATCTTTATGCAATTTCGGTAAAAAATAAATAGTCGAATGTTGTACCATGAGATTTCGCATTTCTTCTGTCAGGTTCTCACCTGTGTTTCTGCAGGAACGCCACGGATGATGATAAGGTCCGCAACCTCCCCTAGTCACCCAAGGCACCCGGTATAAACAGGGTATCAAAGGTAACCCGGGGAAGAAGGGAAACAAAACAAGGAAAGAGGGGGAAAACACAGCTTCGAAACTCTGGGCACCTCAGGAGCGTCCGGATACGTCAAGAAGCTGTGAAGGTGCAGGAAAAGGGTTAATAAACAATATTCAATAAAGACATTCTGTAATTCTCAGTGCGTTCATTCCTACCTTCACTTTTGCTGTGATAGAATTCTTTTCTTCGTTAAATTGGTGACAATATATACAGTGTTTTAGGAAAACGGGACTGCTGCCATATGCTTCGGGGGGAAAGAAAAGAAAGTGATTGCGAATACTCTTCTACCTATACCATTGACCAAAGGGTGTACCTAGAACCACTCATGCGCCCACCTCTTCGATATGCGAGTGTAGATCCTTCTCCCCTTCTTATGAGCGAGGAGAAATGAAGGTATAAAGAATATTCCGCTCCAACACAGGTAAACAATAACCCCTTCTTTTTCTCTAAGTAGGTGGCCCTGTTCAGGCAGAGAGGACCCTCACACAACGCCCAGAGCACAGGACCACGTAAGTAACAGCAAGGGAAAAAATAACATAAATCAGCGCAAGAGCGCTGTTACCGCAACCGACAAATTCTGACTGCTTCTTTATTTCTCCGTAATACTGCAGGGAAACATAGCACAACCTCCAAGGACCAGGACCGCCGGGAGAAGACCAACGAGGAAAGAACGCCGCCGCGCACTGGAACCACCCATCGGAACAACAACCCGGAAGTGAACAGGTGAGTGGAAACCAGGAAACCGGAACTCGGGAAACACTAGAACGCGAAGCGCTGTGGAGTAAGGAAGGCCGGGTTTTGATGTGCCCGGCCCTTCTCCGCGCACGCGTACAGAGCTTCGGATCCTTCAGGTAAGTAACTGCCGTCTGTCTGCCCGCGCACAATCCTGACAGTACACTCCCCCTACGGACCCCCGTACCGGTTTGGGCTTCTCAGGATATCTTCTGTGATATGAACGCAGTAATCGAGGGGCATGCACTTGGCTGGCCGGCTCCCAGGTCCGGTCCTCCACACCATAACCCTTCCAGTGAACCAAATACTGGAGCCTACGCCGCACCCTCTGAGAATCCACGATCGCCTCCACCTCATATTCCTGATCACCATCTACCTCGGTCGGCGCAGGGGTCGCAGGGAGACGTGTGCCGGGTTCTAGTGGTTTTAACAGGGAGACGTGAAAGACCGGATGGATCTTCAATGAGGTGGGAAGATCCAGTTTCATAGCAACGGGGTTCACCACCTTACATATCTCGTAAGGGCCAATGTACTTAGGCTTGAACTTGCAAGCCTCTCTCAATGTCAGGTTCTTAGATGAGAGCCAGACCTTATCTCCTTGCTTATAGTCGGGCTCTGAGCGTCGGTGAGCGTCCGCCCCCCTCTTGTAACTAGCCTTTGCTTTGTCCAGAGTCACCCGTGTAGCTTTATGCACTTCTTGTAATTCCTTTATAAAATCAACTGCTGCAGGGGCAAGACAAGTGGAGGAAAGAGAAGGCAACAGAGTACGAGGGTGGAAACCGTAAGTGCAATAGAAAGGAGAGTACGCAGTGGAGGAGTGATGACTGTTGTTATAGGAAAACTCCGCTAACCATATCATCTCATCCCAATCAATGACAGTGTGTAAAACCTGGCAACGGATGTACTGCTCAAAACACTGATTCACTCTCTCCGTTTGGCCATCCGTCTGAGGATGATGACTAGAGGATAGTCTTACGTCTATCTGTAATAAGGTACCCATTCCTCTCCAGAATCTAGAGATAAACTGGGCACCTCTATCGGATATCAATACAGAGGGAGACCACGTAAACGCACCACATGTTGTACAAATACGGAAGCCAATGTTCTAGAGGAGGGAGACCCGCTAAAGGAATGAAATGGGCCATCTTGGTCAATTGGTCCACTACCACAAGAAGGGTTGTGTTCCCCTTCAAGGTTCTGGGTAATTCCACAATGAAGTCCAGAGAGACAGTGTGCCAGGGACTAGGAGGAGTGGGCAATGGCTGTAGTAGCCCTACAGGTTTCGGATGAGAGGCCTTTCCCTGGGCACACACGTGACAGGTCTGGATATAGCGTTTAGTGTCCCCTCCCATATCAGGCCACCAAAAGCGTCTCTGCAGTAGTTCAAACGTCTTCCTAAACCCTGGATGTCCTGCAAGGGGGTGAGAATGACACCATTCTAAAGCCTGCAGCCGTAAGTCCTGAGTGGGAAGAACCAGCCCCCCCGTACGTAGGACAGTTCCTTTTCCACAGTGACCTCTTGTGTACCTGTAATCTCCCCCAACTCTACGGACGCTTGTGCTTCCTTAACTGACCGTATAAAGTCTCCTTCTGGGGGGGCGCGTGGCTAACCGCCTAAGATGGTGGACGTGTTTCGGTGAGGCTCCGGACCCTGGGGGGGGGGAAGATCCTGATAACTCGCCAGCTTAGGAGCAGGAATTACAGCCGGAAAGACAGGAATCTGTTACCTGAGGTCCGGTGCGGCGATCATCCTGATCTGGGCCCGTGGAATACAACTACGCCGGAGAGATCGGCACCTGACCGCATCCGCGGACACTGAGACCTGCCTGCGACGTGGCGCTGGAGCTGAAGCGCGGCGTCCCCCATCCGGCGCGTGGGCCCGGTGAAACTCGCCCTACGGCGTGACCCGCCTCGCCCGGTGGCTGCCCCCGCGACAACCAAGGTAAATGCACGAAGGCGAGAGTGGATGAGAGGGGCCCCATCGGGTGACTGGACGGGCCCGCTGTGGACAACCCGAGGTGCGAGCGGTGAGTGCTGGGGGCCGCGCTGGGGACCGGGGGCGGCCGGAGGTGATCGGGCCCCTCCTGCGCTGTTGGAGCCTGGCGTGGGGAGAGCGGCGTAGTGCTCATCTGGCCGATCACTGCCCCTAGCATTAGAGTGGAGACTGAAGCGGACTGCGCCGCGACGCAGTGGTTGTTTGGAGCCAGCGGGCCTCACTACATGGTTCCTGGACTGGATGACGGAGCCGTTGGCCCGATAGACGCGGAGCGTGGTGGGGGTGCGATCCGCTGAACCCTGGACCACAGCGGCCCACGTCTGACTCGGTGGGGTGGGACCCCCCCGCCCCCCTCCTTTCTTCTCCGCAGTTGACACACTATACTGGAGGGGGCATCCCTTGAAAGCGGGACAGAGGAGTGCTGTGAGTGGCGCCTGGGCCCCTGGGGAGGTCCGGGAGTCACTGCTAATCGCAGATGCATTGGTCTCCCTCCTAGGCCATACTGGTGACACACGCGTGGACGGCGGAGTGGGGCGGCAAGTGGCACAGGACAGTTCTCCTAGAGATCACGCGACACCTGGGAAGTGCTGGGAGTGCGGCCGACCTCGTATTAGGCACTAACACGCCACAATACACGGACACGGCACGAGGGGTCTGAGAGGGGGGAAGATACGGCGAGCTCTCGGGAGCTTTGTGGAGCTCATGTCATAGACCCGATCCCTACAGTGGAGGCTGCCCTAAGGATACAGGCGGCTATAGGCGCGGCGTGCGGGGCGGAGTTCCCCCCTTTACTAATACCTTGCAAGCGCCAGGCCTCCACGGTAGCAGCGGACACTCGATATGGGGAGAGTTAAGGGGAAGGTACTGGATGGCAACCCTGGCACAGGCGGCCCTGCTAGCGGGCCCGAACCTAACACCAGACCCTCATCACCTGGGGCCCCTGCCCCTGACTTCGCTGAGACCACTCCTGACAAACTGGATCTGATCCTAAAAGAAGTTCGGGAATCCCGCATGGCAATAGAGCAACAGGTCGGAACCCTAACGACTGGCCTCACCCTACTCCGAGCGGACCATGGGAAAATGGCCGAGACCGTTCGAGAACACGACAAAGCGCTCACCAATATGGAACCCCAAATTGCGGAACATACCATACAGCTTCAAAAACTGCAACAACAAGTTACTGGTCTCCAGGACAGGGTCGAAGACGCGGAGGGCAGGAATCGCCGTAATAACATACGCGTCATAGGCCTCCCGGAGCGCAGCGAAGGCACCAAGGCCGTGGACTTCATGGAAACATGGTTCCGAGAATATGTGACACAGGATGGCCTATCACCATATTTCTGTGTGGAACGGGCACACCGAATCCCAACGGGAGCACCAAAGACAGGGGCGCCCCCACGACCCCTGATTGTCAAAATACTAAATTATAGGGATCGAGATATGCTACTACAAAAAGCAAGGGAAAAAACGCAGATCCAATTTGAGAATCATAGAATTTCACTGTATCCCGATAACTCGCAACAGGTACAACGCCAACGATCATCATATCAAGCAGTCAAGAAGAAACTACGAGCGGCCCAACTTAAATATGCATTGCTATTCCCGGCCAGATTAAAGGTTATCCATGAACGGAAAACGTACTTCTTTGATAGCCCAAACGACGCAGAGGAATGGCTGGAGGTGATGAGCCTCGACCCGAGCCAGAGCGGACAGTCTGGCTCGACACGCCAAGGTACGGCAAATCCTCCGAGACATGGGCCCCAACGTACTAACAAGAGCCTGCAGAGTAACACTGGCATTGGCCCAACGCACGATCAGCAGTTGGCTGGCAGGGCAGAGGCACTGGCCGTGGCCGGATCTTTCTCAGAAAGCATCCCCAAGATCCTGACTGATTCGGAGGACAGCACCATCCAGTCAGACTCTGACCACAACCTCACTCTGTTCCCTTCGGTGACACCTCAGACTGTGGACGAGATAGTAGATAATTGAGATGTCTTGCACACACAATTGTCCGAACTTTGGTCGAGAAGGTGTATGCATATCCACTAGAACACCAGGCACACCAGTATCCTTTTAACACTCCTTGAGGAATCACCTGAAACGCTGTGAAAGTCTATTAATGTACTGATAATTCAGGCGCGGTTGCCTAATGATTATGTTATGACTGTATTTGGGGTAATGTAGTCCTATACGCAAAGTTATAATATAGATAGCTGCACCGAACTGTACCCGGCTTGCCTACAGATACTATTTACAATTAGGATGAGTCCATAGTTGCATTATGGCATGGGCAGCTGGCACACCGATGCCGTTCACTATCCTGTATATACCGATTCATAATTCTAATGCCCTGAACAAATGTGATATATTCTTTCTCTAGGGCGGTAAAGCACTCAGCCAGGCTGGTTGCGCCTCAGGGACCAGTGTAGGGGTTGATAGCACCTCTCTGCCAAGGCATCGAATGTATAACTAAGGCGATCTACATCTACTATGTACAGATTTGTATTTACCCATGCCATGATCAATGGGGGGGGCCGGGGGAGTGATGTGGCAGAAGTTATAGTTACAATGACATCCTTTTCCAAGTCTTTATCTGCAGGGGACAATCTGAACGTAATCAAACCCTTTGGAGAGGTTATAATATACAGTTCTATAATGTACAGCCGGTCTACTAATGCAGCGCAGAACTTTATAGCTGCTGGTCACAGTACGAATGGCTCAGGTAACGCACAAATATGTTGGAAAGAGGCGATTGTACTGTTTTTACAATGATATGTTTATACCCCCCTCCCCCCCCGGGCTCCGTCGAGCTACCGGGACCCCGCAGTTGCATCCACCACGATATGGATGGTGACAGCGACCCCCCAATAAGCGAATGCACCGTTATATGGTACCTATATGTTGGGAATCTTTGTTGGGCCCAGCACCGTTTGTTGGCTGAGCCGAGAATTGTTAGTTTTAAGGGAAAGGGGAACTCCTGGTCTGCGTCAGTTAAATGGCTCCTCGCTACAAAGGAGCGCCATCTCCCATAATAACTTATGCCTAGAGATCGCACCACCTTAGGCTCTTACAACCTGCTGACTTGGAATGTGCGGGGGTTGGGTGCTGTACAAAAACGACACCGGGTTCATGCTCACTTACTTAGGCGCAAAGCCCATATTGTTTTTCTTCAGGAATCACACCTTACTGACTCGGAGGCTTTAAAGACCCGTAAAAAATGGCGAGGCAATATATATTCCACTGATTACTCAGCGTTTGCTAGAGGGGCGACCATCTGGATCCGGCATGGGGTACCATTTGTGGAGCTTGATGGTCGCACAGATGACCAGGGTAGATATATTTTACTGAAAGGAACTCTTGACGGCGTACCTATGGTTCTGGGATGTATATACGCCCCTAACTTTGAACAAGACAAATTCTTCCACCGTCTGGGTGCAGCCCTTGTAGGGTGGGATACGATTCCCTGGATTCTGGGAGGAGACTGCAATACAGTACTAGATATAGACCTAGACAGATCCCACCCCCCACTGCATGGCGCTGGCGCCAGCAAGCAAGCGGATCTCCTAAAAACATGGTTAGATGGCTGGGGACTGTCGGATGTCTGGAGATTAATGCACCCTACTCACAAAGAGTATTCCTTCTATTCGCCGGTCCATCACCTCCACACCAGGATAGACAGATTTTTATGTTCACACACCATTGCTACACATATCAGTCAGTCCACTTACCTAGCCAAGACATTCTCGGACCACAATCCCCTAGAAATCACACTGACTTGGGGACGAGTTCCGACCCCAGTGCCCACCTGGAAACTATGGCCCCAGTTATTGGAGGACGCCCCGTTCCGCACCACTATCTCCAATACCATTAATAATTACTTCTCTGAAAACTGGAATACTGCATCCTCCCACCTGATAGATTGGGACGCACTTAAAGTGGTAGTGAGGGGGTCTGCCATTGGACAGGTGGTAGGGGCCAGACAAGAGGCACACCAACGCCTGATTAGCATAGAAAACCTGATGAATACTCTAGAGCAGGAGGCAGTGGCAGATCCAGAAAAACGAGAGGCCTTGCGAGATGCCCGCATCAACCACGCCGACACACTAGAAACTCTGTGGGTTATTGACCATAGGGCCTTTACACAACGGAAGCACACTGAGGCAGACAAGGCGGGGACACTACTAGCCCGCATAGTACAGGACAGACCGGAACCACCGATCATTGCACACATTAATGTACCAAACCAAGTACCAGTACACACACAAATCGAGATAAATGAAGCCTTTTACAGGTATCTTAGTGACCTTTACGCGGCCCCAACACACAACAATGACACACAGATGGCGGACTTCTTCCAGGGCTTAAATATCCCCTCTATATCGGCGGACACGCAGAGGGAACTCACAGGCCCTATAACCCAACAAGAAATTCGAGCTGCGATCAAAGGCCTTAATCATAACAAGGCGCCGGGCCTAGATGGCCTACCCATAGAATTTTATGAAACTTATTCGGAAGCCCTGATCCCCAAACTGGAGGAAGTATATAAGACAGCCCTGGAGGTTGGCCACTTGCCACAATCCACCATGCAGGCATTAGTCGTTTCACTTCTTAAGCCGGGACGCGATTGCACCGATATCTCCAATTATAGGCCTCTCTCCTTGTTGGCAACTGAATATAAAATCCTGAGCAAAACATTGGCAAACCGCATACAGCCATACTTAGCCACTCTCATACATAGGGACCAATGCGGGTTTTTACCGAACCGCAGTACGTCCCTCAACACTAGACGCTTACATTATATCATGGCGGCTGCCCCGGCCGAATATCCGGAGGCTGGCTGTCTGGCACTGGACTTACGCCAGGCCTTTGATTCTATAGCATGGGATTATATGTTCGCTGCTTTACAGAGATTTGGCCTCCCTAGCGATTATCTCAAATGGGTACGGCTGCTTTACACCTCTCCTACTGCTAGAGCACGCACCGGCCACCATATCTCAGGCGAATATACGGTACACAGGGGCACACGGCAGGGATGTCCTTTATCCCCCCTACTGTTTGTGCTAGCACTAGAGCCCTTAGCGATAGCCCTGAGACAGTCAGCAGAACAGCTGGGGATAATCATTGATGGAACTGCACACTTAATTTCAATATATGCTGACGATATTCTGCTTAATTTACGAGATTTGACTGCTGACACTGCACCTCTCCCCACGATCTTTTCCACATTTGAAAGTATTTCGGGCCTTGCCATTAATCCACGGAAATCAAATGCGTTTTATTTTCATGATGGAACCCACCCAGAGATGACGCAATTTGGTAACTATACCTTACCTGTAGCACCCGCTACATTCAAGTATTTAGGAATACAAGTGTACAGGGCGCAGACGGATCAGCTAGAAGGCAACCTGTTAAAGGCCATCACCGCTTTACGCTAGAGTGTGGCCTTCTGGATATCCCTGCCACTATCGGTGATGGGGCGGATTGCCATATCAAAGATGGTAGTGCTCCCCCGTTTATTATATTTTTTCGTGAATTTGCCACTGGCGGTTCCGCACTCGGTCTTCTGTGCCTTGGACACTATCCTCATAGAACTCATATGGGGCAAGGGCCGCCGAAGAGTGAGTCTTCGGAAATTACAACTAGAGTCCCATAGGGGAGGTCTGGGTGCCCCTGATTTCAGAGCCTATTACTATGCCTGTCAACTCCAGTGGCTGTCCTACTGGACAGCGGGTAGGAACCTACAAGAAATAGGGTATACAACCCGGGACATAGATCGGGGCAAACTACATTCCTTACTCTTACCAAAAGCTAAAATCCCCTCGGAAGGGCCTCCATTACTTAAGATCGCATTGCAATGTTGGAGAAAGGCACTGCGTTATACTTCAGGAACGACTCCCTATGCGACTAATATCCCATTACTGGGCATTCCCATCCTTGGGGGTGTGCTAACTAAGGCCAGACTTCATGCCTGGACGGAGACCGGCGTGAAGGAAGTCGGGCAGTTCTTTGGTGACGGCAACCTTCTTGATCACAACACATTCATACAAACCACTGGAGCGCCAGACCGCTTATATATGACACACGCGGCTGTATCCCACTATATTAAGAAGACATGGGCGCCAGAACGTAGGGAACCTCCACAACACGGACTGGTCCATTTACTGTACCATATGGGGGAAGGGGGCCATCTAGTTAAATGGATGTACACAGGTATTAGAGCACAAGTATCCATCGCCCTCACTGACCTTAGAACAAAATGGGAGACGGATGCAAACACAGAACTCACCGACAAAGCCTGGGCGAGCATGTTGGAACATCCCAAACGGGTGTCCCGCAACGCTAAACTTAAATTTATCCAAACAATGCTATTACATAGATCTTACTTAACCCCAAAGAGAATACACCGTATGTTCCCGGAGGCCCAACACTGCTGCCCCCGATGTAAGGGAGATGAAGCGGACTTTGTCCATATGTTGTGGGCCTGTCCACGTCTCCATGCTTATTGGGACGGAATACGGCAGTCAATACGAGAGGTCACGCACCTAATTGTACAGGAAAATATCCTGGAGTGCCTCTTGGGTCTCCGCAAACGCACTACAGCACAGAAGGTACAATTGAGGTTCCTGGACCTTGCCCTTATATTGGCCGTAAGAACAATCACCATGAGATGGAAATCACCTAGAAGTCCACTATTGACTATATGGCAGGCAGATATGATACAATGGGGTAGTGCCGAAGGTACGGTACTTAGACGAGAAGAGGCAAGGGGTCTGCGGAAACACCCTATTTCAATGGATTGGGAGAGCATGATGGAAGACTTTAAACAGCTGGACTTTATACCCGCACATAACAACCCCACACAAGAGCAGGCCTAACTATTCTAGGACCATACACCACAGATCGTTATAGGCCCTAGTCACAACACCATCATACCTAAGCAGTAAGGAGCAACCAATGATATATAGATAACTATAATAGGCTACTAAACATATAAGTAACGGCAGACCAGGAGGGAGGGTAGAGGGAGGGGGGACGTTATATAAGTTAGAAATTTTATGTTAAGAATGTTGAAGCATACTATGTAAAATTACTCTAGGAGAAATATTGCATTTCCAGAATACACTAAGCCACCTTAAAGATGCAGTGGTGGATATATAACCAGGAACAACTGCAAGAGAATTACCTGTGCAGCATACCACTCTATATGGTGAATGATGGGGGAGAACATCAAAAAGGGAAAATGCCATTAGTAATACATGTATTACACTGCAATGATATATTGGCAAGCAATAAAGTATGTTTAAAAAAAAAAAAAGTCTCCTTCTGAACACAAGACCCCAATGATCCGTTCTCTATCTATGATTAAGGGGGATCACCTTCTATGGGTTCATCATCATAGCCTAATCGTGATAAGGCGTCTGCCTTTCCGTGTTTCCTCCCTGCTTGAAATTGTATAACAAAATCAAACTCGCTAAAAAATTGTGTCCAACGTAGTTGTCGCATGGACAATGCCCTTGCAGATTGAAGGAACTTCAGATTACGATGGTCAGTAAGGATTGTTATCTTATGGTTGGCCCCTATCAGGTACTGTCTCCATTCCTCGAGCACTCTTTTTATAGCTAATAGCTCCTTGTCCCCTATAGAGTAGTTCACCTCCGCTGGAGCTAATTTCCGAGAGTAATAAGCCACTGGATGCAGGGTTCCTGCACTGGGGTCCGTCTGTGAAAGTACCCCCCCTACCGCCACCTGGGATGCGTCAGCCTCAACCACAAAGGGACGTGTCGGATCGGGATGAGCCAATACCGGTGCCTGTGTGAATGCCTTTTTTAATGTACCAAAGGCTGCCTCTGCCTCGGAAGTCCACTGGAATTTTCTACCCTTCTTCAACAGTGTGGTTATCGGGGAAGTTAGGTCAGAGAACCCATCAATAAAGCGCCTGTAAAAATTGGCAAAGCCAAGAAAGCTCTGTGTCTCCTTAACCGTTCGCGGTGCCTGCCAACGGTGAATGGCTTCCACTTTCTGTGGGTCCATACTGAGTCCCTGTGGGGAGATTACAAATCCCAGGAAGCTAACCTGCTGTGTATGGAACTGACATTTTTCTAACTTACAATACAGATGATTGTCTCGCAGCCTTTGCAATACCCCTGTCACGTGAATCACGTGTTCCTGTGTCGAGGGGAATAGATCAGTAGGTTATCAATATAAGCTACAACACAGGAGGTCTTTGAGTGCCTCGTTGATAAAAAACTGAAATGCCGCGGGGGCGTTGCATAGCCCAAAAGGCATCACCAGGTACTCATAGAGCCCGTACTTGGTACAAAAGGCGGTCTTCCACTCGTCTCCCTCTTTAATTCTCACCAGATGATATGCCCCTCGCAGGTCTAACTTGGTGAATACTTGGGCATCTGGCTCAGGTCTCTTCTCCTTATACACCAGACCCCTCCCCTCTGATTTCCCTCTCTCTCTCCTACGCTCACTGAGTCTGTGATCTAATTTAACCACCAAGTCCACCAGAGCTGTACATGACTCCGGAGGGTCTACTACTTGGGCCAATGCGTCCTTTAACTCCTCTCGCAGCCCCTTATAAAACAAAGCGCTACGCTTTTCCTCAGGCCACCCTGCCTCAGCTACGAGTCTGTAAAACGTAGATATATAAGAAGTCGTCCTTGGAGCCCTGTCATAACGTTAATAGCTCTGTGTCCGCAGAATGTGTAAAGGTGTGTCTATCAAACAGCTTTTTTAGTTCTCTCCTAAATGCAGTGTAGTCTTGTAACAATGGGTCGTTCCTCTCTATCATGGGTATGGTCCAGTTGGCTGCAGACCCCCCTAAATAGGAGATGACAAATGCCACTTTGGCTTGATCTGAGGGAAAACAGGAGGCTTTACACATGAAATGGAGCTGACACTGACTGATAAAGGCTGCGAATTTGGTGGTATCACCGAAAAAACGCTCAGGGGGTGCTAAAGGGATAGATGGAGGAGTGGTAACATGAACTACCGGCATATTAGACCCTGAACTCTGGGATCCCCTGCCAACATCCGTTCTCAATTCTCTTTGTATTGTGTCTACTCTATTGGATAAGGATTGGGTCTCAGCCTGGAGGTTGCCCAACATGTGAGCCAAATCCGCAAGGGATACCTGACTAACATCCATGACGTCCGGGCAGAAAGAATTACTATTCTTTTTGGGCTTCGCGTTCTGTCAGGTTCTCACCTGTGTTTCTGCAGGAACGCCACGGATGATAAGGTCCGCAACCTCCCCTAGTCACCCAAGGCACCCGGTATAAACAGGGTATCAAAGGTAACCCGGGGAAGAAGGGAAACAAAACAAGGAAAGAGGGGGAAAACACAGATTCGAAACTCTGGGCACCTCAGGAGCGTCCGGATACGTCAAGAAGCTGTGAAGGTGCAGGAAAAGGGTTAATAAACAATATTCAATAAAGACATTCTGTAATTCTCAGTGCGTTCATTCCTACCTTCACTTTTGCTGTGATAGAATTCTTTTCTTCGTTAAATTGGTGACAATATATACAGTGTTTTAGGAAAACGGGACTGCTGCCATATGCTTCGGGGGGAAAGAAAAGAAAGTGGTTGCGAATACTCTTCTACCTATACCATTGACCAAAGGGTGTACCTAGAACCACTCATGCGCCCACCTCTTCGATATGTGAGTGTAGATCCTTCTCCCCTTCTTATGAGCGAGGAGAAATGAAGGTATAAAGAATATTCCGCTCTAACACAGGTAAACAATAACCCCTTCTTTTTCTCTGTCTAAGTAGGTGGCCCTGTTCAGGCGGAGAGGACCCTCCCACAACGCCCAGAGCACAGGACCACGTAAGTAACAGCAAGGGAAAAAATAACATAAATCAGCGCAAGAGCGCTGTTACCGCAACCAACAAATTCTGACTGCTTCTTTATTTCTCCGTAATACTGCAGGGAAACATAGCGCAACCTCCAAGGACCAGGACCGCCGGGAGAAGACCAACGAGGAAAGAACGCCGCCGCGCACTGGAACCACCCGTCGGAACAACAACCCGGAAGTGAACAGGTGAGTGAAAACCAGGAAACCGGAACTCGGGAAACACTAGAACGCGAAGCGCTGTGGAGTAAGGAAGGCCGGGTTTTGATGTGCCCGGCCCTTCTCCGCGCACGCGTACAGAGCTTCGGATCCTTCAGGTAAGTAACTGCCGTCTGTCTGCCCGCGCACAATCCTGACATCTTCATCAATTAAACTCATGCTCAGCCACCTATTTAATTTGTCCTGAAGATCCTGAGCCAGATCCTTTGCAGGGTTATTTTGTAATTTAATATAACAATTTGCATCTGGTAGTTGGTGAATCACTTCACTGACATACTTCTCCTAAGATGGTATTACCAGGTTTCCACGTTTATCGGCAGCTTGAATTTCAATTGTTCGATCCTCTTTCAGAGAATTTAAGGGGGCTTTTTCTTCCTTAGTCAGGTTGCTTTTCATATGATTAGTGTTGATGTTTTCGTGTAAAACACCAATTTTGTTTCCCGGTAGCAGAATAGAACAAAAACGTGATCTAGGCTTTTTTCCACTTATGACTGCACCAAGAAAGGTGGTTAATGTTTCTGTTTCTTTGATCAGGTTCTGTGTTCCCAAATCCATATCAAGGGGCAAAACAGTGATTAACGGTGGAAAATCATCTACTGTTAATTTTGTATAACTTCTTTGTACTGTCATAAGTTCTCGATCCACCTACGGTTTTTCTACGAATGATTTTGCTAATTTCATATTGCGAATAAACTTGTATAGCTTAATCCTTATTTGTGTGTAATCAAATTATTCAGTGAGCAAAAGCTTAGGCCTTTCTTAAGTACTCACATTTCCATATCACTGATCTGTCTGCTTGAAATATTTATCATCATCAATTCATCTGTTATTTTGTTGTTTTCTTGTGTGTTTGGATTTGTACTCCTCTTGTTGGATTTTCCCTTTCCCCTCTGACCTCTTCATGTCTTTTTTTGCTTGAACCTTTGCCCCAACCTCTTTCTATTGCTGGGTACATTTTTCCCCAATTGTCCCTCTGTTGTGGGTGGGCTAATCTTGTTCCATGGCTGTTAAATACACAATTTCTTTGTTGCTGAGATTACTGAAACGTTCTTTTTAATGCGAAGATACCATGTTTTATTAGAATTTCCAGTAAGCCCATTGAGGATTTTAAGATGAATTCACCTCAAACCTACAACAGTTCCTGGCTTGTTTCTCCTTGGCTGGGCATTATTGTTATCTTCAACCGTTGGACCTCCATGTATTTTTTTAAAGTGGATTCCTACCACCATTTATTCATTTCTTTGCAGGAGAGTCTCTCATTGTTGCATCTTTATTCTAAGATCACTAGTGCTGTTACTTGTTTTGATGCTGTTTCTGAGCCCTCATTCACATTCTCTGTTTCAAACATAGTACACATGGTAGTTTTGCATTTCTCTTCTTTGGTACCCATCACTGTATACAATATATTTCAATTCCTTTACATCTGTAATGCTGCTTTCTGTGAATATCTTATTCCCTTCTAACATTGCAGCATACACACTCTGCAGTCAATAAGTTCAATCAGTCTCACTCAGAAGCAGCTGTTCTGATGCTCTCCATTTTTATCCACATGCACAGCTAAGTTCACACACCCACCGCCAACCCACTTACTTCCTAGGAACTGCCTGGTTCATCATCATCAGGGATGTAGCTTGGTCAATAAGATTGGGGGAGGTGAGGGCGCGCTTCAGATTTTCTGACAATCAGGCTGGCATATAATGTTTAAATACATTATACGACCAGCAGGTTGCATGAAAGGGTCCTAAGGGGCAGTGGAAGGGGAGAGGAATGCGGATTGGTAGAAGTACTAAGAGAAAACACAATATTTTGTAAAGTATCCAATATTTGTGAGGTCTTTCAAAACAGAAAGTGAGAGGGTATGTGTGCGTTTTTGTCTGTGTATATGTAAAGCTTCCTGCTTAAATCGACTGATTTCTCACAGTACCCAACTGAAAGCACCTGTACCCAACTACTTATCAGAAAATAAATTTATTGGGGGGGGGTGTACCCCCCGGAGCTACGACCCTGATCATCACCCTTCGGTCCCGGCATCTCAGGTCTCAAGCATTCATCAGCCTCTGACTATCTTTACAATTTCCCAAGTGTTCGCTCTCGTTTGCTAGTCTGGTGCTCTTCAGCGGGGGTGCAGGTTGCTGAGGGAGGGCCCTATAAATTAGCTCTCAGTCATTGTCTCCAGACACAACATTAAGCACTCCTGAGACAGGTCACATTTAATTTTATTACAAGAAATGAAACAGTGTGGATGCCCTAGCTTTCCTGATGTGTTTCGGCCGCTCCTAGCCTTGCTCAAGGGATAGTTGATAGTCTTGGCTTCCTTGCAGTCTTTTCACATTCCATGACATTACTTCATATCCACTCAAGTCTTTCACTCATGGGAGGTGTAGTTCAATGTTGCCGTGCAAATGGTGTTTGAAAAATGAGTTCATGACTCGTCAGAGCTCTCTTAACAAGCATTGGAAATGCCGATAGGTCTGGCTTATGACTGAAAGTGCCTCTTGTGTCACTGATGGGTTTATTCTCTCAATATGTCATCATACATGTACTCTCATTCATTTTTGCACTCATGCATCCAGTCATCCATCCACTGACATTCTTGCATTCATACTCAGACCCAACTGCAATAAAACACACACAAATTCAGCAAACATATGGTATAGTATACCTTACCCATGGCTGCCCTACTCCCATAAGTGGGTGTGCCCCCTTGAAAATTCAAGCTCAGGCAGCTGTATAAAAATTGAGAACATTATCACAGCGGCGTGGAGGGCATCACTTTTTTGTGGAAGCACACAACGTCTGCCCGATCAATAACCGTACTCCTGGCACCCAACATGTGGGTGGAGGCAAAACCCTCTCGTGATGCTCACATAATAGTCTGGCAACAGCTGCGCTGTCAAGCCAGACCATAAAGACAACATGAAACACCTTAAATCTTTGTTTCCTAGTTGCTATAAGTCATTGGAGAGTTCCCACAATTATTTTATAAGCCATGTCTGTCTTGGGTGAATCTGTTTTCCATTAACGGTTGCTCCTTTACACTCATATATTTGCCTTGTTTTTCATATTTTTTTATTGCATGATATGTTTGGCATTATCTGGCTGCTCAGAGGGCTCAAGTCACATTTGACAGTTTTGAAAGAGTTCTGCATTTAAAGCACGCCCTATTTATTGATCATGTTAATTCCTGTTAAATCACACCCTCCATTGGGCAATCTGACCTTTTTCTGGCCTAATGTACAATTGTTGTGCCTTTCATTTTATATAATTCAAAAACTGCAATTCATCGGTTAGCGGTTTGAATAGATTTGTGATTTTTCAAAGTCCATTAATTACCCTCGCCAGTGGGCTAAATACCTCTCAATCTTACATTAATGTGCAATAGTTCAACTACTTGATTCGTGATTTTGTGCTTATCAAATCAACTCCCAATTGGACATCATTGTTTGTTATACACATATGTTAGGAGCTTTTGTATAGCGCATGGCTACCCGGAGGCATCCCAGCGCTGCGGAGGTGGCTAGAGGAGGGGGAAGGGATTATGGGAATAACCAGGTTTTCAAGCGTTTCCGGAAGGTCAGGTGGTTCACCTCCTTACGAATAGGGGAGGGAGTGCATTCCATAGTTTGGAAGCATTGTAGGAGAAACGGCGGCCACCTGTTCTGGCCTTCTTAATTCTGGGGACCTCGGCCAAGTGGAGCTCATCCGAGCGCAGACATCGAGTGGCCTTATATGGTTTGACCAGGTGTTTTGTAATGGGAGGACCTCTGTCCTGCAGACCTTTGTGGGCAATGCAGAGGGCTTTGAAGTGTATTCTCTCCTGTACCGGGAGCCAGTGGAGAGAACGAAGAGCAGGCTTTGCTGAGCAGTGGTTTTTTTGTGCCCGTAAGAAGTCTTGCTGCTGAGTTCTGAACCACCTGGAGTTTCGCTGTGACTGATTTGGGAGCACCCAAATAAAGAGCATTGCCGTAATCCAGCCTAGAGAGAATAAGTGCCTGGACCAGGAGTTTTCTTGAGTGGCTAGGTAGGAGAGGGAGTATTTTCCGGGTGGATCTGAGTAAACAGTAGCATACGGTTGCCGTTTTCCTCGCTTGGACTCTGAAAGTAAGATCATGGTCGAGCCAGATACCCACATATACATACATACATACACACATACATACATACACACACACACACACACACACACACACAGTAGGTAGTTATAGTTAGGACCTTGTTTCTATTCAAAAAGCGTTTTTTCTTTTGCCAATATCTTTGGCGCCGTTTGACGAATCTTCGCAAAATATTCAAAACGAATGGTTCACTCAGGTCAGCTCCTTTCCTGAAAGTTTCGGGGTGATTGGTCAAGCGGGGGCCAGGAAAAAAGGGGGTCCCAAAACGCTTTTTCCCCATGTTAATTTCAATAGGAACTTTAGACACAGGTACAGCCCGAACTGCTGAACGGAATTACACCAAATTTAGCAGAAAGATAGGTCTTGGTCCAGAAAGCATGCTTTTTTTTTTTTTTTTTTAAATGGTGTACATCCGTTCAGTAGTTGCTGAGAAATTAAAAAAATAAAAATATCGATATCTGAGCACCGAGGAGGATTCGCGAACCCTCCCGAGCACGAGCTTCATTCTGATAGGCTGCCAACACTCCAAACCAGAATGTGTTGGCAGCCATCTTGTGACTCGGTAGCCGAGTCACAAGAAAACAGTTTAACAAATGATACAAAAAAGAAGAAAAGGGGGCAGGGTAGAAACACCCTGACCCCCCTAGGCCTGCTCAGGGGGTCCCACAAGGACCCCCAGGGCCAAAAAAGCATTAAAAAAAAAATAATACGGACGAAGTCGCGCTGGGTGCGCGAATTTGGCCGAGAAAATTTTTAAAAAACGAAGCGCGGGCTTCCGCGCTTTGTTTTCTATAAGCCCCCGGGTGAGCCAGGTCCTGGGGCAATGTGCAATTATGAAGCGGGGGCCCCCACAGCCCCGGGGACCACCACCTCCCCGGGGCTAAAATAATAAGATAGCGAGGGGGGGGCTCCTGCCCCCCACGCTGCCCCGGGGACCACCACCTCCCGGGGGCATTTTTACATTTTGTGTGGGAGGGGCCTCGCGGGCCCCCCAAGCCCTGGGGACCGCCACCTCCCCGAAGTAACAAATTAGAATACGGGGGTCCATTGCGGACCCCCGGGGACCACCACCTCCCCGGGGCTATGTAAATGTTGGTAGGGAGGGCCACGCGGCCCCCCTCCTGGAGCCCTTGATGGCCCTGGGGACCGCCACCCTCCAGGGCCGGCTCCTGCAATGTCCCGGGGTGCCCACCCCCGGGACATTGCTGTTTGCTATGGCAGGACAGGAGCACGGCTCCCTCCCTGTCATAGCAAAACCTGCTCTTGCTTCAACGAAGCAAAGCAGAATTGCTTTTGGGCAAGGGGAGCTGCATATTAGCAGCTCCCATTGTCCAAAAGCAATGCCGGCTCCCGCAGGATGCGGGGAGCCGGCAGGGACTGTGGGGGCATTGGAGCTCCCCCCACGGTCGACAACTTGAGGGTCAGCCCTGGGGGATGGGGTCCCCAGGGTCAGAAGTGGCCCCTCCCCTTTATTGTATTTATTTAAAAAAGGAAGGCTGGCCCTAGAGTATGGGGTCCCCGGGGCCATAATTGGCCTTAGGAGGGGGGCCACGCGGCCCCCCTTCCCAAAAAAACTAGGATGGCCAGGTCCCGGGGGATGGGGTCCCCGGGGCCAGAAGTGGCCTTAGGAGGGGGGACCATGCTGCCCCCCTCAATTTTTTTTTTTTTAATAAAAAATTTGGGAGGCCCCAGGGATAGGGTCCCCAGGGAGAATACCGAATAATGGAAGTGGAGCGTTTTTTTTTTTCTTTCTATTTTGGAGTTGCGACTCCAATGCGGCTCTCAGCGCGGCCCCCCGTGTAATGTCGCGTTGGATTCGCGAATTCACCTCAAATAAATAATTTAGTAGTATATAATTTAGATGGTAGTGTTGTATTTGTGAAGTTGTTTTAAAGAGGTACTGTGATTAAAGTTAATGACAAGATTACAATTGATAAGAGTTGTTAAAAATATATACAATTAAAAATTAATAGTTAAACTTGAAAAGTGTGTTGTAGTACATTGAATTCATGCTTTTGCAGGTTCGCGTCAGGTGCGCGAATCCACAAAAAATAAATGTGTAAAAAAAATTATATTCATTATTATGTTATAGGGTGGCTCTAAAAAGAGCCTTTGTTTTCATTAAGAGTTTGTTGTAGCTACATGTAAGTGCGGATGCACAGCTTTAGGATGTTGAGAAAGACTCTGTTCCCATGATCTGTGAAGTGTACTCCATCACTTCTGTAGATGTCATCCATATCAAAACGTAGATTGTTGTTATATATGGAGCCTATCCTATGGTCTCGGAGGTAAGCAGAAACAGGTTTATAGACATTCTTCCTAGCTTTTTCAATCTGTGGGCAGAATTGAGTTGACCACTTCCATTTCTGTCTTTGGCATATATTAGAGTATACAAAGACAGTTTGGGGGAAAAGCAACATCAATTGTGCAAAGGTATCCTTCATGAGCATTTCCAGTCCTACCCCAGTCAATGTGCCTAGGTCATTGCCACCACAGTGCACAATCATGAAGTCAGGGGGTTGGAGATGCAAAAAGGTTTTAACCAAAGGCATCAATTGCTGCCACTTTAATCCTCTCTGTGCAATCCATTTAATATCCACATTTTGCAAAGCTAGGTCTTTGTCAATACCTCTGCGTTCAGCATACCTTTTGCACCAGAAAACATAGCTGTGCCCAAAAATCCATACTGTAAGCATCTTGAAGGGATGTCTGGAAGTAATTAAAAGATGTCTGTAGCTGAGGAAGTCAGTTGGTAGAATGAGAGGTATCTAAAATGGTGGACAAGATGCTGTTTTTAAAAAAGTAGATAATTGATTGGCTGTTTATGAACATTGTACACTCAAAAATAGGGTGCATGTTACTTTCTTTTAAAAGCATGTTTCTTATTGGTTTGTTAAACATGTTTGAAAGGTACAGTAGATAAGATTAGGTCTTATTTTGCAAACGTCAACCACACCTGCTGTTTGCATTTGTAAGCTTGTGTGCTGAACGTGAAGATATGGTGAACTTGTGACCTGTCAGTTCACTTCAATGTTCCATGAACTGTTGCTATGGAAACTGTCATTAGGCAGAAGGGGGGGGAAGGGTTGAATGTTATCTGTGGTTTTAAAATGTGGAATTGTAATTCATATATAAGTGATATGTTATTAAAGTAAGATTTTCCAAGTCAGTACTATCTTTAGAAGTGGTGTGTTCTTAAAAAATAGTGGTATTTTTATTTGTAATATATTTTTGAACTCCTGTATGGATTCGCGGCTCCATCGCGTTGGTGCACGGTGGAATCGCGACTTCAAAAAATTCCAGAACCAATTTGGGCACTTTTAGAAGTCAGTCACTAAGGGTTAATATGTCTAACCAATAGAAATGTGTTTTACAATTTGAAATTATGTAGGAAGCAATGTGATTTGTTACTTACATTTGTGTGGAGAAAGAGAGGGAACATTTACTGGTTTTACCTTATTGAGAGAGGTGCATTACATTGATTGTGTGCATAAGAAAATCTTTGAGTTTCTGATATTTCATATTCTACGAATCAATTTGGAAGGCGAGTTATATATTTGTGAGGTGTATTATGTATTAGCTTTATTTTTAAACTTTATAAATTATTGAAGAACTGCGATGTTTGAAATATATTATTAAATGTAGAGATGTGTATTGTAGTTTGTTTTATTGTAGTTAAATGTTGTTTGAAATAGATTTTGTATAGTAATATGTGTATATTGGAAGATGGATTAGTGATTATGGTAGTGTGTGCAGATGTACATTTGTAGTATACCGCATAATTTTAGGTGTTGCTTTAAAATTGGAAGTGGAGTCTGTTACGTTTTAAGGTGTACATGGACTTCTGTCTCAAGTAGGTCTCTAGTTGTATATGTAAATTCATATGTCATACATTTGAAGGTGCATAATGTATAACAAAGAGTTGTTGTTGGTTTTTATGTGGTAGGCTCAAGACTGAGTAGTAGTAGAATGGTGAAGATGCAGCATAATAGTGTGGTTTAAAAGATGATGAGATAAGGTATTAGTGACTACACTACTTTTTAGAAGTCTCTAGAGAGGTACAGTTGAAATATGCCACATAATTTTTGGTGTTTGCTTCAAATTTGAAGTTTGATTTGTGAATTTTTGAGGTGTGCATAGTGTTGTGATAGAGACATATGCATGCATGCTTTCAGGATGTTGTACTTTTTCACTCACTCAGGCACTACCACAGTACTACTCCAATCTCCCAGGCAGTACCCATGCACTTATAAAATCATCCAGGCACTTCCTATGTACTCTTGTAATCCCCCAGATATTACCCCTCAACTTATGCAAACACCCAGGCATTATGCATGTACTCCTTAATCCCCAGACATTACCTTTGCACTTATGTAATCACCCAGGCTTTACCTATATACTCCTTTAATCCCCCAGACTTTACCCCTGTACTCATGCAATCACCAATGCATTAGCTATACAGTGGTTCAATCACTCAGGCACTACCCTTGTACTTATGTAATCACTCAGCCAGTACTCATGCACTTATAAAATCACCCAGGCACTAACTTTGCACTCCTCCAATCACTCAGGCACTACCTCAGTACTCCTGCAATCACTACAGACATATGCATGCATACTTTCAGGATGTTGCACTTTTTCACTCACTCAGGCACTACCACAGTACTACTCCAATCACTCAGGTAGTACCCATGCACTTATAAAATCACCCAGGCACTTCCTATGTACTCTTGTAATCCCCCAGATATTACCCCTTAACTCATGCCATCACCCAGACATTACCTATGTACTTTTCTAATCATCTAGACATTACCTCTGCACTCATGCAATCACCAATGCATTAGCTATACACTAGTTCAATCATCCAAGGACTACCCTTGCATGCACTCCTTCAATGACCGTGTTAGGATCTATGCACTCCTCCAACCACTTTGCCAGTACCCATGCAGTTATAAAATCACCCAGGTACTTCCTTTACACTCCTCCAATCACTGAGGCACTACCACAATACTACTCTTATCACCTAGGCAGAAGCGATGTACTTATAAAATCAGAGGCACTTTCTATGTACTCCTGTAGTCCTCCAGATATTACCCCTGAACTCATGCAATCACCCAGGAATTATCTATGTACTCCTCTAATCCCCCAGAGATTACCTTTGCACTCATGCAATCACCAATGCATTAGCTATAAAGTAGTTCAATCACCCATGCACTATCCTTCCAGTCCTCCAATAACCGTGTCAGGATCTAAGCACTCCTCCAATCACTTACCCAGTACCCATGCACTTATAAAATCACTCAAGCACTACTTATGCAATCACCCAGGCACTACCTTATAACTCCTTCAATCACCCAGGCAGTATCTTTGTTCTCATGCAATCACCCAGCCACTACCCCTGCAGTCCTTCGATCACCCAGCCACTCCCCATACACTTATATAATCGAGGCAGTACCTTTGCACTCTTCCAATCATGCTGACATTATCTCTGTAATTATGTAACCACTCAGCCAGTGGTCATGCAGTTTTAAAATCATCCAGGCACTACCTTTACAATCATCGAATCAGACACTATGTCAGTACTACTCCAATCACACAGGCAGTACTCATGCAGTTATAAAATCACCCAGGCACTTCCTATGTACTCCTGTAATCCCCCAGACATTACCCCTGCATTTATGAAATCACTAATGCTTTAGCTATACACCGATTGAATCACCCAGGGACTATGCTTGCACTCCTCCAATCACCCCGTCAGGATCTGTACACTTCTCTAATCACTTAGGCAGTACCCATGCACTTATAAAATCACCCAGGCAGTTCCTATGTACTCTTGTAATCCCCCAGATATTACCCCTCAACTCATGCAATAACCCAGACATTACCTATGTACTCCTTAATCCCCCAGACATTACGTTTGCACTCATGCAATCACCAATGCATTAGCTATACAGTGGTTCAATCACCCATGTGCTATCCTTCCACTCCTCCAGTCATCCTGTCAGGATCTGTGCACTCCTCAAATCACTTAGCCAGTACTGATGCACTTATATAATCACTCAGGCACTATCTATGTACTTATGCAATCACCCAGGCACTACCCTAGTACTCCTTCAATCATCCAGGCAGTACCTTTGTTCTCATGGAATCATCCAGGCACTACCCTTGCACACCTTCAATCACCCAGCCACTACCCCTGAAGACCGTTGATCACCCAGCCACTACCTATCCACTTATAAAATCACCCAGGCACTACTTTTGCACTCCTTGAATCACTTAGACACTACAATAGTTCTACTCCAATCACCAAGGCAGTATCCATGCACTTATAAAATCACCTAAGCACTTCCTATGTATTCCTGAAATCCCCCAGACATTACCCCTGCACTCATGCAATCACCAATGCATTAGCTATACACTGATTCAATCCCCCACGCACTACCCTTGCACTCCTCCAATGACCCACACATTACCCCTGTACTCATACAATCACCCAAGCACTACCCATGCAGTCTTCCAATCATCCAGACACTACTCCTGCACTCATGCAATCACACAGGTACTACTCATGCACTTCTTCAATCACCCAGCCACTACCCCTGAAGTTCTTCGATCAGCCAGCCACTATCTATGCACTTATGAAATCACCCAGGCACTACTTTTGCACTCCTTGAATCACTCAGGCATTACTATAGTACTACTCCAATCACCAAGGCACTATACATGCACTTATAAAATCAGCTAGGCACTACCTAGTACTCCTGAAATCCCCCAGACATTACCTGTGTACTCATGCAATCACCAGCCATTACGTATGTATTCCTCTAATCCCCCAGACATTACTTCTGCAATCATGCAATCATGAATGCATTAGCTTTACACTGGTTTAATCACCTAGGCAGTATCCTTGCACTCTTCCAATCAACGTGTGAGGATCTATGCACTCCTCCAATCACTTAGCCAGTGCCCATGCACTTATAAAATCACTCAGGCAGTACCTTTACACTTCTCCAATCTTTGAGGCACTATCACAGTACTTTTCTAATCACCCAGGCAGTACTGATGCACTTATAAAACCACCCAGGCACTTCCTATGTACTCTTGTAATCCCCCAGATATTACCCCTCAACTCATGCAATCACCCAGGCATTACTTATGTACTCCTTAATCCCCCAGACATTACCCCTGCACTCATGCAATCACCAATGCATTAGCTATACACTGATTCAATCACCCAGCCACTACCCTTGCACTTCTCCAATCACCCTGTCAGGATCTAGTACTCCTCCAATCACCCAGCCACTACCCTTGCACACCTTCAATCACCCAGCCACTACCCCTGAAGTCCTTTGATCACCCAGCCACTACCTATGTACTTATGCAATAACCCAGGCACTACCCTAGTAGTCCTCCAATCATCCAGGCACTACCCTTGTTCTCATGTAATTATCCAGGCACTACCCCTGCACTCCTTCAATCACCCAGCCACTATCCCTGAAGTCCTTCAATTACCCAGCCACTAACTGTGCACTTATGAAATCACCCAGACAGTACCTTTGTTCTCATGCAATCACCCAGCTACTACCCCTGTAGTCCTTCGATCACCCAGACACTACCCATGCACTTATATAATCACTGAGGCACTACGCTTGCACTTATCCAATCACAGAAGCACTATCCCTGTAATTATGTTATTACTCAGCCAGTAGCCATGCACTTATAAAATCACCCAGGCACTACCTTTGCACTATTTTAATTACTCGAGCACTACAACAGTACTCCTCCAATCACCTAGGCAGTACCCATGCATTTATAAAATCATTGAGGCACTTCCTATGTACTCATGTAATCCCCCAGATATTATCCCTGCACTCATGCAATCACCCAGCCACTACCTATGTACTCCTGTAATCCCCTAGACGTTACCCCTGTACTCATGCAATCACCAATGCATTAGCTATACACTGCTTCAATCACCCAGGAACTACCCTTGCACTCTTCCAATCATGCAGGCACTAACCTTGTAGTTATGTAATCACTCAGCCAGTACTTATGCACTTATAAAATCACCCAGGCACTACCTTTGCACTCCTCCAGTCACTCAGGCACTACTTTAGTACTCCTACAATCACATGTATGATATGAATCAAAATGCATATGCAAGTAGAGATATACCTTAGTTACAAGACATATCTCAATCACAATATAATGCAGGCCTTAAAAGTTGGGAGATTGCACTTTACATTTTATTTGGGTAGCAGTACAAAAATCCTTTAGTTGTGCTCTATGATTCTGTTGTCTAGGTTGCGATGTCTTCTAATTGTAGGAATTCTGCAGTGTCTGACATATCTTTGAATGCAATGAAAAATATTTCTTTAATTATACATGACAATATTTGAATATAATTATTTTAATAATATTAAACTATTTATCAAAATTATTTAAAATCGTCTTTGTTTTCAGATATTCACCATTATTAGTAATAAAAATTGAGCATGGCAAGAAAAGATCAAAAGAAAAGTAAAGATAAAAAATAGTACTATTTAAAGGAAAGGGAAAAGCAGAAATTAGATGAAGTACATCATGTGACATTGAAGAGAAAGACTTCTGGTAAGAGAACGAAAGAATTTGTTACAAAACTTTTAAAGAACGTAATGATTTTTCAAAATGGAGTAAAGAGAAAGAAAAAGTAGTACAACGAATCAGAAGGAAACGAAAAAGGACAAAATAATGGAAAATCAGGTTATGGGAAAACAATCTATGTTGAAAGAAGGATGAAACAAATTAATGACATTAGAAAGAGAATGTATAAAAGTAGAGTACTACAAAATGTATTGAAAGATTGCAAAAAATATAAAAGAAGATCAGCATTTTAAAAGAAAAAACAACAGATTGAAAGTGCAGTTGAAAAGGCTTTTGAATTGAAAGGAAAATTGTTTATATTAGTATTGAAGAGAATGAAAACATTGAATAAAATAATGCATTTTATGAAGGAGAAAAGTAAAAGAAAAAGACTGGTTAATAGAACTAACTTTTGCAAAATATTTTCTGGTGAATGAAAGCAGACTTCTAGTACGGAGCCTTTTTTTAATGAAGAAAGCTATTTTCAACAAAATACATTAGTTCATGCAGTTGATACCAGTGGTCATTGTTATGAAGTTAAAAACGGTTGTCCATTTGAAAAAGAAAAGATGGTTCCTAGAAATGTGGAAGTAGTAATAGCTGAAGAAGTTCAAGGGAGACATACACAAGCTCCAGTGTATAAGTGGGATTGTAGTAGTATTTATAGTATACGACAGGAATCTATTGATATATTATGACATTTCTTACGAGATTATGGTTAAAAAAAAGTGTTAAACAGAAGATTAAGATGTTGCAAGGACTAGATCCTTGTAAAGTGAGAAAATATACTAACTTGCAGGGTCATTCTCTGGCTTGTCTTTCTAGAAAAGTGTGTCAAAGTACTTTATCATTTAAGAATGTTAGCAGTACATCATTCAGAAATGCAGAAGTTGTTAAGAAGATTATACTACGTAAAAAGTCCAGCATTATCTCTAAATGAAATAAACACAGCTCTTTTGCATGATTCAGTGTTGGATGTAAAAAATGTTTCTGATGATATACAGTTTTGTTTCTTTGGTCCTCAAGAGGAGTGTAGAGAAAGTGATAGTTTGATAAGTGTAAGTGTTGAAGAAGAGATGGAAGATACTACTACTGTGAAGTTTGCAGAAGAAATTACAAAGTTTAAGGTAGTTTCTTGTGAAAATCCAAACTATGTTTGTATTTGTTGTCGACGTACTCACTATAGAAGTCAAACTAGGAATGTTGATGTGTATTTAAAAAGTGAAAAGGAAAACAATGATAAGTGGGAGCAATTTGGTGCTTATTTGTTGTGGAAGGTCGTTTTGAGTTGGGTACTGATCAACGTATTTGTAAATATTGTTACAACAAATTAGAAGAGAACAAAATGCCAGCTAGAGCTGTACATAGCAACCTAGAGTTGGTAGCTATTCCTCCGGAACAGGTAGATTTAAATACGTATGAGTCCATTCTTATTCAATCTGTGCACCCATTTCAGGCTATAGTTCGTATGGAGCCTAAAACAGGTAAGCTGCCTCCAACAGATTTACAAAGAGGTTTAAAAGGAAGAGTTGTGTATTTACCTTAAGATTTTAAGAAAAATATTGAAACTGTTGGTGTAGAGAGAGAGGAAAGTGAACCTGTAGTCATTCTAGTTAATGGTGTACCAACAAAGAGTCGGAAAATATGGCAAGAGTTAGTAGATATCACCAAACTTCAAAAGGCTACATTATATCTTGTGCAAAACAATATTTATTATAAAAATATATATGTGGAAGAAGAAAAAATATATCTTTAGAAGATTAAAGAGAAATTTCAACTGGCCAAATAGAAAAAGTGGATAACTCGAGGAGTGAAGAAATTTATGAACATTATAGTATACATCCTCTACATTCAAAAGAAGTGATAGGAAACACTATTGGATTATTCCAAATGAAGAAAGCAAAGGGAACTCCCATTAGTGTATGGGAAAAAAGTTTGGAAGCTCGTTGTTTTCCACAGCTCCTACCCACTGGAAAAGGTGGACGATATGATGAACGGCCAGTACAGATTCCAGCTATAGAATATCGTACAACAAGATTGTACTCAGAAGATCCAAGATTGACAGTGTATTCCATATTTATTTTATCTTCTGTTTGAAAGTGACTTGTCTGGACTTTCATATGCAGTGAACCACATATTAAAAACAAGAGTTCATCTTGCACATCTTTCTGCAAAGGAATTTTTGGACAAAGTTCAACAAAGAGACTATCATTTAGAATCTCAGTTAATTAATTTGATGGCGTGTCAACATGGTACTAATGAGTATTGGTATCGTCGTCACGGAGAACTTAAATGTATGTTAAGGAACTTAGGAACCCCTACGTGGTTTGTTACGTTTAGCTGTGCTGAGTACGCATGGGACAATTTACTTGCATTTCTACGACAAGCAAATTCAAATGTAAAAAACATTGAATTGAAGACAGCTGGAGAACTGTGTTCCTTGGATCCTGTAAATGTGTGCAGATATTTTAATCATAGGTTTCAAGCTATGATATCTTTTATCTGCAATAAAAATAATCCACCTCTTGGAGAAGTTATTGATTTCTTTTGGAGAAAGGACTACCAAGCCAGAGGTGCACCTCAGATTCACATGCTGTTATGGATCAAGAACGCACCAAAAATTGGAACTGATACTGATGAAAGTGTTTTGTCTTTCATTGAAAAATATGTTACCTGTGCCATTCCAAAAGAAGGAGGAGAAAACAATTTGAGACAGCAAGTTTTACGGTTTCAAAGTCATCGATGTGGGAAATATTGTTGACGGAAATACAAGTCAAAGGGAAGATTATATACAAAATGTCATTTTGGATTACCACGTCCAGTAATTTCAAAAGGAAGAGTCAACAGTTTCATGTCAGCAGTAAGGCATACTATAACTCAAAAATCTCAGAAGAATACTTACAACATAAAAAGAAGTGAAGATTCAAAGTATATTAATGACTACAATCCAGTGATTTTGACGATGTGGAATGCAAATATGGATATCCAGTATGTTGCAGATAATTCGATTGCTGTTGCTCGCTATGTTACGTCCTATATAACCAAATCTGAAAAGATGGAGTTGAAAGAAATGTGGGAAGAAATTTCACAAGAGAAGACTCTTAGTAACAAATCGCACAGCTTTAGTTTGAAGATGCTTTCCCATCGAGAGATTGGATCCTACGAATGTTCGGATCGGTTGACCTCTGCAAGTTTATATTCAAAGTCAAGAGGAATCATTTGGGTTAGTCTAGGTCTTGCTGCAACACGAAATTGAGTATTGAAATCTATACAAGAAATTGAATACTTGGCATTGAATGAACCAGAAAGTACAGATATTGTTAAAACGAATATGGTGGATACGTACTATCCTAAAAGAAGTCCACATCTGGAAAACCTATGTCTCTATGAAGTACTGCAACATTACAGCTTTAAGAGAAATGTTACAGAAAATATAAATGAAGAAAAATATGCAGCAATTGGATGTGAAGGACGTTTGGTAAAACATGCCAAAGGAAATCTTATTAACCACAGGAAACTCAGTTGAGAAACTCCAGATAAAAGGGAATTTTTCTATTTAGCACTTCTGCATCTTTTCAAGCCTTGGCGTAGTGAAATGGAATTACTTGGAGATTTTGACTGCTATGAAGATTCTTTTAATGCATGTAAAGATAGCATTCAATGCACAATTTTTCCAAATTATCTACAAATGTTAAATGAAGAGATTGAACAAGAAACTACTATTGCAGCTGAAATAGCTAGAGACAGTTCTCAAGATAGTCAAAGTTCTGCTCCACTAAGTCAAGATCCATTAGGACAACCAATTCTTGAAAATGAGGCAGCAACAGCCATGCATGAAGTAGAAACGGCAATGCAACAAGCACATCAGACCATTATTGAGTTGGGAAACTTGGAAGAACAACTAAATATTGAACATAAAGAAATACATCAGCAAATGACACAACAGATACAGCATGGTTTACTGCATGAAAAAAAAAAAAAAAAGAATGCCAATGCACATCAGTTAAACCTATTCAAATGTATATCAGTGGTCAAGCTGGAACAGGAAAAAGTTTCTTCATTAAAGTTTTGACCAGTTATCTACAGAAAACCACTGAATCACATTTATCTTGTGTTGTAACCGCTCCAACTGGGTTAGCTGCACACAACATTAAAGGGATTACATTATATCAATTACTCATGCTACCAGTTGAACATAAAAATAAGTTGGAATATCACAAGCTATCTGGAGAAGCTGGTTATGAAGTCTCAAGAGTACTAAAGAAAATGAAACTTCTGATCATTGATGAGGTGAGCATGGTCTCAAACTTAATGCTTCCCTCTGTACATTTAAGAATGCAACAGATTTTAAAAACAGATTATGATGTTTTATTTGGAGGAACATATGTAATTGTATTTGGCGATCTACTACAACTTACTCCTGTGAAAGGACAACCAGTTTTTAAAACACTTGTCCATGAAGACACTAGGAAATCTTTGGGAAGTATTGGAAATGTAAACATTTGGTCTCATTTTGAATATAAAGAACTTATTAGGAATATGCGACAAGCAAGTGATGAACTTTATGGAAACATTCTTCAAGATATTAGAATTGGTGTTTTGACAAAACATGGTAAAGAAGCTTTACAAAGTCGGCTACTAACAAACTTGTTTCCAAATGAAAATATTGCACCTGAAATAATGTACAAAAAAATTGGAGAAAAGAAGTCTATAGTTTGCCTAATGCCAACATTGCAAGAGTGTTCTATATTCAATCAAGAACTTTTGAAACTGGAAAAACAACCAATAGTGAAAATGGAAGCCATTGATAAAATGTAACACGAAGGAGTTACGTTTCTTCTCTCAGAGAAATTACAGTCAAAATTGGATTCTTTGGAGAAGTCTGTATCTAAGACTGCTGGTTTAGAAAAGACTTTATATGTATGTGTAAACTGTCGGGTAATATTACCGCGTAATTTGGATGTAGAAAAAGGTTTAGTAAATGGAGCAATGGGAAAAGTTGTTTATTTTGTTAATTATCAGAAGAGAGATGGAATTGGATTTTTGAAGATTACATTTGATCAGATTGAAGAGGTAAAACAGATTGGACGTTGTGCTGTTAGTTTTTTGCTTGTAAAAGACTTGTATGTTCGTAGAAAACAGTTTCCTCTTTCTTTAGCATATGCAGTGACCATGCATAAATCTCAAGGTTTAAGTGTAGACAGTGCTTTGGTAAATATTGGAAGTACAGTAGAGGGCATGGCATACGTTGCATTGTCTCAAGTAAGAACATTATCTGGTTTGTATTTGATTGATTTTGATGAGAAAAAGGATTAGTGCTGATGCAAATTGTGTAAGAGAGTATAATCGGTTAAGAAGACTGTATGCTCCTAACTTAGGTGAATATCCCATATATGAGAAACGTGTAGTATGTCCAAAACGGAAATATGAGAAACATTCTAGTGAGATTCAAAAAAATAAAAATTCAAGAAAATGATGAAGCTGCAAAGAAAATGAAAATGGACACCGTTGATGGATATTGTAGGATACCAGTTAGAAAATAGTTGAGGTATCAACTGCTATGCTAATGTAATTGTGAATGTTGTCTTATCTAGAAGATCATCGAGAAAAAAGATTCTGTTCTTCATTACATTATATTTTCCAAAAGTTGGTAACTGATAGAAGTAAAATCCATACTGCTTCTGGCATTCGGCATCTTTTGGATATATGTACTGGTTCTTTGCAATTTACACTGAATATACAACAAGATGCACAAGAATTTCTTATGTTTATACTTGCAGTATTCGAAGATGAAGGAATAGAAATTGAAAATTTGTTTGGACTAAGTTACAGATGGGTCATAAATGTGAAGAGTGTTCATTTTCTTCTACCACTGAAATAGACACTGAACGATTCATATATTTGACAATACCAGATTGCAAATCAGTGTATTTTAACAAATTAGTAAAAAGAGCTAATCAAGATATGAAATGCTCTCATTGTAAATCAGAAATGTTGTCAACATTATATATAGAAAGATTTGGAAAATATGTCATATTAATGCTACAACGTTGTAGAGCAAATGGAAGAAAATTGGAAACTAAAATAAAAAATTGTGTGGCAAGTCAAGTGTCAATTTCAGGAAGAACTTTTAAAGCAGTGGCTATTATATTCCATGATGGACCTACTACATTTGGACACTATACTGTGTATTTAAAGTGTAATAAAGGATGGACACATTGGAATGATGCCCATTTGGAATTCAAATGTAGGTTGCCTTACGAATTACCAAATTCATATCTGATATTTTTGATGCCAAAATTGTGAAAACATCATTCGGCCTAGTGGGAAGCTGTGAACACGAATTAATGAGTTTATTTTGGATATTTTCCATGCAAATGGATTTGGAAACATTATTCGGCCTATTGGGAAGATGCGAACAATGATTGTTTGGATTATTGTTTGTGCTATTGCTTATTGCATTTGCAAAATTGTGTTTGAAGGAACTAGTTTATATATTTGATCTTTATATTATACGCAATGTAAATGAGTGTATATTTTAGAAAATGTACTTCAGAGAAATAAATGATTTAATGTAGTTGAAGAATGTAATTTAGAAACTGTAGATAGGTAAACAGATAGTTGAATTTGTTGTAAATATTTGACGCAGATTTTTTACACAATCTCATTGATTGTATTTTTTTCCCCGCTGTTATATGATGATCTACATTGAAATCACTGTGTATGATGAAATTCAGTAGAATCTGAAAACAGCAAAAAAGGGAAACTGAATATGTTATGTAATTGTAAAATTATGTTGTGTTCTTAAAACCATAATATTATATGTAATAACAGTTTTTCTTTTTTATTACAGAAAGCAATAATAAACTTTGAAAAGATTTTAAATTCAGTTTACAACAAAACAACTGTGAAATAGTTTCACTGAGTTTGGTATGTACTTTAATAAAGAAGGTAAGATGAAATAATGTAATAAGCATAATAATATGAAGTAATGTTTACAGTCACTTTTATTGCACTCATCCATTTTTTCAAATACTACCCATGCACTGATCTATATAAATAGGCACTATTCTCACACTCTGTTATGTTTCGTATAGAGGGCCTAATATAGACACGTTCATATATGCTGTATGTGGTCATAATCGTATATGCCCTATTATGGTCATTATCGTATATGCCCCGTTTTGGTCATAATCGTCTATGCCCTATTATAGTCATGATCTTCTATGTTTCAATCATACGGGGGGAGGGAGAAAGAAGAAAAGCGGTGATCCATTCAGCTTCCAAGTAAAGTACAAAGATCAATAGGAGGGGGGGAAATGGATCACTTGTAACTACGTTACCAGGGTTAAGTATTGGTGCCTTTCATAAAAACCCTCATACACGTACGTATCCGCAACTTCACTTTACGACAGGTCATCCTGATGTATCGAAGCCCACAAGGGCACGTGATCATGTAGATCACATGCGTTGAGTTGCAATTAGTGTGTTGGCGTTGTGTCCATGTTAGGTTCTCTGAGAGAGGCAAGGTTCTTGTTGCAGTGGTTAGTCTACAAACCACACAGGATCCGCATGGATAATGTCCTGTGATAGGGTTCATATTCCAGGACGTGGTAATGCAATCTGTTTTGGTTTTGGGTGCAGGCCGTGTATGTACCAAAAGATCTTTTAAATTTCTAGTCCGTCTGTTTTCAAACCTTGGTTTTGGCCATTTCAGACTCCCAGAGGTGACAATCTTCCAATTCTTATTGATAATCTTTTTTACTGCGTTAGTAGCCGTGTTATAGGTTGTTACACATGTACCACACATGTACCACACATTACCACAGAAAACCGGGATATACTTGCCGGTTCCCTCGACGACGCCCGAAAGTGGATTTTTGAAGGTAATTTAGCACTCTTCTGTGTGATTCGCTACCGAGTCCAAATGTATGTCTCGCCGCCATTAACACGAGAACGTAAAGAATTCATAAATTTTTTTTAGTCAAACACACCCTTCCTCACGTAGTCACAAAATTTTTAACCTAGAGAGATAACATTACCCGGTTTACTTCTCACTAACCGGATCATTCCGAACGCATTTATCGGATGCATGTTCGGTTCCACTAAAGCGATTGAATGCATCTTTACGTATTTCTGGGTATCGAATTGACAAATGCTCCAAGCCCATATGTAACGCGAGACCTTTGCGCTTGTTATATCGTATGCGCCACAATTTTAGACTAAGCCATGATTCACGTAATGTTTTATTTTAATTTTTTTGTAGCGAATTGCGTAATACAGTAGGATCAAGAATTTTGACCTCCCTAAGCTTTCCCTAATGCTTTTGGAAAGGTTTATATAAAGCTTGACTAGCATTAAGAAATGAAATAGGAATCCGTATATATTCCTTCTTTATTGTGCTTACTATTACAGGTGCTACAGACCTACTTTTCCAGAGTGGACAAACAATAAACCACTCACAAATACTGCACAAATAGTGCCAGTACACTTTATCGGTCCTGAAGAAAGCCCCCTAGACCCGGCTGGGCATAATGTGGCTGAAACATGTCGACCTCACGTATGGACTCTATTAGTATGTTAGATCAAGTTACATGATCTAAATACACACACCCACTATTTTTAACTTCTTTAACACCCATCCATCAATAAATAATTGCACACAGATGAGGATGTTTAAAGAATTTTAACTTCACTTCACCCTGAGCACTCAACTTTAGAATTTTTGGGTCTCTGGACACTACTGCAATACCAGTGGTTCACCTCCAGGTGGAAGTCAGCATACCAAAAATAAACCCTATGATGATGCTGTCATGCTACGAATAGGCGGAAAACCAAGATATACCGCCTTTCCATCTACGTACGTGTATGAGGGTTTTTATGAAAGGCACCAATACTTAACAACAATGGTAACGTAGTTACAAGTGATCCATTTTCCCCCCTCCTATTGATCTTTGCATGATCTTCTATGCCCTAATATAGGCATGATCTTTCACCTACATTAGTTCCCTACAGTACACAACGAGCTCTGAGGGTTGAATGTTATCTAGTCTGTGGTTTGAACACTGCTGGGTTTTTCACAAACACAGGCCTACAATGTACTCATAATTTATGCATGAGCATTCACCAGCTACATCTCCCACATAATATGTATGTACAAAGTTCACCCCTGACGTCTTCCTCATGTCCAACAAAGACCAATACAAACCATACTAAGGGACGAGACACTTGGGGGGGGCGTGGCCGAGCCGGGCTGCAAGATGGCCGCATAGTGTAGCGGCTCTGCCAGCAGAGCACGAAATCCGTAGCAAATCCGTGGTATGGTGGACAATCCGGGAATAATCCCCAGCAGAAATAGTTGGCCTACCTCCAGAGAATCGATCGATGCCATCCAGAGTCGCAAATGAGGAGGGAGACCGCAGATACTGAGTGAGAGCGGTGCGGCCCTTCTCAGGCCGATAACTCGTAGCGGAAATCCGCAGCGGCATCGAGCGGTGAACCAGCATCGGCCCTCCCGGATCAACTCTGTGCCTCCGGCCGCTGCACCAATCTGTGGCCGACGTGGAGGTCGCGGAAGCCAGATAAAGACGACCTCAATGACTGTGGGCTACAAAATGGCGGACGGCTAGCCCCGGAGCCCAGCCTCGCTGCGATCGGGAGCTGCACCCTACAGACGCGGCGGTGGGTCCTCCCGCCGGCTGGCGCATCTCTCGCCTTTCCCCCCCCCGGCGGAGTTCCGACGCCCACCACCACTACCATCGGGTGGCCGGGTGCGGGAGCTTACGGGCGGCGGCGGCCGTCTGAGGAGGGGCGGGAACATCACCCAGAGACCCCAAGAAGGATCTGAATAGCGCGGCTGCGGCCGTAATACCAAGCGGAGGTCGGCTGGGGGCACCAGGAAACAGCGCGCACCCGCTGAGCATCGCGGGGATACCTCAAGGGAGCCTGCACGCGGTCGCCTTCCTACGCTGGATTGTCCTGGTGAGTGTGGACGCTTTGCGGCCGTGCCGGGGGGGGAAGTGCCCTGAGACAGTCGGCTTCAAAGTCAACTGTGGCCCCATGGTGTCACTGAGCCGCACATCCCGTGGAACATAAGCAGCTTGCAGATCTAAAGGGCCTGGCGGCTACCACCCCACACCACGGACTCTGGCATATCAGCTGGAGCCCAGTTGTGCAGTACTGTACAGTGGGGTGGGAGACCTGAGCTCCCCCCCCTTCACCGAGGAGCCATCTGGAGGGCCGGGGGCTGCGGAGAACTACACTACGCCCCATCGACGGCGCGGGGGGCCGGGGCTCTGCTCCCCGCGCTGTGCTGTTGAGTGCAACGGAGTGTCTGGGCTACATATCCTTCAAGGCCTGAATAGACTGTGGTGGGGTTACACCACGACCAGCGGGACGATATATCTGTGCTCAATATTTGCTGTGCTGCATTGGCCCCTGACTGTGCTCCCTCCCTGCGGGATCGAGACTCATCTCCGCAGGACACATCGCTTGTGCAGGATCCCTGAATAAACCTATCCAGAAGTATTTCAACGTGCAGGGCAACACCACAAGCCAAAATGGGGAAAACCGATAATAAACAACCGAAGCTAAATTTCGAAAAACACTCTTCGCACATCATCCTTAACTGTGGTTCCCGAAACACAAATGGACTCTGACCAGGAAGACGACATCAGAGTGCTGATGCGCGAGGTGAGAGGCAGCCTGAAGGCTATTGATACAAAATTGGACAATATGGCGGATAGGATGGACCACAAGTCGCAAAAAAGTGATAAACATGAAGGCCGACTGGACACGCTGGAGCAACGGGTCTCAGGTGCAGAAGACCGTTAAGAGACAACAGGTGGAGCTGTGCTCCAAATGGAGAAAGTTCTCGAAGTGATCAAAGCCCGCAATGAGGATTTGGAGGCGAGGTCTAGGAGGAATAACATCCGCATTACGGGATTCCGGAATCCACCAACATCCAGAATATGGAGCGGTACGTGGAAGGCCTGCTCCAGGATCTGTGTGCAGAGACCCTCACACCGATGTTCCTGGTGGAACGAGCACATCATACCCTGGGCCCAAGACCTAACCCGGGAGCCCCTCCAAGACCAATTATAGCTCGGCTGCTCAATTATAGAGACAGAGACACCGCCTTGAGAGCTGCCAGAGAAAAAGGTGACATTCAATATCAGGGTAATAGAATTGCGCTATTCCCGGACTTTACCCAGGCTGTCCAGTTAGCGAGAAGAGACTTTATCCCGGCTAAGAAATTGCTCCAACAATCTGGCATGAAGTACGCAATGTTGTATCCGGCAAAACTTCGAGTTCACACAGACGGTAAACCCCTGTTCTTCACCGACGCAGGTGTGGCTTTGAAATTTGCGAAGCAGAAGACCAAACAAAATCGACGACAAGAAGCTGAAGCCCTGCACGAACCCAGCAACCGGATGAGTGATAATGACTGATAAAATATTGTACGGGAGGGTTGGCTTAAGACATCATTAGGAGGTTTACGATCAATAACTGCACACGCCAGACATCTATGCTCTGCCGCCCTGTCCAAAAGCGACAGGGTAGTTAGCAGGCAAACCCGCGCCCCCTGCGGGATGACTCCCAGTTGTACCAAGTTTCGAGGGCTCCCTCATATAGGGAGAAGTTTAGCACGGGATACACAACCTAATTGGGGGGTTGGTGTGGGTGGGGGGAGGGGGGGAAGTTAATGTTTATTGTTGTGTATCACAAGACAGTACAGCCACAGAGCAACGTGACCACTTCCATGGTCAGCGGGATATTGCCAGTACATTATGTATACTTAAACATGTCACGCATTATAGATACTAGATCTTACTGAGGGCGCAGCAGAGAAAGCACGCACATAAGGATATAACTGACTTGACTCCCCGATGGAAAAGGCAGGAGCATGTCTAGCCTCACCCGTTTGTCTTGGAATGTGCGAGGTCTAAACGACCACCGCAAATCCAGACTGGTACATTCATACCTATCGAGACATCAAATCGATATCTGTCTCCTGCAAGAGACGCATCTTTTAGGGTCAACACACACGAGATTGTCCACGGCTCGCTGGAGCGAGGTCCATAGTGCAGGCTACTCTAGCTACTCCAGGGGGTGGCAACTAATTCGGAAAGGAGTCCCCTGGCATACACACCACTCAATTGTAGATCCGGAGGGACGCTTTCTTCTACTGAAGGGAACATTATACCATCGTCCATTGATCATAGCTAATGTCTATGGGCCTAATGTAGATGACCCTGTCTTTTTCCAAACTCTCTGGCATAGAATGCAATCTATGGGAGACTCCGCGATCCTTTGGGGAGGGGATTTCAACATCACGGTCTCTCCTCATTTGGACAGGGAGGGTGCGACATGCACACATCATCTGCAAGCGTCCACAGCCTTACAGGGTATCATGCAGGATTATAACTTGACGGACCCTTGGAGAGCTCTCCATCCAGAGACACGGGAGGGCACCTGCATCACACACCATCGTCAGGCTTGGTCCAGAATAGATTTTTGGCTTTTAACCAGAGATGTGCAGACCACAGTGCAAACTGCCAGTCATCACGCTAGGACCCTATCAGACCATGCCCGGTGGCCCTGACACGGTTGATTCCGCAGCCTTATAGACAGCCATTTTCCTGGCGCCTCCCTCTAACGCCCTCTTGGACTCGGCATTCTGTGAAAGTATTAGAATGCATATACAAGACTACTTTGACCATAACACAGGATCGGTAGAGTCCGTGGGCAGTCTGTGGGAGGCGTTTAAAGTAGTGATTCGAGGTCATTGTATTGCAGAACAGGCTGGGGTCCTTCGAGACATTAGGAACACTTTGGGCCGCATTGAAAGGGAACTACACACATTGGAAACGCAATATTGCACAACACCGACACCCTCTCTGCTGGCCGAGATACGCACCTCCCTCACGACATTTCAAGAAGAAGCCGAGCGAGAAGTGAAATTCTTACATAAACAGGCTACAGCGCGCAGATATGGTGTAGGGGACAGGCCGAGCAAAACACTAGCCGCTCTCCTACGGGGACCCAGAGGTTCTCCCTTTATCACAGAATTAGCCACTGGGGAGGGAGAGATAGTTCGCTCTCCACCGGACGTCCTGTCCACGATGCGTGATTTTTATGCGCACCTGTATAAATCAGAAATAGGCCTGACAGAGGACCTATTATTTGAGTACTTCAATTCCATAGCATTGGTTTGGTTCGAACAAGCTCACAGGGAGTATATGGAGATGCCTTTTACAGTAGAAGACATCAAACAGATCATTGGCAGTATCCCAGCGGACAAGGCCCCTGGCCCGGATGGCCTGACGGCTAAGTTCTATAAAGAATATGCTGATATCTTAGCTCCTCACCTTTTAAAGGTATACTATGAAGCAATGGAGGTGGGTCAGTTACCCCCCTCCATGAGAGAAGCCATTATAATAACAATCTTGAAGCCAGACAAGGACCCGACCAAATGCGATTCATATCGCCCTATCTCGCTAATCAATATAGATGCAAAAATCTACGCAAAACTTTTGGCCACCAGAATGCAACCTCTGCTTACCCGTATAATCCTTCCGGATCAGTCCGGTTTTATACCAGGACGATCTATGTCCCATAACCTCCGGACGATATTCGCACTAATGGACTACCTGGATCCTAACGTCCAGGCCATAGCAGCCCTATTGGATGCCACTAAGGCGTTCGACTCCCTGGAGTGGAGTTTCCTCTTCCCACTACTACGCCGTATAGGCCTAAACCCACTATTTGTTCAGCAGATCCAATTATTATACACGATGCCCACAGCGCGTGTGAAAGTAAACGGGCTGGTCTCCGCGCCCTTCAAAATAAGTAGAGGGACACGACAGGGATGCCCCCTCTCGCCCCTCCTTTTTGCAATTGCGACAGAGCCACTCACAGCGCGAATAAGGCAACACCATACACAACATAGTATAGGATTTACATTGCGTGGGTTATCCATCTCCCTCTACGCAGACGATATCACACTATATATAATTGATCCTAGCGAAAACCTAGCACCCATGACGAGAGAATTGATTCGATATCGTGAGCTCTCAGGGGTCTGAATCAATTGGGCCAAATCTGTCATTTTCCCTTTGACCTCAGGTACCCACCCCTTCGACACTGAATACCCAATCTCCTGGGCGACAGGACCAACACGCTATCTGGGGATTTGGCTGTGCGGGGACATTGCCGAACTGTGGTCCGAAAACTATGGTAGGACAGTTGATTGGATCAAAGATAGGGTGTGCCGCTGGAAAACACTACCCCTATCAATGATGGGGCGCATTGCACTGATTAAAATGATCATTTTACCCAAACTTTTGTATCTATTCGTTAACATCCCCGTCCCTCTTACAATGCATTTTTTTTTTTAAAACACTTCGATCCCTCATGGTGGAATTAGTGTGGGCCGGGAAACAGCCTCTGATAGCATGGGAGACACTCACTGTACCCCAATCCCAAGGAGGACTAGTAGCTCCGGATTTCATACTATATGCTTACTGTGCGCAGGCACATTTCCTCCACTACTGGATACACCCTACACCATTCCAGCCACACATAGCTGTAGAGTTGGACAGAGTTGCCCCCTTACCGCTTGCAACCACTGTCTTTCAACATTACAAGAGACCCAGAGGGGAGGTGAACTCCGTAGAAGCATTGCGATGGGCCTGGTCAGGACTGTGCAACAGAGCAAAACTGGACAACTTATACGCCCCCTCGATGTAATTAGCAAAGCACCCACATATACCCCCACTGGCGGACCGCAGAGCACACGAAAGGGCAACAACTTAAAATTTATAAAGGCGCAGACCTCTTCCCTGACGATACTTTTTTTAACAATACAGCAGATGTGTGGACAGACACCACCCACAGCAGCCGACATGCTCTTGTATTATCAGATAAGGGCCTCTTGTAGAAGTAGATATAACACGTTTCCCCCCCCCCCCGACCTTGGCGGCCCTAGAAAACATGCTGGCGATTGAGCAAGGCCGGAAGCTGATCACCCGCCTATACAATACCATGCAACGGGAATCCCCAATTGTCATTCCAGAGGCTAGGGCGGGCTGGGAGACAGAAATGGGGACAAACATCCCGGACGACAAATGGTTAATGGTCTGCGGACAGATGCGACTGCTGTCTTCTAACTACCGGTTGCGACTGATACACTTTAAATTCATACACCGCATGTATTGCACCCCCGTACAAATGCACCGAATGGGCCTGCGACCTGATGGATGTTGCTGGCAATGTGGGGCCATGCAGGCCGGCTTTCTACACGTAGCATGGCACTGCAGGCTGGTGGCTCATTTTTGGAAACGCGTGGTTCAACATACACAGACCATTACAGGGCATGCGTTACCCTGCACGCCGCTAGCGGCGTTACTTGGGATAATACCGGCGTTCCACCCAAACGCAGATGGCTAACGGCAATGCTGCTGATACTAGCAAAGCGCCAAGTGGCCATCCACTGGAGAGCGGCTTGTCCGCCAACCACGAAAAATTGGATCACTAGTGTCACACACTGTAGAATGCAACTAGAAACATACTGGGAGCAGCTGCCAGGGCGGTCTCGCCCCAAGGATTTTTGGGAACCATTTGTGCAATGGCTCAGTACTGTGAATATGGATGACCTCTAATGTTTTGTACCGTGTGTAATTGCTTTACTCCCGGTAATGTGAGTTAAAATCTTTTAGAATACTATTATGTCACAGTCTGGATGTATGTAATGATGCTTATTGCTCACTGCTACAACACGTCATGTATTATTGCGATTCTCCTCTGCTATCAATGACATGCGATACGACTAATAAGACTATCTGTAATCCACAGACCAAAAGTGCTGTACTGACTGTCTTGTTGAATGTAACTGTTTAATGTTTTACATTGCAAATGCCAATAAAAACAACAAAAAAAATAAATAAGGGACGAGACACTTCAGGGTATAAATACACCACATCTTGCCACGGTAAGACAGAGGGAACCGAGACTTCCATGCTGACACACTGACCAGAGACGCTGAGACTCCTGCATGCAGTCGCTCCAGCTGACAGCGGTCTAACACAGCCCTTGCGGGGTGTCCAACGCGAGACCAGGACGGGGTCCCACACGCTCTCTATTCAGGTAATGGGGTTCGACTAAATCCTAGAGGGATTCTTGGCTCTTAGGCTTTTAGACCTACACACATACTAAGTACACTTAGGTACATCTAGTTAGGCATCGTAGGAGTACGCCCACTTTTATAATGCATTTTATATATTCATGTATGTAACCATTATTATTGCAATATGGTAGAACTGTACTATCCTTTCACTTTCATCGTACTGCTGATAATATATCTCTGCTATTGTCTGCTGGTTGTTGCAGCACATATATTCTACACCAGAATAACAACTGTTCAATAAATACTTATTGAAACGCCCAGACTGTTTATTCTGTGTAACTCTCTGAGACAAACCGAACAAGTAAGCACGAGTGACTGAGCGAAAAGTAGTACATTGTTTCCACGATTCGGAGGGATCAGGGTTGTCATGATCTAAGGTTGCCAGTAACTAATCTCTCCCCAATAAGAGGAGATTCTAGTGGCACTGTCAGCTAGCTAATGCAAATCCGGCAAACATACGCGGTGGGGGTGCACAGAGCCAGTCGGTCACCAAGCCCACAGTTTATGTTATCCAAACGCGCAGGTCCTGCAGGGGTACTATAGGAACTACACGACATGTCGCCACCAACGTTGGTTGGGTACTTATTTAACAGTAGAATCTGAGTAGTTCAGTCGTGCTATTCTCAGAGAACCTACTCACAAAACACCAGAGACGTCTGGAGTGGGTGGGCACAAAATCCACCGCAGCGGAGTAGTACGAAAATACTATTTATTGGTTGTTGGTTATTCAAGCTTGAAAGGACAGATTCCTAAAAATTGTGCACAACACCTTATCTTAGTTCCCTTGGAACACTTCTTCCTCTAAACATGTCGGATACCGAGGTAAGGGCAGAGAGAGTTGATCTGAATTTTTTAGAAGAAGAAGATCCTGCGGATGCAATACAGATTGCACCAAAATTCAGAAGGACAGTCACCCTAAGACTATTGGAAAATGGTTTACAAGCTAAGGGTGGCATTGTAGTTTTCGTGATTGAGGCACACGAATCAAACAAAACAGAGGTATTCTATTCATGGGTTACACTCCCAGCAGCAAATGCAGTAACAAATACATTTCACTACTATATAGAAGGAGATGCACCACGGGAATTTTTTCGTTTGAGGACATAGAGATTCCACTCACTTACCAGGAACATTATTACTGGTTTAATGGCGCCCTACCCGACATACAAGGAAGAGTAAGGTTAGGCCCACTTGGAGGAGAAGGAGCCACATGGCCAATATTAGCGGCATACACACCACATCCTGACATTGACACAATGCCACCAGGAGACTTACTCGTACAACACAAAGATTTAATTAAAATCTACAGAAACCTGACAATTTGTCATGAGGACTTTAACAATCCAACCTGCACCAGGTGCAGCAAATAGTACTCCAGCTCAAGGTACAGGTAATAAAATTACTCCTCAAACATTACACGCGGTAATGGGCAAAATGCCCGCAAAACGTGAACAAATACCATTCTGGATAGCTCAGAAAATAACTCCGCTTGAGGCGGTATTCCCGAATACTACCACCTGTGATAAACACAGAATACTAACAATCTGCTTTCCCATGGGGATCACACCACAAATAGAGGACTGCACCTCTTGGAGTACAGTCTTTGCTGCCATATATACCAGAACGCATGGAACCCCGTCATTAGCAGTAGTACCGGATGTATTGAGACAGATACAAAATGAGTACGGAGCAGAGCCTGCCCTTAACTTGGGGATGAAGTTACTAGGTAACTACGAACAGGTATCGGCCATAATACTAGCTAACATTAAGGGGTAAGCAGCTTCAGTGGCGATCCGCCAACGCCTAAGGGAGTTCAGTCCAGTAGATCAACCACACGAACTACCCAAAATAATTGAAACTGCATATGCAGAATTCGGCAGGGACAGTTTAGGTGGGAAAGCATTAAAACCAAAACTAGTGGACAGTTCTGAAAAGGACAATACAAAGCAGACACCTACTTCTTCTAAAAAGAAGTGGGAAAATAAAAAGCAACACAAGTTTAAAGACAGCAGATCTCAATCCCGAGGCAGGTCTCCTAAACAGGAGCCCTCTGAAAGGAGGTATAACCTCCGGAGTAGGGATAATATTAGGAAACCTGACAGGTATCAGGATACTGATACACGTTCCTCTCATTCCTTTCAGGGTTCATCAAAAAACTCAGAGAGGGAAGGACCGTCAGGACACAGACAAGAGGAGCGTACAAAGTCCAGAGACACGCAACGCGCTGCGGACTACACACCTACAAAAGAAGATAAACAAAAGCAAAAACCTCAGTTCAAAAAGAAGAAGGTAGCAGGTCTCAAGATTAGACATGCCCAGAATTCTGAAGACACAGCTTCTCAACGGGGAATGGGCTCTGACGATGCTAGACAACGCGGCAGAAGTAACAATAGCTCGCCAGAACATGAAGGAATTTCTGGTGACAGCAGAGTTGAGTGAGTACATCACAGTGGAAACACCTGATACTCGGGTAAGTGTCCCACATAAGTTACATGAGATAACACTCCGGATGGAGGGGGACAAGCCCAGGAAAATTAAAGGTCTATTTTGGAAAAATCTGTCATCTGGATATGACATCCTATTAGCAGAGCAAGACTGGCTGCCAGCATTTGTCATGGAGTGCCCCAAGGGAGAAACGGTAATTTTTCCAGCATTTTCCGACCTCGTTCCCATACATTTAAAACATGAATAGGCGCAGGAGTGGGCGGTTGACCTAGCTCCAGCATTGTACAAAAATCATGCTGGTTGGGATGAGGATTCAACCCACCACGTGATCCCGTTAAAAGTTTCCCCAAATGCTCAAAGGCAATACCCTATAAAGCAGGAAGCTAAAAAACAAGTCAGGGAGATCCTAGATCAACTAGAATACCAGGGGTGATTGAAAATTGCACTTCACCTATGAACAATCCTTTGTTTCCCGTAATGAAACCTGACAGCACATATCATTTAGTTTTGGATTACAGACATTTAAAACACTTGCACAAAGACATTTGCAGTTCAAAATGCACACAGTGCTGCATTAATGAATAACATTGTGCGGAAAAAATACAAAACAACACTTGATATCTCAAATAGATTTTTCTGCCAAAATATAGCACCTGAAAGCAGGTATTTGACCGCATTCTCAGCGCTAGGGTCCCAACGGCAATTTTGTCGACTCGCCCAAGGGTATAAGAATAGCCCGGGGTTGTTTTCAGCAAGGGTAACAGAGTTACTCCAAAATTTGGATGAAGAAGCATTGTCCTATGTGGATGATATTTATCTGATGGACGTTGACTTACCGAGGCACTTGACCAGGGTGAGCACCATTATTATGGGATTCGCCTCTGAGGGCTATAAATTTAATTTCAAAAAATCAAAAATTGCCCATCTCAATGTCCTGTTCTTAGGGTATGAGCTGTCAAGTGAAGGAAAAAGCCTAGCAGCTAACTTTTTAGAAAAGTGTGCGCTGCTCCAACCTCCAAAATTGTTAAAGAATTTCCAATCAATTCTGGGATTCCTAAATTTTGGTCGAACATACAATTTGGATTACGCAGAAAGAGTAAAACCTTTCTACGACTTAATAAAACCAGATTTTTCAGTCAGACAATGGACACGGGAACATACAAACATCCTACGTTCACTACAAGAAGACTTGATAGCTTCAAAACACTTAAAGACACGCGTAAAAGTACGCAACTTAGTGATCCGAGTAATAGCGGGTCAATGCGGGTACACTTACTTAACCTTCAATGAAGGCGAAACGGTACCAATCGCATACAAATCACACCTGTACACAAAACGCAGAGATGCGTTTCACTTCAACAGAAAAAATCCTGACAGCTGTTCAGACTGCTGTAGCAAGAGAAAGAGCTCTGGCTCAGGGAAAGCGCATAATAGTCGTGACCCCAGTACCAGCCTTAGCGGCCGTTACAAAGGCTAGCATTCCAAATGTGAAAGCCTTACATCCCAGATGGATACAATGGGCTAATTCTCTTACTGCAACGGATGTTGAATACAGATTTGATCCAAGTTTAAAAACACAAGCATTTCTGCAATACGAACAAGAATATCCTCTACCAAACGAGATTTTGCCTCTAGATCAGTATGAATATATTATTTACACTGACGGATCTGCTCAACCGGCCATAGGGAGTAAGCAAGCTTACAGCACAGCGTGTGCAATCGTTAAAGGTCGCATGCGCGATGGGAAGTTCCATCCAAGCTGCACTAAAACGCAATCTCTAGAAGACTGCACGGCTCAGTTGGCAGAATTAAAAGCACTGATACTGGCACTCGTGAATACGGAACACAAATTCCCCACACTGATAGTGTGCGATTCATTTTACTGTGTACAATCATACAATGAATATTTACATCATTGGGAACAAAACGGGTTTAAAGACGCAAAAGGTGGCACAATTAAGCATAAAATGCTATGGGAAAAGGTAGTGGAGTTGAGAAGCGAACTACCAAGGGCTCACGTGATACATACACCGAGTCATCAGCGTGATGGCGTTCACGTTGAAGGGAATTCATTGGCTGATGAAGCCGCAAAGGTGGCTGTACGCACAGCATCCGTAGCTGCAATCACTCGTTCAAAAACGAGAAGAGATGGCGAGATTTTGGTAGCTGTCAATGCTTCACGCAAAGGCAGCACAGCAGTACCTAAAAAATTTCCACTCAAATACTCCTACAAGTTAGATGCACAAAACATTCCATATGCTCAGATTTCTGGAGTGGGGGATAGAGTAATACCAAATATGGATCGTAGGCAAGGTTTAATTCTAGCAGCACACGAGGGTTTGGGTTCTGCGCATACAGGCGTTACAGCGACTATTTCTTTACTGAAACAGCGCTACTGGTGGCCAGGGTTAACAAAGCAGACCAAAGACTATGTCTTAAAGTGCAACATCTGCCAGCAGATGAAAGGCTCCACCGTAGCACGCCCACCGCAGACACCATTACTAAAATCAGACAAACCTCTCGCATGTGTGTATTTGGACCACTGCGGACGCCTACAATCTGATGGGGCCAAGAAATATATCATGGTTGCGGTGGATTCCTGCTCTAGATTCCTATGGGTCTGGCCTCGGCGCTCGGCTGACGCTCGAACTGTTATAAAAGATTTGCGAGTCTTTATCAGCACATACACAGTTGGCACGTTACATTCTGACCGTGGCCCGGCGTTTAGCTCTCGGGCTTACAAAGAGGCCATGGAAAGAATGGGCGTAGCATTGCGGTACTCCTCTCCGTACCATCCTGAGGGAAATTCGGTTGCGGAGAGGAAAAACCATGACTTGAAGCAATCTTGAACATCTAGGGTATTAGGCAAGGGCGGTAGTTGGGTCAGTCACCTTTATGGGGTCCAAAGAGCAATTAACAATCAGCCAAGAAGCTCTCTAGGGGGTGTCACTCCTTACGAGGTCCTATTTGGGACAAGAATGTGGGTACCTGATCTTGATTGTGGAGGCACAGTGGTGGATGAAAAACCATTTGATATCCATGATCATTTGGCTGTTTTACAGGATCTAAATGAATCCAGGACACAACAAAGCAACGTCCACTTAAAACAGACCGCCACTGAGGAAGTCAAGGCAGTAACGGCAAGACCTGTCTGGATCCCAAAAGTCGGGGATCTGGTCAGAGAAAAGATTGCAGACAAAAAAGAATTTGGGCCATCATACAGAACAGCTGTACCGGTCCTAGCAATCCAAGGCACAAGAACTGTACTTCTGCCGCCTCTTGCCAGGAAAAAGGAGAAAAGATTTGTCTCGATCGACTTAATCAAACCACACTATGTGGCCGATACTAAACAGTAGGCCTCGTGGACTCCACAGTAGCAGACGCCCTCCTCTCGCTACAATCCAACAAGTTCAAACAGAAAGACTCATCACGTTTGAAGAGCCACCTGTACGGAATGAAGGACTAAGCAACAATGCTATGGAACTCGTTCCACTTCAATAAGAAGTTCAACTTCAAGACCGACTACAGACGTCTATGTCAACATTCCTCGTCAAGAGCAAAATCCAATTTCAACAAATCCCGATGCAATTCCAACAATTGATCGAACTGCTTCTGGCTACTTCATGAACTTTGATACGTTTTCATGGATCCAAGCGAGCCGGAAACGACGCCAGCCCAAAACTCACACAAACAGAAACTCATTGACTTTTTGCACTTTTTTTAGACAGACTTACCTGGTGTCACCTTGGATAGAACTATGGTATATCACTGGGATTCTATTTTTTCTTTTTTGGCTAGGTTTAATTATAACTTTTAGTATGCTTATTAATGGACGATATCTCCAGCAGAGCTCTACAGCCCAAAGAGTCAATTTGATTTTAAAGACACACCATTCTTCACATCGTGAACCAAGAGACTTGTCTTCTGTGAACATCACAGCAGTTCCTATACCGGAGGGTATAGTATGGGACAAGATTGATTTCGATATATTCGGTCCGACTGAACTTTTAAAGCTTAAACATGTATTTAAAATTTCTTTAAGTGATATCATTACCTCCAGTACATTGTCTGATGATTGGGACACTGAAACTGTAAATATGATGTCTGATTTGGAAAAAACTGCAGCATTTCCGAACAATGAAATGCTAGAACGTACTTCAGACTATGATACATTGCACTGTTACCAACATTATGGTCATCATTTCTTGCACAAATCTATAACATCTAGAAATGTATTTGAATACCACCAGTGGGAACACTGCCCAACACCTCCAAAAGGTAGTTCGCAAACTTTTGCACAGAAATTCACATACTTTTCAGGGTTTAATACATCTGACCCGAAGTCATTTTATTACAAAGTGGCAACAACATCAGCACAGAAAATTATGTTGACTAACACCAAACTGATTTACTTTTCTTCCTTTATGGCCCAGTTGCCTACACAGGGTTTCGACCTATGGAAGGACACTATAGATTTAAAATCAATCTGGGGTTCTAGGGACTGGCAGGTCCAGGGAACAGAAGCACTTTTTAGAGCATGCCTCATTCCACAGCAGATGATATTTCTAAATGAAACTGTGCAACAGACATCCATTCTTGGACTAGCCAAGAACAAGGAAATGAACACACCTGGGTTTCCAGCACCACACAGATGGGTGGGGGGCAGAATTCAACTACACATGGGGTAGGATTAGATGACATTCTCCAGTACAACAGGTCAGATCCCAATTGGACAGAATGGCTGATTTGGCCCATTGACACAAAGACATGTCAACAGAGATTCCTAGGTGTTTAGTATCAGTAGGCCAGATACACGCTATGTACAGAGACAACACCCCGGGTAGTGACATCCTATAATGTTGGGAAGTTGTGCCTTGATTGGCTAGAGACCTCAACACTCACGGAAGTAAAACATCACTTGACCTTACTCACACCTGATGCAGACCTTAGAAATTTCTTGCTAGGCCCAAGGAAAACACGTCAGAAACGTTTCATATATGCTGGCATTTATGCCTATTATAATGAAAACTGGAAAATATCCCAACAGGAGGCCGCAGAAAGAATACGGGAAATAGACCGTATTAACTTAGAGAAGGAGTTAGCTGAAGTGGATAATGGGTTAACAACTTTGACCTCCAGGATATACTCCTTAGGCAACATTGTATCTTCGGCAATTGACGTATTAGAACAAGACTTGGCCTTGTTACAACATGGGCAATCTCAGTTACGTTCTATTATAATGTTAAGCTGGACGCTGCAATCTTTGCGTGCAGGCTACGTGCCCTGGCGTTTCATAAACACCACGTCTCGGTTTTCAGGATACAATCTAACTGATAAACAGACAGAAATGGCACAGAGGGGAGCCAAATATACAATGCTGCGTGTTGAGAAACTGGAATGGTTACCATTCACACTGTAGCCGAATCACCATCAACTGAATGGCTAATTCATGGCCAAATCACTCTGCCGGTCACTACGTTTCAGTTTCAATATTGCCTTGAGCAAAGGCAGGCAGGCAAATATGAAAAAATGGGTAAGGGTTACATTAAGGAAACTTGGGAGTTACCATATAGGTATCGATGCCAGAGCGGGGATCGAGAAGTGTTTCCGAGTGGTACAAACTGCAAGAACGCTTTAAGCAGTTCTCTCATGTGTCAGGATATTTCTCTGCACGGAGCATGTAGTGGTTCGGTAGCGCATCTATCTTGTCACGTCAGGGACCCCAGCGGCCATGATCACGCCGGTTTTCCAGCTGCTCTCGAATGGGAGTTACTTGATGCTAAACGATCAAGGTTGCTGTGGGATGCTTCCGGGCGTCGCCCATCTGGTCACTGTTAACTCCAGGGTTACTTGCTGTATGCAAGTATTGTTTCCGCCACTGAACACAGTCAGGGAGGCGCAGTTATGGCCTTCGATGAATGTTTCCTTTATACAATTTGATACTTTGAGCAGACAAAGCCATGCTTTTACAGCAACCCGTGCCCTTAACCTCCGCTCGAGAAACCTTTGAACTTCAAGTTGCAAGGACCTCGACTGAGATACAAGCACTTATACGTACGAATTGCCCCTTTCATTTCGCAGAAATGGTGGGTCGTATCTTTAATATGTCTGATACGAGCGGTATTGTACACCTATTTAAGACCATAGGGTCAGGACTATTAAGCACCTTTCAGACAGTCCTCGGAGTAATCCCAAATTTTATACACTCAGTCTTAGGAAGCGTCTTTGGAGGTCTCCCACTTATCCTGTTCCTGATTGCAGGAGTCCTGATTATAATCTTACTGCTAGGCAATGGACGGCCGAATCTCAGAGGAAATGGCGAACATACTCATGGAGCGGAAATACCGTGAACGCATGGTGCAGCTTCTGGGTATACCTTGCCTAAGAGAACTGAACGCCTCTTGGTTCCCATCGTTTAGACCAGTCTGGGTGGACTGCATCTTACCTGTTCTTCGATGCCTGTTTTGCGGAGAAGAATGCACGTTGGATCTCTGTCTAACGTTTCCATCAGATACGCCTCCGGACATGGATGCTATGCTGGACCCCCTAAAGGCCCATGCTCTGCGTTGTCCCCAGCGTCTTCCAATTCTGATGAACGCATTCCTTGAGAATCCACAGGTGCCGTTTGCTCCTGCTGGGTTAGGTGGCTCCTCCACAGTTACTCAGGTAACAGCTGCCGCACAAGCTGCCGCAGCACCGACTGTTGGCAGTGCTGAATTCCATCTATGTGCGATTGACGTTCTCTGTGAGGCGTAGGATTTGTCGTCTGCAGTAGCTAACACCGATAATGCTGTATCTCCCAGCCAGGACACTTAATCTTGAATAGGCTCATCGCGTCCTGGGAAAGAATTCAGCTTCTCCACTTCGTTTCATAAATAAACGAACTAAATTTGGAACATTTCCCAAATTGACACTTTCACTTGCAAAAGAATGGTCTTCTTCTGCTTTTAGTAATACAACTTTTATAAGTGAGACAAAATTGACTTTTTCAAGTGGCAACTAAAGAATAGCTGATTTGTAACATTTTTTAAAAACCATGTTTTTAGCTGTTTTTAAGAAAAAAATTAAATTGTCCAGATTTTAAGTATGGTCATTGTCATCCAATTAGAAAGTGGAGTGGGTGTTATGTTTCGTATAGAGGCCCTAATATAGACACGTTCATATATGCCATATATGGTCATAATCGTATATGCCCTATTATGGTCATAATCGTATATGCCATATTTGTCATAATCGTCTATGCCCTATTATAGGCATGATCTTCTATGCCCTAATATAGGCATGATCTTTCACCTACATTAGTTCCCTACAGTACACAACGAGCTCCGAGGGTTGAATGTTATCTAGTTTGTGGTTTGAACACTGCAGGGTTTTTCACGAACACAGGCCTACAATGTACTCATAAATTATGCATGAGCATTCACCAGCTACATCTCCCACATAATATGTATGTACAAAGTTCACCCCTGACGTCTTCCTCATGTCCAACAAAGACCAATACAAACCATACTAAGGGACGAGACACTTCAGGGTATAAATACACCACATCTTGCCACGGTAAGACAGAGGGAACCGAGACTTCCATGCTAACACACTGACCAGAGACGCAGAGGCTCCTGCATGCAGTCGCTCCAGCTGACAGCGGTCTAACACAGCCCTTGCGGGGTGTCCAACTCGAGACCAGGACGGGGTCCCACACTCGCTCTATTCAGGTAATGGGGTTCGACTAAATCCTAGAGGGATTCTTGGCTCTTAGGCTTTTAGACCTAAACACATACTAGGTACATCTAGTTAGGCATCGTAGGAGTACGCCCACTTTTATAATGCATTTTATATATTCATGTATGTAACCATTATTATTGAAATATGGTAGAACTGTACTATCCTTTCACTTTCATCGTACTGCTGATAATATATCTCTGCTATTGTCTGCTGGCTGTTGCAGCACATATATTCTACACCAGAATAACAACTGTTCAATAAATACTTATTGAAACGCCCAGACTGTTTATTCTGTGCAACTCTGAGACAAACCGAACAAGTAAGCACGAGTGACAGAGCGAAAAGTGGTACATTGTTTCCACGATTCTGAGGGATCAGGGTGGTCATGATCTAAGGTTGCCAGGAACTAATCTCTCCCCGATAAGAGGAGATTCTAGTGGCACTGTGAGCTAGCTAATGCAAATCTGGCTAACATACGCGGTGGGGGTGCACAGAGCCAGTCGGTCACCAAGCCCACAGTTTATGTTATCCAAGCGCGCAGGTCCTGCAGGGGTACTATAGGAACTACAGGACAACTCCTGCCATCACCCATGCACTACCCATGCATTTCTCCATTCATCTATACTTATATCACCCAGACACTATGTACTCTTCCAATCACCCAGGCACTACTGATGCACTCCTCGATCCACCTAGGCATTACCTATGCACTCCTCCAATCAGCCATGAACTATCCATGTACTCTTTTAATCAGCCAGTCACTACCCTTGCAGTCTTCCAATAATCCAGGCACTACGGCTGTACTCATAATTACCCAGGCAGTATTCATACACTTATAAAAACATGCAGACACTACCTAAGCACTCATGCAATCACCCGAGCACTACCCATGCAGTCTTCCAATTATCCACGCACTACTCCTGCACTCATGCAATCACCCTTCTACTACTACTCATGCACTGCTTGAATCACCCAGGAACTACTCAGGCAGTCCTACATGCAGCCAGGCACTACCCATGCACTCTTCCATGCACCCTGGCATTACCCATGCACTCCTCCAATCACCCAGACATTACCCTGGCACTCAAAATCACACTGACATTAGCCATGCACTCCTTCAATCACTCAGTCATGCAATCACCCAGGCACTACTTATACACTCATGGAATAACCCGGGCACTACCCTTGCACTCCTCCAGTCATCCAGGCACTATCCATGCACTCCTCCAATCACCCAGCCACTACCCATGCACTTATAAAATCACCAAGGCACTACCTATACACTCATCTAATCACCCAGGCACTACCCATGCACTCCTCCATTCACCTAGACATTACCCCTGCATTCATGCAATCACCCAGGCATTATCCATGTACTCCTTCAATAACTCAGGCAGTGCCCATGTAGTCATACAATCACCCAGGCACCACCTATGCACTCATGCAATAAGCCAGGCACTACCCTTGTACTCCTCCAGTCATCCTGGCACCATCCATGCACTCCTCCAATCACCCAGCCACTACCCATGCACTTATAAAATCACCAAGGCACTACCTATGCACTTGTGTAATCACTCAGGCACTACCCATGCACTCGTCCATTCACCCAAACATTACCCCTGCATTCATACAATCACACAGGCATTACCTATGCACTCCTTCAATTACTCAAGCACTACCCCTGCAGTCATGCAATCACCCAGGCACTACTTATGCACTCATGCAATAACCCAGGCACTACCCTTGCACTCCTCCATTCACCCAGACATTACCCCTGCATTCATACTATCACCCAGGCATTACCCATGCATTACTTCAATCACTCAGGTAGTGCCCATGCAGTCCTACATGTGCTCAGGCACTTCTGCAGCACTCGTGCAATCATCCAACCACTACCCATGCAGTCTTCCAATCATCCATGCATTACTCCTGCACTCATGCAATCACCCTGCTACTACTCATGCACTCTTCCAATCACCCAGGAACTACCCAGGCAGTCCTACATGCACCCACACACTACCCATGCACTCTTCCATGCACCCAGGCATTACCCATACACTCCTCCAATCACCCAGAAATTACCCCTGCACTCATACAATCACACAGGCATTACCCAGGCACTCCTTCAATCACTCGAGCACTACCCCTGCAGTCATGCAATCACCCAGGCACTACTTATGCACTCATGCAATAACCCAGGCACTACCCTTGCACTCCTCCAGTCATCCTGGCACTATCCATGCACTCCTCCAGTCATCCTGGCACTACCCATGCACTTATAAAATCACCAAGGCACTACCTATACACTCATCTAATCGCTCAGGCACTACCCATGCACTCCTCCATTCACCTAGACATTACCCCTGCATTCATGCAATCACCCAGGCATTGTCCATGTACTCCTTCAATAACTCAGGCAGTGCCCATGTAGTCTTAAAATCACCCAGGCACTACCTATGCACTCATGCATATAACCCAGGCACTACCCTTGCACTCCTCCAATAATCCTGGCACTATCTATGCACTCCTCCAATCACCCAGCCACTACCCATGCATTTAAAAAATCACCAAGGCACTACCTATGCACTTGTGTAATCACTCAGGCACTACCCATGCACTGGTCCATTCACCCAGACATTGCCCCTGCATTCATACAATCACCCAGGCATTACCCATGCATTACTTCAATCACTCAGGCAGTGCCAATGCAGTCATACATGTGCTCAGGCACTTCTGCAGCACTCATGCAATCATCCAAGCACTACCCATGCAGTCTTCCAATCATCCACACACTACTCCTGCACTCATGCAATCACCCTGCTACTACTCATGCACTCCTCCAATCACCCAGGAACTACCCAGGCAGTCCTACATGCACCCACGCACTACCCATGCACTCTTCCATGCACCCAGGCACTACCCATGCACTCCTTCAATCACCCAGACATTACCCCTGCACTCATACAATCACACAGGCATTACCCATGCAGTCATGCAATCACCCAGGCACTACTTATGCACTCATGGAATAACCCAGGCACTACCCTTCCACTCCTCCAGTCATCCAGGCACTATACATTCACTCATGCAATAAGCCAGGCACTACCTATACACTCATGCAATCAGTCAGGGACTACTACTGCACTCATTCATTCCCTCAAACACTATCCATGCACTCATTCAATGACTCAGGCAATACTGCTGCACTCGTTCATTCACTGAGACAGTACTTATTCACTCATACAATGACTCAGACATTACCATAGCAGTCATTCATATAACACAGACAAGTTTGTCTATTTTTAACCAATTAGGCGGTTCTAAAAAGAACCATTTTTTTCTTCTTTTTTTGTTTTATATTTTTTTTGTATTTTTTTAACCCTTTTTTGAATTTTTGGGGTGTTTTTAAAAAATAAATAAATAAATAAACAGAACCAACAGTGAACATGTTGAAAAAACTGCAATTATAAACTCATTGCATAGACAAAAAAAAAATTAACAGTGGTGGTTCCTAATAGCAACCAGGACAGCATCCAGTGATTGCTCACCAAAACAGAGAATTTTTTTGCATTTTAAACAATGCTGCTCCACTCTAGCGAAGTCAGGGAAGATGTTGGCTGTGCTAGATGATGTTGAAGCACTTGACGTGCGAAGTCCAGCAGCATTGTTGTCGCTTGCCTGCCTCTCTTGTTCCCGTCTAAGCTGTTCCTTAGGTAGACGTCGAGGATGTATTGTTTGTAGGTGTTTCAACATAGACGACGTCCCACAGGAATATTTTTCTCAGAACCTCGTGAGAGGACTTTGTCACAAACAGTGCACGTGACTTTCCGGGCATCTATCTTTTTTTCTCCTGGTGGAATAGAGAAAAATGCCCATACGACACTTTCATATCTCTTTACAGGTTCCTCCAGGTCTTCTTCCTCTTCAGGGGGAAGCTGTTCAGGTGCATCACCAGCTGCCATTTTCAGTTCTGTAAAAAAAAAAAAAACACCAAAAAAAGGCAAGCAAGAGGAGCAGAAGACAACAGGTGTGTCTGCTAAGATGCTCTTGAAGGAATGAAAAAAAATGGCTGGGGTCCTTCAAGTTCTAGAATCAAAAGGTTCTTAACCAATTAAATGCTTTCTTTTGAAGTCACATGGGTTCGCGCACCCGGCGCGCAACTAGCGCGCACCCGGCGCGATTCCGGAAAAATATATTTAACTATAATATATTTTTATTCCAGTTACAAATATATTTACTTAACCATTTACTTATGATATTATCTTAAATAATGTCTTGGTATAATATATATAATAAAGTTATATACATATACTTTTAAAACTTAAAGATTTGCGATGGATTCGTGCACCCGGTGCGGCCCCCGGAAATACGTACGTGACGTTGCGCAGGGTCGAGAACCGTGCATCTTCAGCATACGCAAGGCGCATCGTACACGACCTAAGCAATAGGGCGGCAAAATTCTTGGATTCGCGCAATCACCGTGATTGGTACACGATCGGTACACAAATCCGCTTTTTTTTTTTTTTTTAAAAAGGTAAAAGAATATTTTAGAAAGGAGAAAACTTTACATTATTTTTATAAAACTTTAAAAATTTAGAAAAAGGTTTTTTTGGACATTACAATTAGAAATTAGCGTTTAGAAAACCTTAGAAATTCACTGAAAAAACCATAGGTTTCAGGGACGTTATAGTTAGTTGGACATTTCACTCGTACAAAACCAGAGAAATTCGGCTGTTATAGTTAGTTGAGCTAACTATAATTTGAGCTCCCGCAATGCACTGCTGATGATGTCACATATTACATCATTCATGACATGGTCAGTGACATCACTGATGACATCACTGATGACATCATCCAGTGACTGCGTTTCTGTAAAGTTTAAATATGTTATATATATATATATATATATATATATATATGCGAAGGTGTATTGGAGAATGAGTGGGTGTATAAGTGTCTGAATGGATGATTTACTAGGTATGTGACTGATTGTATAAGTGAGTGATACATTTTCGTGCGGGAGCGTGTTACATGCACGTAGGCGGAGCGGAACTCCATTCGCATGTGTACCCCACCTGTGCATTCTGGTACCTGTTGTCGTGTCTCATAGCCGTGTACCCCGTGGTTCCACATGATGTGTATGTGATGATCTAGTGTTAGTAATCCTCAAATATTGGACATAGTGTCCCCCCGTCCAAGCGGGCTCCACGCGAAGTCTATGTTCACACTAGTGGTGTATTAATAACATCAACAGCCTGGCGATTCGATCATCAGACATTACTGGTAACAGTACCAGACACTGTGTGTTAGTCATCCCTCGATTAAACAAGGTGTCCCATCGTACATTCGAGCTCCCTGCTATGTCTGTATTCACACTAGTGGTGTATTTAGGTTACCAGCGGCATGCAGAAATTACCCTAGGATATGCCAGGATGTAATGCCAGACCCTGTGTATCATTCACAACCCCTATATGTCATCCTTCTAAAAATGCAGTGAAAATAATGACTTAATCATATAAAATAACAGACGAAGATGTCTTATCTGATGGCTGAGATGCAACACGGAGATGTCGCGAAGAAAAGGTTAGGGACCCCGTTGTCACAGGAACAAGACATGGATCCCTTCCTTTCCTCCTGTAAGAGATACAGAGAGAAAAAGAGAAACAATGTTACATTCAGTTAAATCTAGCATGAAAAATTAATCATGGAAAATTGAAGCATTGGTTTTCAGTCACCACAGTAGCAAGGTACACTAGTAGATATAGTTAAATATCCTGAGAAAAACCAAACAAACAAAGAAACTTATGGTCAGAGTATATCAGATTCACTGTTGAACAGTCACTTTGAAAATGGGTTTGTCAAGCCTGACTAGCCCTACCTAGACTTCCTGTAGGTGTACTGCCAATTCCTCATCCAGATTATGTCCATTGGGGTACCGAGTGTTCAACCCTACTATGTGCCTAGACTCATGCTGTCTGAGTTTCAGTGTGCGGTTACCTCCTCTTCTATTCCCGCTTACCTGCTCTATGGAATAGTACACTAGTTTGGAACTGTATGAAAAATGGTGCGTTTCATAGTGCCTGGCAATAGGGTATTGTTTGTCTCCGTTTGTGATGGCCCTCATATGTTCAAGAATTCTTTTTTTGGCCATGTGTGTCGTACTCCCTACATATCTAAGTCCGCACGGACACTCTAACACATACACTACAAAAGTGGTGCTGCATGTGAGGAACTGTTTAATCGGGATCGAGCTGTTGGTGCTTGTATTGTAGTACTCTTTCTTCATACGGCTGTTGGCACAGGCCTTACAGTGGCCGCACGGGAAAAAGCCCTGTAGATTTACTCCCCTGGTTTGTTCTGCACTGGTAAGGTCACTGTGCACCAACATATCGCGAAGGTTGCGTCCCCTTCTGTATGTTATACTAGGTCTGGTGGGCATGCTCATCCCTATGATGGGATCCTCTCTGAGCATGTTCCAATTGCGTGCGATAGTTTTGCGGATCACATCCGCATTGCCATTGTACGCAAGAATCACCCTGGTCTCACTGCTGTCAGTGGTAGCTGTGTTACTGTTGGTTTTATCTTCCAAAGTGGTGCATCTGTCTGTGTTCTTGACCCTCTCGGTCGCTCTCTTGAGAACCCATGATGGATAGCCCCTTTCCTTGAATCTGGTGATCATGATCCCTTGTTCCCTCGTGAACGCTTCCTCAGAGCTGCAGTTGCGTTTAGCTCCGTGCAGTTCCCCATAGGGGATGCTCCACTTTAGGTTGTCAGGGTGGCTGCTCATAGCATGTAACAGAGTGTTACCTGCTGTGCATTTCCTGAACAGGCTTGTATGGACCTTCCCTGCCACCATCTCAACCTTGGTGTCCAGGTACTCCACTTCTTTCCTACTGCTTACACAAGTGAGTATGAGATTGTGGGAGTTCTGGTTGAGTTTGACTACGAACTCACGAGCTTCCTGATCACTGCCCTTCCAGATGACGAACACGTCGTCTATATACCTTAGCCACAGAATGACCTTGGCTAGGTCCTGATGCATATTGGTGTCATTTCTTAACTCCTCCTCCCAGGCCCCCATGAACAAGTTAGCAAAGCTAGGAGCGAAGCATGTTCCCATCGCCGTGCCGAGGGTCTGTCTATACACACAGTCATTGAACAAAAAGTAGTTGTTCTTGAGACAGACCTTGATCATGTCCAATAGCATCTGTGTGTGCTCCAGATATCTAATGGGCCTGCGTCTCAGGAATTTGGCACAAGCCAATACTCTCCGTTCATGGTCTATCACTGTGTACAGTGATTTTACGTCCATGGTCATGAGGAGAAAATCGTCTTGCCACTCAAGATCATTGATTTTGTTAAGAAAATCCTTAGTGTCCTTCACGTATGAGGGTAGTGTCATCACAAAGTATCTTAGGAAATGGTCAGCATAGCGGGATATATTTTCCAGGGCACATCCCCTGGAGGAGACAATATGTCTCCCTGGGGGATTGGTTTTATTCTTGTGCACCTTGGGAAGGAGGTACATCACTGGGAGTATTGGGTGGTGTTTTTTGAGGAAGCAAAATTCTTCCCACTCAATCAGGCCTTTGTCCCTCCAATCTACCAATTTTCCCCAGATAGTGGTAATGCTGTCGTTGTACTCTGCTCTGGATGCAATGGTGTATGCATTGGTGTCATTAAGTTGCCGCATGGCCTCTTTCACATACATTTCTTTAGTGAGAATTACAATATTGCCCCCTTTGTCGGCGGGTCTGTAAATATCATTGTCCTCTGCCAAGTCTCTCATGGCCTTCTTCTGTGAAAAGGTCAAATTATGTTTGAAATTTCTCATTTTCTTAGTCAAATTCTTCTGCCTGAATTTCAGGAGATCTGACCCTACCGTTTCCTGGAAGGTGTCAATGTTATCATGGGGCATACTTGGTAGGAATGTTGATATAGGTTTAAACTCAGTCTCAGCTGCTTTATTATTTATGTAATTTCCATCTCGTCAAGCATTTGGCAGACATCGGTACTCCGGTCGTCTCCCTCCCCCTCGTGGAGCGCAACCAAAGTGTCAATGTCTCCTATGTTGAGTTCACTGATAGATATCGCACAAGCTGTGGATTGTAAATCCCTGGTCTTAGCTGGTTTCAGTTTATGCCACTTTTTAAGTTTTAATTTCCGGCATAACTTAAACATATCAATCCTAGTGTCCACATAATTCATTGGTTCAGCTGGGCAAAATGACAAACCTAAACACAGTGTTCTTTTGTCTCTATCGCTCAAAGGTCTAGTGGATAGGTTAATGATGGTTTGGTTTACTATAGCGTCATCCATCATAGTTGTTTCTTGGAGCTTGTTTGCCTGTATCCCATTTGCTCCGTGTCACTCTCTCCTTTCTCTCCTCTGTTTGCACCTCTTCCTCCTCTTGACCTGGTACCCCTTGTTCTTCCTAGTCCTCTTCTTCCCGTGGTGCCCCCTTTGTAATTCGGTTTGGGTGTATCTCGAGTTGCCTGCCAGCCCCTTCGCAGGAGCCAGTACTCTTCCAAAAAAGTCTTGGGTCTTGTGGTGATGTCGCTTTCTGAGGTTGAGCTCTCCGAGGTCCTTGATGTTACCAACACATCGGTGTTGGTGTCACTCGAGCTTGCTAGCTCCTCATCTCGGTTTCCCTCTGTGTATGTGGCTGTTGCGGTTGTTCCTCTGGTCTCATATAGATGGTCATACTTTTGACTGTAGGTGAGTATCCTATCGGACTCTTAGTCACCGCAATTGCGGTGCAATTTTCTTTGTTTTCTTGCCTTTATATCATCCACCACCATTCTTGGTCTTTTCTTCATTTCCTCCAAGTATTTAGCGATGGTATCTTGTTCGCTACTCGCGGTAAGTTCTTCCTTGATCCGTCCTATCTCCTTTTTAATGTTTTCTCTGTCTGACCAAGCATATTTTACTAGGATTTCTAACATTGTCCTTGAGCTGGTAGCTGAATTGGCTGCCCACTCCTCCAACATTCGTGGATCCGGGGAGTCGTATGATGGCATGATGTATATCCTCAAACCCCTAGGCACCATTTTCTTGTCAATATAATCCTGGAGGGATATAGCTTCCCACCATTTTGACATCTCGTTTGTGAAGTTTCTCATACTTCTTTAACGTGTCCACAATGGTTGACTCTTTGTTAGTCACCACTGATTGGCTGCGGCCCACTCCTGGTGCCCGTGCAAATAAAGTTTGTGCTGCTGCCCTTCTCTCTCTGTCATCTTCCATCGTGTTTGCATAAGATGACTGTACTCAGGTATCAGAAAATGGAGCGTGGAAAGTGCGTGACCCCTCTGTACTCAATGCAGACTTCCCCTTGCTATGTACAAGAGTGATGGTTGTCCTAATCCTGGGCTTATATGCCCTACATTGTGCGCTGTGTCGCGGTGGTTAAAGGTGGCGGATACCAGCTAGTTCGTTGTAGTCGTGATAATACACAGGGAAGGGAGCAGGGAAAAGAGCAAGGTAAAGCCCTAATGGGTGTCTGTGGATTGTATCACTGTCCTACAGTTTGGCTCTTAATGGCAGAGTAACGAGTAATGCCCTTGTGTACTGATATTGGGACACACGCTTCGTTCAAGTGTCCAGAGTTACGGGTACTACCCTTGGGTGCTTGTATTCAATAAACCCCACTTGTAACTTGGAACGTTGGTCTGTGCATCTGTGACCTGAGAGCGCGCTATCCTGAACTTTAATGGAGATATATATATATATATATATATATAAATAAATAAATAAATGCTCCTTTGCCTTACCCCCAAAATTGAGCTGCACTCGAATGCTGGACCTAAGGTGGCAAGCCTTTAATGAAGAGTACAGGCAAGATGATGCTGGTAGCTACAATATGACAGCTGCAAACGCGATGAAGCTGACGCGTTTCGAAGGTAAATCCTTCTTCCTCAGAGGCAGTCGCGGTCACAAATACGTGCTCGGGTCTCCGTCCATTAATGCTCATAATACGCCCTCAGATGGGCGGGTCCAATGTCCCAAGGCATCATGGATGTCGTAGTCCCGAAATCAAACCACTGATGGTGCACTAATTTCTGTCCTTTTCAAGCCCACAGATGGGCCACCACCAACAACGTGCCTTAATCCCTGGTCAGCATTCCACATAACCGGCTTGGCATATAACCTGCCGCGTGGCCCCCTCTCTTTACGGGGTGGTGCAACTCGACGGCCGGGCCGCCGCCAGAAATGAATGCTCCTTTGCCTTACCCCCAAAATTGAGCTGCACTCGAATGCTGGACCTAAGGTGGCAGTATATATATACACACACACACACACACAAAGGTTAAAGGGAAATTATAGTTAGATGAAAATATCAGTTATAATATTCCATTTTAAACTAACAGTCACTGAAATTCACCAGTTATAGTTATCTCAAGTGCCCTAAAAAAAACTATAACTCCTACTCCCATGCACAATGTTATCAATGATGTAATTTCACATATTGCAGTGATGTTATTAATGATGTCAGACAACAGGACATGATGTAATATGTAAAGTAATTAACAGTGCATTGCAAAGGTATACGTTTTAGTTACTTTAGGGCACGAGTTAGTTACTTGAGATAGCTATAACTGGTGAATTTTTTAAATGTAAAGTATGATACTATTACAATTCATAACTGTCATTTTAACCTTTGTTTTTTTCAGTGAATTTCTATGTTTTTTTACATAAAGTAAGGTGTCTATTGCAAGACAGACCCTTCTCCCAACCCACCACAGGTGCATACCTCCCTGCAGTACATGACTTTGGACCGCACGAGGCATGGTATTGGATGACCAACGCTCTTCGGACGTGTGCAGCAGGGGGTTGGGCGCCTACCCTTGCTGCCCACAGCTGACTATGTCATATAACAATATTAAGGGTTCAATTTTAAGTAAGGCAGACCTACGGACTTTGTCAAAGGGTCAAAATACAAAAAGCGGCTGGCCTATTTACTTTAAGAAGGGGCCAGCACATCAACATATAAAACAGACCACTTGACTTAGTCAAAAAGTCACTAATAACTATAATGAAATGTATATCTCATAAATTCACATATTAACATTAATCAATAGTGATTGTTACAAAAACTTTACAATACAGCATTACTTTTTTAAAATACATTAAACATGGCTTTGAACCTTTTTTGAACATTTTTCTCCACAAAGTGCAGCCATAGAACCAACTATAAGGGGCTCCAGCACTCCAGCTGAAGAGCATACAGCTCCAGCTCGGAGTGCTTTAAAAAAGATACGGTGAGCTCTCCGGAGGTCAGGGATTTAGTGACCCAGGAGACTTACTGTGTGCATTTTTAATGTTGCTGAGGACTGCTGCGCTCTCTGCAGTCCTCCACAACATCCCCCAAGGCCTCTGAGCCCCTGCTGACTCCTCAGCCAGAGCCCTGGCGGGAGTCGGGCATATTTTAATCTGTGGGCACCCACATGTTTTTTAAAGTTTTGGGCTGTGGGGGGAAGCCTCAAGGCCCCCACAACCCCTGCCAGCTCCCCCTCCAGAACCCATAGTTGGTGCCGGCGGGAGCCAGCCATTATGTCAAGGTGGTGCCCCAGTGGCCCCCATTACAGCCTAATCATTGGGGGTTGTGGAGAGAGCTCCAAGGTCCCTGCAGCCTCTGGTGGCTCCCCTGCCAGCACCCATACTGCGTGCCGGTGGGAGCTGGCTGCATTGCTTTGCTCCTGCCCACGCAGCTTCTTTCTTTGCACCCACCAGGTGGGAGCAAATCTGTGTTTCCTGCCCGGGAGAGTGTGGGCAGGGAAAAACATTTACATTCCCTGTTTGCACTCTCCTGGGCAGGGGACACATCAGTGTCCTGAGGGATGGTGTCCCCCTGACACTACTTTGATCGGGCCACAGGGATGGGGGCTTTTTTACTTCATACATATTGTTTTTATGGGTGACCCTGTTCCCACCTGGGGAACCCACATCTTTATAAGTTGGGGGCTGTGGCTGGAGCCAGCCATTATGCCTCCTGGGGCACGCACAAAGTCCAATTGTTGAGGGCTGTGTAGGGAGTCCCAAGACCCCTCGGCCTCTGCTGTCTCCCCAGGGGCCTATCTTCAGCTCGAGGAGGGAGCCCAAAGCCCCATTCTTACAAATAAACACTGGTCCCAGTGAAGGGGGTCCATTGGGCTGTAATGAGGCTTAGGGAGTGTGACCCCATGCACCTGATCCCAATAACACCAACACAGACTACCTGGGGATGGGTCCCCTAGGCCTCTAGAAGCTCAGACGAGGGTCTGCACGCCCCCTTCCTAATAAAGACACATCACGCTGACCTCCCAAGCCCTTGCCCACTCCAGAGGCTTATTCTTTAAAAGGGTGGGAGCCCACCATCCTCTGCGGATCAGCAAAACCAGTAAACACAAAAATACTTTTTTGGCCCTATGGGGGTCCCTCTGGGACCAACGCACCAAGCCCAAGGGGTCAGGGAATTCCTACCCTGCCCCCATATGTTTTTTTATTCTTACTCTGGTAAGGGGACCGAGTTCCCGAGTCCTAAAATGGCTAATGCCACATACTTTATGTCATGGCAGCAAATCAGACCTTATCTTTAGATCTGTCGGCTGTGCGAATCCTATGCATCATGATATATGCATATATTTTTAACCTTAATTTCTAAAAAAAAAAAATACTGAATGGTGTTTACATCAAATCACAAAAGGCACACTTTCTGGCCTAAGATCTAGCTTTCTGCCAAACTTGGTGTAATTCTGTTCAGTCGTTTTTGTGGTATTGGAATTCATTTTCCCTTTGGAAAATTGCATGGAGAAAATTTTTTTGGGGAACCCACCTTTTTTTTCGTTCCCCACTTGATGGATCGCTCCAGCACTTTCCAGAAAGGAGCTGGGGTGGATGATTTTTTTTTTTGGGGGGGGGGAGTTTCGTGAAGGTTTATCAAATGGTGGCTCCAGGGCTGCAGCTGGGGCGTGTGGATCGTTCCTCCCAGTCGGAGCTTCCTCCAGAGTGCCGTGACGCCGGTGCCCTGCTTTTCTCTCTTCAAGCTTGTTCTCCCTTTTGCATGTTGTGCGCTCCATCCGGACACCGTAGCTGCTTTTCCCCTCTCGAGCTGGTGCCTGTGCTGACTTCTTCCCCACTTTAAAAAACTTGAGGGAACAATGACTTCCAGCCTTTCCCCCTTCTACTTCAGGTGACTTGCCCTCCTCATTCCGTCCTGCTCCTGGGGTAGGTGCTCCTTTTTTGATTTCTGAACGGATGTCCTCGCCTGCAGCCCCGCCATTTTGTTATGTGGTCCCTGGGGTCCTTGACCTGATCCCTCCATCTTGCGGTTTCCTTAGACTTCCAGATTGCTCCTCTTCCGCCATATGGACCTTTAAAATTTCTCCAGTAACCGATGTTAACTGTATTTTGATGCAATGTTTTTAATCACTGTTCATCCTCTTGTATTATGCCCCTTTTCTCTTTCACCCTCTACCCCCTCTGCTCCATTGTTTGTTGTTCCTGTTCGCAAATTGCTCTAGTATCTTATGTAACTGAATATTGTTTTGTTCTCAACCTCATGTAAAGCGCTCTGATACCTCCGGGTCTAGCCAGCGCTATATAAAACTCATCAAATAAAAAATAAAATTGTCAATGCAAAAAATGCTTTCCATAGGAAAGGATTTTCTTTTCTTGAGAACCTTGGTGCCTATTAATGAATCCGTATAAAGGTTTCCAAAAAAGTAAATCCACTCCGATTCCTTCATGGCAAGTTTTGTGCGGATCAGTTAAGTGTGTGCCAAGAAAAGGAGGGGTGTCGCAAAAGCGCCATTTCCCATTTAAATTCTCATAGGAATTTTGCTGTCCGATACAGAAAAAAACCGCTGAATGGAACTACACCAAATTTGGCATGAAGGTAGAACTTTGTACAAGGAACTGCCTTTGCTTGGTTTGGTGTAAATCTGTTCGGTAGTTTTTTCGTAATTAGCATTTAAATGGTAGACTAGTTGGGTGTGAAGAGTTTAGATTTGACAGTTATCTGGACCTCTACCACTACAACATTTAAAAAAAAGAATCCTCAAGTCTTATTGGCTGTACAAGTGCTTTCTCCCGTAGGCCATTTTGGGACCATGGATCCAAAGATGATTCAGAAGTACCAGTTCAAAGCAAAAGAGGAAGGTCCAGAGGTCCTGGATCTGGATATTGATTCCTAATATGATGGAGAAACTGTGCTCAAGGCTCTGGACCTTTCCAGCCTCATATTGTTGAGTAAAGGTGGGGTTGTGAGCATATGTTTCTTTTTTTCACGTAATCAGGTTCAGCCAATAGGATAATTCCTTTTTTGTAACACAAGACAATAATCATGAACAATTTGAATAGAAGTAATTTTATTGGCATCATCCACTTTGTCATTTCATTGTGCAAGAAATTCACTTTTTTAGAGAAAAGGAACAGCCGACATGTGTTTCGCCCTTCGTGACAATTTAAGCCAGGGCTTTCTCAAGGCTAATTATTGTATTCAGCAGTCATAAGGTCAGAAGGTGCATATATGCATTCATATTTGCTTCAAAAGACTAATGTCAACATCAAAGGTATTTATGTCCATGTACTGTCTATACACTCGAAAAAGGTCCCGGGGTAATCCTGTGTAGGGTCGATCCAGCAGTGCTGGAAATTGTTCATGATTATTGTCTTGTGTTACAAAAAAGGAATTATCCTATTGGCTGAACCTGATTACGTGAAAAAAAGAAACATATGCTCACAACCCCACCATGATTCAGAAGTACCAGACTGATTGGGTTGGCTTGCCACAATATTGGGAGAAAATGTTCTGACTGCCATTATAGGACTCCAGGACCTAATACATAAGTCTTAAAGTTAAAGAAAAAGGCCATTTCAAGTGGCAAAGTGGCACACCCTGACTAACATCCCCATGTGGGGGTCCCTCGTGGTACAAAAATGTAAAAAAAATAAATACAGATTTTTGCCATGGTTCATGGTATCTCCACAGTCCTCAGCACGACCCCCCCCAGATACCACAGAACAAAATAGTGATCCTGCAGTACCTGAAAACTTCACATGCCTGGTACCTTGACACCAGGGCAAGCTTCACAGACCCTGGTTAACCTACTTGGGGTTCCACAAACCTGGTTCTGTGAGCACAGACCCTATAGAGGTCTGTGAAGCTCACCAAGGCTAGACCCTTTGGTGATTGCGGTCCACCTCACCTTTGGATATGTGCTGCGGAGGACTGATACCCTTGGAGGGTGGGGTGCAGGGTCTGGCCAGAGGCTAGTCTGGGAAACAGCCATTACAACGCAGTCATTACCACGCATGACCATTACCACGAAACCTTTACAACGAGCATGCTTTTGCCACGCATGTCCATTACCACAAATCCTTTACCATAAATATGCCTTCACCACTCATGCCTTTACAACAAAATTGGGCATGCGTGGTAAAGGCATGTTCATTGTAAAGGATTTGTGGAAATGGTCATGACAGCGTTGTAATGGCTGTAGCGTGGTAGTCTGTTTTGCTAGTGCTGCTTCTTAGATGCTCGTATTAACAACCCATCCCTAAACACCTACAAGCAGTAGCACCAAAATCGGAACTTAACCTGAAAGAACATTGGAACCAGCTTCTGTGGCACCGTTCGTTGGGTAAAGTCACCCCTCTTTAATTACGCTTCCTCCGCCTCCTAAAGCAGCTAGGAAACTTTCAGTGTTTAGAGCAACAGCCGTCATGTGAAACCGATTCCAAGTCGAGGCATGCTGGAAGAGGTAGTTAAGCAGGAATTGCTTTACCTTGAGGTTAGTCCTTTTAATCGCTCTGGGTGCCCCAAGCTGTCAAATGCCAATGTCTGAATGTAAACTCGTTTCAGTCTCCAAGGAAAGTTCTTTCGGTAGAGAATGGAATGATTCATCATAGTTGCGCAGATAAACGCACCAGCCTGAGAGTGTCGCAACACTTCTTTCACACGTGCAATGTAGGCTTATAGTCGTAAATCAGTCCATGCTGGTGGCACATACCTGCCAGGCTGGAAAAAAAAAAAAAGGAGTGAGGTTGAAGCCCAACAATGGTAAGTAAAGGCAGTGTGGTTGTGTGTGTTCAGCTGTGAGTGATTGTGTGTGCTTGTGTTAATTTTTACCCCAAATATGTCTTTGCCAACCATGCCTTTGCAACTAAATGTTTGTGGTAAAGCATATGCATTAAAAAAAAAAACTTTCGTTGTAAAAGCATGCATGGTAATGACGCATGCGTTGTACTGACGGCGAAGCAAAGGCATGCGTGGTAGTTCCATGCGTTGTTCTGTCATACAACCGACTAGTCCCTGCACCCCACTCATGCACCAAAGGGTCAGATGTCTACAGAGGTGTCGTGCTTGGCCTAAGGCCTTGCACAGAGGGGGTCATATACCCCACCTCCACATTGCATGGATGATCATAGACAGTGCGGCACAGCTACTGATCTGAGTATCTGTGCACTTCTGAGCATGGATGAAGGCCTTCGACAGTGGGGTATAGATGGTCATGGAGGGTTTGGTGCAATCTTGTGCACAGTGGGGGCCAAATGCCTGCTGGAGGCCAGGCCATGCACACCACCCATGCACCTTGCTTCCCACCCTGCTGTGCATGGCTGAAGTCTGCACAGGGAAGACCAACAACCATGGAGGGTGGAGTGCAGGGTTGTGGATAGTTGGAGTTAGATGACCACGAAGAGTGGGGCCAGAGGCCTGGCTCAACTCTCCCCCTGGTGCGCATGGCCGAAGGCCACGTGCCGGTGCAGCTGCATAGTCACAGAGGCTGGGGTTCCACTTCCACCTAAGACAGATGGTGGAAAAGACAAATCCTGTGTGGGTAAAAAAAAATTAAAAAAAAAAAAAAAAATCGATCAACTGTCCAATGGTTTCTTTCATTTTAAATGATAAAACAAGCCTGGTAACTATGCCTAAATCATTGCCTCCACAGTGCACAATCATTGCATGTTGTTGCTCAGATGCTATAATGCTTCGAAGTTGAAGTAGATGCTATTTCATTTCATAGATCCTATTCCATGTAATGTCCACATTAGACAACCCCAAAGTCTTGTCAATGCTGCAAAATGTTGAATGCTTACGAGCCCAGTGGACAACAACACACACATGAACCATGGTGCTGGAATCTTAGTATACATCAGAAAAGAGGCAGCAGAATGAAAAGTCTTCACCAAGAAGGAGTGATTTGAATGGAAAAAAAGACTGCATTTAGGTTACTGCATTGCAATTGGCTGGTGTCCACGAAGGAGGACAAAAGTTAAGTAACACATAATAGTACAGTGGGCAGCAACTAATAGATTATGGCTTTCACTTACAGAAAAACACAACTCCGCCTTCTCAGCTTTGCAAGTGGGACCCATGCACCGCAATGCATGGTCTTTGTAGTAATTGACTCATGAGGTCATACTAAGTGCTACCAAAGACTTCAAATTGGCTGTAATCTGAAAAAAAGAAAAAGCACGGTGAACTTTTCAACTAACTAGAAACTGGGAAAAAGGTCTGATCTGGTAACCTTGGATAGTGGTGTATAGTTGAAGAAAAGTTATTATTGGTTTAAGGCAGCACAGTAATGCAAAATTGAAATAATGTCTTTGTTTGCCAGAAATATTGCAAAAATACCTTACCCTTAATTAAATATTACAGTCTGCTCCTTGCGATTTTTTTCTGGTCGCTTTTTATAAGAAAGTTTAGATCAGTTCTCAAACAGCATGAAGATATATGTGTAGTTGAATCTGCTTACAGAGATTTTAATGGCCTTTCCAGAAAGGTTTATAGAATCTGTAGGTTTAGAACTGCTTATGTTTTCTCCAAGTGATTCAATTTTCTTACATTAGTGTTTAGGATGTATGATGTACAGATAAGGTTGCAGGTCTTTAAGTGAAGTTAATGAGCTAATAAATGTGGGAAAGTATTTAAAGGAAAACTGAGTGACATATTTTGTTAGTTAGTAATGTAGTGTTGACCATTACTAGACTGTGAGAAATACAGCATCAGCTGCCCTAACTATACAACTAAATTTTATATATAATATCATGAAATGTGCAAGGTTAAGGGAAATTTAAAGGTACTATGCCACCACTCACCCAGACACAGGGTCACACTTAGGGATCTGAACAAGCAGATCGTCACTGACTGAGAGTGGAATGGAGGCAAGCAAAGTAAATGTGTCAGTCACACCAGGGACATGTGTCACCACACAGACACTTATCCACTCATGGGCACACATGCAGACCTGAAGAAGCATACCATCACTGACTGCATGACAATGCAATGGAGGGAAAGACTATGATGTACTGAGAGTTACACCCAGAGATATTTGTCACCACAGCGCCAGTCACTTAAACACTCGGGGCCTCACTCCGAGATCTGAACCAGAACACAGTGGCTAACTGCTATAGCCCACCAAAGACCATGTGCAGTAGGGTTTGGGAGCTTGCAGCGAATGGATCACAGGTCCTGGTTGGAGTCAAGGCTCTGCAGCCCACCCCTGTGGCACACAACTGAAGGTCGTGCACAGTGGGGTTGTGTACCAGTAATGGGTGGACTGCAGAGTCTAGCCAGATGCCAGTCTCTGCAGTCCACCCCTGCTGCACATAGCTAGTGCCATGTGCAACAGAGATTAGCCATCCGCAAGGGCAGTGCGGATGACTTGGCATCACCCACTGCACATGGCCATAGTCCGTGCACATCAAGAATTGTCACCTGTGGTGGGCTGGACGCAGATTTTGGATGAAAACCAGGCATCCAGGGCAGCCCTTGCAATAAAATCTCACATGGGGCCAAATGTACATATTTAAGGCATAGAAATTCCCTAATTCTCTCCGAATCTCAATGAGGAAATTGCTATCCCTAATTTATGAAACTCCTACGACCTATTAAAAATTGTAGCCATCACAGGGAGGGTGGCCTGCTGGGGTCAGCAGACCACCATGTCTGTAATTTCTTTTTAATAAATCAATTTTATTTCTTAAATCCAGCCTGGTTTCCTTAAAAGAAAAGAAAATGGGATGCGCTTCAAAAAAAAAATGCTACTGTTTCATTTTTTAAGAGCAGGCAGAGGTCCCTTGGAATACTTCCACTGACTTCCGTGGCAGAGTTTCTTGACACATAATGTGCTTGTCACAAATGTTGCCAACAGTTTCTTCCCACCAGCAGGATGGTAAATATTTGCCACATGATTGACTCAGGTGGAGAGTTAGTGTCTTCGGCCTGATCATCACTGATCCAGAGTAGCAAATTATGGTTGATTTACTCAACCATAATTGGTGTATTTCACTGCTATTTAGGTTTTGCCCTCTAACCATAACTGCACTTTTTTCACTTACTCCTGACCTGCAATGTTCTTCACTAGTTCTCCTACCTTTCCAACCAACTTCAGCTTGTTCACATGGGCACCCCTAGGTCCCAAAAGATCCCCATCATCTGCAGAGTCCACCAGGGTTCCATACTGTCCCCTTTCATCTGCAACCTCTACATGGAGCTGCTTGGTGCTCTACTCAGAGATGACAGCATCAAGATTCATCAATATGCCAATGATACACAACTCACTTGAAAGTTTCCTCTTATTCAAACATCCAATGCCTGAAACACTGCCTGCACAACATCCAGGCCTGCAAGTCCAGTGCCACCACCAAGTCCAACCCAACCATGACAGAATTTCTTTTATTGGCTAAGAATAACAAGCATGAAACAGTACATACCTGGCTCAATGACATGAAGCTTGGTGGCTTTGAAACCCAACTTTCACTGAATGTCAATTCATTTTGATTCTGTTAGAAATTGGGTTACTGGTTGACTGGGGTGGGAGCCCTGGTCAAGCAGCAACCACAATTCTAGTCAGGGTAAAGCACAAGCAAACCGCAAATTAAACTGTTCTCAACCCCATGTTAGATTGGCACAGAGCAGTCAGGCTTAACTTAAAGGGCAATATGTATAGTATTTGTGCAATACTTTACTTTAGAGTGTACAACAGAGAAAATACCACACAAATAGAATCCCACAATAGGTTAGAAAAATGGAGCTTAATTTAATAAATAAAACAAGACCAAAACAACAGAAATTCAATCAGTACAACCTCAGTTACGAATTTTTGAGGAAAGAAGTGAAAAACAGCAGTTAAAGGCATAACGTGCCATCCACGGCTATCTGGTCATGCAGGAATGGGTCAAAGTCAAAAGTTCAGTCCAACTGCGATAGAGCGCGGGTCAGATACAGCCCCAGATTAGTATCGCTGAAGTTTTACCTTCTCAAGTTTTGTGCCAAGAGTCTTGTTCGCATTGGAGAGGGTCGCGGGGAGCAAGGAGAGGTTCGCGGGAGGAGGTCGGAGTGGCACGAAGAGCAGGCCAGGCGTTGCGGACGGGCAGGCTAGAGCTTCGATTTGGTGGTCCCCCATAGGCTGTTAATGCTGCTGTGTGAAGAGATGGGGTGGCGACGGTTCGCACTGATTTTCGATGAGAGCAGCTTGGTCTCGGTGCAAACGGGCCTGTTCGCGGTGGCGAGGATCCCAAAAGCTTGATTTAAGAGCCTGTGAGCCACACCAAAGGTCCAGAACCTGAGAGACACAGCTTGGGGGGTCAGGAAATCATTACAGCTGGGTCCAGGAGCTGTTTGGGAAGCCTTTTGTGTCCCTGAGGCTCCGATCTGGAGGCAAGCAGACTAGTCCTTTGAGTCACTCTGGAGTTCGAAGTTCAAGATGAAGTTTCAAATTCAGTTCTTCTTCTTCAGGCAAGAGGACAGCAGGTCAGCACAGCAAGGCAGCAGTTCCTTAAGAGCAGCAGTCCAGCAGAGTGGCAGTCCTTGTAGCAACCCAACAGTCATTCTTCCTGCCAGAATATCCACAAGTCCAGAAATGTACTGAAGAGTTGGTGTCGGAAGTCCTTCTTTTATACCCAGGAGTCCTGGTTCTGGGAGGTGGGAGAAGCTTCTAGACAGTGGCTTTGAAGTGCAATGAATTTCCTGCCCCCCTTGCCCTGGCTCCAAGCTGGATGCAGTGACATTGCAGAGTTGTTAGGTTCTTTGTGTGAAGGCGAAACATCAGCTGTTCAGTTGTAAGTGGGGCTGTGCTCAGCTCCGCCCCCTCATCCTGCCAGCAGATTGCCCTTTCAGACACACCCAATCTCCCTATTTTGTGATGGTCTGGGAGTAATTCACAAAGTCGAACTGCCCGCTACACCCAGTCATGTGACCCAAATCAGGCTATAGGCACCAAAGGGCTAAGGACAGGAAAATGCCAACTTTTTAAAGTGGCATTTTCAAAATTGTAATGAAAAATCAGACTTTACCATTAAAGAGGGTTTATTATTACAATTTCATAGACACCAAACATCACACAGCTACCAGTTACCACTTGGAAATGTAATAAGGAATCCCCAGTTTTATTTTATAGGATGTGTAGACCTCACAGTAGTCAAAAAAGAAAATACGAGTTTTTCACTTCCAGCACATGTAAAACTTAAGAGTACATGTCCAACCTTTAAATTGCACAGCCCCTGCCCTATTTATTTATTTAAGAACGTTTTATAAAGCGCGAACATGACCCTTGCGGGTATCAGAGCGATGTACATACGTTGAAAGCATGCATAAACTTCATACAATAGAAGTCAGTAAAGTGACATCACAAGGAGTACACAGTCAAGATTAGGGACCTGGTAATGGGCCACATTAGAGCCATTTCTCCTAAGGTGTAAAATCTTTCCTGTGACACTTACCAAAACAAGTAAAAGTGCACTCGACGTCCAAGACATGAATAGAACTTTATACAATAGAAGTCCGTAGAGTGACAACACAAGGAGTACACAGTCAAGATCAGGGACCTGGTAGTGGGCCACACTAGATCCATTTCTCCTAGGGTGTAAAATAAAACCTGTAACATCTAGCAAAACAAGCAAAAGTGAATTTGACTCAACATAGTACAATAATTAACAACCCTGATGGATGAGGGCCCTCAGGAAAGATAACCATTAACAACCAAACCTAAAAATAAATGGAGAACAATAAGTTGGGAGAGATGTCTGTCAGCAAGGGGACATGTAAAAAGAACACGATGATGCCGTTAATGGGCACTTAGGTAAAGCGATTTGACCTGTTTCTTGAAATAGGCCATGGAGGGATTGGCTCTCAACTCCGAAGGAAGAGCGTTCCAAATTCTGGGTGCCAGACCGGAGAAAGCACGTTTGTACGTACTTTTCTTCATGAATTTGTGGTTTCAAGAGAAGTGTGGCCGTGCTTCTTAAGTTCCGATTGGAGCCAGAAAGAACGAGCTTGTTCGCTAGATAAGCCGGAGTGCAAGGCTTTATGCGTGAGGCAAGCTATTTTGAAGCGAATCCTCGCTTCAATAGACAACCAGTTAAGCTGCACAAGGTCAGGTGTAATATCATCATGTTTTTTGGATCCTGTGATGAGCCTGGCCGACGCGTTGAGAGTGGCTCCGAGATGGGCCAAGCTCACTTTAGGAAGCCCCGCAAGGGTCACCAGACCATATTCAAGACGTGAGATCACCAGGGATTGTACTGAAGGTTGTAAGTCTTCAGTCGGTAGGAAAGGTTTGATTTTCTGGAGGGTGTTGAGATGAAAGTTGGCACCCCTAATAGTGGCACTGATGTGCGCTTGCATGTTAAGTAGTTTGCCTAAGGTAATGCCTAATGATTTAGCGGAATCAACCACGAGAGGGGTGGAGTTAAGGGCTGTGAGCTGCTTTAGCAAGTCCAGGGTAGGTGTAGAGTGATTGTGGGGGGCAATAAGCAGGAATTCAGTTTTGAGTGTGTTCAACAACAGATGGTTCTGGGCTAACCATCTGTGAGTTTGCGAAAGAGCTTCATTTAGAATTTTAATGTCATCTAGAGAGGAGATCTTAAAGTAAAGTTGCGTGTCATCCGCATACATGTGGTAAAGAATGTTAGACTGGTTCAGAATGACCGTGAGAGGTTCCATAAATAGGTTGAAGAGCGTTGGCGAGAGTGCGGATCCTTGCAGCACTCCAATCCTGACCTGGGTACTGGAAGCAAGGGACTGGTTGATTTTAATCCTTTGCGTGCGGTTGTGTAAGAAGGAGGTAAACCACTTTAGGACCGGTCCCGCTAGACCCATCCTCTGTTGTAGAAGATTAATCAAGGTTTCGTGTTTTATGGTGTCGAAAGCAGAAGATAGGTCTAGAAGGATCAGAAGACAAGGGACATTCTGATCAAGGGATTTCAGTGTGGCATCCACAATGTGCGTTAGTGCGGTTTCCGTACTATGTCGTGCTCTGAAACCGGATTGATAGAGGTCTAAGAGTTGAAATTTCTCAATATGGTTGCAGAGCTGTTTGTGGACACATTTCTCAAGAAGTTTGTCGAACGTCATGATGTTAGTGATAGGTCTGAAGTTGTTGGGATCAGATAAATCCGAGTTGGGCTTCTTGGGGATGGGAGTGACTTGTCCAATTTTGAGGCAATCCGGGATGCTCCCCTGCAGAAGGGATTCATGAATAATCCGCGACCAAAGAGGTAGAATGGCCAAGTTGAGATCTTTAAAGAGTTTAGCAGGAAGTGGATCGTTGAAGTGGTTGGCAGGTTTTAGAGTTGCCATCTCGTGGAGTAAATCTGTGTGATCTGGCAGGATAAAGGAATTCCAGGAGGCTCCATTTTTGGGAGAACATCCGCGAGAAAAGGAGACCGTCGCGGGGCCCACCAGTTCCTCTGGAGAAGTGGTGGGGATTAGGGGCGGCATCATGGGCATGCAAGGTTGGAGCTCCCGTTCTATTTTCCTAGTTTTTTCTGAGAAGTGCACTGTGAATGCCTCCCCATTGGGAAGTGGCGTCGTGGAAGACAGGTTTGGGTTGGAAGTGTGGTTTGTTTGCTTGTTTGATGAATTCAAAAAGCATCTTGGGTCTGTTTGTTGCGCCGTCCAGTTGCGCTCTGAAATGGTCAGATTTAGCAATGCAGATTTTTTTATTGTATGCACTTCTCATTTTCCTTAGCTGAAAGAGACTGGTGGTGGAAGGTTCATTTCTCCAAGACCTCTCTAAAAGCCTAAGTTTGCGGCGTTCGTCATTTAGGGAACCATTAAACCAAGGTTTGGATTGTTTAAGGGGAATCCTTTTAAGTTGTTTGGGCGCCATAGAGTCAAAGATACTAGTCATAGTGCTAATGTAATGGTCAGAAAGATCGTCCAGGTTAGTCATGTTAGGTGGAGGCTGAAGACTATTCTTGGTGATGGAAGTAAGAGCATTGATGTTTACATCTCATGTTGCGAGTCCATTGTTTCGCTTTAAGAGGTTGACCCTTTCTGCTTGTTGACTTTTCCAGTATGTGGAAGGTAATTTGGTGATGATCCGACCAGTCGCATGGTAGGATGTCCTTCAGTTGAATGAGATTGTCTCTAGCAATAATGAGGTCCAGGGTGGTGCCTTTGATGTGGGTGGGTCCTTTACAGATCTGAGAGAAGTTGAGATCAGAGAAGAAAGTCTTAAATGAGCGGACTGAAAGATCATTGGTGTCATTCCAGTGGAGGTTAAAGTCTCCAAGGAAGATATGGTATGGTTGATCAGAGCATGAGCTAATGAGCTCCATGATTTGCTCTATGAAGATCAAATTGTCACCAGGAGGATGGTAAATCATGTGGAGCACACATACAATCTTGCCCTTATTCCAAATTTCTGTCATGAGTAGTTCACAGGAAGATGGATGAGCCTTCTGAGATTGCTTTACGGTTAGGCTGGAGTGATGAATGTACTAAAATGTCCAGAACCGGGGAGGAGGTATCGTTGAGCCATGTTTCGGTGAGAATCAATAGGTCCAGATCTTGTGCTAGGATGAGTGCCGAAATGTCAGCAGCATGTTTCACAGCAGATATACAATTGAGCAACATAGCATTAATGTGGGGGGAGGTGTTAATCTCTTCAGTATGAGCAGTATTTATTTGGAGTAGATTTTCCTTATTAACCGATCTGGAGTTCACCTTAGGTTCCCTGTCAGGGTCAGGAGAAATGGCGGGGATGCTACTGACTTAGTTAGAGGAGGCCACAGACCTCGAACTACTATATGAGACTACAAGAGCGTGGATGTCTTCCTCCAACAGCTGAGGATGAAACCTGTGAGGTCTGTAGTGATGGTTGGGCAGGGGCCTAGAGATCCATCTGGCACTAATTGGGTATCGGGAAAAGGATTCTTCTTCCCCAGCCCCGTATAGTCCAGTTGTGTTGCAATGTACATTCGCAAGCGGAGGGTGTAGCTTCCATATCTTCTCCATCTTCATGGAGAACTGTAGAATGGACTGCATGATCTCTGACACTTAGAAGATCCTGCTTGAGGTCCGCAAACTTCTCCTCTAGGTACGGACCTTTTAAGTACTCCTCCGCCGCCTCAGTAGAAGACGAAGGGTGGGGATCTGGAGTTTGTAGGGAACTGGACGATGGAGTAGAACCCTAACCACATTTACAATGGGGGCTAGAGATCAGCTCAAGCGAGGATTTGTCAGCAACCAAGGATAGACTGTCCGCCAGTGATGATGCCAGAGGGAGCTGTGCTAAACCAGGGTAGGGCTTTGTATCCGGCATTTTGGTTTCAGGACATGCCATGGGGAAGTACCGGGGACCGACAGAGGTGTCAAAGGGTCACTTGGAGATGGACCAGCATCTAGGTCCAACGCCCTGTAGGTGGGAGTTTCTGTATCATGGGGAAGAGAAATAGGGTTATCAAGGTTGGACGTGTAGGGGGCGTGCTGCACAACCTTTATCATGTTGGAGCTAACAGGTCGCCCAGAGTGTAGGGCCTGTGACGCCACAGACGTCAGGAGGGCGAGAAGAGGAGAAATCCTAGGTGCAGCCCCTGAGTGGAAGGCACTCTGATCGGTGCTCCTAGAGCCAAGTGTAGGAATAATCGGCGTGTCAGTGCTAGAGTAGTGCGTACTAAGAGTGTCCTCTGCGTTGTTAGTAGAGGTGTACAAAGCAGAAGGTGAAGGTATAGCGGTGCGGTTATTGTGCTGCATAGAGGTAGCAGTCAAGTTGTTGAGTGTTTTTAATCCTCATGAAGATAATGTCAAAGCGTTTGAGATTTCTGTCCGTGGCTTGAATAACGATGTTCCCATTATTATATAATGAGATGGTTAACTCAGCCTTAAGGGCAGGGGAGGGTGCCATGGTTAGACGGAAACCGGGTGGAGTTTTGGCCAGTAGCTTAGTTTTCAGCATAGAAGTTAGAGCCTTTCTCCACTGGGCTCTTCTATTAGTGCAGAAAATGAGATAGTCACCACAGTGCCCTTAGAAGTAGCAAAAGTGTCCGATATAAGAGTTTCCGGCCAGCGTTTGAGGAGATTGTGTTTGTAGGTCTTTTTCGATTTCAATGATAAGTTGGGGGGTAGATGATCTTACACGCATTCAAGCCAAGCTGAGACCACAGGTCAGAGGCGCTAGCGGTGTGTTGCGACATGCTGAGATTAGGTCATAGATAGTGGAGGGGAGATGGTCCAAGTAGAAGTGTGCACTCTACATCGAAGGGGTAAAGTAGTAGTATACCGGAAATAAGTAACAGGCATAGGTACCCTGAAAAACCATAAAAGTCAGGAGTAAGATGGACTACTTCACGCATAGAGAAGGGCTGTACAAGGTGCACTCCTTAGCATTAACAGCGTTGCACGATGTCCCTCCCTATAATCATGCTAGTGTTAGAAGGCCGAGAGACATTCCTATTTTAGTTTCAAAGACAGGCAAGAAAGAAGATTCCGTTAAATAGAGGTGCCCACGAGTGATGGGGGAGAAGCAGCATCTGAATATTTTAGGTGAATCCAGTAGTCAATGCACGAGTGACAATAATGTAGATCCTAATTACTCTAGTATGAGGGAATGTGGTGAGTTACCCTATCCAAGATGGCCGCCACAGATGGAGGATAAACCATTCATCTTTCTATTTCCTCTTTCTATTACCATCGACCATTACTCAAGTAAGAAAGAATGATGTACGTTGCCCTATCCAAGATGGCCGCCACAGATCGAAGAAAGACCATTCCTCTTTCTATTTCCATAGACACTATGCCATGCGTGCGTACCTCTTCTATTTCTAATAGTGGTTGAGGAAGCACAAAATGGGTGTCAGCAACCGGGAAATTCAAAATGGGTGGCAGTCCAAAATCCCGAATTCAAAAGTGGAGACCCCGCAAAGGCAATTAGGAGCGTACCTCAGTGTCCAGATCAGCCATATTAGATTTCTGACTGTCGTCTCCCACACCCAAAATGCTCCCAGTGGGCGGGAACAGTGCCACACCGCCAAAACATGGAAAGGACGGTGTGTTAAAGAACAACACGTTCGCGGTCCCTTCTTGATGGCGCAGATCCAGACTCCCAGAGATCTCATACAGCCCCTGCACAAGACTGCACCTAGACAGCAGTTTCGTGCGATGGAGATAGCGATAAAGTGCAACAGGAAATAGCGCCGGTGTGATACAAGGGCAACGTGTCTCCTGAACCGACCGTGCCCAGAGCACCAAGGCAGCCCCAGATCGTGCAGACCCCGTTTCAGCTCGCCAGCACTGCTCCACGCGGAGGGGGATCCGCAGCAACGCCGATGCGAGTCCAGGGTAGCGTAACTCCAGCAACGGCCGTGGCCCAAGCACCAAGGCCGGCCCAGAATTTGCCGACCCCCCCCCCCCCCCCGTCTCCACTTGCCCACACTTCCCACGAGGAGGGGGGATCCGCAGCAACGCCGGAGCTATTCAAGGGCAGCGTGACTCCAGAGCATCCGTGCCCCGAGCACCAAGGCAGCCCAGTACGTGAAGGCTCCTCGTCTCAACCTGCCATTATAATTTGCGAGGAGGGATCCGCAACACCCCAGCGGGGAGTTGCAGACCAGAAGGCAGCAACCCACAAAGAGTCTGATCAGCGGTTGCACTGACGGACCGCGGCCGTAGACCCACAACGAGCAACGGGGTCAGCGGGAAGTCTTCGCAGGAGAATGGACTGACAGTACAGGAACCACAGCAGGACGAGGCATCCAACACCAGGGCTCCGGTCCGTCAGCTCCGTCCTGCCGACGGCCTACCGCAGCACACAGCAGAGCAGCGGGAAGTCTTTGCAGGAGAATGGACTGACCGTACGGGAACCACAGCAGGATGAGGCATCCAACACCAGGGCTCCGGTCCGTCAGCTCCGTCCTGCCGACGGCCTGCCGCAGCACACAGCAGAGCAGCGGGAACTCTTTGCAGGAGAATGGACTGACCGTACGGGAACCACAGCAGGGCGAGGCATCCAACACCAGGGCTCCGGTCCATCAGCTCTGTCCTGCCGACGGCCTGCAGCAGCACACAGCAGAGCAGCGAGAGTCCAATGGCGGAGTAGATCCCGAACGGCACGGCCCAGCAAGGTAAGAACAGTCGTTTGCTATGCACAACAATGTCCCAATTCCGGTCGATAGTCATCTGTAGGCGGATGGCAAGGGCAAGCAAGGGATATGCACCGATGGTGATCCCAGCCCTCAGGAGCTCGTGTAGAGTGCTCCTGTCCGATCGGCTACCTAGGGACTACCTTCGGGGTGATATATATATATATAATAAAAGGGGAGTTTAAGGATTGCGAAAAACAAAAAGAGAGCGAGGATTTTGGGGTACGTCCTAATCCCCTGGGTAAAGTTATAAAGAAACAATATGGACGGACCCTGGAATAGTGGAGATCTATCAATCACTATGTGTGGTAAGTCCAAGGACCATTAGGTATATTTAAAAGACCCCTCACACACCAACCTAGTTGGTGTCATGCTTCATCATTGGGGTCCCAACCGGGAGGCCTAATGCCGCCCGGTTATGCTACGACGCCTGATTACAGCGGAGCAGGTGTAGTGTGAAGATGTGATGTAAAAATTAAAAATACCTCTGAGAATCCTTGCCCAGTAAATTTATTAGTGGCGGCTCAGGGTATGGTTAAAAACTATGTGAAACCGACTAGCAAGAAATATTCATCTGTAGTGGTTTAGGTGATGCGGTCTACATGTTTCAGCCCGTCAAAAAATTCAAATGGGCTTTCTTCAGGACCTAAAATTCAAGTGAGTGGCAAAGTGAAGGCCACGTGAAAAAGTAAAGTACCAACACACGCACTAAGGTGTGTGGACCCGGTGTCGATATACTTACAGACACCACTCAAAAAACCTGTTAGGAGAGAAGAAATAGACAGCACAAGACATATATCGTTTAGCAACATAAAATGCAATCTTTTAAAGCAACTCAAAATTGCAATCTCCAACAAGCCGTCAAGAATGACCTAGCCACCATCGTGACAGTGATAGTGTAATGATGATATAGCATGCACGTTTCTAAGGCATGCTAGGAAATTAGATAAAACTGAATGAACACATAGGGACGTCATGTGCTAAGACGTGTATTATATAAACCATGTGTCCATGCTAAAGCGTGAATTGAATGATCACATCAAGGCATGATGGAAGCCATGTGCTTGTATGTATCCAAGCAGCGAGTGAGAAATACGCGCTGCATGCCGAGTGATGGTAAAATAATGCGGCGTGGCACGACAGTGGCGAGTTGCATGTGCGGCCGATCGAGCGCCTGTAAATGCATGTATTACAAATTATGCAAAAAGCAAGTGTTAAAATGGTAGAAACACATGTGGCAGCGTAAATGAAAAGGGTCATAATTATAATTAGTAGAAAAAGTAAGCAGCTAATCGGGACATGAGAGGGGTTTCAACCGATCAACCGATCTGTGGGATAACATGGAGAGAAACAGAAGATCGATTTTTAGTGAAAAGCGGCTTTTAGTGAAAAAGCCAAAGAGTCGTGGGGCAGAATGCCCGTCGTCCACAACTACAAAACCTTACTTGGTTCCGTGAGGATTCCCATGAGACTACCTACTGCGGTCTCCCGAAGTCCCGGCTGGTGAGGGACGCGGTGGGAGAACGAAGTTAAATCCAAACTACAGGCGTCATACAAGGAAATGACGACACTACGTAAGGAGATGGCATTAGCAGGGAACAACTAGTCTGTGTATAGCAGACAAAGCACAGCAAAAGGGCGGCGGCCATGTTGGAAAACTCGCGACGTAAGCGAGAGACAGTGGCGGCCATCCTTAAGTGTTAAAAGATCAGGATATAGATGCAAGAGAGCCATAGTGTGTGCTCTATATCAGCTGAAAAGGGGAAAAAAAAAAAAAAAAAAAAAAGGGGGGTAGATGATGCCCACGAAGATGTGTATAGAGGGTGGTGCACCAAGCATATATAAATAAAAATAAAAGACAGACAGACGGATAGCGCTGAGCATAGAATGCGCTCCGTATTTCAACCAGAATAGTGTGGGAAAAGAACACATATAAAGCACAGTATGCAAATCATGCCCAATTGTGCATACATCGTCATTTCCTTGTATGACGCCTGTAGTTTGGATTTAACTTCGTTCTCCCACCGCGTCCCTCACCAGCCGGGACTTCGGGAGACCGCAGTAGGTAGTCTCATGGGAATCCTCACGGAACCAAGTAAGGTTTTGTAGTTGTGGACGACGGGCATTCTGCCCCACGACTCTTTGGCTTTTTCACTAAAAGCCGCTTTTCACTAAAAATCGATCTTCTGTTTCTCTCCATGTTATCCCACAGATCGGTTGATCGGTTGAAACCCTCTCATGTCCCGATTAGCTGCTTACTTTTTCTACTAATTGTAATTATGACCCTTTTCATTTACGCTGCCACATGTGTTTCTACCATTTTAACACTTGCTTTTTGCATAATTTGTAATACATGCATTTACAGGCGCTCGATCGGCCGCACATGCAACTCGCCACTGTCGTGCCACGCCGCATTATTTTACCATCACTCGGCATGCAGCGCGTATTTCTCACTCGCTGCTTGGATACATACAAGCACATGGCTTCCATCATGCCTTGATGTGATCATTCAATTCACGCTTTAGCATGGACACATGGTTTATATAATACACGTCTTAGCACATGACGTCCCTATGTGTTCATTCAGTTTTATCTAATTTCCTAGCATGCCTTAGAAACGTGCATGCTATATCATCATTACACTATCACGATGGTGGCTAGGTCATTCTTGACGGCTTGTTGGAGATTGCAATTTTGAGTTGCTTTAAAAGATTGCATTTTATGTTGCTAAACGATATATGTCTTGTGCTGTCTATTTCTTTCTCCCTAACAGGTTTTTTGAGTGGTGTCTAAGTATATCGACACCGGGTCCACACACCTTAGTGCGTGTGTTGGTACTTTACTTTTTCACGTGGCCTTCACTTTGCCACTCACTTGAATTTTAGGTCCTGAAGAAAGCCCATTTGAATTTTTTGACGGGCTGAAACATGTAGACCGCATCACCTAAACCACTACAGATGAATATTTCTTGCTAGTCGGTTTCACATAGTTTTTAACCATACCCTGAGCCGCCACTAATAAATTTACTGGGCAAGGATTCTCCGAGGTATTTTTAATTTTTACATCACATCTTCACACTACACCTGCTCCGCTGTAATCAGGCGTCGTAGCACAACCGGGCGGCATTAGGCCTCCCGGTTGGGACCCCAATGATGAAGCATGACACCAACTAGGTTGGTGTGTGAAGGGTCTTTTAAATATACCTAATGGTCCTTGGACTTACCACACATAGTGATTGATAGATCTCCACTATTCCAGGGTCCGTCCATATTGTTTCTTTATGAGTTTAAGGATTGGCCAAGGGGTTTAAATGCAAAGTCAACATGGCAGTTTAAAACTGCATTCAGGCTGCAATGGCAGGTCTGGGACATGCTTTACTTAAGTAGGTGGTACCATAGGTGGTGCCGGCCCACTAGTAGCATTTAATTTACAAATGGTAAATGGTATACCACTCTACAAGGGACTTACAAGTACATTAAAAATGCCAATTGGGTATAAGCCAATGTAACCATGTTTAAGAGGAGTCAGCACAAGCACTTTAGCACTGGTTAGCAGTGGTGAAGTGCACTAAGTCGTAAGGCCAACAAAAATAGGTTTAGCAAAATGGAGGAGGAGAGACAAAAAGTCCGGGGGTAAGACCACCCTAAGGCTGACAGGTCTAACAGATTCGCATTGGACACCAACTCACTCTCAAGGAACACACCGTCAAAAAATGCACGTATTGCCTGGTACCAGCTCTCTCTTTAAAAAAAGAAAGTGAAACTGTTTCTTTCAGAAAGCGGTTTCAAAACTGCTATTCAAGTCCTCTTGCATCTAGATGGTGGTAATGTCCTGCGCCATGGCCTCCAGACTCCACACTGGCATCGCTTAATGGCATCCTACAAGCCACAGCATCAGTGGCGTAAGGAAATTTGAGGGGGCTCCCCTGCAAAGTAGATGAAGGGCCCCCCCACGCTCCGGAACAAGTCTGAAGCTCTCAGGCAAGTGTCACCCGCCTGTGCACAGTGCTGGTGGGGGCCCCCTGGAGCTCAGAAACCCCCACACTGCGGGAGCTGCAGCGACTATTGTTATGCCACTGCACAGCATTTCTCTTTCAGAGACTGAAGAAATACGATTTTATCACCCCCATTATAATGGAACTCTGTTGGCTCTCCTTTTTGGCCTGTTTGGCCAGCACCATCTTCAAACCCAGCAGCATCATTTACCAAGTCATCACGACCAGCATATTGCTTATCTTGCAGACAAACTCACCATCTCTGGTGTCTCTCAGCACACCCGCAGCCAGGACACCATCAGACTTCCGACTAAGGGCCTCATTACGATGTAGGTCGGAAAGCCTTCTGACCGACTCCTTGTCGGAATTGTTTCCGACCGACTTGGGTTCCGGGAGTCCGACCCACCGATTACGATGGTTCCAAACACCGTTCGGTCAGACTCCCATTGACTTCAATGGCAGCCTGTGTTCCGACCGACAACACAGGCTCCCATTGAAAAATGGGGTGGTTGCGGAAAACCTTTCACCCTGTGGGGGGTACCCCATAGTGCCTGCCACACTGTGCATGGTTGGAAAGAAGGGACCCATGGGTACCCCCAACGGGCCACAACCGGAGGCCTCCGGGTGAAGGGGGCCTGCTATGGGCCCATAAAGTCAGTTTCCGACAGCCGTTTTGTGTCGGACAGACTGATTCGGAACAGCAGTCGAAATCCGACATCGTAAACGGTCGGGCAGAAATGCGGCCCATTGAGTTGTACGAATTGGCTCCGACCAACTCGGACTCTCCAAATGCCGGTCGGAACTGATTCGGAATGACCGACCGGTTACCTTGTATCGTATTTGGTCGGATATGTTTCCGAGTTGGTCGGAAACATGGGGTCTGACAAGGGTTCAGACAAACCGAATGCCAGTCGGAGCCATTTTCAACCGCATCATAAATCGGCCCAAAGAAGTGAAAAAAGAAAAAAAAAAAAAAAAAAAAGAGTAGAATTCCTGCACTGAGGGTAGACAGAGTTCTGTCTGCAAAAATAATAGATCCAGAGTTCCTTCTCCAATCTCGCTCAATTATTTATAGAGGACAAAGGGAAACTTAGTGCTTCTACTATGAGACTCCCAACAGACCTTTCTGACTTATGAGCATTCAACTTTGGGAGGGACATTGAGCTAGATTTACAAAGCCATTTTGCAGTCACAAAGCCTGTGGTTTGCAAAATCACAGGTTTTGCAACCACAAAATTAGTTTTCTTATGTACTCAATGCATGTTGTGATTCGGCAACAAGTTACCGAATCACAAAAGGGGTTTATAAAGGCATAAGAGATCACTATTTGGTAGAGGCATGCATAGCTCGTCCCTTCAAAATAGTGATTTATTATAGTACATATCAATTTTTGTAATCAGAATCCTGTTGCAAAACATTGAACAGTTGCTGACTCCTAAATTGAGGTTATAATACATCTGCATAATTCACATAATTTTGGATTATGCATTAGTCCAGGAGGCCACTGCAGACTCTTAAACTTTAAAACAAAAGTAAACTTTCTTTTTAAATGCAGGCTGCCTTTAATAAAAATGTTTACTTTATTTAAATGCAATTATCAGACATGGTGGTCTGCTGACCCTTGCACATTGCTATCACTGTGATGGCAACCAATCGTAGTGAGTTGCAAATTACAATTCTTTCAAAATCATTTTATGTCAGCAAAACTGTTCCGACTCGTAAATGGGGTTTTGTACACTTCAAAAGGCATTTTGCGTTCACAATCCCACAGATTTTTTGAATTGATGGGTTTGTGAATGCAAAATACCAGTATACATCTGACCCAAGGTTTGGTGCGATGGTGCTACCTCAGTTATGGAGGACCCTTTGAGACCTTGGGCGTCATGCAAATGGCCTCTGATGGAGCTCAGTTTGTCGATCACAGCTGAGGTAGTCTATAAAGTGTATTCCTCGGTTTCTCTATGAACCAGTAATACATTTTATATTACCTGAAAGGAGCTGTCAGAAGAGGGTCAAAGGTCATTTGCACGGGGCCCATCATCATTAAAATGGTCTCGAATTAGTACACAAATGGGCCAGTGTTCAATAATGCCCTGGAATCTATGCTATCAGAGAAGGGGTGTTGCAGCTCCTTTGTCTAATACTGAAAAAGTGCCTGGTACAAACGGCTTTTTCTTTCCACCCGCCAACTGCTCTTAAGTGCCAATTCATGATCTATTTCCACTAAATATAGTAATGGTATTGTAGTTTCATTTATATAGCACTTACTACCACTGAGGCGGCGAAGCACTTATGCAAATTGCATCTTGTTCAGTAATACCCAATATTTTCAGAAAGTCTTCCACATTCGTGGTATTCCTCCTTAAATATACAGTTCTTTATCGATCAAAGTATGACCCCTCTTTGGTTTTGATGTGGCATAACCACCATATAGGGCACAGAATATGATGAAAACAATTTAGACTCATTCTGAATGGAGACCGAGGGTTCTGAAGACCGCTTGTTAAATCATATTGTGCAATATATTCTCTCCGTATTAAGATAGTTCAGGTATGAACATTAATTCATTATGTTTCTTGAACCAAAATTAGTCAAGTTTGACAACTGTAATAAGACATCAAGCCAACTAAATTATAGCTAAGTAACAAGAACATGGGCACACTGTATGGAAAACAAACAGAGCACCTTAAGCCAAAATAAGAAAAAACGTGAAGGAACATGCTCTTGTCACGCATCTTTAAAAGTGTCAGCTAAAAACGTCATACCACAAGTGTTCTTGACCAGGTTTCCACAGAGGCAGCTTGTATTTCAATTGGCTCACTTGCAGGTCCTTTAAATAGAAATAACTTGTGTACCAGATTCGGCCTAAAAAGGCCTTGGTTGTTTATATAATTCAAAAGCATGTCGGTTGGATTGACAAGATGTATGGTGTTTGGGTTCAACAGAGGTTTCTATGTATTGGTGTTGTGGCGGCACCATTACAGTTAAATGTTTTCTAAATAGTATATGGAGTAAAACCTACTTGCAGAGGGCCTGAGTCACAAACTGCACTCTGTAGTACGTTCAGCAGTACTACAAATGTACTACAAATTGCAATTCGCAAACTATGGGCCTGATTCACAAAGGTAAACTTACTTGTTTAAGTTCACGATTTTTTGCAATTCACAAAGGAATTTTACCAGTAGTATCTTTACAACTGCGGAGTCACAGCTTTGTGAATACGGGAAATGGGTAAACTTACACAAACGTGTGTGTTTACCATTGTGAATCAGGCCCCCGACCACAGTTCAGCGATTCCATCGCTGACTTCGTCAGCACACACACCATCGCCTCCACGGACTACATCCTCCTCGGGGACCTGAACTTCCACCTCGAGAACAACAAGGACACCAACTCCACCACCCTGATCGACAACCTCGCCACCCTCGGACTCAGACAGCTCGTGACTACACCCACCCACGCCGCCGGCCACACGCTCGACTCCATCTTTTCCGCAAGCCCACACGTCTCCTTCAACCACACCTCCGAACCCCACTGGACTGACCACCACTGCATCCACTTCACCTACAGGAAGCCCACCACGCACCACCGCACCGAACAAATGCCTCGCCGCTGCTGGAGCAGAGTCACGGAAGACCAGCTAACCACAACCTCGCCCTGAGCCCACCCGCCGAACCCTCCGACCCCGACACCGCCGCCCGCAACCTCAGACAGTGGATCGACGACTGCGCCAACACCCTCGCCCCGCTCAAGAATCCGCCCAACAGCCACACCAGCAAGAAAGCCACCTGGTTCACCGAAGACCTCCAGGCCTCCAAACGAACATGCCGAAAACTGGAGAAGATCTGGCTCCACGAACGGACAGCGGACAGCTACGCCGCCCACAAGAGCGCCACCCGCAGTCACCATCACCTCATCAGATCCGCCAAAAGGGCCTCACTCAAAGACCGCCTAGACAACAACGCACACAACAGCAAAGAGCTCTTCAACATCGTGAAGGAACTCTCCAACCCCAGCTCCAACACCAACGACATCCAGCCGTCGCGAGACCTGTGCGACTCACTGGCCACCTTCTTCCACCGCAAAATCGCCGACATCCACGACAGCTTCAACACCACGACCGCCCGGCAACCACTGCCCCCACAACCACCAACCGCCTGCTCTCCTGGACCAACATCAACGACGAGGACACCAGCGAGATCATGAACACCATCCACTCCGGTTCACCGCTAGACCCGTGCCCTCACCACATCTTCAACAAAGCCAGTACAGCCATCGCGCCCCATCTCCGGAAAATAATCAACATCTCCTTCGAGACAGCAACCTTCCCGGAAAGCTGGAAGCACGCCGAGATCACCGCCTTACTCAAGAAACCCAAGGCAGACCCCAAGGACCTCAAGAACTTCCGACCCATCTCTCTGCTCCCGTTCCCCGCGAAGGTCACCGAGAAAATCGTCAACAAACAACTGACCCGCTACCTCGAGGAGAACAACATCCTGGACCCTTCCCAGTCCGGCTTCCGCAGCAACCACAGCACCGAAACCGCCCTCATCGCCGCCACCGATGACATCAGGACCCTGCTAGACAACGGAGAAACAGCAGCCCTCATCCTCCTGGACCTATCAGCCGCCTTCGACACGGTCTGCCACCACACACTACGAACACGCCTTCACGACGCCGGGATCCAAGAGAAGGCCCTGGACTGGACCACATCCTTCCTTTCCGGCAGAACACAAAGCGTCCGCCTTGCCCCCTTCCGATCCAAGGCCACCAAGATCATCTGCGGCGTACCCCAAGGCTCCTCCCTCAGCCCAACGCTGTTCAACATCTACATGGCACCCTCGCCCACGTCGCCCGACAGCACAACCTCAACATCATCTCCTACTCCGACGACACCCAGCTGATCCTCTCCCTCACCAAAGACCCTCACACCGCCAAAGCCCACCTCCACGAAGGAATGAAGGCCGTCGCCGAATGGATGAGGACCAGCCGCCTGAAGCTGAACTCGGACAAGACGGAGGTCCTCATCCTTGGTTCCAACCCTTCAGCCTGGGACGACTCCTGGTGGCCAACATCACTGGGAACAGCCCCGCCACCCACCGACCACGTACGCAACCTAGGGGTCATCCTCGACCCCACCCTCTCCATGACTAAGCAGGTCAACGCCATTTCCTCATCCTGCTTCAACATCCTCCGAATGCTCCGCAGGATCTTCAAGTGGATCCCCACCGAAACAAGAAAAACAGTCACCCAGGCCCTCGTCACCGGCAGGCTGGACTACGGAAACGCCCTCTACGCAGGAACGACGGCTAAGCTCCTGAGACGGCTGCAACGCATCCAGAACGCCTCTGCACGTCTTATCCTCGACATCCCCCGACGCAGCCACATCACACCCCACCTGAGAGACCTGCACTGGCTCCCTGTCAACAAGAGGATAACCTTCAAGCTCCTCACCCACGCACACAAAGCACTCCACAACTCCGGACCAGCCTACCTCAACAGACGACTCAGCTTCTACACCCCCACCCGCCAGCTCCGCTCGACCAGCCTCGCCCTTGCCACAGTCCCCCGCATCCGGAAAACGACCGCCAGCGGCAGATCCTTCTCCCACCTCGCCGCCAAGACCTGGAACACCCTCCCCACCAGCCTCCGACAGATCCAAGACCTACTGGCCTTCAGAAGACTCCTCAAGACCTGGCTCTTCGATCAGTAGCAGCACCACCCCCCTCTTCCCCCAGCGCCTTGAGACCCTCGCGGGTATGTAGTGCGCTTTATAAGTGACATGATTGATTGAATACCAAAAATAGTAAACTTACTCCAAAGGGTAAACTTACTCAAAAGTGTACATAAAATTTGTGATTCAGGCTCAGTAGTGCATCATGCTACTTTGTCTACAGATGCAAACCAGGCACACTGATATTCTTTAACACCTATTGATCTTGCCTTCCTGTGATTGGCCGGTTTCCCTCTCTAAATAAATAGCCATCCTGAAATTGTACCTTTTATTAAACACTGCATCATCAGCCTTTCCCATTATAAGAAAATGGAACAAGCAATGTGCGAGGCAGTCTAAGTTTTCTGTCTCTGTATTAACAGCAGTTATTGGTATGATACTGCGTGAAACTTGTCAGAATGAAAAAACGTCTGTTTTTCCCCTGGTATTTCAGTAAATATGGTTGTCTCGTTTCCCCAAAAATTTCACACCCAATCAGGTAGGAGAATACATTTCTTGCTAGGTGGTTAAGTGTACTAACCTTTGATTGAAGGGAGAAGCTGACAATGGACCTCCAGTATTTTTTGAGTGGTACTGCTTGGGGCTTCTAGTGCCTCTGTCAGTGTAGTAACGGGATGTTATGAGAATGTCATAGGACATGATTGTGTTCTAAATATTGTTTTCAAACATATAACCACATTGGAGATAGTAGTAGAAAAATCTATACTGAGTGGAATGATATTTTTGTAAACAATATTTAAGACACAATATTTATGTCACTCATTAAAGCAAAGATACTTCCCAGAAAGCCGAGAACACTGTGTTGTGAGTGCTGCTCTGATGGTGGGAATTGCAGTACATTTGTAAAGGGCACAAGTAATGTCCCTCAACCTCATGCCCTGGGAGGAAGTGTTGACCCTACTCCACACAGAACGAATCATGGCAATTGCTGGTGATTATTGACACTACTTCTCACAAAATAACTAATTCACCCTCTCTACACTCTCACATCCCTAATCACTAATGCAGTTTTCTTTACTGATGGCAACCTATTCATATGAGCATGCAAAATTATGTCTGTCACAATTCTCTACCTTCTTTATGTATTCATAATTTCAAATATACCCACTCTGGAACAACATTCTCATTAACCCAACTCATATATGAAACATAATCACAAAGGTGTGATCTTACATTTGGACAACAAAACACATCAAATGCATAGACATCTACCAAGTTACTTATAGCAATGTAAGCTCCACCCATTGAAATCACATAATATCTCTCTTAATCTGATATAATATAAAATAAATTGTTTGAGGTATTAGAAGTTTGAACAGATACATCCATGTCACCAGGAATACAGTAAATTCAAAAGACTTTATTCGGTGAACAAACGTTTACCATAAAAGTACATCACATAAAAATTCTAAGCAACTAAAAACCATTAAAATCTGATCCCATCTACATAATCATGGTTTTACGAAGTTTAGATACTTCTTTTAAAAATTCAATCATTGAAGCAATAACTAAAACATCATCTAAAATTTGCAACATTACGAAAGCAGATAGGCAATGTCTTTGACCATTTCTTCTTAAAATTGGTAATATCCACTTCCGTCTAGCATTAATATAAAATTTACAAAAAAACACAATGTGCAAAGTGGATTGTGCGGCAATATCGTCACATGGACATTTACATAAGTATTTGGACCAATCATTCTGTAAGGGGAAACTAACCAAACGAAAAAAAATATTCAGTCTAAAACGTGTCAATAAAAATCTCTCATAATCGTTCATTATCAATAATATGTATGGTTGTATTTTGGGCAACGGTGTTATTACCTGGTGTGCCATTACAGAAACCTTACTAGCTTCTAGCAAGGCTCTTTGATCACCAAGATAACGTAAACAAGTAGCTTTAAATTCCTTTCTAGAAACGTCATGCATTAATTTAGGGTGATCAAAGAATTTTATATACCCCAATTTAGTTAGAAAATTCTTGATATATTCCAACCAACTGATACGTCCTTTCCTATCCAGACTCAAAGCGTCTTTCAAAACAGATCGGTTAAACTCGGTCTCATCCGCGGTCCACACTTTATACCACAGCATCAATGGTTGGATTTTTATAATATCTTCAAGGTATAACATACCCAATTCACGGTGGCAAATCGCGTTTGAAGAACTTAGCGGAATCCCTAAAAGAGATTTGAGAAACCTATTTTCAGCCACCTGTAGTATACTAACGTTAACATGCCCCCAAAGACCCGCCCCATATGTTGCAATTGCCACACATTTGGCCTTATATATTTCGATTAAAACCGCCGGTGATCGTTTCCCCATTTTCCTGCTAAATTTAAGTAGAGCCATAATCGAATTGATGAAAAGCAACTTCCGTGTTTTGACCGCTTGGAGCCAATTTCCCTAGGGTCAAATATTATTCCCAGATACGAAAAAAATTTAATATTCTCTATAGGCTTTGAATCAATAAAAAGGGTTCTGGTGTTCTTTATACTTTTGGGGCCACAAAACATAGTAAAAGTCTTAGAACAATTTACAATCAAACCTAGGCCGGACATAAAATTAACAAACGAGTTGACTACCCTTTGGAGGCCTAGTGGGGTACGTGAGATTAATACTGCATCGTCCGCGTACAAGAGGGCAGGGACCGGGCGATTATTAATCATCGGCAGGTCCCTGCACTCCTGCACGAGCTTGTGTTCCAAGCCATTTATATAAAGTGTAAAGAGGAACGGTGCAAGTATACATCCCTGCCTGACACCCTTTCCCACTAGAAAGTGCCTAGTACATTCACCGTTCCTCCCAAATCGTACCCTGGCCTGTGCCCTTGAATAAAGCTGTTTTAAAAATGCAATAATTACAATATCCACACCCATTCCATTTAGAAGTTGCCAAAGCTTTTCATGGATCACACAGTCGAAAGCAGTGGTCAAATCAACAAAAGTTAAAAACAAATTTTCATTTTTTGCCCTATTGTATTTTTCTAAAATAATAGATAAGTTAAGACCTTGTTCAATCGTACCCCGACCTTTACGAAATCCATATTGTAAATCACTAATAATTGCATGATCTTCTGCCCAGTCTTGCAATCTTTCAAGTAATATCCTACCTACTATTTTAATTGTCGAATCTAGCAGGGAAATTGGACGGTAGCAGGCTGGGTTGTCCCTGTCTCCTTTTTTAAAAATTGGGACGATAATGGAATCATACCAGGTAGGGATGAGACCCCGAACACCACAAGCATTAAAAACCTGGGTCAAGAGAGGTCCCCATAACTCTAAATTCGACTTAAAAAGATCAACCGGGACACCATCAAGGCCCGGTGCTTTACCCCGCGCTCATTTTTATAGCCTTGATGACCTCGCTTAAAGAAAATTGTAAGGAAAGAGAAGACTCATATTGCAGGGACTCAGATTTCACTATGTTAATATTTTGAACCTGTTCCTGTTGTTCGGTACTCGAATACAACTTAGAAAAATGAGCTATCCACTCAGTCTCAGTAATTGAAATCTCTAAGGCAGAATGATCTTTTTCATCAAAGAGTGGAGCATTGACTACCTTCCAAAAAGCCTTGGGGTCACGATCCATAGATGCCCTTCTAAGATTTTCCCAGGCCTCGTTTCTTATACACTTTTTCCTTTCTTTAATGATTTTATTATATACCATTCTTGCCTCTCTAATTTTCCCCCTATTTTTATTTTCCTCCGTTAAACACAGCTTTAAACTTTTATATGCTTTGGTACATTTATGGTCAAACCAACCTTGCTTCGCTTGTTTGCCTCTCTTACTGGTTCTGTACATGGAGTCCTTTATTTCTTTAGATACTTTGACAAAATTATCTATAATATCCTGTTCCGAACTATTCTCATCTAGGCAAATTGCAAAACTGTCCCTGCATTTAGTAATAATTGAACTAGTAAAGATTTCCGGTACTAATTTTATCCACTTGATTGCGTAACCATTTTGTCTATTTCCGGCTACATTTTCCACCCTATGTGTTAAATCAGTCTTTGAATTAAAACCTTTTTATGGGCTTCTATTTCTATACTAATTGGAAAATGGTCACTTAAAACAACATCATGTCTAATAAAATCGCCCACTCTCTTTGCATGGGTATTAGAAATCAAAACAAAATCAATAGTTGAAAATAATCCACGGCCATTAAATGTTGGACTGAATGCGACAGCAGGTGTACATAACATGTTAGCAAAGCCTAAGTCATTTTGAAACAATAAGTCGTTTAAACACTCTCCCAATAATGTATGTGCAAAATGAGCAAACCCCTGGCCCTTTTCAAATTGAAAACCACAAATACCTTTGTCCGCATATTGACATAATGGGGAATTAAAATCCCCTCCCATGATGACTAACGTATCTTCGGATAAGCGAAGTTGCATATTATGTAATTCATTAGTTAAAGCATTTAAAATATCAACAATTCCCTCTAGCGGTACATTATTATAAAAATTCACCAAAATAACAAATCGATCGATCTAAAAACAGCCCAACGATTTGATAATAAGGATTACTAACGTTTCTATAAAGAATCTTAAAATCAAGATAATTTGAAACATATAAAGAAAGACCCCTTTAGTCTCTACCATGTGGCGATGCCACTGCTGGGGAATGAAAAGTTCTAAAGCCATTAATATGGACTGGTTCCAATGTCCATGTTTCCTGCAAAAATAATATATCAAAGTTTGTCACAAACTTAACCCATACACTGTTACCCGCTTTGTTTTTTAATCCTGCCACATTCCAGGAAAGGAAACTGCATTTATCGATTTTTACTTTAGATCGACTATTATTCAACAACTGTTCTCCACTTACCATCACAACTGGGTTATAATCAAGAACCGTATCTTGTTCGACTAAGTCACTGGTTTCCATCTGCAATATATCTAAATTAGAACTGACCTTTTGGCGCAATCCTTTAATAATCTAGTACCATCTAAACAAATTTGTGTATCCTCACTTAATGCCATCTCCGTCCCCTCCCACCCTAGTTCTTTCTCCGTTGAACTTATTGGAGCTGGATATTGCAGTCAATCTATTTCTTCCATATTCGCCCATGAATTAAAGCGATTGTGCAGCGGGAGATTAAATAAAGGCCTATTGGCCGCAGTTGCAGATTCCCTTCCTGAATCCCTTCCTGTCAACATCAAGTTACTAGTAGGACGGTAAAAGAAACCAAGGGGAACTAAACTCACACCTTGATCAGATATAATATCTCTACTGACTCTACTCAGTAGAGTTTGAACAAGTTGTGGCGTTTGTAAGGATAAAACCACACAGTCCCCTGAGAATAACTTCGTGCCCTTACCAATCCAATTTACTCGCCTGATCATTTTAAATTCTTCAAAGACCCTCTCTAACAAGCCTGTCCTCACACTTATCCAATTGATAGTTCTATTCCTTAAAGTTTCCCACGTTTCATTCATACCTCCTTCTAATTTCGGTACATTAACTAAAATGACCACATAGGGAGTGATCGCCGGTGGCAGTTCTAAATTAGGTAAGATATTCTCTACCCCAAGATGGGTTGCAGGTCTCATTCTTGTCTGTTCACGAATTGGCGACCGAAACTTATTCGTATGCAGGATAGGATGAACAATCCTAGAATGTTTATCTATACCATTTTGACGATGCACATTACGAGCTGTGGTATTCTTTGTCTCTAAGACAGTCTTCTCTTTTTGAACATCTCGCCAACTATTAGACCCGTTATAATCCAAGGAAGCGGTGGGGTTTTGTTTTACCTCTATCCCTGCCCATTTCTCACTCAGTTTCTCCAAGGGGTGAGTTCTTTCTAAACACTGTATTAACATAGTCTCAATTTGCGCTGTTTTGCCTAAAAAAAAACCATCCATTCTCTCTCTTACAAATGAATCCAGCGGAATACAATGTTCTGGAAATCTTATACCACTGCATTCAGGGATTTTATTGTATTCTCTTTATTATGATTGTAGAAACAAACATAATCTCAATGATACCTAAAAAGTATGACATGGGCAAGTGTCATAATCAAGGTAAGCCATTTTGTCTAACAAGTAAAGCTTTGCTTTTACACAGATTATCATCACATATAAAATTAAGTTGATTGTTCCTTGAAAAGTTCAAGGATTTAAATTTTTATTCAAAGAACAAACACGCATCCATGGCATCATCTATATAAAAGTTAAATATAATGTATATATACACATCACTCAAAAGAATTGGAAAGTGGCCTGCACATGCTGACCAGAGTGGATTATCTGTCTTGCTCAACTGTGGCACAATATACCTCTAGTAACAATAGATTGTCAGCTGATAAACAGATTGTTAGTGTATAGGAAAAACAATGTCATATATAGTATGTAAGAAATGAGGGGTAGTGCTGCACCTCCCCTGTGTATCTTTGGTGGAGTGACAGGAAATCTTCTAGCCTGCGTATTGCCTGCATATTGCCTAACAGAAATTTCTACTATAAATATTACTAATATAGCACTGTTATTTGTCCTATAAATCAAAAAGATGTTTTGTGAGTGTTCATTTTTAAAAAGGACTATACCTTTAATTTTGAAATCATGTTTGTGTTGCATGTCCTCACTTTCCTCCATAAGTAGACTAGTATTGTTCGACATTACAAATATTGACAGACAAGTCTTTGAGGGACACAAAGTTTTGCTAAGTATTGGTGCGATGGTCCCTGAGACAGGAGAGCCAAACAACCCTAGGTTTTAACAGCTGACACACAGTAGCCCAGCCCTGAACTGTGAAATCACAAATAACTCTGTATCAGCCTCTCTCAAGAATTTGTTTAATACGAAAGAAAAATATGGATCCTCAATTTGATTAGTAATGTAAAAGAAAATGAAGGTCTGCCATTATAAACATGCATAATGGCCAAATGTTTGAGAGTCAATATATTGCCTAAATGGTATAAACTATCATTGTTTAAATGTTGTTTCTTTTTTTTATAAGCAGCAATATCTTAGTAATTAGTCTCAGCTGTGTAGGTCACACTGCTTGAGGCAAAATCACAAGCCTTAAGTGGAAGCAGCAATCTTGCTGATGATGATCTTCAAGACCAGCCTTGCCCATCAGGTTTGTGTGGCCAGTACCCTATGCCTCTCCCACTCCCGGAGGGCACAATATCTAATACTTCTAGCAGAGTCCTGTCCCTAGTATCCAGATTATTGTCCCCAAAAGCCCTCTGTGACCCCACACTATCAAACACTGTGACTTGCACTATCCTGGCTCCTGTGACAACCACAGTCATCACATCTGCTGTTCAGCCACGACGCACTACACCTGTGGCCACCCACTCAAGGTCACAGGGGGAATATATGATGTTACAACGCACACCATTACAACGCATGCTTTTTCAACGCAGTTTTTACAACACGACTACCATTACATCACAAGTATTTACAACGCATGTACATAGGGATACATTTATACTACCATTACAACTCAGACTAGTACAACGCATGTATTTACTACACATAATGGACAGTAATTTAGAATATTAATCTAGTTTTTTCTTTTGTCACCCACCCTCTGGGATGGGATGGGATGCAAGGGAAACAGGAGTTTTGAGTGGGGAAGTGTATTAATACCCGGGTATTCATTTTAATACCCGGGTAATAATTTAACTACTCCAGCAATAATTTTAAAACCAGTATATTAAATAATGCATATTTTTTTTTAAACTAAAGAGTTACCCAAAAATAAAAATACACATTAATGTAGATGTAGAACACTTTTTCATAAAATAAAAAACCCTAGAGACATTTTTTAAAACAGCATCCACATACAAGGTATTGACGGCATACAAAGCAAGAGAAAAATTGTGTCCTTCAGCTATTTCTACAACATCAGGCAAGCCATCCTCTACTCAAATTGGATGCCATTCTAAGACGGAATGTAAAAACCAAACCTTCACACACATAATTAAAAAATATACCTTCAGTCAGGTTCTGAATCATGCGGAAAAATTGTTTAGGAAACATATGTTCCTTTAAATTTTCATTTACCCATTCTAAACGTATAAATTAAGCCGACCACCATTTTGTCCTCAGTGGTGCTCAGACTTTCCAGACAACCACATGCATCTGGAGTAGGAGGAGAAAGCTGCCACTTTGGACCTGAAAACACTGCCATCTAATAACTAAAGTAAGTGTACTTCAAACATGAAGCACAATTAGTTAAATAACAATAAATTGGCAAAAGTGAAATTAAATCAATTTTTTCAGATTTTGAAAAATCATCCAGCGATATTTTCCACCTTAAATAAAGTAAAAATACTATCCCAACTCCACAGGGGGCTTGCCTCAGGGAAGGTGCTGGTCAGTAGTGGGGGGCAAAAATACTATTGTAACTCCACAGGGTACTTGCCTCAGGGAAGGTGCTGGTAAGTGGTGGGGGGCAAAAATACTATTCTAACTCCACAGGGTGCTTGCCACAGGGAAGTTGCTGGTCAGGGGTGGGGGACAAAAATTACTATTCTAACACCCCAGGGTGCCTGCCTTGGGGAAGGTGCCGGTCAGTGTTGGTGGGCAAAAATACTTTAACTACACAGGGTGCTAGCCTCGGGGAAGGTGCTGGTCAGTCGGGGGGGGCAAAAAGTACTGTTCTTACACCACAGGGTGCATGCCTCAGGGAATATACTGGTCAGTCGTGGGGGGGGGGAAAATACTATTCAAACTCCACAGGGTGCTTGCCTCAGGGAAGGTGATGGTCAGTGGTGGGGGCAAAATTACTATTCTAACACCACAGGTTGCTTGCCTCAAGGAAGGTGCTGGACACTGGTGGCGGGCAAAAATACTATTCTAACTCCACAGGGTACTTTCCTCAGGGAAGGTGCTGGTCAGTGGTGGGGGCAAAAATACTATTCTAACTCCACAGGGTGCTTGCCTTAGGAAAGGTGCTGGGCAGTGGTGGGAGGCAAAATTACTATTCTAACATCACCGAGTGCTTGCCTCAGGGAAGGTGCTGGTCAGTTGCACTATGAAATGTAAACAATTTAAAAGAAACACAAAGTCCTATAATTTATTTTTTCACAGGTTAATTTATCTGAGAAAAACATTGGATTGAAAACCATTCACAGGACAGGAAACCATCTTCCAAACAGAGGTTAAACAAACCAAAGGCCTATCACAGGTATAATTGTTCCAAATCCTTATGTTGTAACTAAAACTAAGCAAAACATTTCTTCTAACCAATTAGGAACTGAAATGAAGAACAATCTGTTACAGGAATCCAATTTTAATTTGTCAAACTGAAGCAAAAGTGAGAATGTTTTATGAAACATCTGTTTAAAAATCCACTTTACGTTTTAGACCAACCCAAACTCACACCGAAAAAAAAGAATTAAAACAGCTGAATCAGTTTGAAGAAAACAATCAAAATCAGCAAAAGAACAGACAAGCAAACCAAGCAAGTTTACGGAGGTGAGGCAAACTACATTTGCAATTAAAAATGCCTATTTCTCTTTTCAAAGGACCTAACTACAAACCATTGAAAAGAATCAAACCAACGAAAAGTGAAAATCATGACAAAATATAATCAGCATGTTCTTAGTACACTCAATAGGCAACCTAAATTATTAACCAGTTTTTTTTACAGTTTGTAAACAATAAACAATGCCAAACTACATAAGCTTTTTACAACAGCAATAGAAATTAAAACTTGATTGCAGAAATGTCATCGTACAAACGTGTAAAAATAACATTTTCTATGCAGGCTAAAAATTCTTTTAAAAAGCAATAACACAAAAACTCTTTTTCAGACCTCTTTTACAGAAAACACCATAATGGCATCAAGAAGACAAGCCAGTTATCTTATGTCCCAAAGAGGAAATCGTCTCCTAAAATATGGTGGCTATCTTTATTGTAAGGAGAGACTAACTGAGCCCAGGAGTCATTGGAGGTCTGTGCAATATTGCTCATCCCATTGCACAGGCAGAGCGGTTACTCTTGGAGATACTGTTGAAAGGACCACAGAGCATAACCACTGTGCCTCTGCAGTGGAGATGGAAGTAACAGAAAACATTAAACAAATGAAAGACCCTGCATGCACCTCCAATGAACCCCGTGGCTCAGTTTTGAGGGAGGTATCCCAAAACATTCCTATGCATGTAGCTAGTTCTATGCCCACAATCCCTAACTTAAGAAGAATTATTCAAAAGAAAAAACAGGCAAGTAACCCTCAACGTGTAACACCCCAAACATTCTCTGATATTACATTCCTGCTTAACTGTCACTGTTACTAATGAAACCTTTCTATTCCACAACAACAAAAACCCTCAAAAGAGAATACTAATGTTTAGCACACCCCGTAACCTTTTGAAATTGGAAAGTAGTGATAATTGGATGAGACGTTTAAATCCACACCCCATCCATTCACCCAAATATACACTATTTATGCCTACATTAACAACACAGCAGTTCCCTTAGTATACTGTTTACTCCCTGATAAACAATCCTCAACATACACTGAACTTTTATCAGTGGTAAAATCTAAAACTCAAAACAAAAGTCCTAGAAAAGTGATAATTAACTTCGAATTATCAATGATGAACACCATTACTAAAACCTACCCGGAAACCCAAATTCAAGGATGTTTTTCTCACTTTTCACAGGCATATTAGCGAAAAATTAAAAAAACATGCTTAGTTGAGGATTACATATCAGACAGTAAATTGCAATTTGAATTAAAAACTAACAGCATTGTGCTTTGTTCCACCTGACAGTGTGGATGAATACTACACGTCAATTACTGAATCAGACTAGTTTACTGCAAATGAAGAAAAATTAGGCACACTACTAAATTACTTCGAGGACACATGGATTGGCCATCTAACCAGGTCGGGTCGCAGAAGGAATCTGAGGATTCCTGTCAAGTGGTGGAACATTTACACAATCTGCTTAGGGGGAGGAGCAAAGACCAATAATGCCATGGAGGGATGGCACAACTCCTTCAATAAATCGATTGGCAAACCTCACCCTAACTTTTATAATTTTTGGGAAATTTTGAAGAAGGTGCAAAGTTTCCAAGAAATGAGAATAGCGCAATCATTGACTGGTAGTCTGAACCCACGAATTACAAAAAAAACAAAGGAAATGTCTGAGAGATTATTGGGACAAATTCAACAGTTTTCGTTGATGGTGGCTTCAGACTACCTAGACAATATTGCTAACATACTACATCTCTGAATATGACTAACACCTATTCTATCTTACTTGCCTGTTTTGCGTTTTTTAAAATTCACTGTATTTGGATTTCTTTTTTAAAAACACATTTTTTTAAAATTTAGAAAAACGGGACACTACCTTCAGTCGTCTTCCTTCGACTCTTGTTCCTCTTCAAAATCCACTTTCCTGCAAGAGTCTGTAGCTACCCAAATGTCCAAAGTGTGTAACCATAATCCACAATTCGATTCAAAGCCCATGTTTAAATTTAAAAAAGACAGATTGGCATAGCCATTTTTATTTGCAAATCAAATGCTGCAAATTAATCTGTGTTCCCTAAAAAACGCACCCCCAAAAAAATCCCGAAAATGTGAACAAAACTGGCAAAAAATGCAACAAGAAATCCAGCGTAGCAATCCTCTTTCCATCGATTTTCATTCCAAGATGTCTCCGAAAAAAATAGAGTTTCAAAAATACTCCAAAATGTCTAAAAGTTTTGTAATGGCGAACAATCCCATCGGCGTAGTCCAAAAATCCACGTGGTTGAAGATCCATGAAAACACATCTCTTTTAAAAAAAGGTTGTGACGCCGAAATAAATGTTTCGAAAAAAAAAACATTACTTCTATTACACTTTGGTTTAAAAAAATAGAAATTCTTCCCAATAGAGAGTTCTTTTTTTTTTTTTTCAACCAACAGTATGAAATTCACAAAAAAAAAACCCCGTCATGAGCGTGCAACTGCGAACTGCATAGGAATGAACTTGGTGTTAAAAACATAAAAAAGCACAACTACGTACATACAACCATCTAACTACCTCCCTCAACTCTCCTTACAATAAAGTATGCCTGCCACAATGTCTAATAAAAAAGTTAAGTTTCACTTACCTGACCGCAGCTCTTCCTTGCATCTGATCTTGACCGCGACGCTCCACCAACTGTAGAAGCATACGCTCAACTGTGAACGTCATCTGAAAAAGTAAAAACGAAAAAAGAACAATTTCACCCATTGAATACAATTGGAAACCGTGGGAAAAATGTTAATATGTAAATGTACTTTTTTTTTTTTTTAAATAAAATATTTAACATGTATGTGTAATAAAAAAAAGTGTTAATTTTATATTTTTTTGAATAAAAGATTAAAAATAAATTTAATCTGATGTATTGGTCTTTTATTACAAAAACTATTATAAATGTTTATACATTTTTATAAGTTAATCAAATTTATTTTAAAATGTTATTGAGTACATAAATACTTTTTTTTATAAAATGATGTTTAATTTCTTTAAATTGTCATATATTTTAAATGTATTTTAATAAAACTACTGTCCCTTGTATTTAATAATTATTAAACTATTTCTAAAAATACATTAGTAGGATTTAACATTTTTAATTTTTACATTTTAATTTTTAAATTAAAGTTTTACATATTACAGCATTTTTTGAAAAAGTGATATCTGTTAAAAAATGTATACCTGGGTATTTTAAATAAATACCCAAATATTAATACACTTCCCCACCCAAAACCCCTATTTCCCTGGCATCCCATGCCAGAGAAAAGGTGTCAAAACCCGTCTAAGATATTAATAATTACATTAAAAAAAAATTGTTAAACAATGTAATACATATTAAAAAATTAATACCTGGGTATTTAAATAAATACCCAAATATTAATACACTTCCCCACCCAAAACCTGTCTAAGATATTAATAATTACATTTAAAAAAATTGTTAAACAATGTAATACATATTAAAAAATTAATACCTGGGTATTTAAATAAATACCCAAGTATTAACACACTTCCCCACTAAAAACCCCTATTTCCCTGGCATCCCCCCCGTCAAAAAAAGCTTTTCCTATGGAAACTAGGTCATAACTGTAACGACCTACTGGCGACTGCCAGTAGGTAATATATAACGATATTGGTATTTAAATGAGGCATTTGATTGCTCTGCTTCTGTGCCCAACTGTCACGCTGGCCTGTGATCAAGGGCGTAAGCCCGAAATGCGTTAGGCCCAGTGAACTTACAGAGATTGCTGCATTTATGGAATAAAACACATTTTTAACCTTTCTGCGAGTGCAACTCTTTTTGGGGCAAACTTTGATATAGAGATATAGATATATATATACACACACATTTGTATTGAAGGATTATAGGCAGTGTGCAAGTAATTAAGGATGTAAAACAAACAAATCATTAAGGACTCATCCTTGGATCAAACATTTGAAAACAACAGCCATTGCAGCCATGAGTGACTACATGGTATGTGCATATGATTAAGACTCAGTGGAGTCGAAACGCGTTATGCCATTTTTCCTGCCAAAATAAAGAAGCTATTCACGAAGCACAGTGGATGGGGTTGTTCATGCATGCCAGGAGATGGAATACTAGTTCGTGTGGAATATTTGAGGATTGACACTCCTCTCACAATCCGATCCGGGAGGCTGAACGCGCCCTGAATTGTCACAGTTCGTTTGGATGTAATTGATGGGATGCCCGCCGGCTGAGAATGTAGAAATACGAAATGATTGAAGCAGGGCCACTGTTGTGAGGCCCACACATGAATTTTGGAAAACTTTGTGTATGCAGCCAGGATTTGCAGGAAATTGGGACCCCTGCACTCTGTGCCATGTTAAGGAAAGAAAGGCAGGCAAGCTTTTATTCTATTGAAGTATTACCAAGGAAAGTCACAACTTTGTATTTTTAAACATGGTACTGTAATCTCTGCCACTCATGGAATTGGTCCTTTAAAGGCACAAAAGAGACAATGAAATTATGTTCAATGACAAAGGTTGTAAAGGTTTTTTGAATTTGGTGACGGCGGAGACACATGCACTTTTTTCGCCAAGAAGCTGTTAACGCAGCACAGTGGATGGGGTTGTTCATGCATGCCAGGAGATGGAATGCTAGTTCGTGTGAAATATTTGAGGATGGACACTCCTCTCAAGCCCCGATCCGGGAGGCTGGGTGCCCTGAAGAGTCACAGTATAGATAGATAGGATAGATATCTTGGGATTTTACATGCACCTGGCACTTTGCTTTTGAAACTGCAAAATAAAATTATGAAAGCAGTTGAACTTTAATAAACTGCTTCTCAAGGATTCTCTGCGCGCCGCCCTTCTGTTTCACCTTGGATTGAGTGCATCGGTATATGCAGGGCATTCCTCAGGAGTTTTGCTGGATAGAGATAGAGATATATCTCCACCGTTCTCTGAAACTTCCCTTCCGCGGGGAACAAACGGATGCGAACCCACGTTTTCGTGCTGTCATTTTTTTAGTTTATTGTTTAGTCACCACAATCGCCATGACGCGTTTCGGCCTGACACGGCCTTGATCACATGACGCGCTCTGGGAGTCACATTACTCTTTTTAAAGTGCTAGGTGCAATAACACGTGATAATTTCATCATATAGACATGGAAGAAATACTTATATCTTTTCATTATCTAAGATAGGTCTGTGCAAATCAGCAATAAATAAATAACGGGTTAAAATCCACATAGTATAAATAGATATAAAACGAATTTACGTAAAATACATAAAAATGGTTATAAAAGTATTCAAACATTGTCATTTAAAACATAATGTTGTCAATTTACATGTGGGTGTAGTAAAAACATCTGCTATACCTATATAATACAATAAAGTACATGTAATGTGTTTACACGTTTCACTTGTTTAGCCCTTGCTTATTAATTGTTATACTTGCACAGAAACGTATTCGTAACCTATATCTTTCTAATATGATGGCATTTCCTATCCTTGTCTAAAGTGCTCAGTGAAATATATAAAAAAACGTGCTACCCTGGAACTACCCGTGTTCCTAAAGTATAAATAAATAAATTAAATGGGGTGTTAAGTTAAAATTAAATAGTAAACTCATTAAGGCTTAATGCTTACTGCAGCATGCTGAAGAGATAATAGAATCAGGATAGTTAATTGATCATTCATGTTGTACTGACATCCAGTGGGGAAGTTACCATGCTATGATCACCTGTCATAATCATTATAACCAAGTATAAAAATCCTCACTGGAGTGGTGTCCATTGGAAGTCTTGGTGTCAAGTTCTAAAATATATTGTGTTTCTAGGCGTCTAAGTTTAGCCTCTCTGTTACCTCCTCTCCTGGACATTGGAATGGCGTCAATTATGAAGTAAGTGAGATGGTTTAGGTTGTTGGCATGAGTTTCTTTAAAGTGTCGCGCTATGGGATGTGTCTGGTCACTGTTGGCGATTGCTCTCATGTGTTGCAGTATGCTCTTGTGGGCCTGTTACTTGGTACTACCCACATACTGCAACCCACAAGAGCACTCCAACACGTAGACCACATACTCCGTGTGACATGTAAGGAATTTTGTAATTTTGATGGGATCCTCTGTAAACGGGGTTTTGTAGGATGTTCTATTCGTCCCGTATTTACAGGCCCGGCAAGTATTCCACTTTACAAACCCCCTACGAGCAGTAAGCCAATTGGTCGATGGTTTAATCTCAGGACTGCTACTAACCAACAAGTCTCTCATGGACTTTGATTTCCTGAACGTAATGCTAGGATGTTTAGGCAAAATGTTCCCAATTACGGGATCACTTTTTACCACTGGCCAATTTTTGTTTATAATCTTTCGTAAAGTACTGTGTTCTTTACTATACATGAGAATAAGTCTGGTTTCAGTGTCTGTTACATTGGCATGGCTTGGACTTTTGAGTGCTTTTTTAGTTAATAAATCAATTCTGTCCAAGCTGTTGGCTTTTGTAATGGCTGTATTTATGGGTTTTTCATTGTAGCCCGCTCCAAAAACCTAATTTTGCTGAGTTGTTGTGCCTCAGCAAGGTCGAGTTCAGTACTGCATGTTCGGCGTATCCTCAACATCTCTCCATATGGTATACTGTGGACAAGATGCCGAGGATGTCTCGTGGCATGCAGCAAACTATTGCCTGCGGTTGGTTTTCGGTAAAGTTTGGTTTCGATTTTTTGGTCTTTAATGTAGACTTCCACATCAAGGAAGTACACACTTGTGCTGCTGATGATAGCAGTAAAATGGAGATTTACGCTGTTTTTATTAATATTTCTCACAAAGTCAAGGGCTGATTCTTCTGTACCTTGCCAAATCACAAATAAGTCATCAATGTAGCGTAACCAAACTTTCACGTGACTATCTACAGCTGACTTATGTTCTCTGTTTAAAACCATCTCCTCCCACCAGCCCATGTGGAGGCAGGAGTAGCTAGGGGAGAAACACGCCCCCATAGCTACTCCTCTTATTTGCTGAAATACCTGGTTTAGAAACAGAAAGTAGTTATTGTTGAGGCAGTACAAAATCATTGCAGCCAACATTTTATTGTGATGGGCCAAATGTAACGGTCTAGAGTCCAAATAATGTTCTATTGCCCTTATTCCATCCTTATGATGGATGCTGGTATAGAGGGACGTTACATCAAGACACATAAGCAAATAACTTGAGTCCCATTTGTATGTGTTTAGAAGTCTCAGAAAATCTCCTGTATCTTGAACAAAGGAGGGTAAGTTTTTAACAAAGTCTTGCAAGAAGAAGTCTATGTATTTAGATGTATTTTCCAACAAACCTCCTCTTGCTGAGATTATTGGCCTACAGGGTGGTGTTGTAACAGGTTTGTGTAGTTTCGGGATAAAATATATGACAGGCATCACAGGATGTTCATTTTCAGAAACTTTAACTCATCCATGCTCAACAATCCTGCACTACGCCATGCATTCAGTTTGGAATAATACTCGCTCCATGATGTACGAACTGTTTGCATGTTGCTTCTTTTGTAACAATTTGCGTCCTCCAATTGTTGATGTGCCTCCTTCATATATTCATTGCGTGGCCAAATAACAATATTTCCGCCCTTGTCGGAATTTCTAACAATAATCTGATCGTTCTTCTGCAATTTATTAATCAACCTGTTTTATGCATTCTGTTGATAATTGTATTTATGTGACCTGGCAGAATTAAATTTTAGGCCTTTTATTTCCGTAGTAACTAATTCACCAAAGATATCAAGAGAGTCTCTGACTGCAATGGGTTGGAATGTTGACTGGTTTGAAATTAGTTCGAGTTGTACAAAAAAACATTCCCACTTGGACTTCCAACATCACTTGCAACGATTGTACTTTCCTGTGCTAACTCCTGCAGGTTTGCCAATATTTCTGCATCTGCTGCAGTCAAAGTGCCAGCTTTTTCTTGGCTGTTAGTATCAACTTGTGTTGTTGTAGTTTTATTTGTATCATTGTGATTCGCCAGATGGTATTTTTAAAGTTTGTTTGCGGATGAATTTGTAAACATCTACGCGGGTTCGTGCATAATCAAAGTTACTTTCAGGACAGTACGACAGTCCTAATTCCAACAGTTGTATTTCAGCTTTGTTGAGGCTCATGGGAGACAAATTCACAACTGTATTGGTCTTGTTGTTTACTTGGGTATTTACTTGCGTTGCCATTTTTTGCTGGACTGTGTTTTCTTGTTGTTGGCACCTCCGATTACACTTGCGCCTTTCTCTCCGTTTTGAGTTGAGTCTTTGTTTGTTTGTGGGTTTTGTTTGCGAGGTCGTAGTGTCTGTTTTCGGTCTTGTCTGAGATAATTTACCTCCTCTGCAAGAGAAAGCTTGTGAAACCCCAGACGTGATGACATTCTTAATTGATCAGTCTCAGTCTCGCTCTCAACTGCCGAACTCAAGTCAGATGCAGAGGTTGATGATATTGCTGCCTCCCTCCTGCTGGTTTGCGCATCTTCCCATTGGATGGCCTTTTTTGGAGCTTTAAGGGCGTCGTACTTTTTTGCAAAGATGAATACTTGTCCCTACTCATAGTCTTGTTTGTCCCGCTGAAACTTATAAGTTTTGCGTTTCTTTACGATTTCTTCCTCTTTTTCTAACCTGGCCATCATGTCTTCACGATATTTCTTGATCACCGGTGTGACCTCCATTTTGGCAATTTCTGTATTCAGCTCATCAATTTGTTCTTGCAGCTTTATTCTGTCACTTTCGGCGTATTTGACCAGAATTTCTACTAATCGTTTCGACGAGTCGAGATTGCAGTCCGCCCACTCGCATAACATCTGCGGGTCGGGATTTTCATAGCTTGGGGCAATCATTATTCGTAATCCCCTGGGAATGCGTCCTACTTGTAAATATCGGCCCAGAGATCTGTGTTCCCACCATTTCAATTGCTCCATTCGCATCAATTTTTCCAATTTTTTAAACATATCCCCGATACTTGTATTCCTCCCGTGTAACGGGCCACTTGGAGCCGACACTTGCTCTGAAGTGCTGGGGGCATCATCAAACATTAACTCAGACGCTGCTTCACGACTCCGCAGCGTGTCTGCGGTCATGTCGGCTAAACGTTATTAAACTATTTCACGTACAAGCAAAATGGTGTAATTCCGATGTTGGTCTTGTACACACCTCCTCTACCAGATAATTCCCAATGTTCCTACCTTGACTCGTGGTAACCGATCTCCACATCCTCCGACACGCTTCTTGCCACCACTCCGAAGGTGGAATCCATTTCGTGGATATCCGGGGGCTGTTGTGACTTTCTCGTTAGAGACTGCAAAAGATTTCCGGTAATGAACCAGACGCAGCTTCCTGTCACTCTGCCCAAATGCAAGGAGGGGGTTCGCCAATGCCGAGGAAGCCTTCTCGGCACAAATATCCAACTCCACCATTCTCTGAAACTTCCCTTCGCAGGGAACAAACGGATGCGAACCCACGTTTTCGTGCTGAAATTTTTTAGCTTATTGTTTAGTCACCACAAATCGCCATGACGAGTTTCGGCCTGACACGGCCTTGATCACATGACGCGCTCTGGGAGTCACATTACTCTTTTTAAAGTGCTAGGTGCAATAACACGTGATAATTTCATCATCTAGACATGGAAGAAATACTTATATCTTTTCATTATCTAAGATATGTCTGTGCAAATCAGCAATAAATAAATAACGGGTTAAAATCCACATAGTATAAATACATATAAAACGAATTTACGTAAAATACATAAAAATTGTTATAAAAGTATTCAAACATTGTCATTTAAAACTTAATGTTGTCAATTTACATGTGGGTGTAGTAAAAACATCTGCTATACCTATATAATACAATAAAGTACACGTAATGTGTTTACACGTTTCACTTGTTTAGCCCTTGCTGATTAATTGTTATACTTGCACAGAAACGTATTCATAACCTATATCTTTCTAATAGGATGGCATTTCCTATCCTGGTCTAAAGTGCTCAGTGAAATATATTAAAAAACGTGCTACCCTGGAACTACCAGTGTTCCTAAAGTATAAATAAATAAATTAAATGGGGTGTTAAGTTAAAATCAAATAGTGAACTCATTTGATATATCATATATATATCCAATAGTTTTGCGGGTTTCCTGCCACAGTGCGGCGGGCGGGCTCACAGCGAGGTCGCGTACCTCAATCATCCATCCGTTAGATTTCTTGATGAAAAAACCAATGCCGAGCCCAACTCCTTCAGTGTGAGTAATGCTTTATTGTTCCATACAGCGAAAAACGCCAGACGCGTTTCGGAACAGCCGCTCCTTGTTCACGGAGTGAAGGAGAGGCTGCTCCGAAACGCGTCAGGCATATATATATATATATACACACACATATACAAACAACCAATAAAACCATTAATATATATTTAATTCAGTAACAAAAACTGTATGAATTTAGGCAATGAATAAAATATTACAAATGTAAAACCCCAGAAAACACATTTACATAAAATACTATCAACATTAAAACACATTTAAAAATAAAAACTAGTATAAAATATAAAACACAAACAATTAATGCTATAAAATCTATTTAACCAATATTATGAAAACTATTGGAGTCTAAGAATACTAAATATACTATTCCCGTTCTAATTTATGCAACAGTAGGGAAGGTTTGGGACTTCAGAGGGGTTTGATTTACTATTCCTACTAAGTCTGGGTGGTGAACTCCACTCTGCTCGCGGAGTTTGCAGAGTTTTCTGCACTCCGCGTTACGCGGAGCTCGTGGAGTTCTGAAAAACTGCACTTCACGTTGCGGAGCAGAATTTTTTTCCTCGCTCGCGTTAGTCACCGTCAAGTTGGTGAGTGGGAGCGAGGAAAATCCACCTCTCGGTGAGATTTTTCCTCGTTCGCGATCGTCAACATAAAGTTGGCAAGCGTGAGCGTGGAAAATAAACCTCCCGGCGAGATTTCTCAAAGTGGGTGGCCAGATTTCTCATTGCGAGTGGTCGCGTATGCTAACGACCACTCATGTTGAGAAACCGTCCGTTCGCGTTGAGAAAGCTGCTGCTCAAGTAAAAATCTACTTGAGTGGCAGAAAGGAAGCAGCGCCCGCTTGTGCTGTCATGGTGCCGTTCGCGATGATTGCACAGTGCCGACAAGCACCTGGCACTAAAAATCACCGCGAACCGCATTTATCTAACGCACTCAGCTGCTTGCAGAGCTCCACGTAGCGCGGCAGAGTTTTTTTTTGCACTTCGCAGAGTTCCACATAGCGGAACTCCGCGAACTCCACCCAGGCTTAATTCCTACTCCACTCAATATAACAATATGGAAGGCATTAGACTTTGAAGGATTAAAATTAGCCATTTCCACTCCAGTCTAAAGAACAGTATGGAAAGCATGGCTTTTCAGATGGGTAAAATTTACTGTTCGCACTCAAACAGCACAACAGTAAAGAAAGTATTGGACTTCGGAGGGATCAATTTACTATTCCCACTCCAGTCTGTGCAATAGTAGGAAAAGAGTTGGATTTCGGACGAGTGAACTTTACTATTCTCACTCCAAACAGTGCAACATTAGGGAAAGTTTTGAACTGCGTAGAGGTTAATGTTACTATCCTACTGCAGTCTAAGCAAGAGTAGGGTAAGTAACCCCACAAATGTAAAATAAATATTAAACTCAATATAAAAATTATTAATTAAATTAAATATATGTACATTATTATAATTAACTTTCCACCCTATACCCCTACAAGCCAAGCAGCCTGCACCTAAAATATATCTAAAAAAAGTATTCCATAATTTACAAATCTAAAAATATTAAATAGTTAATTAACAATTGCAAATGAATTGTTCATTAATTAATACTTAGTTAAGGACCGGTCTACTCTAGACCCTTACAATCCTGCCAGCCCACAAGTGGAATAAATCAGTATTCCATAATATCCATCAATTAAATGATTAATTTATAATTAATACATATTTGTCAATTAATTATTACTTTATTAACTTCCCACCCCAGACCCCAAAATCAATAAATTAAGTGCCTATCTAACAATGAACAGTAAATTGCTAAATCATTTTTACTTAAATAACTTCACACGGTAGACCTCTACAAACCTAGATTAATATAAAAATTGAATATTAATGTTAAAATTAATAATATTGATATAAATAACAGTAACACAAAATGAATATATGAACTAAAACACATTAAAATAATAAAAAAATGAGTTTTAACAACTAAGGGCCTGATTACAAGGTCGGGCGGAAAGCCTCCGACCAGCTTTTGGGGGCTTGTCGCCCGGCATCATTGGTTTCATTCCGACCGCCCTAATAGGATGACATCGGTCAGAGTTGACCCTGCAGGGGGATCCCACTGCGCTTCCGACAGGCTCAATGAGCTCCTCGGAGCATTGGAGGCTACCATAATTTATTAATGATGGCGGAGCTAGCCTCGACTATGCAGTCATGATTATAATGCAAAAAGAACAATTGATGGACAGAATGCAGAACAATGTCATACATTCACCCCAGTACAGAGATCTGGGCCTACATCCATCGTTTTTTTGCTCCCCATGCCATTCCAGTTTGGACCCAGCCATATGCAAATCAGTCTTGACCCTGCACCCAATGGGAACAGTCCAGCCCGAACTGCCAGGCCAGGTCCTCCCTTGACTGGAAACAAGCATCCTAGGACTGGTTTCGGAGTTCCACCCCTCATCAGCCAGGATAGCTGGACTCCAGTGGCATGGAGAGCACGTCCATCAATTGTGTGTCTTTTGTCATGATTATGATGGCACTTTCCGACACCCTTTCCATATCGGCCTTTCCTAAAAGATCTGTTTCTCTTTAAAGAAAAACATTCCAAATTCACTGGAAAAAAACAAAAGTTAAAGTAACGTTATAGTTATGAGAAACTGATAAAATGATGATCTGAAGAAATTTTCAAGTCGTTGTGTTCTTGTTCTCTTTTGAGAATTATTCTTTATTGAAAATGACGAATACATCAGGCTGATAAAATCCAATATTCAAAATCCATTAGCCGACGCGTTTCGTCCCAATAGGGACTTCTTCAAGGCTCTAATATGAGTTCAGGGTGTATATTCACTTTCAAAATTCTATGTCAGCAACATATTTGAAGCAGACGCTAAGACGGCTTTTACTGGCTACCGTGCCACTTTAATGGTGACTACACAGATATTATACTTTTGTGTCTCAAGACCTAATTGCTGACATAGAATTTTGAAAGTGAATATACACCCTGAACTCGTATTAGAGCCTTAAAGAAGCCCCTATTGGGACGAAACGCGTCGGCTAATGGATTTTGAATATTGGATTTTATCAGCCTGATGTATTCGTCATTTGCAATAAAGAATAATTCTCAAAAGAGAACAAGAACACAACGACTTGAAAATTTCTTCAGATCATCATTAACAACTTGTGTCTAACTGACTTTGAGTGGATATATAACGTCTGTGTGCGGAATTCCTATTTTCTTGTTAACGTTGTAGTTAGGTGAATTTGAAAGTGACCCCATTAACGTTTTGAACTAAAAAAACACAAATTATTTTGCTCCCCCACCATGCACTCTTTATGACCTTACATATTGCCTCATTCATGACATGTTCTATGACATCATTTATGACATCACTGATGACATCTCAATTGACATCATTGGTGGCATCACTGATGACATTATCCAAGCTTCTTTTTTTACACATTACTCTACAAACTAGCATTAACTAATGCGGGCAAGGAAATAGATCAAAATATTGCTCCTGCCTGGAGAGAGAAGCTTTAGTAGCTGTTCCCTTCAGGCGGGAGCAGTGCAGTCTCTGCTGCACGCGGGGAGCTGGCTGGGGTTGCGGGGACCTTGGGGCTCCCCCGTGGCCCCCAATGATTATAGTGTGGGTGCCCTGGGTGGGCACCCACCTTTAAGTGTTGAACACCCCAGTGTCTGTGACCCCGGGACCAATAACAGCTCAAGGAGGGGACCAAGCGGCCCGTCCCCTTTATTTAAATAAGTGGCCCTGGAGAATGGGATACCCTGGGCCCTTGTGTTTTTTAAAGGGAAGGGGTGCCTGATCCCTGAGCCTTATTAAGCCCATTAGGCCTTGGAAACCCCAGGTCCTTATGTTTTTTAAGACCTCCCTCCCCAAGCCATATTAGGACCAGGGGACACCATCCACCAGGGCCTTTTTTTTTTTTTAAAGGGAATGGGGACCGCATGGCCCTGGGGACCCCATGACCCAGGGCCTTATTTTATGAACAGAGAGGGAGTCAGTGAGGACCCCTTCCCTGAGCCTTATTACGCCTGGAGTACCCTATCCCCTAGGGCCATTTTTTTTTTAATTAAAGGGATGTGGGCTGCGCAGCCACCCTCCCCAAGCCATGTTAGGCCCTGGGGACCCCATCCTCTAGGGTCATTACTAAAAAGAAAGGGAGGTGGGCTGTATGGCCCCCCCTCCCCAAACCTTGTAAGGCCCCGGAGAGCCCATTCCCCAGAGCCACTTATTTAGCTAAAGGGGAGGAGGCCGTGCTGCATCCCTCCATGAGCCGTTATCAGTTCCGGGGACCCCATCCCCGGGGCACTCAACACTTAAAGGTGGGTGCCCTTGTGCCCACCCAGGGCATCCAGCAAGGAATCATTGGGCACCGCAGGGGGAGTCCCAAGGCCCCTACAGCCCCAGCCAGCTCCCTGCATGCAGCAGGAATGGCATTGCTCCTGCCCAAAGGGAGCAGCTACTAATGCTGCTCCCTCTGGGCGGGAGCAACATTTTGATCTGTTTCGCTGCCGGCATCACTTCAATAGTCTGTTCCCAGCGGGTGGGAGCATTTTTAAAGATACCGGCTGCTGGGATTGGACTTAGGGCCCAATTATAAGTTTGGCGGTACGACCGCGAAACCCACAGGGTTGGTGCGGGCACCGCCACACTGGCAGTCCGACTGCCCGATTATGAGTTTGGCGGCTGGACCGCCAAAGGACCGCTGCAACCTCTGGGAATCAGTGATCCTTTGGCAGTGTTGCAGTGGTGTGAGGCCAAAATAAGCTGGTGGTGCCGCTGCAACATCGAAAAACATATTATGAGTTTTCTCACATCCATCCTTTTCATGGTGGTGAGACTGCCATGAAAAGAATGGCGGTGAGGAAACTAAGGGGGCACTACAGGGACCCTGTTGCCTTAGAGCCAGGGGATGCATGCAAGGGGGACACCTACCATGGAGTTATGGGGCACCGCAGGAGGTGCCCCAAGGCTCCTGCAGCCCCAGCCAGCTCCCTGCATGCAGCAGGACCTGGCACTGCTCCCGCCCGAAGGGAGCAGCTACTAATGCTGCTCCCTCTGGGCGGGAGCAATATTTTGATCTGTTTCTCTACCTGCATCAGTTGAAAAGTCCGTTTCCAGCGGGTGGGAGTATTTTTAAAGACACCGTCCGCTGGGAGTGGACTTAGGGCCTGATTATGAGTTTGGCGGTACGATGATAGAGAAAAGCTAGAACCTTTCTGCATGCTTTTATACGTGCATAGTTACTGCAGCTTTTTATTTTTAACTGACTTGAATTACACTTTCTAATATCTGTTTGCAACAAATATCTAACAGGTTTTTGATGTGTTTAATTTTACACTAGAAGTTTTATTTTTTCTTCTTGTTTGCAAACATGCTCTCTCTTTCATATGAAAGAGCTACGCACTAAGATTTTAAGTGGCTTATGGCAAAGGTGATGGTATGACCATGTATTATATGGGAAAAAATACTCCTGGCGTACATGATAAGGATATTGCAAGTCACCTCAGAGTTCCATAGCCTTCTAAAGGAACTCGGCCTCTTTCCTTTATATGGTCATGTAACTCCTCGGTGGCTTGCAATATCCTTATAATGTACGGCAAGGGTACTTTATCATATATATATATATATATATATATATATATATATATATATATATATATATATATATATATATTCACTGAAAAAACCATAGGTTTCAGACACGTTATAGTTAGAAATTAGCATTTAAAAAACCTTTGAAATTCACTGAAAAAACCATAGGTTTTAGGGACAGTTATAGTTAGTTGGACATTTCACTCGTACAAAACCATGGAAATTCCCCCGTTACAGTTAGTTCAGCTAACTATAACTCGCGCCCCCGCAATGCACTGCTGATGACGTCACATATTACATCACTCATGACATGGTCAGTGACATCACTGATGACATCACTGATGACATCTCAAATGACATCACTGATGACATCACTGATGACATCATCCAGTGACTGTGTGTTTCTGTAAAGTTTAAATATGTTTAATATATATAGGGAAAGGCGTATTGAAGAATGAGTGGGTGTATAAGTGTCTGAATGGATGATTTAGTACGTGAGTGACTGACTCTACAAGTGAGTGATTAAATGTATCTTACTGAATGCATGGGTTAGTGACTAAACTGTGTGAATGTCTGTATCCGTCTGTCTGTTGGTTTGTAAGCGGCTGCATGGCTTTCTGAATAGCTACATGAGTGTCTACATGGGTTATTGATTGATTGTCTGAGTATCTGTATGGGTGCCTGACTGTTTGTGTGGGTGGGGTGTGTGTGACTCTGTGCATAGATGTGTGAGTTGGTGATTCACTGGGTGCATGGTTTCAAGAGTGCATCTGTGATGGACTGTATGGGTGGGTGAGTGTGTGTATGGGTGTGTTAGTGATTGAATGTATATCTCAGTGGTACATGTGTGAGTAACTACATATGTGAAAGGCAGTATATATGTGTGTTGGAGTATATAAATGGCTATAAGTGAGTGTGTGATTGTGAGAGTGGCTGTATGGATGAGTGTGTACTTGTATCAGTGATTGTATAAGAGTGTAAGAATGTGCTAGTATTTGTATGAGTAAGTGAGCTGGTGTGTGTATAACTGTATAGGTGAGTAAATGGGTGTGTAATTAAGTTTTTTGCATGACTGACTAGGTGTGTGAGTACCTCTATGGATGAGTGGCGGTGTGTGTGTGTTTATATAGGTGTATGAGTGCATATGATAGTCCTGTACTGAGTGACTAAGTATGAGTGACTGTACGGGTGAGTGAGTGGATGTGTGTGTAGACCTAAGAATCAGTGAGTGGGTATGTAGTTTTTGGTGTTGGAGTGTCTATGGTTTTGAGAATGGCAGTCTGTAATTTAGAGTGGGTGTATCAAAAGTTATATTAGGGTGTGAGAAGATGCATGAAATTATAACATGGATGATGTCATCAGTGATGTCATTTGAGATGTCATCAGTGATGTCATCAGTGATGTCACTGACCATGTCATGAGTTATGTAATATGTGACGTCATCAGCAGTGCATTGCGGGGCGCGAGTTATAGTTAGCTGAACTAACTATAACGGGGGAATTTCTATGGTTTTGTACGAGTGAAATGTCCAACTAACTATAACTGTCCCTAAAACCTATGGTTTTTTCAGTGAATTTCAAAGGTTTTTTAAATACTAATTTCTAACTATAACGTGCCTGAAACCTATGATTTTTTAAGTGAATTTCAAAGGTTTTTTAAATGCTAGTTTCTAACTATGCCTACAGAGGTAGGACATGTGAAGAAAGAAGAAAAAACGCACAGAAAGAAGCAAAAGATGTGCAGAAAGAACCAACAGAGGAGCAGAAAGAGGCCTTGTTGCAAAATCATCCTGTGCCCACAACTTTTTCAGACGGGTACTGGTGGTAACTGACTGACTAACCAGAGCCAGTGCTATGCTAAAAGACACTTAGAATACAGTGAAAACACCTACATACACTAGGGAACACTATGCGTTGGGGTACCCCTGTGATTAGCATGACCTCCTCTGCAAGTCCCTAGTACATAATAGGGCAGGGGGATTAAAACTACCTCTTAAAACGCGCTACAGGGCGCGTTTGCACAGTGGTGAAGGGAGGGGGCCTGAGGTGACATGTGTGCAAACGCACCTCGTGGCGCGTTTTAAGCTGCGGGATTAAGTCCCCTTGAATTCTGAGGGTCCCTGGGGCCCAACTAGCCCCCCAGGTACCTACAGTTAGGACCACAAAGCTGAGTTGCAGAGAGGCGTTCCGAGGCCACGCACCTTTTTTCACCTCTCTGCAACGCAACTCTGTTGTGCTTACTGAAGATACCTGGTGGGCTAGTTGGCCCCCAGGGTCACTCAGGATTCAAAGGGAATTAATTCCCCAACTTAAAACGCACCACAGGGCGTGTTTGCGCACATGTCACCTGAGGCCCCGCCCCTCCCTTCACCACTGTGTAAACGCGCCCCGTGGTGCGTTTTAAGTTGGGGGATTAGGTCACCTTGAATCCTGAGGGTCCCTGGGGCCCAACTAGCCCACTAGGTACTTCCAGTAAGCACCACAGGCCTGCGTTGCAACGCCTGTAACAAATTGTGCAGTTGTGTTTAGGTAGTGAAGAGGGTCGTGCTGGGGGTAGTGTTTTAGGGTTTAGGGTAGTGCAGTGGTGTTTGTGTAGTGTAGGGGGTCATGCTGGGGGTAGATTTAGGGTTTAGGGTAGTGCAGTGGTGTTTGGGTAGTGTAGGGAGTCGTGCTGGGGGAGTGTTTTAGGGTTTAGGGTAGTGCAGTGGTGTTTGGGTAGTGTAGGGGGTCGTGCTGGGGGTAGTGTTTTAGGGTTTAGGGTAGTGCAGTGGTGTTTGGGTAGTGTAGGGGGTCGTGCTGGGGATAGTGATTTAGGGTAGTGCAGTGGTGTTTGGGTAGTGTAGGGGGTACTGCTGGGGGTAGTGTTTTAGGGTTTAGGTTAGTGCAGTGGTGTTTGGGTAGTGTAGGGGTACTGCTGGGGGTAGTGTTTTAGGGTTTAGGGTAGTGCAGTGGTGTTTGTGTAGTGTAGGGGGTAGTGTTTTAGGGTTTAGGGTAGTGCAGTGGTGTTTGTGTAGTGTAGGAGGTCGTGTTTTAGGGTTTAGGGTAGTGCAGTGGTCTTTGGGTAGTGTAGGGAGTCATGCGGGGGTAGTGTTTTAGGGTTTAGGGTAGTGTAGGGGTCATGCGGGGGTAGTGTTTTAGGGATTAGGGTAGTGCATTGGTGTTTGGGTAGTGTAGGGGTCATGCGGGGGTAGTGTTTTAGGGTAGTGCAGTGGTGTTTGGGTAGTGTAGGGGGTCGTGCTGGGGGGAGTGTTTTAGGGTTTAGGGCAGTGCAGTCGTGTTCGGGTAGTGGGTTGTGCTGGGGGTAGTATTTTAGGGTTTAGGGTAGTGCAGTGGTGTTCGGGTAGTGTAGGGGGTCGTGCTGGGGGTAGTGTTCTAGGGTTTAGGGCAGTACAGTGGTGTTTGGGCAGTGTAGGGGTTAATGCTGGGGGTGGTGTTTTAGGGTTTAGGGCAGTGCAGTGGTGTTCGGGCAGTGTAGGGGGTCGTGCTGGGGGTGGCGTTTCAGGGTTTAGGGCAGTGCAGTGGTGTTCGGGCAGTGTAGGGGGTGGTGTTTCAGGGTTTAGGGCAGTGCAGTGGTGTTCGGGCAGTGTAGGGGGTCGTGCAGGGGGTGGTGTTTCAGGGTTTAGGGCAGTGGTGTTCGAGCAGTAAAGGGGGTCGTGCTGGGGGTGGCGTTTCAGGGTTTAGGGCAGTGCAGTGGTGTTCGGGCAGTGTAGGGGCGGTGCAAGGGGTGGTGTTTCAGGGCAGTGCAGTGGTGTTTGGGCAGTGTAGGGGGTGCTGCAGGGGGTGGTGTTTCAGGGTTTAGGGCAGTGCAGTGGTGTTCGGGCAGTGTAGGGGGTCATGCAGGGGGTGGTGTTTCAGGGTTTAGGGCAGTGCAGTGGTGTTTGGGCAGTGTGGGGGTCGTGCTGGGGCTGGTGTTTCAGGGTTTAGGGCAGTGCAGTGGTGTTCGGGCAGTGTAGGGGGTTGTGCTGTGGCTGGTGTTTCAGGGTTTAGGGCAGTGCAGTGGTGTTCGGGCAGTGTAGGTGGTCGTGCTGGGGCTGGTGTTTCAGGGTTTAGGGCAGTGCAGTGGTGTTCGGGCAGTGTAGGGGGTCTTGCTGGGGCTGGTGTTTCAGAGTCTAGGGCAGTGCAGTGGTGTTCGGGCAGTGTAGGGGGTCTTGCTGGGGCTGGTGTTTCAGGATTTAGGGCAGAGCAATGGTGTTCAGGCAGTGTAGGGGTTTTGCTGGAGGTGGTGTTTCAGGGTTTAGGGCAGTGCAGTGGTGTTCGTGCAGTGTAGGGGGTGGTGTTTCAGGGTTTAGGGCAGTGGTGTTCAGGCAGTGTAGGGGGTCTTGCTGGGGTTGATGTTTCAGGGTTTAGGGCAGGGCAGTGTAGGGGGTCGTGCTGGGGGTGGTGTTTCAGGGTTTAGGGCAGTGCAGTGGTGTTCCGGCAGTGTAGGAGGGCGTGCAGGGGGTGGTGTTTCAGGGTTTAGGGCAGTGCAGTGGTGTTCGGCCAGTGTAGGGGGTCTTGCTGGGGGTGGTGTTTCAGGCTTTAGTGCAGTGGTGTTCGGGCAGTGTAGGGGGTCTTGCTGGGGGTGGTGTTTCAGGGTTTAGGGCAGAGCAGTGGTGTTCGGGCAGTGTAGGGGATCTTGCTGGGGCTGGTGTTTCAGGGTTTAGGGCAGTGCAGTGGTTTTCGGGCAGTGTAGGCGGTCGTGCTGGGGCTGGTGTTTCAGGGTTTAGGGCAGTGCAGTGGTGTTCGGGTAGTGTAGGGGGTCGTGCTGGGGGTGGTGTTTCAGGGTTTAGGGCAGTGCAGTGGTGTTCGGGCAGTGTAGGGGGTCGTGCTGGGGCTGGTGTTTCATGGTTTAGGGCAGTGCAGTGGTGTTCAGGCAGTGTAGGGGGTCTTGCTGGGGGTGGTGTTTCAGGGTTTAGGGCAGTGCAGTGGTGTTTGGGCAGTGTAGGGGGTCATGCTGGGGGTGGTGTTTCAGGGTTTAGGGCAGTGGTGTTCGGGCAGTGTTGTGGTCTTGCTGGGGGTAGTGTTTCGGGGTTTAGGGCAGTGCAGTGGTGTTTGTGCAGTGTAGGGGTCGTGCTGGGGGTGGTGTTTCAGGGTTTAGGGCAGTGCAGTGGTGTTCGGGCAGTGTAGGGGGTCATGCAGGGGGGTGGTGTTTCAGGGTTTAGGGCAGTGCAGTGGTGTTCGGGCAGTGTAGGGGTCTTGCTGGGGGTGATGTTTCAGGGTTTAGGGCAGTGCAGTGGTGTTCGGGCAGTGTAGGGGGTCGTGCTGGGGCTGGTGTTTCATGGTTTAGGGCAGTGCAGTAGTGTTCAGGCAGTGTAGGGGGTCTTGCTGGGGGTGGTGTTTCTGGGTTTAGGGCAGTGCAGTGGTGTTCGGGCAGTGTAGGGGGTCGTGAAGGGGGTGGTGTTTCAGGGTTTAGGGCAGTGCAGTGGTGTTCGGGCAGTGTAGGGGGTCGTGCTAGGGTATGTGTTTCAGGGTTTAGGGCAGTGCAGTGGTGTTCGGGCAGTGTAGGGGGTCGTGCTGGGGGTAGTGTTTTAGGGTTTAAGGTAGTGCAGTGGTGCTTGTGTAGTGTAGGGGGTCGTGCTGGGGGTAGTGTTTTAGGGTTTAGGGTAGTGCAGTGGTGTTTGTGTAGGGGGTCATGTTTTAGGGTAGTGCAGTGGTGTTGGGGTAGTGTTTTAGGGTTTAGGGTAGTGCAGTGGTGTTTGTGTAGTGTAGGGGGTCATGCTGGGGGTAGTGTTTTAGGGTTTAGGATAGTGCAGTGGTGTTTGTGTAGTGTAGGGGGTCGTGCTGGGGTAGTGTTTTAGGGTAGTGCAGTGGTGTTTTTGTAGTGTAGGGGGTCATGTTTTAAGATGCAACGCTCCAATACCTGACCAGTCTGCACTACATAAAACTGCAAAAAAACTAAAAATAAAAAGTGTTTTGCACACTTTTGTCATTGGGCTATATGTGGGCTACATCTGGGTAATATTTGTGCTACATTTGGGCTCTTTTTCACTGGTGGCCATCTTGGAAGACTTCTTTGTTATGAAGTTTCCTAATTTCCTCATTTACTGCAGTCTCCTCAGTAGGAAATGCTTTCAGTTTTTTACTTTGATTCCATCAAGAAGGCATTCAGATGTGTCTCACATTTGCCATAAATTCAGAATGTTAGCACTCTAGTTGCTCATTAGATCACTGTAGTAAAGCTACTGCTCACCAGGGAGTTAACTGGAAGTCTGCTGCTGGTATTGAAAGTGATTGTTTCAGTCTGCATGTCAGAATTTTCTAATGAAATAGAAGAGGATTTGAGATCTCACTTAAAACATGCACTAAATTTTCTTTTTGCAGCACTAACCATAATTTCTATGGCAAAATGAACCCCCTCATTTTGTTCCTTTTTAAATTAAATGTTTTAAGTGTTACCAGTTTATTCCAATCAAGATGGCTTCAGGTGTGCCATACTTTTGTCATAAGTAAGGCTGTTAGCACTCTAGTTGTTCTTTAGAACACTCTGGGAAGCTGCAGTAGAACACAAAGGCATCAACTGACAGGCTGCTCCTGTTGAAATATAACAGGAAGATATTTGAGATCACACTTGAAACATGTCCTAATTTTTCTTTCCAGAGCACTAACCATAATTTCTTTGACAAGATGAACCCCATCATTTTGTTCCTTTTTAAATTAAATGTTTTAAGTGTTACCAGTTTATTCCAATCAAGATGGCTTCAGGTGTGCCATACTTTTGTCATAAGTAAGGCTGTTAGCACTCTAGTTGTTCTTTAGAACACTCTGGGAAGCTGCAGTAGAACACAAAGGAATCAACTGACAGTCTCTGCCCTTGTTGGATGTACATGTTTTACTGAGAATGTCAGACTTCATTCTCACATGACTGAGAAAGATAATGTGAATTTACAGAAAATATGCTCTCATTTTAGCTTCTGGGGCACCTTCCAAAACTGAATGGGACAAGCATGTGAAAATAGTTCTCTCTCAAACATGATTCATGATATCCCAGCAGAAGGTTTTTCACAGGGTAAAATCACCTTAGAACACACCACAATTCCTGAAATTAGTATGGTACCATCAACAAATGAATTCTAATGTAACTAAAGTCTGTTATCACCCTTTATAGTTCTCCTTTTGGTAACCCTCAAAATCTTCGATTCACTACAATGCATTTCAATGGGGTACTATCATTTATATTGGTCCCAAGATGGCTGCCAGCAATTCCAGGATGAAGTGCTGACAGCCAATCAGATCTCACGATGACATGTGTGGTTAGGCTCCGCCCAGATATATATGTGTTTTTACTTTTGATTTTCTCAGCAACTACTGAACGGATTTACACCATTTAACAAAAAGGGTTCTTTTTGAACCAAGAACTACCTCTTTGCCAAATTTGGTGTAATTCCGTTCAGCAGTTCGGGCTGTAGCCGTGTCTAAAGTTTCCTATGGGAAAATAAATGGGGAAAACACGTTTTGGGACCCCCCTTTTTTCTCGGCCCCCGCTTGACGAATCACCCTGAGACTTTCAGGGTAGGAGCGGACCAGAGCGGGCCATAAAGTTTGAAAATTTCGCGAAGATTCGTCAACCGACGCAAGAGTTATTTCAAATAGAATGTCGCGGATTTCCTATGGAAAATAGGTCCTAACTATAACTATCTACTGGCGACCGCCAGTAGATATATATATATATATAGTACTTGTGGTTATCAGGAATAATGCCAGCCAGGCGCTGAGTCTAACTCCGGATGCCCACAATTATATATTTTTTTATTAAAAAAAGAGCAAGGCGCAGAATTGCAGCTACAGTTTGAGAGGTCGAAGCACTTTGATAAAAGAGAGGCGCTAGCCACCAAAATGTTCTTAGGAATAACACCAAAAGTGGCAAATGCTAATAAATCTTCAATGAGTTTAAAGGAAATGTTCATCAAACTTGAATGAATGTATCCAAAAGAAGGAGTCTGCCAAATGGTGGGACTCAATGACCCACCACTCAATGACCCTCAGAACGTATCTAAATGCCAATCGAATACCTAGCGGATTGCGCATAAGTATTTTTCCCTCTGTAGAAGACCTAGGTGAAACAAAAGCAGGCAGGTGGGAAAGTAGACTTAATGAAACATGCAGAGACTTAATGGAAATGGTCATCGAAATTTCTGATAGTCAAAAAGAGCCATTATTAAAAGAAATAGATGACATTAAAAAAGATATGGAAAGCATAAAATGTCCTGGAAATACATTTAAAAACTTAGAAATATTGGAGAATATCAAAGATAAACATCAAGAGGAATTGCAAGAGATAATGAGAATTAAGTTTTTAAGAGACAAGAGGGCTTATAGGTGTGGGAGAGTCTATATATGTGAGAAAATGTGATGGTGCAATAAGAAAAGATGCTAAGAGTAGAAGCTTCACAGAGAAATATGTGAGTCTAAGTGAAGTGACAAGTACAGGTTTTAGCAGCAGCAACATAGATACACCAAGCACCTCCCAAAACAAATGCGGGAGAAAGATTGTTTTCTTTTTTAAGGGAGCTGAAAAGAATTTGCATGCTACAAATGCAAATGGGTGGAATAGACCTGGAGAGGGATGGATACGGAAGAGTGATAGAGGTTACAAAGGAGGGAGATTCAGAGCCTCCCATAAGAAAGAGAGAAAGAGAGGGTGTGAGGACAAGAGCACAAACAATGAAGGAGACTATATCAAGGAAATAGATAATCTAGTAGTGAATCTGTCAGACAAAGCACTAACAAATATGGAAATACATACTCTCAACAGAGGTCTTAGTTTTGCTCCAGCCAATAGATAGAATGATTTGTCTGCCAAAGTAGATCTGATGAGGTTTGTGTGACAATTAAAACAAAATAAATCTTTATGAATAAACTTAAGACCAAGACCCCATATGTATTAGTAAGAATGCCAGTCATATTTCTATAAAGGATTTGCATGATATTGAGGTACTAATGAGTCTCGAGGAACAAACTGAATGTGATATTGATTATTTGGCTAAACAACTTCAAATAGATACAGACTTATGAGTGATAAGTGTTCTTAAACCTCAATCCAAATATATACTTTCCACGAAAGCACAGATGTCATGGACATTTTTTTTCACAATACGGTGATTCGTGATTTTGACACTTGTGCAATGTCTAATCGTCTCTAAAATGATTGTAGATCTAGAAGACACAGTACTCACCAACAATTGTTTCCTATACAGAAATTACCTTGATCATCAGACTCGCAGGACTGCAATGGGTTCCAGGTTTTATCCCTCTTATGCAAACCTATTCATGGGTTTGTGTGAGGGGGGCATGCCTGGACCTGGAAAGATAACGTACATCTGACATATTGGGGTTGCTATATAGATGATATTTATTTTAATTTGGAAGGGTAGCGAAGAAGAACTGAAAACCTTCCATGAGTTTCTGAATAACAATTCTTATAACATGACATTAAGTCTAGAATACAACAAAAAAATAAATCTGCTTTTTAGGACTAGAAATGTACACAGTAGAAGGGAAGCTTGAATCTAGACTCTATAGAAAATCGACATCTGGCAATTTAATTTTGCATGCAGATTCAGGTCACCTAAGGAGACGAATAGATAATATCCCAATTGGGGAATTTCTGAGTGCAAAATGAAACTGCAGCAATCAAGACGAATTTGAGAAAGTGGCAAATTACATTACAGAAAGATTCAGGAGAAGAGAGTTTGATACGCAGGTTATACGCAAAGAATGAAAGTAGAAAACATTCTTCGAGACAAAATCATAAATAAAACCACTGAGAATAGAGCACTGAGATTCATTACCACATACAGTGACGATAACAAAAAAGTCTGCAACAGTCTAAACAACCATTGGGGTATCCTAAGTCTTGACACACACACATGAAAGAAATTTTACCTCTCAAGCAAGTGAGAGTGTATAGAAAGGTGCCCATACTTAGAACTCTTCTGAGTCCTAGTGATACCCCATTGTATGAAGAAACCAGAAAAGGAGATAAAGTGGAACAAATATGGCTATCCACACTTCCTAAAGGCTCAAATAGATGTAGCAATGGCATTTGCTGTAAATATGAAACAGATCATACCAAAACATTTTCAGATAGTAAATGACTAGTTCAGTTCAATATCACCTCATTCATTAAATGTATGATGTGCAATGATCTGTATATGTGGTAAAATGTATATTGGTTCCACAGTGAGAAAACTAAACACTAGATGGGTGAAACACAAGAGCAATTAAGAACTGTGATAAGTATTCCATGGCCATACATTTGAGACACCCAATATCTGAAATATATGGAATTCATTTTATTGGAATGGAACGTGTCACACTAGATAGAAGAGGAGGTGACTTAGAAAAAAAGATTAGGGCAAGAGAAACGCTTTGGATAAATAAATAGCAGACAGTACAGTATGGGCTTAATATAGACTGAGAACTTTACATACAGCTGTATATTCAAACCCATTTTTTAGCTTACGTTAGATCCTTTCAAGCAATAGGTGAATAAAATGCACATTTCAATATATAGTCTGCTTGTCTCCATGAAATTAAAAGTAATAAGATGTGATTAGGGCTGGCTAACAAGCAGTAAATATTGTATAAACTATATAGTACAGTGGCAATGTGCAAATCAACTATATCACCAAAGGTTCGATAATCCCACCCATCCCAAAACTCAAATGATTAAACTTTATTTATATTTACATTTACTTTGCCTGTATAATAGTCATGAATATGAATGCAACAACAAGGGAGAATTGACAATTTAAATATCTTCTTATGGTTTATACTCACGCAAGTCGAAAGTGTACAATTTGCTGGCTAATAAATAGTAATATACTAAATGAAGATTGTATTAATAAGACAGCACAGAAACAATGTAGATGGACTAATTAACACAACTAACTAGGATTCAATACTCCTATATAATTCAATAAACAAATGATCAAATTTATAGTAGCTTTTGCAGCATCAGTGTGGGAAGCAATTATATGCTTCAGCAGACGAAGACACTGGAACCAAGTTTAGTTGAGGACGTGCACGTTTTAACATGGGGCCATCGTGCATAGTTAGATAGAAGCAGGGCATGAACTAGATTCAACTATTAGAGTTTGCTCATAAGAAGAGAGCTATCATTATGGCAATGTAAAAGGCACACCATACGATACCTGCAAGGCTTTGATGCTGGGAAAAAAACCTTTTCAAAAAAATTATTTTACTATAATCATCTAACCTCGGCACAAATTGTGAATATTTTTAAATAGACAATATTTAAAATCATAATTTTTTAGTGCAGATTTGCATTTAGAAGCACATAATACAATAACATAGAATGCCCATAAATGAACAATTAATAACGGCTAATCAGAAAAAAGACAAGGTCAGCACAGACGCTATTAATTACTAATTAGTTGGATATATCTCCAACTAATCAGTAATTATTTATATACACACACATATATATTATATATATATATATATATATATACACACACACACACACATATATATATATACATATACACACACACATACATAGGTAAAAACATCGCTATCTTAAGACGAAAAGAATACGAGTTACGATGGGAGCTTGAGGCAAAAATAAAGGGCATAGTATGAGGAATAGATGCCGTAATGATGAATAGGAAGAGAGTGGACCTAAAAGGCTGTTAAAAGTTTAATACTAAACAGAGTTTGTAGATATGGAAGTCTTACTGAAAGTGAAGTAAGATATGGGAGCTCATAGAGGTACTAATGATGTATGTGCTGTGAAAGTCGTAGCCTTGGCAGCAGCAAAGATTCTAAATCCTAAAACATAGTGGGAAATTCTTAATCACTATATGATGTTGCGGCCTAAGACAGTCCTAGAGACTATAACAATAATTTGTATTATGGGCTCAAAAACAATGATTTGAGTCGAGTAACAAATGCAAGATTGGATGAGCGCAATTCATACAGGTGAGGGAAAAGCTGTAGCGTTAGTAGTAGCAATTGATTTCAATTCTCAGATCTGCAGGTATCTGGAATATCATTTTGTAAAAGATCCTGCTACCGCACAATGATTCGAAGTAAGGAGACAACTGGAGTCTATTTAAAATGACAAAGTTATTATTGTCCGCAAGCAACTGAAATATGGCCTTAAGACTGAAGTATTTATACTCTGCTCAGCTGTACATGCATTGCTATAGTGAAACACAAATAGAAGCAAGCAATATAATGATGAATAACTGATAAAACTACAGATCTAAAAATGGGTTTGAATATTGATATGCGATTTAATTTTTAGATCACAGTAAAAACGGGGCACCTATGAAGTTCATGAAGGCAACATACCCCTGATGACAACACAGTTGGCCTATTCACAACCCTATGAAAGGCGAGGATAACACAATCAAAATATCTTGAAAGATTTAGGCCAGGGATATGCATCCATTGGTGACAATAATTAGTGACAATAAATATATATTTTTTTAGAATAAATTCTTAATGATGTAAAAAGAGGACGTTCCTGATAGAATACCGAAGAACATTGAATAAAACAAGATAGACTTAGAGCAATTGAAAGTAAGTCTAAGTCACCCCAAAAAACTTTGAAATTAAATACTTAGCTTATGGGTCACTTAAAGTATAACTAGGCATATCGATAGAAATTGCAGGCATCTATACATCTGTGCAGTGACTGCCACAACAAATAAACAGTTTTGGAAATCATTTTAGAAGGCCTACATATAAAGAAAACACAAAAGATGGAGACAACGGGCACACAAGGTATTTCTGCACTGTTTAATATTGGGCTATTATGAGTAAGGTTCAATTATGATCATAGTAAAACTGATGTTAATAGAATGTGCATACAAATATACAATTTCTATACCTATGGGGCCATGGGTTTTAAAAGATGTTGATGTGAACATAAAAAAATGGTCATTAGAACATAAAGAAAAGTGCCTGAGGCACTTTCCTGGGTATGATGAAATTTGGAATGTATATATTTAGGGTTAGGAAATGTCTTATTATATACTGAGACCAATATTTTTCTTTTGAGGAGTGGCTACAAGAGACAAATGAAACAAGCCGTTAGGTGCATGCGTGTGAGTGGAGGTGAGGTCTCAACTAGTGTGTTAAAAAATGACTGGAGGGAGAGTGGCTATTATTTATTAAAGTGGTCCCTCTGTCATTAGTAAAAGGTGTGTGGTGCTGCTAGTGGGATATTATGTCCCTCAGTAGCTAGATATGAGTCCTTAGTGGGTGTCTCTAGTGGTCGACATGTTTCGCGCTACAGAGGGACCACTTTAATAAATAATAGCCACTCTCCCTCCAGTCATTTTTTAACACACTAGTTGAGACCTCACCTCCACTCACACGCACGCACCTAACGGCTTGTTTCATCAAAAGAGACCCTTCGGGGGACCCGTAGGGCATTGCAGCGCCGGCCCGACGAGGAGCAAAAAGCCCAATGATGAAGCATGACATCCTTCGGGGTGTGTGAGGGCATCATGATGAGGACACACTGTCCCCACACAGAGTAGCACAGGACACCTTTTCCTTTTTCCACTTTGAACTCTCCTCTTAAGGAACAGTGACCCCCCTTTATATACCAGTTGACCTTGTAGCAGGCAGCTCCAGCAGTAGGATTGGTAGCATCTGGATTGTGGCCAAGTTTCACTTGTCTGCATCTAATGATTTGACCTAGGGTGGTCAATTGCCACAGAAGGCAGGATTGTGAGAGTAGGATGAGTGAATAAAATGAGATGTGATGAAGAGGGGACACATCAACCAGAGTGGCAAGAAGAGGATCTGACCTGTGAAAGGGTTACTTCTAGCTAGGGTTCTTGTTTGTATACGTGAAAGATGAGGGCATTGTCTTGGGACTCCTTAACACTGGTGTCTACAGTTTAAATCTTCTCTTACTGGTTTTGTTACACCTGCCTTAGGGCTCTTCGGTGACCTCTCCTGCCTTGTTGAAGCTTGGATTGTTGATAATCTTCTTTGGGGGGTTTGTGAGTGATGTACCCTTTTTGCCTTTGTCTTATAGCTCATTTGTCAGCATCTGTCTCAGCTCCCCTATAATATTCACTAGTTTCAAGATTTATTGACATGAGTGCCTGTCAACTGGGCAAAGAAGCATGATCTCTGCTTTCCCTTAGTCTGACCTTTTTACCTCGGTGACCCTTCTAACTTAGTAGGAGGGTTAGGTGGGTGTTGTGGTGGAGGTGATTCAAAGTTTGCTGTTTGAGTTTATAAAATTTCTGAATGTTATTCTTTTGCAAAGCCATACTGCCAGCAAGGGACGTGCTGTACGCAGGAACGAAGTAGCAATGGTAACTGTCAATAAAGAGATCCATTGTAGGATGAACAAGAATATCTGTCTAAATCCCCAACACTCCAAATCTGATGCCTGCTAGGATATGATTGATGTATTGAGTACAAGGCTCTCAATAGCAATGCACTTGTCTGCCTGTGAAGTGTCCTACACTATCAGATTTCAGTGTGTTTTCCTCCTTCTCATTCTCTTCCCATGCATTGAAGCAGGAAACAGAATGGCAATCTACAGGGAAACTTCTCCAAAAGGGTTATAGCGCCAGAGTTGATAGTTGGAAGCTAGATGTCCTCCACCAAAGGGCACTGCATCCACCCAAAACCACAAGGAAGTTGAGTTGAACAGGGGTCGGGTCCCAATGAGAGAGCTCTCCCAGTGAGTTCATGTGTGGTGTATGTCACAGACAACATTTTTCTCCCTCCAGGTAATAACATTTAATATTTTGTTTGCAGAAGTTGGTTGCTAGGAAGGATAGCCAAATTTCCTCAAATGAGTTTGGACCATCAATGTCTTACCCTCCCCGAACCTTGGCTGTAACTTCAATTAACAACCATGATGAATAACACACATTGATAAGTCACGGTTAGCCATTTTTACAAGGGAGGTGGTACAAATTTGCAGCGTTGTAAACTTTAAGATTGCTTTTTATCTTTCTAATGAAAAATCACTATTAAAGGTATGCTCATAAAGGCTAGTGTTTTGTGATACAAAATGGTTCATTAAAATATAGGACCAACACTCCAAACATTGTAGCATTTACCAAACAATCCATACATTATATTTTGCTTTGCAAAAAGTCAGAAAATACAGTGTATTTCATCTCAACAGAAAGGCATCATGCCAGAAATGGAAAAAGGGAATCCTTTATTAATCTCCAGTTACCTGAGGGAAGGTAAGAATCATGGCGACTTGTATCCAGTCCCCTCCTTTTCCTACCATCCACAGATGTGGAGCCAGAGTGAAAATTGGTGTACACTTCACTTCATCTTGCTGACTCAGGGGGCACTAGTGAGAATGGAATGCTATATGTAGTACATAGGGGAAGGGGAGGTTTTTCTTATACAGGGCCCTCAAACGTCCTCCCAAATAATCCAGAACCAGTAAAAAGAAAAGGGCACCCCATGATGGATATAATTGACCCGGTTACTATTTGACTTGGTTACTTACCAATAATCTTCATTACTCTGATTCCAGGTCTTTGTCGCCACCGTCCATACCACATTCTGTGAATTACAATGAATTTAATGACTCCAGTACGTTTACCACAAAGCCGGAAGAGGAGTCCTCTCCCACTTGAAGTTTATAGTGAGACTTAACTGTAGGAGATGTAGATCATGAAGCTGCTGCACAAATGTCCTTCATTGATGCCCCTTCAAAGAAAGCTCAGGAGGTAGCCACTTCCCGAGTAGATCTTGCCGGAACATTTTCAGAAAGGGATGCTCAGGCTGTCCGAAGATGACAAACAATGAGTCCACTTTCTTGAAAGTTGTTCTCACATAAATGCGAGGTACCCGATGAACATCTAAAGTGTTCAATTGGACTTCTTCTGATGAAGTTGGATTGGAATGTAAAGAAGGGAGAACTAAGCCCTTAGAAGCATGGAAAGCAGATGGAACCTTAGGTAGGAAGGATGGGTCAGACCTTAGATTCACCTAGTCTTCTTGGCCTCAAGAAACATAAAAATGGTTCAGACCATGATAAAACTCCTAATTCTCCAAATCGGCACCCTGAACAAATGGCAAACAAAAATAATGTCTTAAACGATAACCACTGAAGATCCATTGTCTCTAGAGTTTCAAAGGGTGGGTCCTGAAGGCCCTTTGAAACCAATGGTAAATCCCAAGATGGTATAGGGGAACGTAAGGAAGGTCTCTTCAGTGAGAAACTCCTCAGCAACCTACCCACCAAAGTACCTATCTCTGAACAGACTGTCCCTGTAATTGCTTGAATTGCATTTTCTTAGGAAGCCTAGTATTTTCATGGGCTCACAAGAGGTAGGGCAGAAATCCTTTCACCTACACCACTTAACAAAGGAATCCCAATATCAGTTATAAACCTTTAAAGTTGCTGGCCATCTCGAATCCTGAATATTCAGTGCCACCTCCACCGAACAGCCCTGAGACTAGAGATTTAGCCTTTCAAGTTCCAAATCCTATGTGCAATCTCTGCAAGGTTGCCTGGTCACTATTTGGAATCCTCGTCGGAGATGGATAAAGAGGAAACAGCCAAGGAGGGGCTATTGAGAGGCTGAGGAGATAAGGGAACCAATTCCTGCGTAGTCAATAAGGGCCTATTAACAATACCCAGGCATGATCCTTCTGGATTCTCTGAATAACCCTCTGGATCACGGAACATGTGGGGAAAGGCATGTAGCAATCCTTGAGGTCATGCGATCGATAGAGTATCCTGGGCCCAGGCATTGTTAGAATGCTATAGAGAGCAAACTTGCGGGAGAAGGGCATTTTCCTCCTAATCAAAAAGATCCAACCAAGATACTCTGGACTTCTGTATCAAAATCTTGAATACACTTGTATGGAGATACCATGAGGCGGAGGTTGGAAATGAGCGACTCAGAAGGTCTGCCCGAGAGTTCTGTTCCCCCGGAAAATGTACTGCACGGAGGTGTACAAGATTCTTCTCTGCCCAACTCCCTATCTCCTGCAGTAACAGAAATAATTCACAGGATTCTGTTCCTCCAAGTGGTTTATAAAAGACCTTGTGCATCATGTTGTAAGTTCTGATTTTGACTCCCTAACTCTTTATAAATTACAAGAAATTAGCCAGTGTCAACAAAACTGCTTTTAGTTCTGTCCAGTTTGAAGACATGCGGTGTTCTTGCGGACCACATTTCCCTTGAACCTCTAGAGACTCTCGAGTTGCTCCCAACCTGTTCCACTTGCATGTGCAGTTATCACTTTGGGAAGCGTAATTTGAAAAGGACAACCCTTGGATAGATTCTCTGCATTGAGCCACTACTGGAGAGATTCTACTATCCAGGGGAGGGGGGTAAGGGGGGAAGAGAGTGGGATTAGATGATCGTACAGTTGGGATACTGGACTCCAATGATCTAGAAGATGTCTTACTAATGGGTACATGTGAAGATGAGCCCAAATATACTGTGGAAGCCATATCCTCTTGTACAGTAAGCCATTCTCTTGCTGGTACTCTTTTCTTGGACAAGAGAATCTGCACATGAGACATTAATTTTAACATCCTGTAATGAGGCAAAACCACTCTTGCTCCCTCCAAATTGAACAAGGCTCAAATGAACTGGATTGACTGAGTTTGGTTGGTCTGTGATTTGGAGTAGTTTATAAGAAACCCGTGTTCTTTCAGAATCTCAATCATGTTGGTCACATTCTTTGAAGCCTTAGAAAAAGGAGATACAATCAACCAGTCATCAAGATGGGGAAAGATAGCAATTTCTAAACAATGTAATCTACCTACCACCGGGGGTAAGACTTTCGGGAGCACCCTTGCCAATCCAAAAGGGAGGACCTGAAACTGGAACAGAAAATCTTAGGAACCTCTGGGATGACTTGTGAATTGATACATGAAGGTAGGCATCTAGCAAATAATTGATGCCATGAAGACTCCCCGATTTAGTACAGCTGCAAAGAATCTCTAAATTGCTACTCCCGCCTTTTTGCCCATTGCCTCCGGGAGGAGTGGTTCTTCTGAGATTATGAACCCTTGAGAAGAGAGACCCGCTAGAAGAGAACCCACCTTAACTGTTGGTGGGAAGTCTTTGGAGAGGTTTTGTAAGGGGTACAGGTGTACCAAACATCTAGGAAAAGGTTGATGGTCCACATTCTTCTATTTAGTTGTTAGTAGTCACCATATTGAGGGGTGCACTGGGAGAGACTCTGGTTCTTTATGCTAGTAGATACTGAAGAAATCTTTCTCCTTAGATGGATCAGAAATTTCTGGTAATGTCAGGTTCTATCTTAAATACTGTAATAGTACTGACAGTTCCTGTCCTTGTATATAATGCCCTTTGACATCTACCTCATCAACCTTGGTATTGTCAAAAGTGTCCACAAATACCTTAGGAAATTTAGGAGGAGTGGCACTCTCTCTGGATGTAAATACAGCCTCTACTGCAATTCAATCATGTTTTTGTATAGCCTCTAATGAAATAGGACCTTGTTGCACAGGAGCTGGAAATGCATCCTCCTCTCCCTGGGAGGGAGGTTAATACGCTTCCTGTTCATGGTCACCTTTCCCCACTATGTTTAGCACGCCATGAAGAGAATTCCTTAAATAATGGTTGCCTGGCAACCAAATCCCATTTGTCACGAGATTCTCCCCAAATTACAGGAAGGTGGGTACCACTTATATACTAAGCTTGTGTACCCTGCATACAAGACAACCGCTATTGCAGGCCAGTATATTCAACTATGACCAGGCGCTGCAGTCTTCCCTCTTCAGCCATCTGCTCTCCCCATGCGGTGCTTAGAAAAAACGTACCATGTCGGGGAGAGCTGGCCATTGTAAACATAAAAAGGTCCGCTAAAGCCAGACTCTTACAAACAAAATAACGAGAGGTTTAACTTATCTACTTGCTTGACCGCGATAGCAATGAAAGAAAAACAGGAAGTGTCATGGGCATGTGGGCGCGCAAACCTGTCTTTCATAGTCTTACCCAGAGCGCCCCAACAACTCGGACCAGGAGCGGTGTAGCCCCAATATGGACTTTGGTGCTCCCTAATTGGACCCATCGCTTTATCCCACGTAAGCCCAAATCAAGAATTAGAACTGTGACATTTTCTATAAGAATGGCAGACACGGGTCAAAGTTTTAAAGATTTATATAAGGAATGAATCCGCAAAATACATGAAATATGCTATCAATAGTAAGTAGCAAAATATAGAATCATAAGCATTATGTAATCAATGAGTTCAATAGAAAATCCAGTATAGATTCACCTTGAAAGAATGGGAAATGAGAGGTGGTTCCATTTACAGAGAAAAGCACGTCCTTTTATAGGACTTTACTCAAACGTTTTCATACATTACCTCACAAGTGCATGGTTCTCAGGATCTGCACCAATGCGAAGCAAGCAAGAATAAACATTTTACTATAGAATAATTTGAGGTTTCTTTCAGAATACTATTGCACTGGGAGAGACTCTGTTTTTTTACACTGGTAGATACTGAAGAAATTTTCCTCTTTAGATGGCTCGGAAACTTCTGGTAATGTCAGGATCTGTCTTAAATACTGTAATAGTTCTGACACTTCCTGCCCTTGTATATAATGCCCTTTGATAACTTCCTCATCAACCTTGGTATTGTCAACAGTGTCCAAATATACCTTAGGAAATTTAGGAGGAGTGGCACTCTCTCTGGCTTTAAATACAGCCTCTACTGCATTCTCAATAATTTTTTGTATAGCCTCTAATGAAATGGGTCCTTGATGCACATCCTCCTCTCCCTGGGATGGAGGTTCAATATTCTTCCTCTTTGTGGTCGCCTTTACTTCAATGTTTAGCAAACCACAAAGAGGAAGAAAATCCCTTAAATAATGGCAGCCTGGCACCCAAATCCCATTTGTCACGAGATTCTGCCCAAATAATAGGAAGGTGGGCACAACGTATACGCTATGCTCATGTGCTCTGCATATAACACAGCCATTATTGTAGGCCAATATATTCAATTGTGACCAGGCCACTGCAGCATTCCCTTTTCAGCCACCCGCTCTTCCCATGCTATTGTCTGGAAAAAATGCACTATGTAGGGAAGAGCGGAACATTTTAAATATATAAATGTCAGCTAAAGCGGTACCATTAGAAATGAAATAACAAGAGATAATTTCAGGAACTGAAAAAGGAGCGTAAAATTAAACCGGCATGTCCCTCTGTTCATCAACAGATTTGAACTGTTCCAAACACCACCTGTATCTATAATTTAGTACAACATAATCATTAGGGAGTCTTGTGTGTCCATTTAAAATCCAGCTTTTTTCAATGTTTTCATAGAAAGGAGTTGTCCATTCTGCCCAGCCAAAGCGTTTCGTCCCTTTAGGACTTCATCAGGGTCGTTAATATATTCTATATCAGTATCCAAATCCTGAATGGTGTTTCTATCTTCTCCTCAATCCTGTGTTTTTCATCTATAAGACAGTCCTGGGTGTGGGTGGTATATTACCCCCTTCATCTTCTGTGCTTCTGAATCCAAATGTCTAAAAAAAAAAAATAGGCATATAGGTGATTTACTGGTAAGTCCCTAGCAAATTGCACTGAGTGTGCCAGGGCCTGTAAGTCAAATGCTACTAGTGGGCCTGCAGCACTGGTTTTGACACCCACATGAGTAGCCCTGTAACTGTTTCTCGAACCTGCCACCGCAGTGTCTGCACGCTGTTTTAAACTGCCAGGTCGACCTGGCAAGTGCACCCACTTGCCAGGGCCCCAATCTTCCCTTTTCGTTCATGTAAAGCACCCCTCAGGTAGGCCCAAGGTACCCCCATGGGCCGGGTGCAGTGTATGTAAAGGTGGGACACTTCTGGACTCAAGAGGAACCTTTGTCAAGGAGAAGAGGTGGATAGCTGCGAGTAGGAATACTGCCCCTTTGCTGTGCGCTTTGCTGGGTTGGCCTGCAGTTGCTGCTTCTGCCAAGGAAAGGACAGACTGGAACTTTGCTGTGAACCTGCTTGAAGAAGAATCTCCAAGGGCTTGTTTGTGCTGGCCTCCTGTTCTGAAGTCTCAGGGACACAAAGACTTCATCTGCAACCCACTGACCTGCACCTGGACTCCTGTGTGGACTCCTGCATTCAAAAAGACACCAGTTCTAGTTCGTGGGTCCTGAGAATTGTGTGCTTGGTGCTGCAAAACAAAGAAAAACAAACTCTGACACCGTCAGCAACGCCAGTGATACCGTGACCTGCACCGAGGCCACCGCTCGTGAAGTGCATGACGCACGCCCCACCTGCACCGCAGCTCAGACGTCCTTCGACGCCTGCAGTTATCAGCCTTCCCGACGCCAGCACTCACACAGATGCCGTCACTGCCAGCGCCTGCATCTGGTTATCGCGGAGGTGATAACCGACGAGGGTGACTGCACGAACACTTCGACTTCACATCGCCTCACCGGAACCAACGCCTCACCGCCAATTCCGCTGACTTCTCCGGTCCTGGATTCGACGCCGCGCCTCCTTATGGACTTGATGCTTCGCCTCCCCCGTGGCAACCAGGGAACTGACCTTGACCTCGGCAATGACACCTCTCCTCTAGGTCGCTGTGCATCGTCCATAGACTTCATTTTCCAATGTAGTATTGTTTGGGGGTCCGTGTGACTCCATGCCCGATGCCGCGCACCTCGCGGTCAGTGCCGTACTTTGGATTGATGCTTGTCATAATAGCCCCAGGTGGAGCTATTTCGTTTTTTCAAGTTCTATTTTTGTAATAACTGTTCGAAAGTCATAATTTGATACATGTATGTTGGATTTTTGTTGTTTTGGCCTTGTTTGGTTAAGATAAAGACACTTTATTTTTCTAAACTGATGTCCATTTGTGGTGTTTTCACTGTGTTACTGTGTGTTTGGAGTACAAATACTTTAAACATTGCCTTTGGGATAAGCCTGTCTGCTTGTGCCAAGCTACCAAGGGGGTAAGCAGGGGTCATCTAAAGCTTGTATCCTCCTTACTCGGACTATAATCAATGGTCCCTACTTGGACAAAGGTGCATACCTCTGCCAACTAGAGAACCCCATTTCTAACACCATGAAAGCATTTGACATGGTAAACTGGGTATACCCGAGAGTGGTAATGGGCCATAACAACTTAGGAGGGAACTCTGGTAGGACAAGACAACAGATATATAAAGATCCAACTGCGAAAATTCTAGTATTGGGTGTTTTAATAGCAGACTTTAAGAACACTAGGGGCACCACGCAGGAATATCCACTTTCGCCTTTGCTTTTCAACTTATATATTGAACCCTTTGTAACTAAATTGAGGAAACAACCTGTGATCAACCCATACAGGTACAATGGATGGGAGAAAAAGTGGCACTTTACGCAGACGATTATATATATATTCACTGAAAAAAACCATAGGTTTTAGGGACAGTTATAGTTACTTGGACATTGCACTCGTACAAAACCCGTGAAATTCCCCGTTATAGTTAGTTCAGCTAACTATAACTCGCGCCCCGCAATGCACTGCTGATGACGTCACATATTACATCACTCATGACATGGTCAGTGACATCACTGATGACATCACTGATGACATCTCAAATGACATCACTGATGACATCATCCAGTGAATGTGTGTTTCTCTAAAGTTTAAATATTTTTAATATATATAGGAAAAGACGTATTGAAGAATGAGTGGGTGTGTAAGTGTCTGTATGGATGATTTAGTAGGTGCGTGACTGACTGTATAAGTGAGTGATTTAACGTATCTTACTGAATGCATGGGTTAGTGACTAAACTGGGTGAATGTCTGTATCCGTCTGTCTGTTGCTGTGTAAGTGGCTGCATGTGTTTGTGAATAGCTACATGAGTGTCTATATGAGTTATTGAATGCTTGTCTGAGTATCTGTATGGGTGCCTGAGTGTTTGTGTGGGAGGGGTGTGTGCAACTCTGTGCATAGATGTGTGAGTGGGTGATTCACTGGGTGGATGGTTTCAAGAGTGCATCTGTGATAGACTGTATGGGTGGGTAAGTGTGTGTGTAAGAGTGTGTTAGTGAGTGAATGTATGTCCCAGTGGTACATGTGTGAGTAACTACATATGTGAAAGGCAGTATATATGTGTGTTGGAGTATATAAATAGCTATAAGCAAGAGTGAGTGATTGTGATAGTGGCTGTATGGATGAGTGTGTGCTTGTATCAGTGATTGTATAAGAGCGTAACAATGTGCTACTATTTGTATGAGTAAGTGAGCTGGTGTGTGTATAACTGTATAGGTGAGTAAATGGCAGTGTGTTTAATTATTTGCATGACTGACTAGGTGTGTGAGTATCTCTATGGATGAGTGGCGTTGTTTGAGTGTCTATATAGGAGTAAGAGTGCATATGATAGTCCTGTACTGAGTGACCGCAAGTATGAGTGACTGTACGGGTGAGTGAGTGGATGTGTGTGTGTAGACCTAAGAATCAGTGAGTGGGTATGTAGTTATTGGTGTTGGAGTGTCTATGGTTTTGCGAATGGCAGTCTGTAATTTAGAGTGGGTGTATCAAAGGTTATATTAGGGTGTGAGGAGGTGCATCAGATTATCACGTGGATGATGTCATCAGTGATGTCATTTGAGATGTCATCAGTGATGTCATCAGTGATGTCACTGACCATGTCATGAGTGATGTAATATGTGACGTCATCAGCAGTGCATTGCGGGCGCGAGTTATAGTTAGCTGAACTAACTATAACGGGGAATTTCACGGGTTTTGTACGAGTGCAATGTCCAAGTAACTATAACTGTCCCTAAAACCTATGGTTTTTTCAGTGAATTTCAAAGGTTTTTTAAATGCTAATTTCTAACTATAACGTGTCTGAAACCTATGGTTTTTTCAGTGAATTTCAAAGGTTTTTTAAATGCTAATTTGTAACTATAACGTGTCTGAAACCTATGGTTTTTTCAGTGAATTTCAAAGGTTTTTTAAATGCTAATTTCTAACTATAACGTGCCTGAAACCTACGGTTTTTTCAGTGAATTTCAAAGGTTTTGTAAATGACAATTTTTAAATGTATTAATTGTTATATTAATTTTTTCATACTGATTTACTACATTTTTAGAAACAATTTTTTTTTACATATTTTATTTTTTAAATTACATTGTAATTACATTATACATTACATTACAACAAATACTTTCTCAGAATGAATTACTTTAGTTTAAATACTTTGCAGATAGGCAATAGACTTTTAAGTACAGTAGTTACAGTTGTTGCAATGGGCAACACATTTTCAAACACAATGCAACATTCAGCTCAATGTGAATTTCTAGTTAAATGCAATTAGTTACTTTATGGATTACTTTTGTAACCACAGGACTGGATCCTAGATTCAGTCCTGGTACATCTCCTGTAAACAGTTGAGTAAAAGCGTTTTGGTTACAGTCGTGATTTTTAAGGAATATTATTGTATTTTAAAAGTTGACACTTAGAAACTTTTTCTCATAGAATCACCAATGTTATCCTATGGAAGGAAATTCACTTAGCAGGTAAAAACTGTTATCGTTACTTTTTCTTACTCAGTGTTGGATCCTGGATCCAGCACTGGTGCATCTCCTGTAAACAGTTGAAAAAATGCGTTTAAGTCATACAGGCGATTTTTAAGGAATATTTGTAGTTTGTGAAAATCAACACTTAGAAACTTTTTCAGCAAAAAGCAGGCAATGATATCCTATGGAAGGAAATTCAAGTTACTGGTAAGTACGGTTAAAATTACTTTTGAGGATCAGTACTGGGCTGAAAGATGCAGCACTGAGGTCTCTCCTGATAACAGGTGAGTAAATCGGAATTCGTATTTCGGCTGATTTTAGAGGAATATTTTAAAGTTCCAAAACTCCACACTTAGAAGAATTTCCAAGTGAAACCAGTCAATGTTAGCCTATGAAGGAAATTCAAGTTACCGGTAAGTACGGTTAAAATTACTTTTCAGGACCAGTACTGGGCTGAAAGATGCAGCACTGAGGTCTCTCCTGATAACAGGTGAGTAAATCGGAATTCGTATTTCGGCTGATTTTAGAGGAATATTTTAAAGTTCCAAAACTCCACACTTGGAAGAATTTCCAAGTGAAACCAGTCAATGTTAGCCTATGGAAGGAAATTCAAGTTACTGGTAAGTATGGTTAGAATTACTTTTCAGGACCAGTACTGGGCTGAAAGATACAGCACTGAGGTCTCTCCTGATAACAGGTGAGTAAATCGGAATTCGTATTTCGGCTGATTTTAGAGGAATATTTGCACAATGGTGAAGGGAGGGGGCGGGGCCTGAGGTGACATTTGTGCAAACGCGCCCGTTGCGCGTTTTAAGTTGGGGGATTAAGTCCCCTTGAATCCTGAGGGTCCCTAGGGGCCAACTAGCCCACCAGGAACCTCCAATATGCGCCAGGGGCTGCGTTGCAGAGACGTGTAGAGAGGCCACACCCCTTTTACACCTCTCTGCAACGCAGCTCTGTGGCGCTTTCTGGACGTACCTGTTGGGCTAGTTGGCCCCCAGGGACCCTCAGGATTGAAGAGGATTTAATTACCCATCTTAAAACGCGCCACGGGGCCTGTTTGCACACATGTCACCTGAAGCCCCGCCCTCCCTTCACCACTGTGCAAACGCGCCCTGTGGCGCGTTTTAAGTTGGGGATTAAGTCCCTTGAATCCTGAGGGTCCTCGGAGTCCAACTAGCCCACCATATACCTCCAAAGCGCCACAGAGCTGCGTTGCAGAGAGGTGTAAAGGGGTGTGGCCTCTCTACACGTCTCTGCAACGCAGCCCCTGGCGCATATTGGAGGTTCCTGGTGGGCTAGTTGGCCCTCAGGGACCCCCAGTATTCAAGGGGAATTGTTCCTCTCTGCAAACGCGCCAGGGGCGCGTTTGCAGAGTGGTGAAGGAAGAGGGCGGGGCCTGCGGGCCCGATCGTTTTTTTTTTTTTTTGTCCTCTGAAGGGGGGCTGTGTGGCCCCCTTCCTTTTTTTCTTTTTGGGCCCTGGGGACCCCATCCCCCAGGGCCTTACCCCTTTTTAAAATTACAAAAAAAAAACGGGAAGGGGGCCGCGTGGCCCCCCTTCCCTGGGCCTGTATTGGCCCCGGGGACCCCATCCCCGGGGCATGGCCTCTATATTTATTATTTTGAGGGGGCAGCGTGGCCCCCTCCTCTGGCCATTTTAAGGCCCCGGGGACCCCATCCCCCGGCCTTTCCATTTTTTTTTTCATTTTTTTCTCTCTTTTTTGGAGAGGGGGCCGCGTGGCCCCCCTCCCGGGCCACTACTTGCCCCGGGGACCCCATCCCCCGGGGCTGGCCCTCTCCGTTGGAGACTGTGGGGGTCCCCAATCCCCCACAGTCCCGCCGGCTCCCCACGTCCCTTGGGAGCCGGCATTGCTGTTCCACATGGGGAGCAGCTGACATGCTGCTCACCATGTGGAAAGCAATCGCTTTGGATATTGGAAGAGAGAGCAGGTTTCCCTGCCTCTCTTCCAATATCCAAAGCAGTTTGCTATGGCAGGACGGGAGCCGCGAGGCTCCCGTCCTGCCATAGCAAACTACAGTGTCCCGGGGTAGGCACCCCGGGACACTGCAGGAGCCGGCCCTGGGGGTGGTGGTCCCCAGGGCCATCAAGGGCTTCCAGGAGGGGGCCGCGCGGCCCCCTCCCATTCAGTACACAGCCCCGGGGAGGTGGTGGTCCCTGGGGCTCTGGGGTCCGTAACGGACCCCCATATTAAAATGTTTAGTGCCCCGGGAGGTGGCGGTCTCCGGGCGTGTGGGGGGCTGGAGCCCCCCACACTGGTTTAATTTTTAATTTAAAAAAGCCCCGGGAGGTGGTGGTCCTCGGGGCTGCGGAGGGCTCAGAGCCCTCCCGCACCATTTTTAAAAAGCCCCGGGGTGGCGGTCCTCGGGGCTTGGGGGCCCTTGAGGCCCCCACACATTAAATTATCCCCCACCATGCCCCCGGGACTTGGGCCACCCGGGGCCAATTAACATCGAGCGCGGGAGACCGCGCTTCGATTTTTTTTTCGGCAGGATTCGCGCACCCTGAGCGCATCCTGCCGATTTTTTTTTTTTTTTAAATGCTTTTTTTGCCCAGGGGTCCTTGTGGGACCCCCTGAGCAGGCCTAGGGGTTAGGGTGTTTCTACTCTGCCCCCTTTGTGCGTTTTGCGCACTTGTTTCTTTTTTCTCTCGGCGGGATACGCGCACCCTAAGCGCATCCCGCCGATTTAAAAAAATAAAAATCTTTTTCTGCCCAGGGGTCCTTGTGGGACCCCTGAGCAGACCTAGGGGTCAGGGTGTTTCTACCCTGCCCCCTTTTGCGCTTTGCGCACTTGTTTCTGTCCCTCGGTTCTACCGAGGGACAAAATGGCTGCCAACACTTCTTGATTTGGAGTGTTGACAGCCAATTAGCATGCAGCTCCTGATCGGGAGGGTACGCGGATCCGACGCGCCCATAGATATATATGTGATTTTAATTGTGAATTTCTCAGGAACTACTGAACGGATTTACACCTTTTAGCAAAAGGCACCAGTCTGAACCAAGGGCTACCTCTTTGCCAAATTTGGGGTAATTCCGTTCAGCAGTTCGGGCTGTAGCTGCGACTAAAGGTTCCTATGGAAAAATGAATGGGGAAAACGCGTTTTGGGACCCCCTTTTTCTCGGCCCCGCTTGACGTATCACCCCGAGACTTTCAGGGTAGGAGCGGACCGGAGCGCCCCAACAAGTTGGAAGCTTTCGCGAAGATTCGTCAACCGACGCCAACGTTATTGCAAATAGAATGTCGCGGATTTCCTATGGATAATAGGTTGTAACTATAACTATCTACTGGCGACCGCCAGTAGAAATATATATATATATATATATATATATATGAACGACCTTGAGAGACCCGTACCCGAATTAGACAGAATGATGCAGGATTTTGGGTGTTTCTCGGGATATCGGGTGAGCACTATGATAATAGAGATATTGATGTGGAATAGTTCTAGTAACAACAAGCAAATTAAGAAGGAGGCGAGACACTTGGGAGTTAAGATCACATAAGAGGTAGACGGGACCCCTGAAAGAAATTTTTAAAAAGCACTGCTGGAAGCCAGTAAATTATTGAAGAGATGGGCCGACTTACCTTGAATACTTGTGGGTAGAATAAACTTGACAAAAATGATCATCCTACCGAAGTTCACTTTTATATTCAAAGCTATACCCTTATCTTTCAAAAAAGAGTGGTTTGATAAACTACAAGGCAAGATCTCCAGCTTTATTTGGGCCGAAAGGGAGCGGAGGATATCCTGTAAGAAGTACAAGATACATGGCAAGTATCAATGACTATTTTATATGATACAGTCAGACCTGCTTTTTTAAAAAGAAATCATCTGTTCACTCTACACAGGTTATATTGGACTCCACATAGGCTGGAAGATGGGCAAGAGGAATTCTTCCATTTGTGCAAAGTGTGTCACAGAGAAAGCAGACGATGTCCATATGCTTTTGGAATGCCCATCCATAAGGTCCTACTGGGAGGATGTGGGTAAGAGTATCACAGATATTTTGCAAAAGTAAATCAAGGAAAGCCTGATGCTGGTTATTTTTGTATATCTGAATGGCTTGGACATAATGAGTGCAGGCAAAAGAAAGCTTCTTTTTTATTTGGTCCTTCTTGTCAGAAGGGAGATTTGCAAGAAATGGTTGTCAATGCTGCCACCAGTTAAGAAAGATTGGGTGAGCATCGTAAGGAAGGTCATGGAGATAGACATAATGGATGGATCAAATAAGAGAACAAGCATGTGGCAACATAAGATTAATTGGGTCGACATGGTTATTACCCGCTCCAGCCTCACAAGCCATTGCTAAAAGATTTTTCAGGGAGTGGTGAACAACAGGAGGCTTGCCCAATGATTAAACCTATCTCCGACTTCGGCACTTGACCTTGTTGGAGTAAATCCAATTCATCATCTCCTCCCACAAATGAGATACGGAACATACAGCTCCCCTTATTGCGGTAACGAAGAGTCGACATCTCAGGTAGTATGGTGCTTGTGGTGAATGAGGACAAAAAAAAAATATAGGTTTTACAGATTTATATAAGGAATTAATAGGCAAAATACATGAAATATGCCATCAATAGTTAGTAGCAAAGTATGCAATCATAAGTATCATGAACTCTGTAAGTAGTTCAATAGAAAATCCAGCATAGATTCGCCTTGAAAGAATGGGGAGCTGGTTCCGAGAACAGAGAAAAGCACATCCTTTAATAGCACTTTACACAAACGTTTTAAGACATTACCTCACAAGTACATGGTTCTCAGGATATGTACCAAGGAGAAGCAAGCAAAAATAAACATTTTACTACAGATTACTTTTGAAGTTTCTTTCATGATACTACTGCATTGAATTCAGTCATTCTCAGAGTTTATTCCAGCAATATTGTTGATGCTTTGTACAAGCGATAGTCTGAGACAGTTGGGATTTCCTTAGGTACAGCGTGGTGAGAAGCTTCTGGGAACGCTCACTGTCTTTTAGGGCAAAACTCATGATTCCTAATTTAAAACAGAGAAACAACCCTACTAGTCCTCGTGTGGTGCTCCAAGACATCATTTCAAGATGGAAGACAACCTAAACACAGATCATCTTAGCAAAATCTCGATTTGTAATACAATTTAAGCTAAGGAAAATGGAAACACAGCTCCACAGGCCCAATCCTCTGTTATATGACATAACAGGAAATAGCAGGTTGCCATGTTTTTAGTTTTTATTTTTAGCTTGAAAAGCGATTGGAGACGGGAGAGAATGCCACAAGGTATGGACTGTGGCAAAGACGACAAGGGGAGGAGGTAATAAGCCTACCTCTAATAAGAAGAGCAATCAGTGACTGAATACCTCTTGAGGAATTTCCTCTCCTCGTCAATAAATATCCCTTAAAGAAGATGGTTACAATCAGTCACTTCCACTGGCATGCTTCATCATTGGTACATTATTGGCACGACCATCCTGTAGGTGTGTAGTGGGCTCCATTGAGAGCCCTTAGTGGGGCAGAGTGGTACGCATCACTTTTTTAGTGATATACCAGTAAATATCATCACCCTGAAATGAAGTATGTACCTTGTAGGGTAAAGGCCTGTTATTTCAAATTTTTACTTGGAAATGAGGTATAACACCAATAATTGGTGTTTAACCCACCAAATTTCACGTTTACCTTTCTTTCTGGATCTTTTCCCTGATTGTAGCAGGTTGGACCTGCTGAAACCCTGCTAAAGAAAACAGTGGGCTCTATAATTATCGCAAATCTCAAAATTCCAATTCCTGTGTAAATTCATTTACGCAACAGTGGAATTCAACTCCCAGGTCATAATCGGGGCCTTGAAGAGAGAAGAAGAAATGCGAGCATCATGGCTCCCTGTCCTTATGTTTGTCTGAAGTTGTACTCGGCCTTCCGTTGTGGGTGGGACTCTATTAGTTGCCTATGACCATGTAAAGACTCACGAAGATCCTGAGAACACTACTTAGTTGAGTGCAGGGGCGGCTCCTTCACTAAGGCGGAGGAGCGTTGCCCCAGTGCTCTTTCAGCAAGAAAAATAAAATGATAATAACGTAGTTATTTTATTTTTTGTAGGTTCGGGGCTCGGTTATGGTGGGGCAGGGCCGGTGGCACAGGGGGGAGGAGTGGTTTGCACACTCCAAGTGCTCATGACTGCTTGGCCGGCCATCTCGGGCCGGCCAAACAGTCATGCGCACTTTGCATGTTCACCACCAGGCTGCATTACACAGCCTGTTGGGGAACATGCCCAGGCCCCCAGTCCCCATCTGAGCGCTGATCCCCGGTGCTCAGACCATTGTGATTGGCTATGGGAAGGCTGGGTGAGTCCTTGTTTCGGGACTCGCCAGAGAAGCAGAGGAGAGACGCGGCCCGGCAGAAGAGGAGAGTGGTAATTTTTTTTTTGTTCCCTCCTCCCCTCCACTCTTCACCCTCATTCCCTGCCAGCCGCTACTGGTGGAGTGACAGCTTCACTACTCCCCGAGCGTCCCTAAGCTTGCATATTATTTTCATTACGTCATAAAGTAACATAGCACTGCTTTTTGACTGATCTTCTAAGCCAATCAGGTATGTAGCATATATTGAGGTATTAATCAATTGAGTGAACATGTTTAAGCATTGCACTAGTAATATTTAACATATACATGCCTGTTCTTCAGGTTGCTACTCTATCTAACGGCAGGGAATTTTTTTCTTAAGCATCACTTACAAGGGTGCCAGGAATCAGCCTCCCTTCCGCCCCTTAAACTGTAATCAGGACCCGAGTATTTAGCACATGCTAGCATTTTGCTCTGGGCGATACGCACAGAATGGTGCATTGTGTTTTATGAGTGCTAAACTTCTACTTTGAGACTGGAATTGCTGAAATGAAGTCGTGGTATTTCGTGGTTAACATCTGCAGGGAAACACTGTCCAGTCATGAAGTGTTTGTGCTATACTCACTTTCTTTTTAAAAACCCAATGAAAAATATAATATCCGAATTCACAAGCGGACGTTAATGTACAAAAGAAGGTATTTTCCCAGGGTGCTCCTCGGCATTAGCTGAGAAAGACCCGTCACCCAGGCTTTTCATTAAACGGGATCACACAGCAGTTCTATTTACAACCAATGTTAGGTTATCACACTTGTAAGATAATGGACACAAATAGACCAGACTCAAAACAAACATGTTGTGTTCAACCCTCTATCATGAGGTCTCCTTTACTTTTAATTAAGCCAGAGGCGAGTTGTTTAACCAGGTGGGATATAAACATGGCGCAGTGCACGTTTCCACATTTTAACTAGAATCCCAGGGCTCTCGCTGTTTCTATAGTAACATTATTTCTCTCTTTAGTTCAATTCATCTCGCAAAAAGCGGTAATTCAAGTGCTGCAGATACAAACGTCTAATAGCCCCAGTAAACTCTCGTTGTAGAGGAAGAAAAATGCGCCCACTGACCCCCAAAAAAAACACTACTTAGAATACGCGCAACTGAGCACAGCATGTTTTCTATAAGTACGTACAAGATCACCTGGTCGGACGGAAAAAGCTGAGGTCCGTATGGGACCGGGGGCCAACCACCTTCTCCCCCAAGCACTTGTATATAATCCTGTAATAATAAAAGCCGAGATCAAAGATGGTGATAAAATATGCATAATATTAACGTTCGATTCTTAAACTTACATATATTTACTTGTTCAGTGTAGGTCTAATTTAAAGTGACCTTTAAGAAGCGAATTGTTCTTTGGCACAAATTGAACGCTAACAGCAAGGTACTATAATTAAACAATGGTACTAAATTAATTGTTCCTACTTGTTCTGCTAACTTGAAAAAGGATTATGGCGCAGAGATATTTCCTGAAGAAATTTGACCCTAATTGTTATCAATGAAAGGAAACGGCTTTATTTCAGGTAAACTACATACTAGCAAATTGTTTAGTTTTTCCCAGAAAGGTGGATGGCTATTTATTCTACAGGTCAATATTTATGCAACTCAATTGATGCCCTTTAGGTCACACAGTGTGGTAAGCAGTACCATGCTCACATTTGGAATAACACGCTCGTGTGTGCTGTCCCGTGTTGATTATTGTAATGGACTCGACTTGGGTCTTCATGAATACTGCTAGACCTGGTATACCCTAACTTTTTGCCTTCAACTCTCCTGTCTGCTAACTTTGTTTTTGCTGGCTTTAGGAATATGCGCATGTTATCACTGCTAACCAGCGCTAAAGTGCTTGTGCTCTCTCCTTAAAATACGATAGAATTGGCGTATACCCAGTTGGTATTTTAATTTACTTGTAAGTCTCTAGTAAAGTGTTACTACATCTACCCAGGGCGTGTAAAATAAATGCTACTAGTGGGCCTGCCGCACTGATTGTCCCACCCACTTAAGTACCCTTTAAACATGTCTCAGGCATGCCATTGCAGCATGTGTGTGCAGTTTTAAATTGGCATGTTGATCTGGCAAAATAAACCCTTTGCCAGGCCCAAACCTTCATTTTTAACCCCTTTGCTGCCAGGCCTTTTCCCCCGTGCCATGTTTTTTTTGTGGCTATTTGGGTTAGTTTGCGCATAGGCACCCATAACGTTTGTCGTCATAAGGTATTCATGCCAAATTTGCATCCTTTTTTTCCAACATCCTGAGGATTGTAAAGGTACCCAGGGTTTGTGGATTCCCCTGGAGGGGACCAAGAAATTAGCCAGAATACAGCTAATTTTTGTTTTTTGGGGGAAAAAAGTGCTGCAGAAGAAATCATCTGTTTTTCCCTGCAAATGGTATCAACAAAGAGTTGCTAAAATCACCATCTTCCCAGATTTCAGGAACAGGCAGTCTTTTGTCAGAAAACCAACATTTTCTACACAGTTTTGGCATTTTACTGGGACGAAGTCTATTTTTCCTATTTTTCGTGCTTTAACCTCCTTCCAGTTGGTGGTAGAAATGGGTGTAAAACCAATAATGGATCCTAGAAAGCTATACATTTATGAAAAGTAGACAATACCAAATTCAGCAATGGATCATTTGTGTAGATTTTTCAAGGTTTTCCCATAGAAAGTAACACTTGAAGTTATAAAATATTGAAATTGAGTTGAAAAAACAGCCATTTGTGCCTACATTCTCACCTGTATCTTATTCTAACTATGGCAGATTTTTTAAAGCAATATACCGTTACGTCCGCTGGACCCTTATAGCTGCGGGGATATATAGGGCTTCTAGGTTCACCAAGAACCCTAGGTACCCGAAGCCAATAACGGAGCTGCATCTTGCAATGGTTTTTAATTGTGTACCTGGTATACAGCAATTCATTTGGTAAAATATAAAGAGGGAAAAATAGGTATCAAGGAAACCTATGTATTTCTGAAAAGGGAACAAGATATGGAGTTTAGAAGCAGTGGTTATTTCTACATCTCTGAATTTGTGGGCACCCATACTAGCATGTGAATTAGAGGGCATTTTTAAAAATGTCTTCTTTTTTACAGACCGTTGTGCATTTGGAAGTCAGAAATGCATAGAAAGACAACTGGTAATAGCACTTGTTCTACTATTCTGTGTTACCCTAAGTCTCCCAATAAAAATGGCACCCCACTTGTGTGGGTAGGCCCTGTGTCCACGACAGGAAACTGGTTAAAACGCAACGTGGACACATCATATTTTTCCACTGAAAACGAACCCTTTACAGCCCTAGCTCAGCCGGCACCTAGAGAAACCTAGTTAACCTGTACATTTCTTAAAACTAGACACCCAGGGCAATCCAGGATTGGATGACTTGTGTGGCTTTCACCAGGTTCTGTTGCCCAGAATCCCTTGCAAACCTCAAACTTTGTAAAAATAAACACATTTTCGTCACATTTCTGTGATGGAAAGTTCTTAAGTCTGTGAGGAGCCACAAACTTCCACCCACCCAGCATTTCCCAAAGTCCCCTAATGAAAATGGTACCTCACTTGTATGGGTAGGCCTAGTGCCCGCGACATGAAACGGCACAAAACTCAACATGGACACCACATTTGTTCAGTGAAAACTTACCCTTTTTTTGCAATGTGCCTAGCTGCGGATTTTGGGCCCTAGCTCAGCTGGCACCTAGGGAACCTAGCAAACCTTTTCATTTTTGAAAACTAGACACCCAGGGAAATCCAGGATGGGGCGACTTGTGTGGGGTTCTCACTAGGTTCGGTTACCCAGAATCCCTTGCAAACCTTAAACTTTGTAAAAAAAAAAAAAAAACATTTTCTTCACAAGCGTAAAAAAACATTGGGGGGGAAAACAAGACAAGCCACACATCCTTGGATTGCCTCGGGTGTCTAGTTTTCAGAAACGTCTGGGTTTGGTAAGTTTCCGCTACATGGCCGCCGAGCCTGGGACCAAAAATGCAGGTGACCCCTTTGCAAAACTAGGTTGTTTTGTGATAGATAATTTTTAATGCCTCCACAATACATTTTGGGCCCTTCCCTGTCGCGGGCACTTGGCTCACCCACACAGGTGAGGTAGCATTTTTATCAGGAGACCTGAGGGAACACTGGGTGGTAGGAAATTTGTGGTTTCTTTCCGATTCTGGAAGAAATTGGCACAGTAATGCAAGGAAAATGTGTGACTTTAGTCATATTTTGAGGTTTGCAGGACATTGTGGATAAGAAAACTTGCTGGGATCCATGAGAGGCACACCACCCTGTACTCCCCAGGGTTTCTAATTTATGAAAATAACTAGAATTGGTAAATTTTCCCTAGAGACAATATACACCTTGGCAGAGAAAGACAAAAAAGACAAATTCTACTTCCCATCCATCTATTCCTCAAGTACACACACACACATACTGGTTGGATTTGACACAAGGGTGAGTGAAAGGTTCAAAATATATATTTTTTTAACAAAATATTTCACCCAAAAAAACTGAACCAATGACTCACAGCTCGTGAGCTGTAAAGCCGCGTCAAGGCACCAACCGCTTTACAGGCCATTCACACACCTTTCATAAGCTACACACACAAAACCATTTACACCACCAGCCGCGGGCCCAGCACATTACAACACTCACATCAACAGACAATGTAGAGAAAATATACATCCTGGCAGAGAAAAACAGAAAAGACAAATATTATTTCACACTCATCTATTCCTCAAGTACACACACATCCTGGTTGGATTTGGCACAAGGGTTAGTGAAGGTTCAGACTGTAAAATTTTATTAACAACAGATTTCACAAAAGTAAAATACACTGCTAATAACTGAAAGTTCCAAAAGCTGAACCAATGACTCACAGCTCTTGAGCTGTAAAGCCGCAACAAGGCACAAACCGCTTTACAGGACATTCACGCACCTTTTGTACGCAACACTTACAAGACCATTCATACTGCCAGCCACAGGCCCAGCACATTACAACACCCACATCAACAGACAGTGCCATTCAAGGACCCATCACTTTCATATGTCGACATGGCTGACATAGCTGGCGGTTGATGGAGTGTGTGCACTGGCGTTTGTCTAGCAGGGTGTGCAGTGACCAGCAGCAAGTCACTACTCCCACACCGCCAGCCAAATGCCAGTCCACACACACTGCCAGCCAAGTGCCAGTCCACACATACTGCCAGCCAAGCTCCAGTCCATGCACACCCCCAGCCAAACACCAGTCCATGCACACCGCCAGCGAAATGTCAGTCCACACACATTGCCAGCCAAGAACCATTCCACGCACACCGCCATCACATTTTTTATACAAAAAAGAAAACACAAACCAATTGGCAATTGATACAAAACTATATCTACAAACACAACAGCTTTAACTAAATACATCACACTAATGCCAACCAGGAACACTGAACAAAAAATCTAAAATGATACAGACCAACCAGTTTACTTTTACGCTCACGGTTGCAACCAAAAACTACATTCCGTGTGGTACAATTTAAAACATGTGAGCACACACAGCCCAGGATCAGAAGGACAATCAGGGCAGTACAAACGACTTTCCTTCTGGATACCTCTTCAGGCACAGACTCTACATTTCTTAGCAGGAACGTTTTATTTTACCACGGTAGGAATGTGATCAGGAAATTGGCGATCTTTCAATCTAGCCACATCCTTCACCACTGCTTCTCTAGGAAATCTTGTCTGTTCCACTACAACAAGGCTGCCTATCAGAGACTGCTGAGACTGAACAAATGTCATCTTTGACTCGGAGAACAATTCTTAAATACAACAAAATCATTGAAGGTTGCTAAATGGAGTGAATGCCTAGCCAACTTCTTATAACAAACGTACGCCTTACGAACAGAAGTGTAAGATTCCAACCTGTGATCTACTCAATCTACACCACCCATATTGTAGTCTAAAATGCACACAGGTTTGCGCACTTCAGCAACCTGACCCCAAACAGTCGTAGGTGAAGTACTTTCATCATGGATGGTAGTCAGCATATAGACATTTCTCCTGTCAGAATATTTCAGAACTAGAAGTTCATTGCTACGCAAGGCACTGCCCCTTCGAAGGTTTTTAATATACAAGCTCTTTTGGGTAACCTTTACTGTTACAGCGGATTATGCCACAAGCAACAGTGTCCACTTTGAATAATTCCCTGAACAATGTCATACCAGTGTAAAAGTTATCTATGAATAAATGGTGACCTTTGTTAAAATGTCCTCTACCAAGTTCCCACACAATTTTGTCTGTAAATCCAAACGTTGACGGACAATCAGGGGGTCAATATTGGAATCCCTACAGGTATATACCTTGAAATTATAGACATATCCACTACTACTCTCGGACAGCATATATATCGTAATTCCATAACGTGCCCTCTTGCTAGGAATGTACTGCGTAAAAACCAATCTGCCCTTGAACAGGACCAAAGGCTCATCCACAGGTATTTATTTCCCTGGCACATAGATCTCTGAAAATCGGTCTACCAAGTGATCAAGGACAGGCCGAACCTTAAAAAGACAGTCACAATCAGGGTGATCTCATGGCAACCCTAAATCATTATAAACAAAATGCAAGATCCGCAGAAGAAGCAAATACCGATTGCGACTCATGGTTGCAGGAAATATAGCCATTGCCATCAAGTAACTAGTAGACCAATATGAAGACAGTGGCGGCTTCCTTATCAGGCCCATCAAAAAAGTTAAACCCAAGAACTTCAACTCATCTAGATTTGTAGGAGTCCACCAGGTAGCTTTAGAGTGGGTCTTAAGTCTGGTACGGTTATCCCTCAAATACTGTTCAGCATACAAATGAGTCTGCTCAACAATCTCATCCAAACATACATCATCCATAAACAACTGAAATAAAATCCATAGGCAAAAAATGTTTCACAATTCACTCTACAACACCTCTAAATGCAGGCAACACCGTCTGCACCATTTTTGGGTCAACCCAGAGTCCAGCACTTCCAATGGGAAGCCTTGCAGCCCCATGCTGTAATCCAGATGCCTCTTGCTGCACTATTGGCACACCAGTGTCTTCCTCTAAAAGCGGCACTTCATCCACACTGAGAGTGGCTTCATCATCAGATGATTCCTCTCGGACAGAGAATTCACTGCTAGAATCCTGGCCTTCTTCCTCTGCCTCAGATGCAGAGTCAGTCTCATAGTCATGGTCAGAAGAAGACTCGAAAAGCATACCAACAACCTGCTGAGCGGTCATCCTGTGACTAGCCACAGTCCTTAGTTAGAATAGTACCTGACAAACAAGTTAACACTACCCAACACTGTGTACAAAAAGTAATAAACAAAGTGCAGATTTATAAAACAAAAAGAAAAACTGGCATCTAGCAGTTGCAAGATAAAGTCAATCAATACAAAGCACACAAAGCCCTATATACAGTAAAACAATACCACTCACTTCCCAGAGACGGCTAGACTCACCAGCACCTACTCTGCACAGACACACCATGCACCAACAATATCACACTAGAAAAGAAAACAAAAGAAAATCACACACAAGGCAACACAATACACATTGTGCACAAATACAAGGACCATTTCACACACATCCAAACAGAAGCTAAATCGGCTGCTATTATTACAGCATTTCCAAAAAACACATTCATGCAGGCCATTGATACTCATTTGGAGTAAACATTATAAAAAAACTTTTCCTTACCAAACACTTGCAACTACACAAACTGCAGCTCTACCAGTGCCAAAACCGCAAGCACAATTAAACCAAAGTAAAACAAAAGCTTTGCACTAAAATAAAAAGGAGGAAAAAAAACATTGCAATAACAAATGATGACAAAACACTCAGACCATTAGCCGAACTACATTTTACACACAAACTTTCCCTGGTGGTCTAGTGGCTTCTGCCCCCCTTGGGGGCACATGGGCGTAAAAATACAGGGCTGATCTGCCCCCAATGGGGGAGAAACAGCCAAAATATTCACCCCCAAAAGGGGAGCGACCATTGCCAAAGGGGCTACTCCCCAAAACATTTTGCGCCATATACAATAAAATCCCTGGTGGTCTAGTGGCTTCTGCGTCTAAAAATATAAGGCCAATCTGCCCCCAAGGGGAGCAGAAATGGCCAAAACATTCACTTCCAAAAGGAGAGCAATCCTTGCCCAAGGGATTGCACCCCCTAATTATTATACACAATTTCTGGCTTCTAGTGGGTTTCGACCCCCCCTCCCTCGGGCTAGATCAGCCAAAAAGATGGCAGATTTAGCCCCATGGAGGGGGGGGGCTGAGACATGAAACCCCCTGGGGAGCGACCCTTGCCCACAGGGTCGCTCCCAAAATGGTCAAAAATTAAATCCATGGAAGGGGTTAATACAGATAAGTCACCCAAAGGTTAGGGCCTGGACAGCCCAGAGGGGAGGGTGTGGTATATTTAAAAAGTAAGATATGTACTTTTAAGTGTTACATGTCCTGGTAGTGAAGAACTCTTAAATTCGTTTTTCACTATGGCAAGGCCTACTTCTCCCATTGAATAACAGTGGAGTTACCATATTACATTTAATCAGCTGTAATTTCCAAATGGGAGTAGGTCCTCTGTTCATGTTTGTTGTCTTTGGAATGGTTATAAAAAATCCTCTCAGTGTGAAGTGGGATTTTTTATTACAATTTTGAAAATACCACTTTTAGAAAGATGGTATTTTCCTTCCTTTTATCAATTACATATTCACCTAACTATAACGTCAGTTTAACCTTTTGTTTTTCAGTGAGAAAAAAAAAAAAATATATATATATATATATATATATATATATATATATATATATATATATATATATATATATATTCTCCAAAAGGAGATCACGCATACAAGCGTGAAAACAAGCCACTCCAACAGAACCTTCCAGTAAGTAAAAGATTTATTTCTTAGGCAGCACAGCATAACGCGTTTCAATCCAAGACGGAAGGAAGCAAGAAAAGGACTTTGTTCATGGCATGTGCCCTTGCTTTGGCGTAATTTCCACCTGGGAATGCATCCCACCTAGAGGCAACTCTTCTTTTTTCATGTATAGCGACCTGCCTGGTCGCGGGATGCACCACCGTGAAACACTTGCGGGTCCGCGGCTGCTGTATTGGGGCAGCTAACTGTGGAACGGGAGGTGCCTGTTGTATGCAGGGGTGCCGGCGCGAACATCGGCAATCCTTTTAAAGACATTTTTTAATGTGAGTGCCGGCGGCGACCCACTTGGGTTTTACTGAACCACCAGTCCCAAGAAGCATTGCTTCAGGTGGTACACCTGAGCATAATTATTAGGGGATTTACTGGTGGCTGCTGCACACCGGCACGTCACATGGTCTGCCACTGAAGAGGGCGTTGGCCCGAAACGCGTCTGGCAGGAAGCAAGAAAAGGACTTTGTTCATGGCGTGTGCCCTTGCTTTGGCGTAATTTCCACCTGGGAGTGCATCCCACCTAGAGGCAACTCATATATATATATATATATATATTCACTGAAAAAACCATAGGTTTTAGGGACAGTTATAGTTAGTTGGACATTTCACTCGTACAAAACCATAGAAATTCCACCGTTATAGTTAGTTCAGCTAACTATAACTCGCGCCCCCGCAATGCACTGCTGATGACGTCACATATTACATCACTCATGACATGGTCAGTGACATCACTGATGACATCACTGATGACATCTCAAATGACATCACTGATGACATCATCCAGTGACTGTGTTTCTGTAAAGTTTAAATATGTTTAATATATATATAGGGAAAGGCGTATTGAAGAATGAGTGGGTGTATAAGTGTCTGTATGGATGATTTAGTAGGTGCGTGACTAACTCTATAAGTGAGTGATTAAACGTATCTTACTGAATGCATGGGTTAGTGACTAAACTGGGTGAATGTCTGTATCCGTCTGTCTATTGCTGTGTAAGTGGCTGCATGGGTTTGTGAATAGCTACATGAGTGTCAAATGTCCAACTAACTATAACTGTCCCTAAAACCTATGGTTTTTTGAGTGCATTTCAAAGGTTTTTAAATGCTAATTCCTAACTATAACATGTCTGAAACCTATGGTTTTTTTCAGTGAATTTCAAAGGTTTTGTAAATGACAATTTTTAAATGTATTAATTGTTATATTTATTTTTTTATACTGATTTACTACATTTTTTAAACTATTTATTTTTACATATTTTATTTTTTAAATTACATTATAATTACATTATACATTACATTACAAAATATACTTTCTCAGAATGAATTACTTTAGTTTAAATACTTTGCAAATAGGCAATAGACTTTTAAGTACAGAAGTTACAGTTGTTGCAATGGGCAACACAATTTCAAACACAATGCAACATTGAGCTCAATGTGAATTTCTAGTTAAATGAAATTAGTTACTTTATGGATTACTTTTCTAACCACAGGACTGGATCCTAGATTCAGTCCTGGGACATCTCCTGTAAACAGTTGAGTAAAAGCGTTTTGGTTACAGTGGTGATTTTTAAGGAATATTATTGTATTTTAAAAGTTGACACTTTGAAACTTTTTCACATAGAATCACCAATGTTATCCTATGGGAGGAAATTCACTTAGCAGGTAAGTAGTGTTATCGTTACTTTTTCTTACTCAGTGGTGGATCCTGGATCCAGCACTGGTGCATCTCCTGTAAACAGTTGAAAGAATGCGTTTAAGTCATACAGGCGATTTTTAAGGAATATTTGTAGTTTGTGAAAATCGACACTTTGAAACTTTTCTGCTGAAAACCAGACAATGGATTCCAATGGAAGGAAATACAAGTTACTGGTAAGTACGGTTAGAATTACTTTTCAGGGTCAGTGCTGGGCTAAAAGATGCAGCACTGTGGTCTCTCCTGATAACCGGTGAGTAAATCGGAATTCGTAGTTCGGTTGATTTTAGAGGAATATTATAAAGTTCCAAAACTCCACACTTAGAAGAATTTCCAAGTGAAACCAGTCAATGTTAGCCTATGGAAGGAAATTCAAGTTACTGGTAAGTATGGTTAAAATTACTTTTCAGGATCAGTACCGGGCTAAAAGATGCAGCACTGAGGTCTCTCCTGATAACCGGTGAGTAAATCGGAATTCGTAGTTCGGCTGATTTTAGAGGAATATTTGCACAATGGTGAAGGAAGGGGGTGGGGCCTGAGGTGACATGTCTGCAAACACGCCCTGTGGCGCGTTTTAAGTTGGAGAATTAATTCCTCCTCAATCCTGAGGGTCCCTAGGGGCCAACTAGCCCACCAGGAACCTCCAGTATGCGCCAGGGGCTGCGTTGCAGAGAGGTGTACAGAGGCCACGCCCCTTTTACAACACTCTGCAACGCAGCTCCGTGGCGCTTACTGGAGGTACCTGGTAGGCTAGTTGGCCCTCAGGGACCCTCAGGATTGAAGAGGATTTAATTCCCCATCTTAAAATGCCCCACGGGGCCTGTTTGCACACATGTCACCTGAAGCCCCGCCCCCTCCCTTCACCACTGTGCAAACGCGCCCTGTGGCGCATTTTAAGTTGGGGGATTAAGTCCCCTTGAATGCTGAGGGTCCCCGGAGTCCAACTAGCCCACCATGTACCTCCAAAAAGCGCCACAGAGCTGCGTTGCAGAGAGGTGTAAAAAAGGGCGTGGCCTCTGTACACCTCTCTGCAACGCAGCCCCCTGGAGGTTCCTGGTGGGCTAGTTGGCCCCCAGGGACCCCCAGTATTCAAGGGGAATTGCTCCTCATCTGCAAACGCGCCAGGGGACGCGTTTGCAGACTGCTGCAGGGTGGGGGCGGGCCTCCGGCACGATGCCGGTCTTTTTTTATTTATTTATTTTTTGTATGGGAGGGGGCTGCGTGGCCCCCTTCCCTTGGCTCTTTGGCCCCGGGGACCCCATCTCCCGGGGCATGAGGATTTTCATTTTTTTTTTTTTAATTAAAATAAAACGGGAAGGGGGCCGCGTGGCCCCCCTTCCCTGGGCTTATAGTGGCCCCGGGGACCCCATCCCCGGGGCATGCCCTCTTTTTTTAAATTTTAAATATTTGGAGGGGGCTGCGTGGCCCCCTCCTCAGGCCATTTAAGGCCCCGGGGACCCCATCCCCGGGGCCGGCCTTTCCTTTTTTTTCTTTTCCTTTTTTTTTTGGGGGGAGGGGGGAGGGTGCCGCGTGGCCCCCTCCTGGGCCACTACTTGCCCCAGGGACCCCATCCCCCGGGGCTGGCCCTCTCCGTTGGGGACTGTGGGGGTCCCCAATCCCCCACAGTCGCGCCGGCTCCCCGCGTCCCTTGGGAGCCGGCATTGCTTTTCCACATGGGGAGCTGCTAAGATGCAGCTCCCCGTGTGGAAAGCAATTTGCTTTGGATATTGGAGCGAGAGCAGGCTTCCCTGCTCTCTCTTCCAATATCCAAAGCAGTTTGCTATGACAGGACGGGAGCCGCGAGGCTCCCGTCCTGTCATAGCAAACTACAGTGTCCCGGGGTAGGCACCCCGGGACACTGCAGGAGCCGGCCCTGGGGGTGGCGGTCCCCAGGGCCATCAAGGGCTCCAGGAGGGGCTGCGCGGCCCCCTCCCTTGAATTGCACAGCCCCGGGGAGGTGGTGGTCCCCGGAGCTCTGGGGGTCCGTAACAGACCCCCACATTTATTTTCTAAGTGCCCCAGGGAGGTGGTCCCCGGAGCGTGTGGGGGGGCTGGAGCCCCCCCACACGTTATTAAAAATTTAAAAAAGAAGCCCCGGGGGTGGCGGTCTCGGGGCTGCGGGAGGGCAAGAGAGCCCTCCCGCACCATTGTTTTTATAAAGCCCCGGGGGTGGCGGTCCTCGGGCTTGGGGGCCTTAGAGGCCCCCCATAAACAATAAACCCACCCCCCGTATGCCCCCGGGACTTGGGGCACCCGGGGGCAAAATACAATCTAAGCGCGGGAGACCGCGCTTAGATTTTTTTTTTTTCGGCAGGATCCGCGCACCCTGAGAGCATCCTGCCGATTTTTTTTTATTTTTTTTTTAAATGCTTTTTTCTGCCCAGGGGGTCCTTGTGGGACCCCTGAGCAGACCTAGGGGGTCAGGGTGTTTCTACCCTGCCCCCTTTGCGCTTTGCGCACTTGTTTCTGTCCCTCGGTTCTACCGAGGGACAAAATGGCTGCCAACACTTCCTGATTTGGAGTGTTGACAGCCAATTAGCATGCAGCTCGTGATCAGGAGGGTGCGCGAATCCGACGCGGCCATAGATATATATGTGATTTTCATTTTGATTTTCACAGGAACTACTGAACGGATTTACACCATTTAACAAAAGGGTTCTTTCTGAACCAAGAACTACCTCTTTGCCAAATTTGGTGTAATTCCGTTCAGCAGTTCGGGCTGTAGCCGTGGCTAAAGTTTCCTAAGGGAAAATGAATGGGGAAAACACGTTTTGGGACCCCCCTTTTTTCTCGGCCCCCGCTTGACGAATCACCCCGAAACTTTCAGGGTAGGAGCGGACCGGGCCATAAAGTTTGAAAATTTCGCGAAGATTCGTCAACCGACGCAAGAGTTATTTCAAATAGAATGTCGCGGATTTCCTATGGAAAATAGGTCCTAACTATAACTATCTACTGGCGACCGCCAGTAGATAATATATATATATATATATATATATATTCCAAAAGGAGATCACGCATATAAGCGTGAAAACAAGCCACTCCAACAGAACCTTCCAGTAAGTAAAAGATTTATTTCTTAGGCAGCACAGCATAACGCGTTTCAATCCAAGACGGATCTTAATCATATGCACAAGTGAGGGTTTGCAACACCTGCATGATATATTGTCAGGTAATACAACACAAACGAAGGACTAACCAATCCATCCATTTTTCAAGGTATTGTCCCGATTTTTAGTCAGCCCATCAGACCCAATAACAGTTCTTTGCAAAACGTACCCTCCAAAATGTCATGCAAATGCATTCCGTTTTGATATTGTTCGCAGGGCTTTAAGTGGGATAAAATAACTGGGAGTGCTCTAAAAGGGGTGGGACAAACCTCTTAAAGGGGTGTGGTCTATCCAAGTAGGGGCGTGGTCTAAATAAAGATATGTATGGATAACGCCATACACCCTCCCCAGAGGCGCAAGTAGAGCCAAATTTCGAGGAGGAGGGGGGGGGGGGGGGACTGATTCTTAAAGCAATAGGCAGAGTGGAGCTGCAGGGGCTCTACAAAGGGGTGAAAAACAACAAAGCCTCATTAACAAGCAAATGGTCTTTTAAAGACCTGTGAAGTACTCGGGTGCGGCTGTGTGTGTTTGGAGGCTGGTTGAAGGATCACAATCTTACGCTTACCAAAAATAAGGCGCTAAATCTATGAAATGTCAAGTTTTTTTATTATCCTTAGTTCTAGGTAACTTACCCAATAAACAAAGCTTTACTCAGAATGACTCGGAGATAGGCGCCTGAAAAGTCATTAATTAAAGAGAGGACTTTCTGTCCTAAACTGTGATACTTCTCCACAGTCCCGCACCATATGATAAAAATCTGCATGAAAGGATCTACAGCGTGCACAAAGGTCAGCGGCCTCAGGATCTAGCCTGGCAATTCCAGCTAGTGCAAAATAAGTTTGGTGCAAGAAAAAAAAAAAAAAAAAAAAGAAGGAGAACGGACTATCTCTGCGTGGCCCGAAAATAGAGCCCGATAGAGACCCATTTCCAGGCCCCCTGAAAATAACTGCCGGTGCTCAGACCCGGCCCACTTAAAGCCCTGATTGTTCGGGTTATTGAGTTATAGTCTGCAGTTGTACTGTCTACTGGACTCCAATGTCCATAATACCATGCGCCTGACTTTCAAAACCTGGTAGAGTCATCCGTTGTGGTGTTTTACTTAGCCTTTACAGAGTGTCAATAAAACGAGAATACCACCGCCAGCCTCAAAAGCATTAAGTTCCATATAGGGCTAGGTGGTAAAAGTGTCTCAATATTACTTGCAAGGCATTTCCCCTCGTACCTTGATCACTCACGGTCTCCGTGTGGCTGCTATACTTCTTCGGGTTCGGAAGTGCAAGGGTCAGACAGACCTTCGCAAACTCTGGCTGTCCCACGATAACTGAAGTAATCTTCGGCCCGTAGGCCTACTTGAGAAACAACGTAGCAGAGCCTTTCGTTTTCTCAAGTGGCTCCAACTTGGCAAAATTCCACCTAATAACAGGAACAGCCGGCGGGCTCCCTTTTACAAAGTAATTCCAAAAGCACTGTGACGGAAGGAAGCCTCAGCCTGGGCTCATAGGCGACGTCACCACCACATATTCCAAAAGGAGATCACCCATAAAAGCGTGAAAACAAGCCACTCCAACAGAACCTTCCAGCAAGTAAAAGATGTATTTCTTAGGCAGCATAACACGTTTCAATCCAAGACGGATCTTAATCATATGCACACGTGAGGGTTTGCAACACCTGCATGATATATTGTCAGGCAATACAACACAAACGAAGGACTAACCAATCCATCCATTTTTCAAGGTATTGTCCCTATTTTTAGTCAGCCCATCAGACCCAATAACAGTTCTTTGCAAAACGTACCCTCCAAAATGTCATGCAAATGCATTCCGTTTTGATATTGTTCGGGTTATTGAGTTATAGTCTGCAGTTGTACTGTCTACTGGACTCCAATGTCCATAATACCTTGCGGCTGACTTTCAAAAACCGGTAGAGTCATCCGTTGCGGTGTTTTACTTAGCCTTTACAGTGTGTCAATAAAACGCGAATACCACCGCCAGCCTCAAAAGTATTAAGTTCCATATAGTGCTAGGTGCGGCAAGGGGCTTATTTACAAGCCCCTCGCGCCGCTGGTTCGTCACTTTTTCCCATTTTAAAAGTGCCGCACCGGCGGTGCAAGGGGCTTGTAAATAAGCCCCGTAGTTTGTAACAAGTTTGTACTTTACTCAAATCAGATTCCTATCCGCCGTTGGCAGTGACAATAATTCTTGTTGAAGGATCAGCGATTTATATGTACGTTTGTGGAAGCTGCACAGATGTTCCTTGATTGCACCAGTAGTGTGTGGGTGCTCAAGTATTAACCTGGATTTCCGTGTAGTTGAATTGCATTCTTCTGAGTCGAAGTGGGTCTTGGAAGCACGGCTTCTGGAGATGGGGGGAGGTTGTGAAATAGTGGGCAGTAGTAACGAAAAACAGAATAAAAACCCAGAGACAGGCGAACATTTCCCAATTTATGTTGGAAGTATCGCTGCAAGTTCATATCATCTGATTTCAATTAAATGTTATTTTTTATAGATGAATACATCATGTAATCAAGTCTAAAAATAAGCATTTCATTTACGATTGAAACTCGGTAAACTGGGTGCTTGCCCAACTCTACATGTTACAGACGAATAAATGGTTGTAAATTAGAAATGCCTTCTGCTTTACTGTCCTTATCATATGCACTCTCCTAGCACTATGAACAATCCCTTGGTTGTAACACCTCTCTTCTCTTTTCAAAGTTCAAAAACGTGAAAGGGAATCCTAAACATGCCTCAATAACTTTCATATAATAAACCAAAGCCTACAATAACCGCATATGTCGCTAACCACCATGTTACAGTGTAACTGTCATCACTCAGGCTGTAACTTAAAAATGACATTGTCATTTGCAACGCCAATAGCTCTAACTTTCGCAAATGCGAGACCAATTGCATTGCAAATGCTTGTTCTATGTGTGCTGCAGAATGTAGCACACATAGAAAAAGGAAAAACGAGGAGAAATAAAGATATTTCTCCTCATTGTGCCTCCCTTACACCTCCCCTGGGGAGGCGTAAATTTTTGGCACTGCCTCAGATTTACAATTTCTCGTAAATCTGGGGCAGTGTCGAAATGCCATGGATGTTGCTGGGAATGCCCACAGCAACACTCATTGCACGCCCCTTTAATGCAGAAAACTGCATTAAAGGGGACAATATTTACGAGGCAGCATTAAGCCAAAAAAAAGTGGCTTAGTGCTGCCTTGTAAATATGGAGCAGGCTCCTGCGCCAGGGAACGTCACAAAAAGTGAGTTCCGTCGGCGCAAACGGTTATGATGCCCTTAGTGACATCGATTACCTACTGTGCTCGGCCAATTGTTCCCGGCCATGATGATGAACGCTTATTGGCACAGGGACAAAGTACCGTCAACATCCCTGTGGCAGAGAAAAGACAATTTTTTATTACATTTGTGTAGAGCGCCATTTTTATGAACTTTAATTTCCCATAAACGCTCTACTCATGTGATTGTACATAGTCTACTGCAGCTTCTTCTTTTTCATAAATAGGATCACTTTTAGGGCCCACCGTGTGTTCACTTTGTTCACTGAGCACCTGTTATTCATTCAGTCCTTATAGACGTCCAACATATTATTGCAATTGGAACATAAATCAGATTCCTAACATATGGTCATGCTGTTGTGTTTTGTTTGTTTGATATGGTCTTTACATTGATTGTTTTACAGATACACTTCGGGTATCTGACAAATGCTTTAAGCTATATACGTTAAGTTATACCTGCTTGGAGACTGTTGACCTTTAACTACGATTACCCCTATCCAAATTGGCCTACAAGTTGCTCCTGTTTTTGTTATGTGTAAAGCCATCCGGGGCTGAAACCTGTGGAAATTCAGTCGGGCTTACTTTTTTCTTCAGAATCCTAGTGGAATAGGTAAAAAACTACATGTAAGAGATGTTGTGTGTAAACTGAGATTGAAGGTTCAGCATGGAAACAGACTGCACCAGATTTTGGTAGAAGGGTAGAGTAATTGAAACAGTGTTGGACTTAACGATCACCAAAATGTTGTCTCTTCTAATTCTGACTTTAGTGTGAAGGTGTTGAGCAATTCGATATCAGAAGGCCTCGCAGGTAGGGGCACGTGTGTGGCAGTAGTCATGGTTTATTTTCACAGAAAAGGTTTCTCAAGGGTGCAGTGCAACCTGGTAAAATATGGGGTGAATTCTGTGGCTCAGACACCCTTGCTGGATCATGACATAGAGAAGCTGAATAATTTTCATTCTCCCCGATAACTGAATAAAAAATGTAATCTCGATTTGGTTGCTGTTGGAAAGGGGAAGAAGTTTCATAGTCTGGATTTGTGGGGTCAAACTTATATCTAGGCCTGGGTGCAATTTTTCATTCCACTTGCAGAATTGGAGGAATTTGGCGACTCCGAATTATTCTTATAAAGCTGAGTTCCAGCCAAATTCCACCAATCGCCATGTGTCGGAATTTTTTTCCTGTTCGAGCAATGTGATGACAATGGTAACAACGCGAGGCTCCAGCAAGCAAGCTCATGAGCGACAATTGGCATCCTCTAGCACGAATTCCAGTTGCTAGGAAGCCCTCCGCTGCCATTTTCTAACGCAGGTGGTCGCAATCAGTCACTGACATTAGAGCTGCTTTTCCAGTAGATTTTCTACTCGAGAAGCAGCAAAATCAACTCAAAAATAGGCTATCGCGTAGGTATTCTACCCGAACGGGCGCTTAAGGTAGTTATTTAGGCCAAAGAACTTTTTTTGTTTTACATTTTTTTCAACAGGACGGAAGTGCCACTGAGACTACAACTTCCTCTCCCTGTCCAGAAGGCTCGTCCCAGTGCTTTGTCCATCCCTTGGTCACTTTTCATTTTGATTTTGAGGGGAAAGGATCACTCTCTTTGTCTGCAATACCTGCTGCACATATACCATTGGATTTTAAGGATTATGTGGTGAGAAATCAAGTAAGTTAAAGAACTTTGTATTAGTTTGTTGCTTGATGAATGGCATGCCCCAGGACTTTTTACCTTTTTCTTATATTTTTAAATTTAATTGTGGGTGGCCTGGAGTTGCAGTAGAGGCCTATTTTGCATTCACTTTTATCTAAGGGCAAATGTTTGCACATTTTTGGGAGGGCTGAGAGACTGGGTTTAAAGTACTTAGTCGCCATTTTCTTGCGTGTTGTTTGTGAATTTTAAACCATTCTTCTTATTTTACTGTCTGGGGCTTAGTCTTTACATGGGCCACGGCCAGCCAGCACTAAGCATTGGGTGTATATATATTAAAAAACTTTCTGCGCTATATGTTTTTTTTTTTATTATTGATTTATGGAAGGCCTTGGATTAAATTGAAAATGTTTTTATTTTTATTTTGTGTTTTTCTGAAAAGTGTTAAAGTGTATTTTGGTGGGGTAAGTTGTAATGCCTTGGGGTGTTCATGGGTGTGGAATTTTTAAAGCTGACTTCATTTTCGTTTTTGGCAGTGCTAAATTAACCCTTTCTATGCGTCAGACGGCCGGGAGCCGCCCGACGCCACAGTGCTCGTGTGTGTCGGACAGCTCCAGGCCTTCTGCGCACATGGCACTGGAAATCCATCTGGTGCAGGCACCAGATGGATTTCTTTCAGTCCAAAAAAGCCTCGGGAGCTGGGGAAGGGCTTCCCCAGCTCCTGAGGATGTTTGGATTGTTTCAGTGAAATGACCATCAGCGCACACATCGCGCTGACGTCATTCCACTGAAATCAAAACTGAAATGAGCCGATCGGCTCATGTTAGTTTCACTACCTACGTGGTCAGGGGGCTATCTCAGCCCCCGGGAACGTAGGCAGACTGGAGAGGTATTGTTGGAAAGGGGAGAATCTCCCCTTTCCATGAGTAAGAAATTTATTGTTGGATAATTAAAACCCTTACAATATAAAAACACTTGCAACATGATCTTAAAAATGAAAAAAAACACTATATAAAATTACAGATGGATACAAGGTTAGCATTTTACTTAAAACTCTGCAGAGCTTCCTGGTAGATAGTGTTCAATTCGGGGACCGGGTTAGGGTCGGCAGATTGTTGTTGTTCGGGAGGCAATTACTGAGCCCAAGGATGGAGTGCCGCGCTGCCATAATGAGGGTTGGTTGGGGGCACCAATGACTTCCAACAATTTTTGCGCCTTTGTGACAAGTTTTGTTAACCCGGTATTCAGCTTCGTGTTGTCCGGGTTTAAGGCAGCTATTATGGCTTGGCGGCAGGATCGAATTCCAAGCCTAATCCATTCTTCTCGCAATAGAAATCGTCTGACGGTGAGCATTGCTGGACATAGGCAAACTATATGTTCCATGTCTTCGGTGTGGTGGCCGCACAGCCTACATTGGGTGTGATTATGTGGTCGGTGCCATTCTGGAAGATTCTTTAGAAAAGGCCATTCACCCATCCTTAGTGCCAGGAACTTTCTTTTCCAATAAAGTGCGAACGTGCTTAATAAATAAGGGGGTACAACTCCTGGCTTAAAATTTGTGATCACTGCCCAGGCGTGCTTCCTTTTGACAATGTTGCCCTGTCCGAATGAAAGGACCACAACCTGACGCTTCTTCTTAATGACTGCTTTTAGTGCCGACTGGGGGGATTTGTTCCCCAAAATTCCTTGACACCAAGCAGTTGTAAACTATGATTCAGGTGGAGCCGATATTTATGGCTAGCGTGACTTTTCTGGATTTCTTGCCAGAGTCTGGCCTCCAAGGAACCCTCCCGGGCATGACGCAGTCTATTACAGAACTTAATAAATGCGCCAGCCTCTACGCCGTGATGGTCAAGTAGACCTAGTTCGAGGCGAACTTGTGCTGGCGACGCTGACTTTGGCAAATGAAATGCACGTTTAAAAATTTTGATTATTAGTTTGTTTAAAAGAGTGTTTGTGGTGCCCTTCGTGATCTCATGGCCATACGTCAATGTATTGGTTATCTTTCCAATGGTACCCCTCCCTAGTGGATCCCTGCTTGGGGATCGCAGCAGAAGGGTGATCCAAAAGCAGTGATCCACCCACTGGACACCAGGGAGGGGGGAGCGGCCCCTTGGGCAAGTGCATCTGCTCCCCACAATTTATTTTGGGCATATTCAGTCTTTCTGCCCCCTGGGGGCAGACAGGGGCAGTAGCCCCCAATCTGATCCCCCCGGGGGGCAGAACGTGCACTAGGCACCAGGGATTTATTTTTAGAGCAAATTTATGGATGGGGCTGCCCAAAATGGGCATGCCAATGCCCCATTCCCACCTAAACAACCGCCACAGTCTTTCTGTCCCCCTGGGGGGGCAGATGAGGGTCATTACCCCCATCTGTCTCCCCGGGGGGCAGAAAGCCCACTAGACACCAGGGATTTCTTTTTTTATAAAAGAGGGGTGGGGCCTCCCACAATGAGCAAGACCATGCCCCCACCCAAATTGTTTTGGAAACTGTCTTTCTGCCCCTCCTGGGGGGCAATTAGTGGCAATAGCCCCCAATCTGCCCCCGGGGGGCAGAAAGCACACTAGGCACCAGGGATATTTTTTGGTGCACTTTTTGGGTTGGGGGCTGCCAAAATGGGCATGCCAATGACCCCCCCGATCTGCCCCCCAGGGGGGCAGAAAGCCCACTAGACACAAGTGATTATTTAAAATAATAAAATGGGGTGGCGGCTGCACACAATGGGCAAGACCATGCCCCCACCCACATTTTTGGGGAAACAGTCTTTCTGCCCCCCGGGGGGGCAGAAAGCACACTAAGCACCATGGATTTTTATTTATATACATTTAGGGGTGGGGGCTGCCCAAAATGGGCTTGCCAATGCCCCCACCCCCTAGAAAAAATTGCCACGGTCTTCCTGCCCCCGGGAGGCAGATGGGGGCAATAGCCCATGATCTGACCTTCCCCCGGGCGGGCTGAAGGCCCACTAAGCACCAGGGATTATATATATTTTTAATACTTGGGAGTGGGGGCACTGGCCCGCCCATTTTGGGCAGCCCCACCCCTATTAATTGGACAGTCTTTCTGCCCCCCTTGGGGGCAAATGGGGGCAATAGCCCTCAATCTCTCCCCCGGGGGGCAGAAAGCCCACTAGGTAGCCAGGGACTATTTTCTTTTGTAGTTGAGGCGTGGGGGATTTCAGAATGGGCATGCCAATGCCCCCACCCCCTAAAAAATTTGCCACAGTCTTTCTGCCCCCCTCGGGAGGCAGATGGGGGCAACAGCCCCTTATCTGCCCCACCGGGGGGCAGAAAGCCCACTAGGCACCAGGGATTAGGTTTTTTGGTTATACGTAGGGGTGGGACTGCCCAAAATGGGCATGCCAGTGCCCCCACCCCCAACACTAATTGGACAGTCTTTCTGCCCCCCTTGGGGGCAGATAGGGGCAAAAGCCCCTGATCTTCCCCCCCCCAGGGTGCAGACAGCCCACTAGGAAGCCAGGGACTATTTTTTATGTAGGTCAGGGGTGGGGGCTATCTAGAAAAGGCCCACTAGACACCAGGGATAAACACTCATTTTATTTTTCCTTTCTTGCCCAGTCTTGGGGCGGGGCCAGGGGGTGACCAGGGGAGAGGTTGATGAACTCCCTTCACTGCGCATGACGGTTTGGCCTGCCGTCTCATGCCGGCCAAACCGTCATTCGCAGTGAAAGCTCTCTCCAACCGAGCAACGCAACTGGGTTGGAGAGAGCAGGCACAGGCTCACAGCCTGTCCTGGAGAGCCAATCGAGGGCACTCAGGCCAATCCTGAAGCTGCTCTCACACGTGAGAGCAGCTTCAGAATTGCCCGCAGGGCATTTTGGGAGCCAGTGCCGCCTGGGGAAGAGAGGAGAAGAGCGTGACACGGCCACCTGCAGGTAAGTTATTTATTTTTTTACATTTATTTTTCCCACCAGTGACACCTATGCCTGCCCCAACTCCCCCCACCAGCCCCGTCCACCCAACCATTCGTGTGTGGCTTGTGTGGATCTACCACTGTTTGTTTTACCCAGAATCCCCTGCAAACCTCAAATTTAGCTAAAAAGTCATATTTTCCTGATATTTCTGTGTGGGAAATTTGTAGGATCACCACACCAGTACAAATTTCCTAACACCCAGCATTCCCCTCAACCTATCGATCAAAATGATACCTCACTTCTGTGGGTGCCCAAAGCAGAGTTAGCCTAAAACCGTATAAAGAGACTGCCCTTTTGGACCTACTTTTGTTCCCCCTCAATATCTACAGGTTTTTGGCCCTTTCCAGTCGCAGGCCCTTGACCCACCCACACAAGTGAGGTATCATTTTACTTGGGAGACTGAGGGGAAAACTGGGTAGTAGGTATTTTGTGCCGGCATAGTAATCCCAGACAGAAATGTGAGGAAAATATGTTAGTTTGTTAGCGAAATTTGAGGTTTGCAGGGGATTCTGGGTAAGAAAACATTGGGGGATCCACGCAAGCCACACCTCCCTCATCTCCCCTGGGTGCCTAGTTTTCAGAAATGTCTGGAATTGGTAGGTTTCCCTAGATGACCACCAAACCCGGTACCTAAAATGCAGGTGCCCCCTTGCAAAACCAGGTAGTTTTGTGATAGATAGGGGGCACCTGACATTTTGGTCCCAGGCTTGGCGGCTATCTAGGGAAACCAACCAAACCCAGACATTTCTGAAAACTAGAAACCCAGGGGAGTCCAGGGAGGTGTGACATACATGGGTCCCCCAAAGTTTTCCTACCCAGAATCCCCTGCAAACCTCAAATTTAGCAGAACAAAACTAATTTTTCACATATTTCTGTGTGGGAAAGTTGTGGGATCAGTGGTCTGATACAAATTACCTACCACTCAGCGTTCCCCCAGGTCTACTGATAAAAATGATACCTCACTTGTGTGGGTGGGCCAAGTACCCGTGGCAGGGAAGGGCCCGAAATGTATTGTGGAGACATCAAAATGATCTATCACAAAACGACCTAGTTTTGCAAGGGGGGCTCCTGCGTTTTTGGTCCTGGGCTTGGCGGACATTTAGGGAAACCTACCAAACCCACACATTTCTGAAAACTAGACACCCGGGAGAGTCCAGGGAGGTGTGACTGCGTGGATCCCCCATAGTTTTCCTATCCAGAATCCCCACAAACCTCAAATGCAGCTGAAAAAAACTCATTTTTCTCACATTTCAGTGTGGGAAAGTTGTGGGATCACCGGTCTGAGACAAATTTCCTACCACCCAGCGTTCCCCAGCTCTCCTGATAAAAATGGTACCTAACTTGTGTGGATGGGCCAAGTACCCGCGGTAGGGAAGGGCCCAAAATGTATTATGCAGACGCGCCAATTGCCACAGCCAGCACAACCAGTTTGCGGGGACTCTAAGTCCCAGGGTGCCCTACTCCCAGGAGGGAGGAGACAATCACCGCCGTCGCGCTAAAAAGCGCAGAGAACCACCGTGGCGCAGGACGCACAAATTGCCACAGCCAGCACGACCAGTTTGCGGGGACTCTAAGTCCCAGGGTGCCCTACTCCCAGGAGGGAGGAGACAATCGCCGCCATCGCGCTAAAAAGCGCAGAGAACCACCGCGGCGCGGGACGCGCCAATTGGCACAGCCAGCACGACCAGTTTGCGGGGACTCTAAGTCCCAGGGTGCCCTACTCCCAGGAGGGAGGAGACAATCGCCGCCATCGCGCTAAAAAGCGCAGAGAACCACCACGGCGCGGGACGCGCACGGGCCGCGCCCAGGGCGGGCCCGTCCTTGCCCATCATCGCCAGGAAGAGGCAGGGCAGGGCCACCCCCCTTTCAATTTGGAACTGTGCGTTTGCTATCACGGTCATATTCCACCCGGATAAGGTACTGTGTTAAACTTCCCCTTGATCATGGTGTTTTTGAACTCACTGTAAACTGCTTACAAAGTACTATTGCGCTGGAACTCTACGCCTTGAATCTGTTTCATTGTTTTTTGTCGTTGAATACTGGTGACTCTTTTTATCCTCCTGTAGCAGGGATATCATTTAGGGACTGTCTATCTTTATCTTTGTTGTACTATGGGGAAACGGAAAACTATGGAGGGCATAGAGGCGGGTAGTAATATTATTAGTGGGGCAGGTAAGGGAAAAAAGGCTAGGAAAAACCAGAAGCACTCAGCTGGTAACTGTGTCATTGATAGAATTGACACTCTTATCAGTGAGTGCGAGGATATCCTGTCCTCAGAACCCTCATTACCGCGTAGTAGTGGTCATCCCTCTCCTACCCACGTTAGCCCGCCACGCCCAGTAACCATCCCTATAATGTTTCAGAAAAATTCTAGAAAGGGAGATTTTGATAATGGCAGTATCACACCAGTTGTTTTAACAAAAGGTCGACAGGACGAGGTTACCAAAATTCCAGTTTCTTCCACCAGTACTGATGAGTGTGTATTCCATCCCACAGTTCCTTGTTCAAACAGGTTTGCTGTGTTGGCTACGCCTGATACTAACCCAAATATAGATATAAGTACAGCACAAGTACAACCACATGTGCTAGGCAGTGTAGACCTACGGTCTCCCGCTCCGCAGGATATTTACCTGACTATTGATTCACTCAAGGGGGAAATAACAACTATGAGACAGATGATTGAAGATCTCACTGTATTGGTTAAAACCTATTACCCTTGGTTACACTTCTTCCGCAGCAAGCAAGCAACCTGTCTCATTTTAATCGAAAAAGGGAATCATTGGATAAGATACCTCCAATTGAAAGGGTTAAATTAAGTGGACCCGCTAATTCTTGTGTCTCACTTCCCACAAACTCAGTCTCTAAAACACAGAAACCAAACAATAATATAAATACTATTGTACCAAGAAGCCATATTACCTCACAGGCAGATACATCAAGAGAATGCCCTAATAAAATTGCACCAAGAACGCAATTAGATCAAGTACCCCCTAGTAGTATATCCTTGGGTAGAAACACTTTTGCTAACTCACATCAGCAGACTCACTACACACTCGCTTCCTCGCAGCTACCGGGCCAAACCATTCTTATGACCAACGTTCCCAAACTTAATTCTAATGCTGTTCGCGAAAGTCCTGACTCCCTAACAAATAAAGTGACACATTGGATTCGACACACAAGGGGCTGCCGTTCATTGATACGCGAGGATATCATTTGCACTCGCAGATGTTCATCCCCCGCGCAAACACACGATTATATTGAACTTACACTGTGTTCCATCGATCTGGCAGAGAACCTTCTTGCCTTAGAATTTAGAACCTGTCCCCCATTTGCTTCATCTATACAATTCAGGAGCATTCGTTCGCATATTGGGGGTGGGACAATTGGCACTCTGGAGCAACGGACATCCTTAGAAGCAGTTGACTGACTAGAGACCACCCATTCTTCTAATATGGCTTCAAACACCATTACCTGTAGCTCCATGTATAACCCACAAACCTCTTTACCAAATTTAGACACACAAGATAAAGTATTGGGTAATCATGGGAACATGGGCTTAAGTGACTATCTTGAGATTGGACAGAGGATATATGGGACAGGGTTAGGTAAACCTTTAGTTTACCCTGAAGTGTCTGTCTCGCAAGCGCAGCCAAACCTGCTTCAATTGACAAATGATAAATTGGCCGTGATTTCCTCTTCCACTAAACTTAGGATTATATCGTGGAATGTTGCAGGTCTACAAAATAAACTTTTACTCCCTCACTTTAATGAACTTATTGAGGGATTTGATATTTGTATCTTCCAAGAGACATGGAGTCTGGTGTCATTACACAAAACAGGCTATGCCTGTTATTGTATCCCAGCTACTACTGCGGGGAGAGGGCGTCCCTCAGGAGGCTTGATTGTTTGGGTAAATATTGCCCTAGGTTGTCGTGTTCTCATGCACCCATTTCTTAGTCATGATATCATGAGACTGACTATCAGGGGCCCAAAAGGCGGGGATACTTTAGACCTGTTTAATGTCTATATTAGAGGAACTAAGGGGGGCAAGCAATCACCTACCGTTACGCTTTTAGAGCAGGCTATATCCAGCTGTTCGCCTGATAATCGGATTATAATTGCAGGCAATTTTAATTGTACATTTGAGCCTTTGAGCTCAGATGATCTGCTGGAGTATGATAGGGCTGATGTCAACTGGGCAGTCCCTCGACTTAATTTACCCCCCATCAAAAAATTGACTAGTTTAGCCATTCAACTCAATGCACTGGCCACAGAGTTTGATCTCAGGGCAACCAACGGAAGAACTCCCTCGGACATACAGGGGGCAAACACCTTTAATAGAGTTGGTTGTCCCTCACGAATCGATTATATTTTACTTGACGTAAATCTGTGGGACGAGAAGACTGACATGTTTGTAGGTACTACGACTGACAGTGACCACAATCCTTTATGTAGGACCATGATGAATCTGTGGGTTCTTTTATCACATCCTATGACCAGTAGGGCAGCGACCTGCATTACCAATACCATTCCCTCTAATTGTAAAAGGCATCTCAAGTGGGACAAGGTTTCCCTGCATGAAACAAATCTATTGGCTATTTGCAAAACCTTGTCCGAGAAAACAGCAGAACTTCGGGTTGTGGCTACAGATAAATCTAAGTGCGATATGATTTCTGTAGTCCATTCTTGCACTGTAGAGACACTAAGCTCGTATTTTCAGGCTCCATGCAAGGATAATACTCTGCGCGTTCGCCAAAAAAGATAACATCCGTGGTACACCTTAGATTGCAAGCTTAAAAGACAATCTCTGACCCTAGCAATTAGAACTAAAATTGCTCTAGGGTTAAACTGGCTAGGAAAGACTACAAGGTAGCTTTGCACAAAGCGAAGATTGAGTGGGATGAACGATATTGGCTAGAGCTGAAGGATGCAAGTCTGGGAAAGAACAAGAACCTCTTCTGGTCCCTAGTGAGTCGGGATATGGTTGGGTACCATACCCAACCATATCACCAGCCATGAATGGCAGGATCACTTTGCGAAGTTATATTCCTCTATAGAGGATGGATGTCTGGAGGAGCCATGCGGCACCACAGACATTCCTCCTATAGGGAATGATAGTGATCCTTTTTCGCGGGATGAAATAGAGTCTGCGATTTTGAAATTAGTCCCAGCTAAAGCCCCAGGACCAGACGGTTTGCCAGGAGATTTATTCTTGTTTGATTCTAGAGGGTGGTCGTGCTATTTTTATTTATTGTTTAATGCTATAGCTGCAGGATGCCCAGTTCCAGATTCCTGGAAAGGCGCAGAAGTAGTTCCTATCTACAAAAAAGGTGATAAGGAAGACCCTCAAACTATAGGCCCATAAGTCTGACTGATGTAATGCAAAAGTTGTTAGGTAGGGTCCTCTTACAGAGAATTCAATCATGGTCTGAAGAGGAGGACATCCTCTCACAATACCAGGCGGGCTTTAGGGCCAACACCGGGACGATTGATCAGGTTTTTAGGTTAATGCTTATATATTGGAAGGTTGTTTTAATTGGGAAAGGTAGCCTCTATATGGCATTTATTGATCTAAAAACAGCGTTTGATCTGGTACCTAGGGCCAAATTGTGGCAGATTTTAAACGATATGGGCATTCCACCGTTAATTCTTAACCTACTAATCCGTCTTCATGAGGGTAATTATGCTCAGGTCAGATGGGGTGCCCAAGGTCAGTTGACGGAGCATATTTCTGTTGGCAAGGGAGTGCGCCAGGGTTGTGTGATGGCTTCCACCCTGTTCTCTTTGTATGTGAACGGGGTGGTGAAGTTTTTGCAAGAAGACCCAGCTGATGCCCCTATTTTAGTGGGCGACAAAGTGCCAACGCTTCTGTTCGCTGACGACACCTTGTTGGTGTCAAAGACACCAATTGGGCTCCAAAAATTGTTGTACAGATACCAATCTTTCTGTGATGCACGGGGCTTAGTTATTAATACCACGAAGACAAAGCTTATGGCTTTTAACCCCCCCAAATCTTTTAGGAATAACTTTACACTAAATGGTACCCCCTTGGAGAGAGTCAGGAACGTTGAATATCTTGGCAAACGACTCTCGGATAAAATGCTCTGGAGGCCCCACATATCTAAAATGCTTTTGAACCATAAACACGTGACCGGGGCACTAAGCAAAGAACATCGCTCCTCGTATAGTAGGCCAGTTGCCCCTGAGCTCGTAGTTTATGAAGCAAAGGCAGTTAGCTCGGCTCTGTACGGAGCCGAGCTATGGGGGTTTGAAAATGTGGATGAAATAAGTAGGTCTGAGCACAAATTTCTGAGGGATTTGGTGATGCTTCCCCGTAGCACCCCATTAACACCTTTAATGTATGACATGGGTAGGCGACCGTTTAGAGCAATTGCTAGGCTACACCCACTGCTTTTTTGGGCTCGCCTGCGGCATACTGAAGAGCTTACCAACTACGCCTCAGCTCTAACGGAGGTAATGAATCTGGATGTGGACCATAAGGTCAAGTGGCTATCATATGTGAAGAAAACTATGATGCAACTTGGCCTGAAAGAATTATGGGATACCCAGACTCCCCTTAGTAAAGTGGAACTCAAGCGTTATTATTGGGATTGGATTGACAGGCAAGAACTCAGTAAGCCAATGTTGGGTAGATTAACAGAGGAGTTCTTTTTGTTTAAGCAAACCAGAAGCTTGGAGCCCTACCTAGACGTGATCCAGGTCCCACGAGATAGGACTCTGTATATTCAGTTTAGGTTCGGGACGCTCCCTGTTAATACCCGAATGGCAAAGTGGCATACAGCCGAGAACATGACAGAGAGTTGCCCGTGCTGTGGAGCTCCGGTCGAGTGTGCTGCTCATGTCCTGTTTGTATGCCCTGCTTATAATAAAGCTAGGAGCAAATGGCTAAAACCAATTTGCAGTGATATGGGCACCCGCGATTACCGGTTTGCTTTGCGCATCTTAAAATCTGATCCCAGTGTTCTGTTTTCATGTGGAGTGGCCAAGTTTTTAGGCCAAGCTTGGTTAATTAGAATAAGAGCCCTACGAGGTATGATCCCAATGTAGATATTAATGGCTCATTATATGTGATTAAACCATAGATTATATTGGCCTGCTCTATAACTTCTGAATACCGCTTATGATGGAGATAGCACTAGCACTTTATATATTGATTACCGTGATGGATTATGCCCTTTACTTTTTTATGCATTACTATTACAATTATTGTGTACCTGGGGTGGAAGTGACTTGTAGATAGCGATTTGCACATATTGTTTTAGACTTAAGTCTTTTATGAAACTTGTTTTATGTTTTTTTCAAATATGCTGCCACTAATGTTATGCCAAGATACTTTTAAACGACCTTCCGTATTGTAAGACCTTTTTATCACTCAACAGATACCGTTTTATTGTATAGATGTCAAATAATGCTTTTATGATACATGTTGTCGAATAAAGCTATTTGAACTGAACTGTATTATGGAGATATCAAAATTGTCTATCACGAAAGGACCTTGTTTTGCAAGGGGGGCACCTGCGTTTTTAGTCCCGGGCTCGGCGGCCATCTGTGGAAACCTACCAAACCAACACATTTCTGAAAACTAGACACACGGGAGAGTCCAGGGAGACTTGGGGAATGCTGGGTGGGTGGAAGCTTGTGGCTCCCCTCAGATTCTAGAACTTTTCATCACAGAAATGTGAGGAAAATCTGTTTTTGTTTTACAAAGTTTGAGGTTTGCAAGGTAATCTGGGTAACATAACCTAGTGAGAGTCACACAAGTCACTCCATCCTGGATTTCTCTGGTTGTCTAGTCTTCAAAAAGTGTATAGGCTTGCTAGGTTTTCATAGGTGCTGGCTGAGCTAGGGTTAAAAATCCACAGCTAGGCACATTGCAAAAAAAGTGTCAGTTTTCACTGGAAAAATTTGATGTGTCCACGTTGTGTTTTGGGATGGTGCCTGTTGCGGGCACTAGGCCTACCCACACAAGTGAGATACCATTTTTATCAGGAGACTCTGGGGAATGCTGGGTGTGTGGAAGCTTGTGGATCCATGCAGATTTCAGAACTTTCCATCCCTGAAATGAGAGGAAAATGTGTTTTTTTACAAAGTTTGAAGTTTGCAAGGGATTCTAGGTAACAGAACCTGGTGAGAACAACACAAGTCTCCCCATCCTGGATTCCCCTGGATGTCTAGTTTTCACAAATGTATAGGTTTGCTAGGTTTCTTTAGGTGCCGGAAGAGCTACAGTCCAAAATCTACAGCTAGGCACATTGCAAAAAAAGGGTCAGCTTTCACTGGAATAATGTGATGTGTCCATGTTGCGTTTTGGGACATTTCCTGTCACGAGCACTAGGCCTACCCACACAAGTGATGTACAATTTTTATTGGGAGACTTTGGGAATGTGGGGTGGATCGAATTCTGTGGGTTCATGCAGATTCCAGAACTTTCCATCACAGAAATGTGAGGAAAATGTGTTTGTTTTATTTATAATGTTTGAGGTTTGCAAGGGATTCTGGTTAACAGAACCTGGTGAGAGCCACACAAGTTACCCCATCCTGTATTCCCTTGATGTCTAGTTTCAAAAATATATAGGTTTGCTAGGTTTCCTTAGGTGCCGGCAAAGCTAAGGTTCAAAATCCACAACTAGATACATTACGAAAAAGTGTCCATTTTCACTGAAAAATGTGATGTGTCCACGTTGCGTTTTGTGCCGTTTCCTGTCATGGGTACTAGGCCTACCCACACAAGTGAGGTACCAATTTTATTGGGAGACTTTGGGGAATACTGGGCGGCTGGAAGTTTGTGGCCCCTCGCAGATTCCAGAACTTTTCATCACGGAAATATGAGAAAAATGTGTTTTTTTTTACAAAGTTTGAGGTTTGCAAGGGATACTGGGTATCAGAACGTAGGGGCCTATTACGATGGCAGTCGGAAAACCTCCCCGACCGCCATGGTAGTGGGAAAAGACCACCCGCATGGACCGCGACATCACCGCCGGTCGAATTACGATGACCCGCGGTCGAAATCCGACCGCGGCAGTCTGATCGTGGGTATTAACATTGTGGCGGGTTGCTGCTGCTCGCAGCACTGCCGCGATGCCCAAAGGTGCATGTCCTGGATTTCCCTGCACTACGTGGCAGGCACTGCACAGTGCCTGCCACCTGGTACAGGGAAATGTAGGGGGGGACCATGGGTACCCCCCCAGTGCACCCACACCCCCCCAACACATTGGGGGCCCGCAACAGGCCCCCGGAAGACAATCACTGCATGCCTTTCCATGGCGGTTTGACAGCTGAGGAAAGGCTGGCTACCACCGGCATCATAATCCTGCCGGCGGAGCCTGCTCTGCACCGCCACCATTATCCCGGTCCCGCTCCGTCCGCCAGGGAGGAGTCAGATGGCAACTGGCGGAAAAGCGGCGGTCGGAATTTCCCACCACCGCCATCCTAATTTGACCGGCGGTTTTCTTGGTTGCGATCGCGGTCGGATTTCCACCGCCGGTCCGGCGGGCGCCACCGCCAGCCCGGCGGTGTACATCCGACCGCCATCGTAATAGACCCCCTAGTGAGAGCCACACAAGTCATCCAATCCTGGATTCCCCTGTGTGTCTTGTTTTAAAAAATGTATAGGTTTGCTAGGTTTCCCTAGGTGCCAGCCGAGCTAGGGTCCAAAATTCACAGCTAGGCACATTGCAAAAAAAGGGTCAGTTGTCACTAGAAACATGTGATGTGTCCACGTTGCTTGTCGCAGGCACTAGGCCTACCAACACAAGTGAGGTACCATTTGTATTGGGAGACTTAGGGGAACACAGAATAGTAGAACAAGTGTTATTATCAATTGACTTTCTTTGCATTTCTGCCTTCCAAATGTAACACAATGTGTAAAAAAGAAGTCAGCTTGAAAAATGTCCTCTAATTCACATGCTTGTATGGGTACCCACAATTATGGAGATGTGCAAATAACCACTGCTTCTAAACTCTATATTTTGTTCCCATTTTGGAAATATATGTGTTTCCTCGGTACCTCTTTTTCTCTCTTTATATTTTACCAAATGAATTGCTATATACCCGGTACACAATGAAAAACCATTGCAAAACGCAACTCAGTTATCGGCTCTGGGTACCTTGGGTTCTTGGTGAACCTACAAGTCCTATATATCCCCACAACCAGAAGGGTCCAGCAGATGTAACAGTATATTGCTTTTAAAAATCTGCTATACTTAAAAGAAGTTACAAGTGAAAATGTTGACGCAAATTGCTATTTTTTCCAACTCAATTTCAATATTTTTTTATTTCAATTGTTAGTTTCTATGAGAAAAACCTTGAAGGATCTACACAAAGGATCACTTGCTGACTTTAGATTTTTGTCTACTTTTCAGAAATGTATATTTCCCCGGGATCTATTATTGCTTTCACACCCATTTCTACCACTAACTGGAAGGATGTTGAAAAATAGGAAAAATAGGCTATGCCCTAGTAAAATTCCAAAACTATGTAGAAAATTTTGGTTTTCTGACAAAAGTCTGCCTGTTCCTGAAAGCACCACAAACCCTTTGTTGAAACCTTTTGCAGGGAAAAAAACCAGAGGCTTTCTTCTGCAGGACTTTTTTCCCATTTTTCCTAAAAAAAACTAAAATTAACTGTATTTTGGCCAATTTCTTGGTCCCCTCCAAGGGAATCCACAAACCCTGGGTACCTTTAGAATCTTAAAGATGTTGGAAGAAGAGTTAATGGTAGTGTTTCTTCTTTGTTTACCATGCCTATTTTCTTTGCTGGCCAAATGGCAATTTTGTGTGGCCAGTGTGTGTGTGTGTGTGTGTTTGCCATAGACCATGTTGCCTTTGTTCTAGGCCTACTTTGTTCTACATGCCATGTTACAGGGTGGCCATTTAATGTAGCCAGTGTGCTTTTGCTTAGTCCTCCATGTGTTCTTTGTTGTCCATGCATTCTTATTTGTTGTTCTGAACATGTGGCCGGCGGCCATTTTGTGTAGCTAGTGTGCTTTTGCCATACCCCTGCATGTGTTCTTTATTGTCTATGCCTTCATACTTGGTGGCAATGTGGCCGGTGGACATTTTGTGTAGTCAGTGTGTAAATCCTTCTCTTCCACTTTGACTTTTCAAAGTCATTTTCTATGGACATTGATAGCAGAGGCCTATGCCTTTTTGTTTTTCTTTTTTCCCTGGTATGATTTTAATGTGGTTGAGGATGGTAGTAGTACAGTGTTTTTTCTTTTGTTATGCATGTTTTCCATTTTCTCTTGTGCCTCCTTGTCTCCTATAGGATTTCTCATAGTACCTAGAGAGGCACGAGCAATTTTTTTTTCAGTTATTTGATTTTTTTCTGCACCCGCTGCCTGCCATAGATTTGTCTTAGGCACACACCAGCAATAATGTTTTAAGGATTATTCCATTTTTCCCTGCACCCCTTGCCTGCCATAGCTGTCTCATAGGTGCACATCAGCAATATTTGTTAAGGATTCTTCCATTTTCCCTGTGCACCCCATGCCTTCCATAGGTGTCTCTCAGGCCTTAGCAGCAAATACAGTAAACTTTTCAATTTGTATGTTATTGAAATATTATGTTTATGCTTGGTTTTGGAATGGATACACTATTGTTAATTATTTGTGATGTCATGTTTCACTTACTTTTTTCTTGTATGTTTGGTTTTAGGTGCACAAGAGACATCACACATAGTACTGCCAGACATAAAGCCGGCAGTGACACCGCCTGAATTGTCCTCTGCTTCTGCTTGTGTAGATAAGTGGCAACTGTCAGAGCTAAGAAAGAACTTGAAAATGACCCCAAAGAAAAGTGTTCCTGCCAAGAAAGCGGCCAGTGGGGAGGAGAAGAAGAGCAATATTGCCAACACTAATATGCCGGACTTCACACTTTTCAGTAAAGTGGTGAACCTGTTACACACTTCTCTGGGAAGCAAAAGGCTGGGAGCAGCACTCCTGCATCCACAGCACAACCCCAAACCTACAGCTAAGTCCAAGCCCATGTCCCTCAGCGATGCAACCACTGCAGTCATGGTGACAGCAGTGAGTCTGAACTGGATTTGTCAAGCCGCAAAGTACCCACTCGTCACAGGAAAGTGGAAAACAGGAGCCACAGCCCGCAACAGTTCTTCCTGAAGTAAGAGCAGAATAGGAGGTTGAGCTTCCTGTTGAGCAAGATACTGCTCTTCAACTATTCACTTCATGATCTCCAGCAAGAGAAATCAAGGGTACTCCGCCATCTTTCTCAAAGCCCCCCTACTGATGATCATGGCTTCGATTGGACCCCGGCTGAGTTAGACCTGCCTCGAGAGATAAGGGAAAAGGAAAGTTTCTAAAAGACTTAGAATTATAGAAAGTGACAGTGATGATGATGTGCCAGTGATTGTCAGTATGGAGGGTGGCTCAGAGGACACCAAGATGACCCCTCCTATTCAACCTGCTCAGAGGGATGTGATTCCAACACTACCACCGCAGGTTTCCATATTTGTAAACCCCCGCCAAAACCTGCTACCACCGTTTAAGTATGCCCTACAGAGAAAAAAAAAACACAGCCACCTGCCTCCAATTCTTCAGGCATTGGCAATGGCACACTAAAAACGTTCCCCTTCCAAGTTTGGGACTTCTTTACTATTTGCAAGCAGGGAGATAACATTGCAATATGCTCCATTTGCCACACAAGTCTTCATCGAGATAAGCCAGGTTTGCACTACAGTATTGGAGGTGAAACGTCCCATGTGTAAAAACATCACGCACTCTTGTGGAACTAGCACCTTAAAAAGCTAGCTTGTGGTGATGATGAGAGAGCGGAAGCAGCTCAGTTCACAGAGATTGAAGAAGAAGGTGGTCATGAGGAAAAAGAGGATGACGGCATTTCACAAAGCAGCACTGTCCCCTGTAGTGTGTCAGCATCACCCGCATCAGCAACCTCCAAATGACAGAAGACTCAGATGAAGACACCTCTGCTACATACACTGATTCCCCCAAGATACACATTGAGACTACCACCTCCTGGTTCTCTCCGGAGGTCGCCTGTGTCAGTGGAACCATAAAAGAAAAAAAACTAAGCTACCTTACGAGCATATAAAGGGAGGAGTGGCCCTACAAGCACAACCAATCAATGGCACATTTGCACAATGGTAAGCTGGCTAAAATGTTAGCGTTGAACCTCCTCCCTTTTTCTTTTGTCTAAGTAGTGGGATTTGTTGAATTTGTGGCAGCCATTAGCCTAAAATGGAAGGTTACCAGCCGGACAGATTTTGCCAAAGTCGCTGTTTCAGCGCTCCATAATGATGTGGTGAAATGGTTTGGCCAAGCTATGCAGCCGAGTGCTCTTCACACTATGCACCTGATGACAGACATGTGGACCAGTTGTCAAGCAACTGATCACATATGTATTACTGCGCACTGGATCTCTTTTGTGGGGGCTAGGCATCTATCTATAGGTCTCAGGACTGAAGAAAATTATAAGGGCACGCAGCAGCATGCAACAGGGGCAATGTTCACCATGGAGAAATTCAATACAACTGTAAACATTTCGGAAGAGTTTAACAGCAAGGAATTTGAATGGCTTTGACCCATAGGTCCCAGAATTAGATTTGTTGCGACAGACAATGGCAGAAATATAGTCAAGGCCATGGCAGATGGTGGATATTTCAGGGTCTTGTGTTTGGCACATTGCATCAACCTGATTGTATAGGACTTTTTAAAAAAATAAAGAAGACATAGGGCCTCATTTAATTTTTGGCGGATGGAGTAGTCACCATTAACCTGGTGGAGGACTTTCCATCCGCCAAGTCGCGACTACTCCCCCTGCCAAATTTATAAATGACTGTCTAGCAGGCGGTCATTTATAAAGGCATTGGCAGGAACTGCCATCACTGTGGTTCTGGTCAATGCATTTTACTGTTTGTTACAGGGCTGTGTCGGAAGGACACAGCCCTGTAATAAAGTCATCTTTTTTTCTTTTCATAAAGAAAATGTTGAAGCAGTATTTTCTTTTTATAAAGAGAAAAAGTAATGCTTCCTTCACCATATGAGGCTTCTCCCATGGTGGGGGGAGCATTAAAACGTTTTTACTGCTCCTTACCGACTTTGCTTCATGTGGCAGGGCTTAATTCAAGTGCAGAGGCGAAGGCAACAGAGTTCTAGCATGTGGCAGCACCAATGAGCATTCAGAGGATGGTCCAAGACTATCTGGATGACCCATAATAGCACTACCTGGATCAAAACCCATTGGTCTATTAGTATGCGAAACGTGACAATGGCCAGAGCTCAGAAGGCTGGCAATAAAGTATCTGGCTTCTCCGGTAGACAGTATGTCTTCTGAAGGTGTGTTCAGTGCTACTGGTGTAGTTGTCACAGTCAGAAGGACCATTCTTTCCCATCAAAAGTAAAGAGATTGACCATGATTATAATCTGTAATCAAACTATTGCTAAGGTGAAGGTCTTTTCATATCTAGGAGTCCTATTTGACTCCAATATGGAATGGAAACCCTTGGTGGGTGCTAAGACTGAGGAGCTTTTGAGATCTATTGCCGCAGTGCTCATGTTTACATCACAGCTGGGCAGCAATCGACTCAAGACCCTGATGAAGATATATGAGGCTAAATGCATTTCTAAGACTTCATATGGAAGCAGGATCTGGTGATATAGGGCACTTGACCACTTGCAGGTAACAGAAAATAATGTTTTGCGGTGGCTACTCTGTGTCCCCTCGAGTACTTAATCCCTCAATGTGTGTTCATGAAGAATTGGGGGTAGATTATCTGAGAGACCATTTAGCTCTGCTTCCGTTGTTGGGTTGGATTAGAGTGTGGTCAAATGAAGACCTTTCCCTGAACAGGTTGATATTGAAAGACTGCCTTGTGCTTGAAGGGGCCTTAAGAATTCCTTGGATTAAATATATCAACAAATCTTTTATGCAACTGTGGAGGGGTAGCTCTTCTCTAGCCCTGAGGGCATCTGTAAAGTGTATAGGCAATGGCAAAGTTCAACTTCTTAGAAAGAAGATCTCTAGTGCGAGAAGAGTTAGACCTGTGGAAACCCATGGTGTGGAAGTACATGTTGTTGAAAACGGCTCAGCAGATGGAACCCTATCTCTCTTCAGTTAAAAATAACAAAGAACACAATCTGCTCAGCAGGTTCACATTTAATTTGCTACACTTATTGTTAGCCTCCCCCAGAGGATTCCATGATTTGGGGTCTTTGGGTGCCTGTGGCTGCGACAATATATCTCCACAGGATACACTTCATTTTGTAATGTTTTGCAAATATTTTGTTGCCCCAAGAAGAACCTATATCATCTCACTTCTGAAGGATGAGGGCTTTTTCAAGTCCATCCTGTTCTTATTTCTTTACAGATGTTGAATGATGAATTTGTGATTTTTAGTGTCACCTGTTTTTTTAAAATCTGTCATGTACTTGAGAAACTTGTGGACAGGCTAACTGATTATTTATCACAGATACTGGTTGGGCTGAAAGGGATCTTCTAATGGCTGCCTGGGGCTTTGTGACTGATAGTGCTCTCTTAATGGTGCACAGACAGAATATCAAGTTTTTTATTTCGACCTACCAAAATATCGAGTTTTAAATATCATAGGTCAAGAATATCGACATCAAGAATATCGTGGTACAGAATATCGACAGTAAGGTAAGAAATATCGTTTTATTTAATGTCGAAGACAGTAATATTGTTTGTAAAAATATCGTTGTTAATAATATCGATGTTTATATTAGTGTTCTGTATTTTAATATGTGTGTTAAAAGTATGATAGGTAATTTTTTGGTATAAGTGTAGTTTATTTTTTTTATGTATGTGTTAAATTTTTAGCAGTAAATATTTTTATGTAAAATAATTTTTGCGTAATTTAGTTCTGTAGCGGGTTGTGGGTTTATAGGGGAATAGGGTGGGAAGTAATTTAATTATAATAAAGTAATTATTAATGTTTATTTATTAGTATTTATAATTAATTTATTATTAATTTATTATTAATTGGTTATTAATTATAATTAATTAATAGATAATTATATAAATTGTTTAATTTTTTGCGGAGCGGGTTGTGGGTTTATAGGGGAATTGGGTGGGAAGTAATTTAATTATAATAAAGTAATTATTAATAATTATTTATTAGTATTTATAATTAATTTATGAATAATTAATTATTAATTGGTTATTAATTTTTAATAATTATTTAATTGATAAGTATGTAAATTGTAACCCTCTGCTATCCAACACTTTCCCTACTGTTGCACTCACTGGAGTGGGAATAGTAATTTTTTCCCCTACGCTATCCAACCCTTTCCCTACTGTTGCACTCACTGGAGTGGGAATAGTAATTTTACCCCTCCGCTATCCAACACTTTCCTTACTGTTGCACTCACTGGAGTGGGAATAGTAATTTTTACCCCCTACGCTGTCCAACACTTTCCCTACTGTTGCACTCACTGGAGTGGGAATAGTTATTTTTACCCCTACGCAATCCAACACTTTCCCTACTGTTGCACTCACTGGAGTGGGAATAGTAATTTTTACCACTCCGCTATCCAACACTTTCCCTACTGTTGCACTCACTGGAGTGGGAATAGTAATTTTTACCCCTCCGCTATCCAACACTTTCCCTACTGTTGCACTCACTGGAGTGGGAATAGTAATTTGTACCCCTCCGCTATCCAAAACTTTCCCTACTGTTGCACTCACTGGAGTGGGAATAGAAATTTTTACCCCTACGCTATCCAACACTTTCCCTACTGTTGCACTCTTTGGAGTGGCAGTAGTAAATTTCACCTCTATGCTATCCAACTCTTTCCCTACTCTTGCACTCTCTGGAGTGGGAATAGTAATTTGTACATCTCCGCTATCCAATACTTTCCCTACTGTTGCACTCACTGGAGTGGGAATAGTAATTTGTAACCCTCCGCTATCCAAAACTTTCCCTACTGTTGCACTCACTGGAGTGGGAATAGTTATTTTTAACCCTACGATATCCAACACTTTCCCTACTGTTGCACTCACTGGAGTGGGAATAGTAATTTTTACCCCTCCGCTATCCAACACTTTCCCTACTGTTGCACTCACTGGAGTGGGAATAGTAATTTTTACCCCTCCGCTATCCAACACTTTCCCTACTGTTGCACTCACTGGAGTGGGAATAGTAATTTGTACCCCTCCGCTATCCAAAACTTTCCCTACTGTTGCACTCACTGGAGTGGGAATAGTCATTTTTACCCCTACGCTATCCAACACTTTCCTACTGTTGCACTCTTTGGAGTGGCAGTAGTAAATTTCACCTCTATGCTATCCAACTCTTCCCTACTCTTGCACTTCTCTGGAGTGGGAATAGTAATTTGTACATCTCCGCTATCCAATACTTTCCCTACTGTTGCACTCACTGGAGTGGGAATAGTAATTTGTAACCCTCCGCTATCCAAAACTTTCCCTACTGTTGCACTCACTGGAGTGGGAATACTTATTTTTACCCCTACGATATCCAACACTTTCCCTACTGTTGCACTCACTGGAGTGGGAATAGTAATTTTTACCCCTTCGCTATCCAACACTTTCCTAACTGTTGCACTCTCTGGAGTGGGAATAGTAATTTTTACCCCTACGCTATCCAACACTTTCCCTACTGTTGCACTCTCTGGAGTGGGAATAGTAATTTTTACCCCTACGCTACCCAACACTTTCCTTACTGTTGCACTCACTGGAGTGGGAATAGTAATTTTTACCCTTACGCTATCCAACACTTTCCCTACTGTTGCACTGTCTGGAGTGGGAATAGTAATTTTATCCCCTCCGCTATCCAATATTTTCTCTACTGTTTTAGTTGATGTAGTGTAAAATTTATTTAAAAAAGATTAAAAATATTGTAATAATTTAATTAGTTATATATATTTTTTAATTTTAATTTATATTATTGGTATATGTGTATATATATGTATTTATAATTTTTAATATGTTTTAAAACAATTGATAAGTTATTAAAATAATTATTTAAAAATATTAAGTAAGTATATATATTATATTTTATAGATATATATGTTTAATTGATTTTTACATTATATGTATTACTTTTAATTTAAATTTTTTAAAAATATTTTTAACTATGTTTATTTTAGTTATAGGTATTATTTACTTTATTTTACATTATTTTTTATACATTAAAAAAACGATATTTTTAACAACGATGTTTTTAACAACAATATTTTTTAATCGATATTTTTGTACTTACCATTATGTAGATAGGACTTCGATATTCTGGACATCGATATTGTTGCGTCGATATTTCTGTAGGTCGATATTCTGACTCTCGATATTCTGTCAGTGATCCCTCTTAATATCTTTTTATTGCATGTTATGTACTTTTATAGTGCTTGATTCTTTTTAATGGTTTTTGTATATATGTTTCATGGTTCTTATGAATCCGAACAAAGTAAATTCAGTTCGATTCAACCATGATTAAAAATGAAACAACACTTCAGACCACAAGATTACACTGTGCCTGAAACAGCATGAGGAGGATGAGGGCAATTTGTCAGACTCAATTGTGTTAACTAATGAACTTGTGGGTGAACCTCTTGAGTTTGAGGATGAACTCTACTTTCCTGAGTAGTAGCCCACACCAGAACTTGCATATATATTATCAAAGTGCTTTGAAAACAAAATAGAGGGAAGAACATTGATATATTTGGTGTCTAGCTTGCGCTGCCCCATTTAGTCACATCACAACTTTGAAGTGAACCAGTGCGCACACAAGAAGCCTCCATTCACTAAAAGGACATGAAGACAACAATGCCTCCCATCCCTATCCTTCTTTTCTTAATTCCCTAACTGGGCAGCCACTGAAGATCACCATTAATGATACAAGACTGCCCTTGTGTATCGCTGCCATGGGAAAAGAGGTACAGTAGACAAATGTGCACCACACTTAGAACAGGTAACTATTGTACCAATGAGTGATATATTGAGTGAATTATGATTCATTTGATGGCTGGGAGGGTATTACCACTCATTTTTAAGCCTGATTTGTAACGGACCTCAGGGGATGATTCAGCCTGAATCATTGCCATTCTTTCACATTTCACTATAATTACTTACGTGGTCCCCTTCTTTCCTGTACTTCTTCTTTTCAGGTTCTTCAGAGACCAGTCAGTTTAGTTAACAAAACTACACAACTGTTCAAATGTTTTTGCTTTCCTTGTTCAACAACACTGCAGGTCTATCTCATTCGAGTTGGGACTCGGGAAGGGACTACCACAACAGCCAGAAGAAGGAAGTAAGAAACGGTGCCTATCTACTTTATTGGGAAACAGCATGACTCAAAGAGGCCTACTGGTGTGGACTGCAGAGAGGTGCGTTGATTAGGAAAATACCAATTAGTGGGCTGACTCTAAAGTCAAACTCTAATTAAGTGGTTGTGGTCTGGGTGAACTGTCACTGCACACGTTAAATATTATTGACATCTGTGAGATTGATCAGCCAGGTACATGCAGGTTACTTGTCTCAGTTAATCGCACATAATGACTCCACCCTATATTCTGCCCATGTGATCCTCATCCACCATGAAGCTTATTTTGACTCTACAATATCAACATTTACTTTTTTGCATTCCACAGACCTTCTCTGCTTTTACACGAAAGCTCCATGACACTGACACACCTGCTTACCAGACCATTTCAGCCCTGCACCCTAGACGGACATTCAGAGAAGAAGAATGCAGATGCACCATCCATTTTGCCATTTATATGCAGTATCATTTTTCTTTTTTTAACAATAACAGTTTTTAGAACTGTGTGGGTCCTCTGTATTTAGTACTTTTCAGCCCTAGGTAACATAACAATTAGATAACTTGGGACTCTGGGACTGAAGTACTGTTTGCATTTGGTAGCTGAACTGTGCCGTTCCTTCCACAACAGATGTGATGATGATGATGATGATGTGCTGCTCATCGACTTGATGAATGTTGTGTTTGTCTTTGTCTGTCTCACCTTTCCCCAACTCCTCTTTTCCATTCATTCATGAAAACCCTAACCCTCTTCCCCCAGGTTGTGTGATCTATTGAGGTGTGACTTAATAATTTACACCATAAATGGGGTAGCCGTGGTGAAAGCAATGGCAACTGTTACGGGATCTTCTTAAATAAATAATAGCCCACACCAGCCCTACTACCCACCCAGGCATGAAAGGGACATTATCATCACAGTGCAGAGTCTTAGAACAATGTCTTTCCCAAGATAGGTAGTACTAGTGTGCACTATGGCCTGATTTACAATGGTAAGCCTACACTTTTGGTATAAATTTACTCTTGAAGTGTAACTGTATTACCAGAAACTTTACGTGTAGTAACTTCACAAGTAGTAACTAACTACTAGTTGTAATTCTTTTTACAATTATAGGAGTTACTTACATACTACTTGCAAAGTTGCTACTCGTAAAATTACTGATGTGAAAGCTAATAGTCGTAAACATACACTGCAAGAGTAAAGTAAGACCAAAAGTGTAACTTACTTTTCCCTTTGCAAATCAAGCCTTGTGTTGCTTACAAAATCTATGCAACATGGAGTACTGACTCCTTACTCGAGGTTTCTTTGAGTTTAGTGTGAATGTTTTTAATACATTAAATACCAGCTCCCAAGATTGCTTACTACTTCTAGTTGTATTTTGCATGACTTTTTTGTCATTGTAGTCTAAGGGGTCGATTCCGATTCGGGCCGGAAAAAGCACCGACCGACTCGGAGCCGGAAAAATTACCGACCGACACGTACCAGTGGCGCCCGACACGCCAAGTACGATGCAAGCCGCGATAAATCCGACCGACACGTCAGGAAACCAAGCCGACCGACCGAGCCGCTCGGAAAATAGCAATCCGGCCGGAAAAACACGCGAATCCAACCGACCGACACGCACCCGGAACAAATCCGACCGAATCGTACCCGCCAACTCCAACCCGCAAAGTACGATGCAAGGCGCGAAAACACGACCGAGTCGGACGGAGGACAAGCCGTACGACCGACACGCATACAAAACCGAGCCGAAGCAACACAATACACCGCGACCGACGCGTACGCAGCATACAAAACTGCACAAACACAGCGTGAACGAAACGGAAAACACCGTACGAGACCAATGCAGGGTCCGACTCGGTCACAAGAACGTTTCCAACATACACAAACAGCACAAAGGAAAAATCAACCAAAAAAGCCCAAACAAGCAATTACCAAGCCAATAAATACTGGGGGGTGGGGACAGAGAACAAAGACACACCCACAACTCCACCTATATAAAGGACACAAATCACTACCATGAGCCTTTGCAAATGCCATTCCACTGCCAGCACCCAAGAGAAAGCAACCACACACCCACAGCTCATCCCTCACACAAGCCACACACCAGCAGCACACCAACAAATACCTACCTCACATACACCCAGCACAACACACACCCACACACCCTCACCTGCACACCAACACACACATCACCCACCATCACCACCCATCACCATGCCCCCCAAGAAGAATCCCAAGTTCCTAGATAGTGAATTGGAAGTCATGGTAGACGAGATCCTCAGGGTGGAGCCACAGCTGTTTGGCACATTGGTCCAACAGACCCCCATGTCGCAGAAAACCAAGATGTGGGAGAGGATCATCAACAGGGTGAACGCACAATCACCATGTCTGCGCACAAAGACCGACATCCAGAACAGGTGGTATGACGTGCGCAGGAGGGTCCGGGAGCTGCTCAAGAAAGACTACCTCCTGAGCCAATACACCGGCAGTGGCCCTCCTGCCAAGCCAGTATACCTCAGGCCCTGGGAGGAGAAGGTGCGGGCCATCCTTCCGCCAGTGAGCGTATATGGACTAGAGGACATCCCAGAGCCTGGTGAGTACACAACAAATGTACACAATAAACTGCCACAAAACACACACATCACTGTCAAGGGGAGAGTCAAACCATGCACTCATAGCAATTACACAGCAACTAGAACAGAATCATCCCAAAATGTGTATGTCAGTCAGATAAACACAACACATGCCATCAAAAAGTCACATCCAACTGTGCCAACACATGTACAAACACAACCACAACTACAGCTAGGCAGTGGCACAAATAGAACTAACACACACATCCACACATGTAGCCACCACAACAACACCAACACACAGTGAAGACCACTCAAAGGAAGGAATTCTGTGTATGCTGGCCAAGTCAGTGTAGCCAATAGCATCATGGGAGTCGCAGTCACACATATTGCCCCCCCACAACTGTCCCATCAACACCACCATGAACCATGCGCACATCACAGGGAGTGGAGAAGGACTCACAAGATGGCTGACACTGGCTACTGCTGTGAGGAGCACAAGGCCCTGCTGGCAACTGTGCACCAACAAACAGCAGGACACCACTGACTGACATCCTGAGAGACAACTTACACTCCCTGCAATGCAAGCACGTTCCATGGTGGAATATCTGGCTGGCTGGGTGGGAAGGGGGACTTGCAGCACTGACCATAGTCACACGCACCTCCCCTCACACCCCCCCCCCCCAACACAAACTCCACAGTACCCACCTGGTAGAAGGCAATGCCCTCCATCCTAACACAAGATCCCACAAAGCACCACCACCCTGGGTTATGTTGTGTGAAGCACAGGGACACTCTTGGGACTCTTAGCCAAACAACTGCCAGGACAACACTCCCAGCCATCCTGTCAGCACAGCCAGCCCACCCCACAGGGAAGCAGAGTCAAAAGGAAGGAAGCATGGGCATGCTGGGAAGGGGGTGGAGGCAATAGCATGATGGGAGTCGTAGTCACAGACATTGCTCAGCCTCACAACTGGCCCATCAACACCACCCTGAACCATGCTCACATCACAGGGAGTGGAGAAGGACTCACAAGATGGCTGACACTGGCTACTGCTGTGGGGAGCACAAGGCCCTGCTGCCAACTGTGCACCAACAAACAGCAGGACACCACTAACTGACATCCTGAGAGACAACTTACACTCCCTGCAATGCAAGCACGTTCCATGGTGGGATATCTGGCTGGCTGGGTGGGAAGGGGGACTTGCAGCACTGACCATAGTCACCAGCACCTCCCCTCACACCCCCCCCAACACAAACTCCACAGTACCCACCTGGTAGAATGCAATGCCCTCCATCCTAACACAAGATCCCACAAAGCACCACCACCCTGGGTTATGTTGTGTGAAGCACAGGGACACTCTTGGGACTCTTAGCCAAACAACTGCCAGGACAACACTCCCAGCCATCCTGTCAGCACAGCCAGCCCACCCCACAGGGAAGCAGAGTCAAAAGGAAGGAAGCATGGGCATGCTGGGAAGGGGGGTGGAGGCAATAGCATGATGGGAGTCGTAGTCACAGACATTGCTCAGCCTCACAACTGGCCCATCAACACCACTCCTGAACCATGCTCACATCACAGGGAGTGGAGAAGGACTCACAAGATGGCTGACACTGGCTACTGCTGTGGGGAGCACAAGGCCCTGCTGCCAACTGTGCACCAACAAACAGCAGGACACCACTGACTGACATCCTGAGAGACAACTTACACTCCCTGCAATGCAAGCACGTTCCATGGTGGGATATCTGGCTGGCTGGGTGGGAAGGGGGACTTGCAGCACTGACCATAGTCACCAGCACCTCCCCTCACACCCCCCCAACACAAACTCCACAGTACCCACCTGGTAGAATGCAATGCCCTCCATCCTAACACAAGATCCCACAAAGCACCACCACCCTGGGTTATGTTGTGTGAAGCACAGGGACACTCTTGGGACTCTTAGCCAAACAACTGCCAGGACAACACTCCCAGCCATCCTGTCAGCACAGCCAGCCCACCCCACAGGGAAGCAGAGTCAAAAGGAAGGAAGCATGGGCATGCTGGGAAGGGGGTGGAGGCAATAGCATGATGGGAGTCGTAGTCACAGACATTGCTCAGCCTCACAACTGGCCCATCAACACCACTCCTGAACCATGCTCACATCACAGGGAGTGGAGAAGGACTCACAAGATGGCTGACACTGGCTACTGCTGTGGGGAGCACAAGGCCCTGCTGCCAACTGTGCACCAACAAACAGCAGGACACCACTGACTGACATCCTGAGAGACAACTTACACTCCCTGCAATGCAAGCACGCTCCATGGTGGGATATCTGGCTGGCTGGGTGGGAAGGGGGACTTGCAGCACTGACCATAGTCACCAGCACCTCCCCTCACACCCCCCCCAACACAAACTCCACAGTACCCACCTGGTAGAATGCAATGCCCTCCATCCTAACACAAGATCCCACAAAGCACCACCACCCTGGGTTATGTTGTGTGAAGCACAGGGACACTCTTGGGACTCTTAGCCAAACAACTGCCAGGACAACACTCCCAGCCATCCTGTCAGCACAGCCAGCCCACCCCACAGGGAAGCAGAGTCAAAGGAAGGAAGCATGGGCATGCTGGGAAGGGGGGTGGAGGCAATAGCATGATGGGAGTCGTAGTCACAGACATTGCTCAGCCTCACAACTGGCCCATCAACACCACTCCTGAACCATGCTCACATCACAGGGAGTGGAGAAGGACTCACAAGATGGCTGACACTGGCTACTGCTGTGGGGAGCACAAGGCCCTGCTGCCAACTGTGCACCAACAAACAGCAGGACACCACTGACTGACATCCTGAGAGACAACTTACACTCCCTGCAATGCAAGCACGTTCCATGGTGGGATAACTGACTGGGTGGGTGGGTGGGTGGGAAGGAGGTCTGGCTGTCAACCAAACACAATCAATGCAGACCATGTTCACACCCCAGAGAATACATAGAAATGCCCAAATAATGCAGGACAATGTGCCACACCAATATCAACCCCTGACTGTGACGACTTAGGACAATACAATGTACAGGCCCGCACCCCGAGGCACAGTCACAACTGTCAGGTGTGTCAACCACTGATGCCTGCAGAAACATGACATACATTGTTTGTGTCTCCCAAAAACAGGTGATGATAGGGACACAGCAGCAGACGCTGAGGAGTCCCAGTCCCAGGCTCAGGAGGATGCCGAGCTCACTGGCGTCGTACAGCCTCTGTCCTCCTCGGACGATGAAGAACAACCTGGCACATCCGGTGCAAGTCAACATGCTGCACCAGCAGGACCACCAGCTGCAGCACCAGCAGGTCCACCAGCTGCACCCCCTGCACCCACCCCTCCAACGACTGTCACCACGAATACCATCCCTGCCGACATGGACAGAATAAGGAACAACACCAGCGCAGTGACCCTGGACCAACCTGGGGCCATGGACACCACCACCACCACCAACCCCAAGGTGGACCAGGGTTATCTGTGCGTGCAACTGCACACACTGCACATGTCAGCAGGGGTGGTGGGAGGGGTGGGAGACAGAGGTCGCTGCTTGCAGACGTTGCTGGTGTGCATGAAGACCCACAACTGGTACGCATAGCTGATGCGTACCAGTCCAGCACCGGAGAGCTCAGCCAGGTAGTGGGGCTCCTCAGACACATCAAACAGCAGCAGGCTGCCCATCATGCCCGCTTGGACTCCCACATGTCCCACGTGGAGTCACACATGTCACGTGTGGACTCCCACATGTCACGTGTGGACTCCCACATGACCCGCGTGGAGTCCAAGTGGGATGTACTACATGAGATGACGGCGGTGCACAGGGACATTTTACAATGCCTCCGCCAGATGAACAGCAACCAGTCCACACCTCCCTGTGTGCCAACAACATCTGGTACCGAACAAACTGCAACTGCCACAGGGAGGGAGGAGGACTCTGGCGGAGAGTCCCCTGCACCGCAGCAGCCTGCACTTGAGGGCCCCCCCCAAGAAGAGGGGTTGTCCGAGGAGGGGAAAGTGAGAGGCTGATGGCCAAGCGCAACTCCCAGGAAGCCTGAACCTGTTCTGGATTTTCGCCTTTGTGCACAGACTGTTCACCCTGTTGATGGCAACACTACTCCCACACATTGCATGGGGAGTACAAGTTGGAACAATGTGTCAGACAACTGTGGCCCCGATACTGGGGATCCTGTCTACCTGGACTTTCTATTCATCTAGGAACTTGGGATTGCAAGATTCATGTACAGCACAATCCATCCTATGCACTATTATCACAGATGTATCACAATAAACACAATAATACACCATACTTGCCTCTGTCGTGATTCCAACGTGGGTGCTGTTATGGGGATGATGAACAGCAAAATTACACTGTGTATGCGAACTGCAACAGCAAGGACAACACAGGCATGTGAGTACAGGCAACGTGACACATATGAGGGAGACACACCACCAGGGCTACACAACACATACACACCTAGGCCATCTGACTCATTGCCTACACTGATGTTGCCAGGGAAGACGGTGCAATGCACAGACACCACACCCATTCCCAGTTGTAGTCAAGTAGCCCACAGGTGCAGTAAGCAAATGGCAGTCAAATGTGTGACCACAGACAATGCACATCACTAAGTGAAGCACAGGTTTATTACACAGTAGCAACATGCCGTAACCACTACAGATGCAAGGTAACCCCACCTGGTAGCGGGCACACAGTCAACAACTGTAGACAGAAGGAAGTCCATGGGTGTGGCGCACATCACCTGTAGGGACACAACAGCTACCAGCCTGGATGTGCAATCACGTCGTCGGTGGACACAGTTGACCAAACGAATCTGAAAGTACCCTGTGAAGGACAGAAATGACACACAGTCAAAAGCAATGCAGTACAGGACAGAACAGCAAAACTCATGCACAATACATGTTACAAGATACCCACCCAGAACCAAGTTAGCATGTCAACACTGTTGGGGAGTACAGCCCACCTGTCACCACACATCGCAACACACATCCTGTCAAGTAGCCCATGGACACACTCCAACAGCACCAGAGCACCACCCACACATCATGCCAACTCACATCATTCACATGACACCTCAGGATACTCACATTCAGCTAAAGAAGTTGGTGATGAGCTGTGTGCGGACATCACCATCACATCATCATCATCATCATCGTCACTGGCATCGTGGTCCAGGCCAGGATCCTCCACAGGTGGCGGATGTTGGTCATCGTCATCCTGGATGAGAGGCAACTCCTTCCGCACTGCCAGGTTGTGGAGCATGCAGCAGACGATGATAATCTTGCACACTTTCGCAGGGGCATATGGGAGGGACCCTCCGGTCTTGTCCAGGCAGCGGAAGCGGCTCTTCAGGAGACCAAAGGTCCGCTCAATCACTCACCTGGTCCGACCATGTGCCTCATTGTAGCGCATCTGGGCAGGTGTCACAGGGTTCCTGAGGGGTGTCAGCAACCACGGCATGTTGGGGTATCCCGAGTCACCTACGGACAGACAAGTGCACATCAGCTGACTTGGAAAAGTGGGCGGAATACTACAGATCAGATCACACACAATGGCACAAAGTCAGTACACACCGACAAGCCAGGCACGCTGGTTCTGCATCTGTGCCATCAACCTGGGGATGCGACTACTCCTCATCACAAAGGCATCGTGTGCTGAACCAGGGAAACGGGCACACACGTGTGTGATGGTCATGTCTGCAAGACACACCACCAGTGCATTGACCGAGTGGTAGTGCTTGCGGTTCCTGTAGGCCTGCTCCTGGGCCTGTGGTGGTACCAAAGCCACATGTGTCCCATCAATGGAGCCAATGACATGCGGCATCCTCCCCAGGGCATAAAAGTCACTCTTCACGTCAGTGAGTCGTCGCAGTCTAGGGAAATAGATGTACCGGTTCAGGAAGAGCAACATTGCCGCCAAGAAATCGCGGAGCACACGGCTGAACATGGTCTGTGACATCCCACCAGCAGACGCCACAGTATGTTGGAAGGTACCGGTGGCAAAGAAGTGTAGGGCTGCCATCACCTTCACCTTGGGGGTCAGCGCTGTAGGATACGGCCGGCCAGGCTGCAAATGTGGGGACAACTGCACTGCCAAATCCTCAATCAGCTGCCTGGTGAAGCGGTACCGTCGGATGCTGTCCCGTTCCACCATCGTTGCCAGGTCTGGGAATGGCCGATGGACAGCAGGAGCCCTGCAGTGCAGAGGAGAAGTAAGCAAGATCGTCAGTCACCCCACATATGCGGCATTGAACACACTCAAGATCCCAACATACATCATCATGAGGCACAACTACATGAAGTGTGCAGTACCGGAACGACATGTATGGTACATACATGGCCAACATCTGTCAACACGGTC